>RYFJ01000447.1:17500-707219 GCA_003991445.1 Oryza meyeriana var. granulata
ACCGTTCTCTGTGCCACACCGTCGCCCCTCTCCCGTGCGCCTGCTCGCCAGCCGTCGCCGGTCGCTACGTCACTGTCCCAGCGCCCAACTCCCTTTCCCCGTTGCCAGTTGGTCACCGTCGTCTTGCACTGTCTTGGTGAGCCCCGAAGCTGCCGCCCCTCTTCCTCATCCCCCTCCTCCTCGGCGCCGACCCCTGCTGCTTTCCTCTTCCCCAGCGTCGCCGCTCCTGCGTACTAAGCCGCTATCGTCATCTAGAGCCGTGCGGTTGTCGCCTCAGCGTCCTCATCCTCCTGCCGGTGAGCCCTAAGGTCGTGCCTCATCCTCCATCGCCTCTTCTCGTCTCTGGCGCCTCTCGCGTCGAGTAGATGACCCGCTGCCACCGGTTGCCGTCATGGTCGCCCTCGTGCTGTCGTGCTGTCGCTAGCGTCATCGTCCTCGTCCCGGGTTCGCTATTCCCCAGCTGCCGCCAGTGAGCCCGAAGTCCGTCGCCGTCCCTGCAACTCGCCGTCACCCCTCTTCCTCATCCCCTCCTCCTCGGCACCGCCCTGCAGGCCGATCTAGCCGCCGCCTACAAGTGACGCCGCCGCTTCCGCTCTGTGCCATCAACCCGTCGCCGTCAGTCCCGCATCATCATCGTCCTCGCCTCAGCTCCGCACCAACCTCGCCGCCGACGCCTTTTCTCCCCTGCTTCGGCCTCTCGTCGCCGCATCCTGCCATGGGGCAGGAGCTTGCCCTCGCCGTGAGTCGCTGCTGTGTGGCCCCATCAGCAGTGTCTCTCCGCTGTGTATGAGGGGTGCACCTCTTTGCACAGTACCTAAAACCCTCTCGGCCGTCGGATCCACCCGATTTGATCTGAGCCGCTAGGTCTTCATAAAATCCCGAGGCTGGATCACAGCCGTCTGATTTTCGAGACCTAATCTGAGCCATCGGATATTCATGTCTCTCTAGATGTTGCCACGTTAGCATTAGCCACCGCAGCAGTCCACCGGCCCCTCCTATTCCTAAATCCATGAACCAAGTCCACCGTACACCTGGTCACTAACCATGGACCCCACAAGTCAGCACTTATCCAAAATATTTATTCTAATCCGAAAATCCAGAGAATATTCCCGAGAATATTCGTTTCCAATTCCTTTTGGGTTTATTCTAAATTCAATTTCCAAAAGCCGTATCTTTTCCGTCTGAACTCCGATTCGACCCGTTCTTCTTTCTAAATTCATCTAAAATCATAATTTATTTGTTTATGTATTTTTATGTACTGTTTATTTGAAGTTTCTTAGGGTTTTTATTGTTTTACATGTAGTCGCGTATATTGCCGTTTCGAAAGATCGCAGAGTCTACGGAAGAGTTCGGAAGATTATTTGAAGACTTTTGCGTTTGCAAGGTAAGTCACACGACAATCTTCTTGAGCATGTTGATCCCGTTTGTGAAATCTATTTTATTTTAAAGTTATTGCATGAAATGCTTTAGAATGACATTATTACGGGTAATTATTTAATAGCCAATATTCCTTGATATTTATGGCTATTTTGTTATTGCTATCTATGCCTTGATACCCCGGGTAATAATATTGACTAGCTGGATGTTTAATTATTTATCTGGCTAGATTATTTAGGAGTTGCTTAGCCATGCCTAGAAACTATAGTGACATTTTATGTGGGAAATTATTCATTCATTCTGATTAATTAATGGATACTGGCCATATTTTCACGACAGTGAGTCGTGGCTGGTTAATTAATTGTGTCAACTAAAACTTGATGAATGGTGGGTTGTGAGCACCAGGTTGGAATGTTGCTAGCGGTGCTCATGACAGTTAAGGACCGGTTCGCGGACTACTTATTGCGAAGCAACACTCGTGCTAACCACAAGCTAGTATGGGATAGCAGGAGTTTGAAGTTTGTCGAGTTCAATAGGAGGCACCAGGGCGTGTTTGTGGGTGGAATCAGTCCACATATGGCAGTGACAATAAGACCATGCTTCGGGCGTCGGACCGTCTTGTAGGAAGGCATTGATCACCCCTACCGGAGACCGGAGGTTCGGCGGGAGGCTCTCCTATTGTACGAGCTACATGGATAATCCTGTCACAATTTCTTTTCGAGATACCGTGGTGGTATTTAGGGACACAGTGATATGTTGTGGAGTTGTGTTTTGTGGGTAAATTGGTACACCTTTGGGCAGAGTAAAACTATTCGAATAGACGTGCTCGCGGTTAATGAGCGAGCCTAGCAATGTTTTCTGTGATTAGTCCCACACTACTCAATAATGGAAATAAACGATGGAATATTGATAGCTCCTGTTTGGAGAGTTATGGTTTGGGCCTGAACTGCGTTGGAGCGTTGTTCAGAGATGAATTTAATGTTGATATTAATTAAACTATACTGTTTTCAATGATTTTAAATGCAAATATTTTAAATGTTGTTTATGCAAATGAGCCATATTATGCCTTTTCTTTGGATTCCTGTTGCATTACATTGCATTTCCTAGTGTGGCTTGTTGAGTACGGTGGTGGTACTCAGTCTTGCATTATTGCAATCTTTAGAGTGAAGCCTTAGCGAGGAGGAGAAGTTTGGTGTTTGGCTTATACCCTAGTTGAGCTGTCTGTGGCTTGGAGCTGAAGCTACGCTAGTTGCCGTTCCGCTACTGTATTTCTTCTGTGTGAGGACTAAGTGCCTCTGTTGTAAGTATTTATCGTTATTTCGTATTTGGTTATGTTTATCAAATTGTCGATTTGTGTACCTCAGCTGATTCCTAGACTAGGATTTATTGCACAAATTAGCTTTAGAAATTCTGGTGAATTTGTGGGCGTGACAAGTTGGTATCAGAGCCAAACTTGACTATAGGATAAGCCACGGTCAGACCTTAAGGACATCTTTTCCGAAAACCTATTTGCGAAAAATTCTCCTCTCATCTATGGAATTCTCTGCAAAGTTTTTATCTATCCTTCCTTCCTCCTTCAACTGGTTTAGTTGTTAAACCTGGTGGCTACAACAATGAAGATGCTAGAAGTTGCTGAGAGTGTCAACAGATGGAAGTCGTTGTTGGAGGAGGGAACTCCAACCGCGGGGAGTATGGGGACCCCCCTTTAAGGTTCGGCCAGGGGAGTTGTTCACAGGACGACTGCGGCGTCAGGACAATAATATGCTCGGGCCCCGGGGGCCCGGGCTGAGATGGCACACAAGGGAGGCAGAAGAAGTAGACAGGTTCGGGCCGCGCGGAGGTATAATACCCTACTCCTGTGTGTGTTTGCTATGTGGGAGATGAATGTGGTTCTCTCTTACAAGGAGTTCTCCAGGGATGCTCAGGAGCTAGCCCTCACTCGGGGACTCAATCTTTTGTTTTCGGGAGCAGCTCCAGAAGCCTTTGGAACCCGACCCCCCTCCTGTTGGCATGGACCCTCCTTTTATAGTTCAAGGGGAGTCCACAGTGCCCAGTAGAGAAAGCTCTTCTAGGTATGATATGTCTTGTCGTGCACGTCCGCCTGCTAAGCCACGCCGGAGTTGGTTGGCACGTCTGGTCATCACGTCGCTCGGCCGCTGCAGGCGGCTAGGTCGTGAAGATGTGACAGCGTACGCCACCGCTGCCAGAGAGTGGAAAACTAAAGCCCTCTTAGTCAAAAGTTCTCTGACTGCACAGGGAGCCAGCATGAGCCGTCACGCATGGCAGAGCGGGCGACAGGGGCGACGCGCCCCGTCGCCCCGCCATTAATGCGGGTAGTTGGAACAATTGGTCCTCTCGAGTCAGGCTCGTGCCCGGGGCAGAGAGCTCATCGAGCCCTCCGCACGCACAAGTCGCCGAGTTCCTCGGAGACCGAAGCTGTGGGCCCCGGGACCAGGGGGCGAGGCCCAGTCCCGGGAAGTCCCAGTAATGTTCCCGGGGACATGCCCCGGGACCGAGGAGGTGGCTCCCGGGACCGGGGGGAAAGACCCGGGCCCCAGGAATATCCCAGCAATGTGCCCCGGGAACGCGACCCGGGGCTGAAGCTGTGGGTCCCAGGACCGGGGGGCGAGGCCCGGGCCCAAGAGGGTCCCAGCAAACATGTGTTGTTTGCTTGTGTGTAGGTATGGTCGACATCTGGGATGTAATCATACTAGGTTGTTTGCCTAATCAACCTAAACTATAACTGCTTACTCACATCACATCAGTAGTACAACCTGGGTAAGGTCCTTTCTATAGCGTAACCCTCTTCTTTCTCCCTCCCTGGCACCTACAACAGATGGTCGACACCAGGAACGGAAGTTATACGGGGAACAACAACAACAGGGGTGGTTCCAGCACACAGGACAACGAAACAACCACCCATGTTCCTAACATGCCGGAGAACCCCACGCTTGCTCAAGTCTTAGCTAACCAGACATAGTTAATGACACTGATGATGCAACGGATGCAGAACAACCAAGCTCAGAATCAAGCACCAGCTCCTCCACCCTATTCCAAGTTGTCTGAGTTTCTTCGTGTAAGGCCACCTACGTTCTCAAGCACTACCAACCCAGTGGAAGCTAGTGACTGGTTGCACGCTATCGAGAAGAAGCTGGATTTTTGTGCCTAACGATACCAACACAAATACTCGAGAAATTTTGGGCCATAGAAAAATATTCAAGTGTTTTTCCTCAAAGGTTAATAATCATGAATTTTGGCCGAAGACTGTAGCTCACGAAATTATAGGGCGAATGGTAAAAATCATGAATTTTTTTGCTAAGGTTCATATTCACAAATTTTGTGCCAAACGATACAAATGGAAGTACTCTCGAAATTTTGACACTAGAAAATATTCATGAATTTTTCACCAAAGATAATACTCATGAATTTTGGCCGAAGTTTACAATTCAAGAAATTATAGGCCAATCCTAAAAATCATGAATTTGTTTCTAAGGTTAATATGAAAGAATTTTGTGCCTAACCATGCCAATGCAAATAATCGAGAAAGTTTGGGCCGTAGAAAAATATTCACGTGTTTTTGTCCATGGGTCTATATTCACGAATTTTGGCCAAAGTCTATAACTCACAAAACTATAAGCCGAAGGCTAAAAATCATGAAATTTTTTTAGCTAAGGCTAATATTCACAAGTTTTGTACCAAACGATAACAATGCAAATACTCAAGAAATTTTGGGCCTTAGAAAAATGTTCACGGATTTTTCTAGAAAGGTCAATACTATCCGATGTCTATAACTCACAAAATCATAAGCCGAAGGCAACACAATCGTGAATTTTTTGTTGCTAAGGTTAATATTCACTAATTTTGTGATTAACGATCCCAACACAAATACTCGAGGATACTTGGGCCGTTGAAAAGTATTCACGTCTTTTTTCCCCAAAGGTTAATACTCATGAATTTTGTCCAAAGAATTTTACACACGAAATTATAGGCCGAAAGGTAAAAATCATGAATTTTTTGCTAAGGTTAATATTCATGAATTTTGTGCCTAACGATTCCAACGCAAATTGAGATATTTTGGGCCGTAGAAAAATATTCGTGTGTTTTTATCCAAGTGTTAATACTCAAGAATTTTGGCCGAAGTCTATAACCCATGAAATTATAGGCTGAAGGCTAAAAATCATGAAATTTTTTATCCATGGTTTATATTCACGAATTTTTTGCCGAACGATACCAACACAAATACTCGAGAAATTTTGAGCCTTAGAAAAATATTCACGGGTTTTCCTCCAAAGGTTAATACGCATGAATTTTGGCTGAAGTCTATAACTCACGTAACTATAGGCCGAAAGCTAAAACTAATAAAATTTTTTGTTGCTAAGGTTAATATTGATGAATTTTGTGCATAACGATCCCAATGCAAATACTCTAGGATACTTGGGTTGTTAAAAAATATTCATGGGTTTTTTCCATAGGTTAATACTCTTGAATTTTGGACAAAGACTATAACTCACGAAATTATAGGACGGAGGCTAAAAATCATGAATATTTTGTTGCTAAGGTTAATATTCACGAATTTAGTGCCTAATGATGCCAACGCAAATACTTGAGAAATTTTGAGCCGTAGAAAAATATTCACGTGTTTTTGCCCAGGGTTAAGACTCATGAATTTTGGCTGAAGTCTATGACTCATGAAATTATAGGCTTTTACGAAGGGCAAAAGTAATGTTTTTTTGTTAAGGTTAATATTCACTAATTTTGTGCCCAATGGTGCCCATGCAAATAATCGAGAAATTTTGGACCGTAGAAAAATATTCATGTGTTTTTGTCCACGGGTTAGTACGCATGAATTTCGGCCGAAGTCTATAACTCATGAAATTATAGGCCGAAGGCTAAAAATCATGATTTTTTCTAAGGTTAATATTCACGAATTTTGTGCCTAACAATGCCAACACAAATAATCAAGAAATTTTGGGCCATAGAAAAATATTCATGCGTTTTTGTCCGAGGATTAATACTCATAATTTTTGGCCGAAGTCTATAACTCAAGAAATTATAGGCCGAAGGCTAAAAATCGTGAAATTTTTGTAGCTAAGGTTAATATTTAAGAATTTTATGCCAAATGATGCCAATGCAAATACTCGAGAAATTTTGGACCGTAGAAAAATATTCAAGCGTTTTTCCCCAAATGTTAATAATCATGTATAACTCACGAAATTATAGACTAAAAGCTAAAAATCATGAAATTTTTTTTCCTAAGGTTCATATTCATGAATTTTGAGCCTAAGATACAAATGCATGTATTCTCGAAATTTTGGGCATTACAAAAATATTCTCAAGTTTTTCTCCAAAGGTTAATACTCATGAATTCTGGCCGAACTCTATAACTCACGAAATTATATGCCGGAGGCTAAAAATCATGAAAATTTTTAGCTAAGGCTAATATTCACGAATTTTGTGCCAAACGATACCAACACAAATACTCGAAAAATTTTGGGTGTTAGAAAAATATTCACGGGTTTTTCTCCAAAGGTTAAAACTCATGAATTATTATCGAAGTCTATAACTCACGAAATTATAAGCCAAAGGCTAAAAATCATGAAAATTTTTTAACTAAGGCTAATATTCATGAATTTTTTGCCAAACGATACCGACGCAAATACTGGAGAAATTTTGGGATTAGAAAAATATTCATGGGTTTTTCTCCAAAGGTGAATACTCATGAATTTTGGCAGAAGTCTATAACTTACGAAATTATAAGCCAAAAGCTAAAAATCATGAAATTTTATTTGCTAGGTTTAATATTAATTTTGTGCCTAAAGATACCAACGATAGTACTTGTGAAATTTTGGGCCTTAGTAAAATATTCTTGAGTTTTTCTCCAAAGGTTAATACTCATGAATTTTAGTCGAAGACTATAACTCACGAAATTATAGGCCGATGGCTAAAAATTTAGAATTTTTTGTTGCTAAGGTTAATATTCACGAATTTTGTGCCTAAGGATACCAACGCAAATACTCGAGAAATTTTGGGTTGTAGAAAAATATTCACGCGTTTTTCTCCAAAGGTTAAAAATCATGAATTTTGGCCGAAGATTATAACTCACGAAATTATAGGCCGAAGGCTAAAAATCATGAAATTTTTGTTTCTACAGTTAATATTCTTGAATTTTTGTTTAACGATGCCAACACAAATACTCGAAAAATTTTGAGCCATAGAAAATATTCACGCATTTTTGCCCAAAGGTTCATATTGATGCGCTACACGGTGACCGAGGCGGGGTCAAGAAAGCATATGGGCGCTGGATCTCCGCCAAGAGCATGCCACTCTCCTCTTCAATGACGTCCGGTGTTGCAGGACATCCCCATGGACGGAGTCGTGGAGGCCACAGCCATCGCCTATGCGCCTCGAGACTTGCCGCAGTGAGCAGTGCTTGACCGATGTCAAGTATCGGCATGGTACCTATGGTGTACCAGCGGGCATCAGCTAGTATTGATGGGTAGCAGATCTTATACCTACCTGGTATCATCCTATCCGAACGGGATACCGTACAATAACATACCCTAAAAAATATTGTAAGGTTAAAGTGTGTTGCACGGTAAATATAACCTGCAATGATGGCCAGATGGGCCGTGCCCTGACGAGTGGGCTCAGGCACGGTGCTACCGTACTGGGCCGCCTAGGGCACGGCCCGTTCGCCCGTACCGTGCTTGGGCCAGGGGACAGCACTGCACGGCCCGTTGCCTGTAGTGGGCCAGCCCGGTAAGGGCACGCGCGCGGCGCCGGCGAACCAGACGGCGACACGTGGCAGGTGCGGACGGAGGTAAAACCAGACGGCGATACTGTTGACACAAAAAATCACCAAACAGCATTGATGATGAGTTGATGATCTGGTTTGATGCACTAGACACGTGAAGGCCTGGGAGATCTGCTTAACTCCAGTGCAGGTCCTAAATTCGAGGTTCGTAGGCGTGCCAGTCAATTTGACCCCGTAATTGACAAGGAGAGAAAAAAGTTAGATCATTGATCCAATCGGCCGATAGGCCGATACAGACTTCCTCTAGCCGATTGCCGATAGTACTTGTATATCGGCTAGAAAAACCGATTATAATATAAATAAATAAATCAGCCGACTACCCGACTACCAATAGAACGTGTATATCGGCTGAAAAACCGATAATAGTGTAGATAATCAAAATAATAATCAAGACAATGCAGTCGGCTTTATTTAGTAAAAAAATAACTTATCGGCTAGACACTTTGATAAGACACTTGCATAAAAATCTATCAACCTAGCAGGAACAACTTATCGTTGGCAGTTTAGTAGGTCGGACCTAATCGATACAGCACAAATTGATGATAAATTATCTCCAGTAAGCCGATAAATCTATGCATGCGTGATGTGATATATCCACTCGGCCTAACAGATCAAACTTAACTGATGCAGCCGTAGATAGAATAGATACACCGTGGTAAGCCGACTACCATAGATCAGCTAGAATATCGGACCTAACCTAGGAAGTCCTAGCCGATAAGGTAGTCGGGGTAACGAGATTTACCCTCTCGCATGAGTTCGGACCTAACCGATGCAGCCCGGCTCGAGAAGTAAGAACCCGTCGAAAAGGGTGGCGATGCGCTGAATTTGTATTGATCTGAGAGATAGTTTACATGGTCTCCGGGCATACGTATTTATACCCCGAGTTGATACAGTTCTGATCGGATACAAAACAGGAGTTTCCTAACTATAAAAGAAAATTAACAAGCCCTGATCGGACACGAGATCAGGTTTTTCTAAAAATTATTAAAGCTACCTAATTTATAGATAAAATAGTTAACTGCCATGCCGTGGTCTTCACGATTCCTTCCTAAATTCGGCTTCTTCTGGATTAGCTTCAATCGGCTGCTATAGCATCTTTCCTTAACCGAAGATGATAACGAACCGTACCAAATTTTGGTGTTAACACATACCCCCCAATTTTGGAGTTTGTTATCAAATTTCGAAATTCTTCTGTTTGGGCCTCAACATTCCTTCTTGGCCTCTTGAAATCGGCTTTCATGAGCCGATACCTTCTGTACTAGGTGTGCTAGGCTCTCAAAGTCTTGTGATGAAAATCTTTCCTTGATCGGAGTCAACAAACCTTGGAATGCTAACTCAGCCAGCTGTGCATCATCTAGACTTAAACTATAACATCGGCTTCTAACATCACGAAACCGCTGGATATATTCTGCGACTAATTCATCCAGCTTCTGTATTACCGATGTTAAATCTGTTAAACTCATCTCCTGAATCCCAGTAAAGAAATATTTGTGGAATTGCTTTCCAAATCGACCCAACCCCAAACTGAATTTGGTGGTAACGAAGAAAACCATGTGAAGGCCGATCCGGACAATGATAGCAAGAAAAATCTAATTCTCAAAGCTTCTTCAGCCGATGCCTCCCCACACTGAGCCAAAAATCGGCTGACATGCTCCACTGTAGATAAATCATCTTGCCCTGAGAATTTGGAGAAGTCTGGTACTCTGTATCGGCGCGGCAACGAAACTCTATCAAACCAATCTGGATATGGATGCCGATACATAAATGTTTCCTTCTTCGGTTTTAGACCGAATTGTTCTCTCACCACCTCTGTGATTCTTGCTGTCCAATCTTCTTCCCTTGGATCTTCGACGTGATAATGCAGAGGTGGAGTTGGTAGCCGATTCTGCTTCTGATATTCTCTCTGATAATTGTACTCAGGGACAGCTCCTGGATGACTCTGTCGATGCCCCCCATAGTATGCAGTTTGATGATATCCTTGAGGAATTCCATCTTGTTGCCCCCCAGCCAGTTGAATTGGCTCCACCGCCTTCATGATCAAGCTCTGTAATGTGTTCACCAATATCCCAGATTAATTGATCAATGCATGGTGAATTGCTTCATTAATCATCTCTTGAAGTGGCTTCTGTGAACTTGCAAGTGATGTATGGCTCGATTCGCCAACCAGAACAAGTTTTGGTAATTCTGTCATACCGAAGGATTCTAGACAAAGCTTCTGAAATTCAGCAATGTTCTGCTCCACTTGTTGTCTTTGTTCTTCTGTCAAGTCTTCCATTGTGATTGGGATTATATTGTCTATGCTGACCTCTTTTCCAGCCATGTTGAAACTTCGCGTCCCACCAGGCGTGCCAAAAATGTGTTGACACCAAAAATCACCAAACCGCGTTGATGATGAGTTGATGATCTGGTTCGATGCACTAGACACGCGAAGGCCTGGGAGATCTGCTTAACTCCAGTGCAGATCCTAAATTCGAGGTTCGTAGGCGTGCCAGTCAATTTGACCCCGCAATTGACAAGGAGAGAAAAAAAGTTAGATCATTGATCCAATCGGCCGACAGGCCGATACAGACTTCCTCCAGCCGATTGCCGATAGTACTTATATATCGGCTAGAAAAACCGATGATAATATAAATAAATAAATCAGCTGACTATCCGACTACCAATAGAACGTGTACATCGGCTGGAAAACCAATGATAGTGTAGATAATCAAAATAATAATCAAGACAATGCAGTCGACTTTATTTATAAAAAGATAACTTATCGGCTAGACACTCCGATAAGACACTTGCATGAAAATCTATCAACCTAGCAGGAACAACTTATCGTTGGCAATTTAGTAGGGCGGACCTAACGGATACAGCACAAACTGATGATAAATTATCCCCAGTAAGCCGATAAATCTATGCACGCGTGATGTGATATATCCACTCGGCCTAAGAGATCAAACTTAACTGATGCAGCCGTAGACAGAATAGATACACCGTGGTAAGCCGACTACCGTGGATCAGCTACAATATCGGACCTAACCCAGGAAGTCCTAGCCGATAAGATAGTCGGGGTAACGAGACTTATCCTCTCGCAGGAGTTCGGATCTAACCGATGCAGCCCGGCTCGAGAAGCAAGAACCCGTCGAAAAGGGTGGCGATGCGCCGAATTTGTATTGATCTGAGAGATAGTTTACATGGTCTCTGGGCATACATATTTATACCCCAAGTTGATACAGTCCTGATCGGATACGAAACAGGAGTTTCCTAACTATAAAAGGAAAATTAACAAGCCTTGATCAGACACGAGATTAGGTTTTCCTAAAAATTATTAAAGCTACCTAATTTATAGATAAAATAGTTAACTGCCATGCCGTGGTTTTCACGATTCCTTCCTGAATTCGGCTTCTTCTGGATTAGCTTCCATCGACTGATATAGCCTCTTTCCTTAACCGAACATGATAACGAACCGTACCAAATTTTGGTGTTAACAGATAAGTGTCCCCAACGGCTATATTATAATGGCTATTTTTTGAATTTAGTTGTTGGAGGGTCAAAAAAATCTGAAAAAATACAAAAAAGATCCAAAAAAATGTGAAATTTTTTCTATAAATAGGGCAACCACACTTAACATCCCAGCTCATCCAAACCTCTCATCTTGTGCTCTCTTATGCTCTCATCTTCTGTTCTAGTTTCAATTTTTGATTTAGATAATTTTTGTCTAAAAATCAAAAATTTATTGGGGAAAGCTCCACTGCTCCACATCCCCATAGCTTCACTCCTCCTGCAAGGTAAAAATTTTTCTAAATTTTGTTGTTTGTTCGTACTATTTATTTGGTATATAAATTTATTTTCTCTATTTATATTTTATGATGGATCTGAACTACCCGTCGTTCCAACTAAGCGACTTCGACCTAAACTACAGGCCGATGTCATACCAAAACATCGAGCAAGACGACTTCGGGTCGGCTCCTACACCACAAGAACAGCCTGAAGAAGTACATGCGACTTCGGAAAGATTAGGAACTATGAGTGGGAGCGTATCGACAGCCACCGGCTTAAAGAGATAAAGAACTTCCTCCGCTTGGCAACATTTTGATGAGATCAAGGAGACCGGCGCTAATGGAAAGGAGATAACGTACGTAAAATGTAGAATTTGTAAAACTAAACTATCTGGAAAATCTTCTGGTGGAATAGGGCATTTGAGGTGGCATGCTGAGACCTGTGCAAAGAAGCAAGGATACTAACTACGATAGCAGCAACTACTACTAAATCTTGACGGTACGGTACATGTATGGGAGTACGATCCTCAGGTAGCACGAGATTCCCTTACTCGTTTAATTGCTAGATAGGATCTACCTTTAAACTTTGGTGATTCTACTGTATTTGAGACTTACATTAAAACTTCTCATAATCCTAGGTTTCAATCTGTTAGTAGACAGACCACAACCCGTGACTTGGTGAATGTTTATAACCAAGGCCAAGACACTATTAAACAATTATTTGCTACATTCACCTTTTCTGTTAGTATCACCTCTGATATTTTGAGTGGCGGGGCTAAAGAGGATTATATTAGTGTAGTTGCTCATTATGTTGATGATAACTAGGAACTACAAAAAGAGTCATATTCTTAAAATTAATTGATGTTTCACATACTGCTGAAAGAATTTCTAGAGTTTGTGAGGAATTTGGCCTCACAAATAAAATATTTGCAGTAATAGTAGATAATGCAGCTACAAATTCCAAAACAATGAAAATTCTGCTTTTGTTGAATTATTTCTTTTACATCAACATTGTGTATGCCATGTTATTAATCTTATAGTTACTTCTGGGTTTAAGAGAGTAATTGCATATGTTGATGCCATCCGTGAAGCCATAACATGGTTGAATAGTTCTAATCCTCGACTTGCGACCTTTAAACGATTCTGCATCACTTCGGACAAGCATCCACGCAAGTTCTAGATAGATGCGGACCATTGATGGAATTCGACTTATTTAATGTTGAAGCATATTTTACCTTAAAAAACACTAACTGTTTTTTTGCAAACCAAGAATGTTGTTACCAGTGACGGACAACTGCTTCTGACAGAACAATCTTGGCATGTTGTCGAAAGGTTTTTTTTACTTCCTTAAAACATTTTATGATGCAACTGTTACTTTATCTGGCATTTACTATCTAACTACTAATTTAATTTTGTATAAGATTTTTGAGATTGCCACTTTATTGCAAGAATATGAAGATGACCAACTATTAGGACTTGCAATATTTCATATGAAACAGAAATATCTTAAATACTGGAGGAAAATCTCATACTTGTATGCTTTTGCATTTATTCTTGGTCCTACGGTAAAATGTGGGGATTCCTCAATATTTTGAATCTTATTGGGGACGCAATAAATATTGATTATACTAACTATAATTCTGATGCTAAGACTAAATTGTATGAAGTGTTTTGAAAGTATAAACTAAGTTTCAGGGAGTTCGCGTGCAAAGAGCCCCACCTGTCCCTGCACTAGGTAAGAAAAAATTACAGTGGAGTCGAATTTGGGGTGGTTCCTCTTCTAGCACCAGTGGTAGAAGTTTGGTACACACAGATAGTGGACACGCTTTACATGATGCCCATGAGCTGTCCTCCTACTTGGACAACGACTCCATCAAGCAAGAAGATCTCAACGTGCTCGGGTGGTAGAACGATCAAAAGATCCAATATCCCGTGCTCTCAAAACTAGCACGGGATATGTTCACGGCACCTGTGTTTACGATATCCTCTGAATCGGCCTTCAGTCTTTGTGGAGGAATTACTGAGGAGAGGGGAAGAAATCTCTATAGCGAGAAGGTAGAAATGTTACTTACGGTCAAAGACTAGGAGCTAACCAAGAGGTGGTAGAAATGCTACTTTGGCTGCTTAGTTCAACAATCTTTACCTAGAAAATGAGAAACTAGAGTAGCATATTTTTATTTTTAAGTTTTGGCCTTTAGCTGTACTTTTTTTTTCTTTGTCATGGTTTTCTCAAATATGAATTTTTACATGACAAAGTTTTAATGAGGCAACCATGTAATATCAAATTCAATAAAGGTCATTGCTCATTTTTTTTCCCTATATTTATGCAGAAATTTAATTATATAATTATAAATGTGTTGCTATTTTTGTTGTTTACAAAATATGAAATTTTCCTCCTCCGATATTGTCGGAGGAAGGAACTCCAACCGCGGGGAGTCTAGGGACCCCCCTTTGAGGTTCGGCCAGGGGAGTTGTTCACAGGACGGCCGTGGCATCTAGTCGATGGCACGCAAGGGAGATAGAAGGAATAGACAGGTTCGGGCCGCGCGGAGGTGTAATACCCTACTCCTGTATGTATCTGCTATGTGGGAGATGAATGTTGTTTGTTCTTACAAGATGTTCTTCAGGGGTGCTCAGGAGCTAGCCCTAACTTGGGGACTAAGTCTCTCTAGAAGCTGAACTCAAATTCTCCCGCCCCCCTTTCCTGCTGGCATGGATCCTTCTTTTATAGTCCAAGGGAAGTCCACACTGCCTAGTACACATGTCAAGAGAAAGCTTTTCTAGGTACGATATGTCTTGTCGCATGCGTCCACCTGCTGAGCCACGCCGGAGTTGGTTCAGCACGTCTGGTCGTCACCTTGCTTGGCTGCTGCGGGCGGCTAAGTTATGAAGATGTAACAGCGCACACCATTGCTACCAGAGCGTGGATAACTGAAGCCTTCTTAGTCAAAAGTTCTCTGACTGCACAGGGAGCGGCCCCACAGAGGGCCATCATGAGATGTCCACGCGTGACTGAGCGGGCGACAGGCGCGACACGCCCTGTCACCTCGTCATTAATGTGGGTAGTTGGGGAGTTGATCTGCTTGAGTCAGGCTCGTGCCCGGGGCAGAGAGCTCGTCTAACCCTCCGCGCGCACAAGGCGCCGAGCTCCTCGAGGACCGGGGCCCGGGAATGTCTGCGGGGCACGGGCCCGAGATGGATGTGAGAGGCCGTCGTGACGCGCCCGGGGAAGGTGCACCCGGGCTCGGACAGTGCTCGGGCCCTAGGCACTTAGCGGGAAGACGGCCGTAGCCGGCAGTCACTTGTGCGGAATGTGGGTCCCGGAGGAGTTGATGTGGCCGAAGATCCATACGTCCCCGGGGTATGTGGGGCCCCCAGTCCCGTTTCGCTGATAGATATCATTAAAAAATCTCCTCATATTTTTCTTATTTTGTTGAAGTTTTTTCTTTTTTCCCACATCTTCCAGCACTATTTACATTTTTACATACTTTTCTTAATTTTTTCTCTTTTTTTCATTTTTTCATTTTTTTAAAAATTCCCGGCAGGGCGAGGCGGCTGGCCGGCCCCTCCCGTATGGCGCCGCGACACATCGGTGCGGGCGGGGCATGCCGTCTCGGCCTCCGCGTGTAGGCCTGCTTGGCCAGTGCCGCATCGCGTGCCTCGTCCAAATTTTGAACGAGCGGGGCAGGCGCGGTCGCGCCTTGCGCGGGCCAGCCGCGGCCGTGAGCCAGCGCCGTGCCGCTTGCCTGCCGAACCGTGCCTCTCTCTGGCCTTACGAGCCGCCATGCCTAGCGGGCGAGCTTTAGCCCACGTGCCATGGCCAGGCCCGTGTAGGCACAGCACGGCCCGTCAGCCCCGCATGCTGGGCCGAGGCCCCAACATAGCCCACTATAGGAGCCGTGTCATAGTGGGCCGTGCCAGATCGTGCCTCGTGCTAGGCCGGCCCATAAGACCTGGTTGGCCATCTATATATAACCTTAGCACTTTCGTTTATTGTTTCCTAACTATTTTAAAATTATTTATGGTCAAAACTAGTGCCATGCAAATATAAGTGGAGAGAGCACTAACTTAAAACTTGGTAGCGTGCTCTTAACTTTATGGAGGGTCCGTCTAATATTCTGAACTATTAAACTGAGTAATGAGCCCTAACTTCCTTTGATGAGCAGCTTTGTAAAGTATTTTTTCATATGCGCCGTGCCGACTCGATGGCTTTGTGTTAACTAAATGATTTTATCACATTAGTACATTAGCTGTAGAAAAATATACCGGGAGTTAAAATTGCTAGCTTTACTCGCCAGTCATTTCCTTTCTTTCCCCTTTAAAACCCTCGTAACATTATTCATCTTCTTCCCCGCAGGGGTCGACCGCAGCTCTACTCCCGATTGCAATCTGCGGTGTGGTGCGGTGCGAGCCGAGCCGGACGCGCAGGCATCGGCGCGTCGTCTCCTTTAGAGAAGCCTCGTAGACACGGTGTGGAGGGGCTCCTCTCCTCCCCTAGCCTCCTCCCCCAGCCTTGGCCTCCTCGCGCGCACGGCGGGCGAGTAGGTTTGGAGTAGCGACGGCGACGCGGCCGACCTCCGTCCACCTGCCTCCATATCGGTTCGGTTCGATTCGCCCCCTCATTGTTGTGTTGCTTTGATTTTGAAATGATGGATGTGCTATGTGGTATGCCCTAGACTATTTATTTATTTATTTATGTGGCAGAATGAGGATTCTGTATTTCTGCAAAGGACCAAATCAGAGTTAGGAAAGATTAGCAAATAAGCCTCTAACTAGTTCTCTTGAACAAATGCCATATGCCACTCGACTGTGCCTTTTGAAAGTCCAAAGTGTACTATTCAGTTTCATGGTCTCTGATTCAATACTCGTTTTTAAGGCTGTGGGTAAGCTAAAAGAAAGCCAATTGCCCTTTCTTCCTTGTCATTGTGCAGGGCTGCAGCATGGAGGAGGAAGATAACATCGAGGGAGAACTGTTACTCGTTCAGGCTGAACTTCATGACATCCAAGGTCACCACTATAAGCAATAATCATGCACTATTTCTTGATCCATAAACGTTCCTCAGATGAGATTAAGCAATTAACTCTTCTGTGCAATACATAGCCAATAATGGGAGGCAGGGGTTTCTAGCTCATGGTATCTAGTTTTTAAGTGCACTTGAATTAAATTATTAACGTGCACAACAGGTCCATAGTTCTTTGGGGTTAGATTGACATATCCTGCACCTTTCCCTTCCTGATGAATACCGTTTCACTGTCTATATTATATCACAAATACTAATTGTTAAAAATTCATAGGTACTTTCATACAAATAATACAAAACCACAACCCTCTTTAGTCTTTACATGAAGTCTGGCTGTGACCTTGCACTGTGAAATAAAGCAACTATGCCTATATAAATAGGCTGCTAATGTTACTATGTATCTTCACTTTCATTAAATTTCCTTATATTACAAATTCTCCTTTCTATTTGCCCACTTAAATTCATGCTTCTCAGGCCAAATCAAAGAACTACTTGATCGCCAAGAGCAGCTGTCTGAGCGTGAATCACAGTTGAAATCTATGCTGGAAGTATCGAAAGCCTCCAGAGACACAATACATAATGAGCCTTCGGTTGCTCCAAAAGATTGGTCTGGGAGCTTCTCATGGGATTCTCGGGCTGATGATATTCGATTCAATGTATTTGGTATCTCTTCCTACCGGCCGAATCAAAGAGAAGTAAGGTTTAGTAGAAGTAATATGTATATTTTTTACTTTTTTGGGCACTGCTTACACTAAGAAGAAATTCGAAGTGAGATTCATAAAATCATTTCATTAAGCACAGAAACTAGATATTTGGTGTGCTTCAGACATGTATGAGGGCTGCTAGGTAGCATGCTATTATTTATAATTAACTTGTATGTTGCTCTAAAAGGAACTATCTTTTAGGATTATGTTCCTATCGTACCCCTCATTTTTTCCCTCCTGTTCTATTGGTAGCGTTGAGCCTAGATTTACATACCACAACTTGTTATAGTGAATACAGTTTCGTTATTTTGCATCCTTTTAAGCATTTTGCCCTTCCAGATAATCAATGCCATCATGAGTGGAAGAGATGTTCTGGTCATAATGGCTGCCGGTGGAGGGAAGAGCCTGTGCTATCAATTGCCCGCTGTACTTCATGATGGAATTACGTTGGTCGTCAGTCCTTTGCTTTCCCTTATCCAAGACCAGGTATTTAAACCTACAAGATCATAGTTCTCACTGCATTTTCTGAGTCATCACATAGGAAAAAGGACACCCATGGACACCATGAGTACTAGTAGGAGAGAGATAGGGGGAATACTATAATCTCTGTGTTGTCAAAGCTTAATCCGTCCGGTCTGTAGTAATCCTTTGTGTGCTCTCCTCAATCTGTCTGTTCATATAATCACTTTTTTTAGAAAAAAAAAAAGAAAACGGCAGGAGCTCTGCTTGTTCAATTAAGAAGAATACAAAGAAGCGTACACATAGGTTTGCAGTTACAATTTGAAAACAAAAGCAACAAGTAAGACAAAACACTAGAACTATCCATTCCTAGTTATTTTCCATTGACTATAATCTCTATTTTGTGGTTCATCTCCAGTTCTCTGGTGCCCTCCTTCCCTAAAATAGCCCTCATGTCCATGTTGCCGTCACCCTCATGGGTTTGTGTCCACGTGCATAGCCTGTGTTGTCCTCATGGCCTTCTACGATTCCTCCAGCTGGTTGTCATCGTCAACACAGACTCCAGATCCAGTTATTCAAGTGCTATTGGACTTCTTCCCCTAGCTCTATGATGTGCTTTGCTGTTTTGTTCTATTCTCTTCTTCTCGCTTCTACTCTCTACTATGTCTCTCTCTGGTTTTCTACTCTTTGCTCTCTGCTTAGCATTTTTTGAAGTCTTTTGTCTTCTCTCTGCTCTGTTTTTTATTCCATTCTTCTGTGCTTCTATATGCATATGTTCTGTCTTTGTCACCCAGGTGATGCCTGTGCACCTGCCTAGTCAGCTTGGTGACATGGTGTTTTCTAGGCTGCCATGACTACCATGTATGCATGAGACAATTTTTTTATCCTATATATGATCATTCCCGTTATTTGATTTGTTCTGTTCAGGTCATGGGACTAGCAGCTTTAGGTATACCAGCATACATGTTAGCTTCAATTACCACCAAGGAAGTCGAGAAGTTCGTCTACAAGGTGCTTGATAAAGGTGAAGGAGAATTGAAGATATTGTACGTGACACCTGAAAAAATATCCAAAAGTAAAAGGTTCATGTCTAAGCTTGAGAAGTGCCATCATGCAGGGCGTCTTTCTCTCATTGCAATAGATGTAAGTTTTTTACCACACAATAAAGCACGTTTACTCTGATTAAAGTTAGATGATGTGCTTGTACATGCTTTTGTTTGCTCTCAGTCTTTCTAAGAATACTATTGTGCTTTTTGAGTATTTTGCCTATTTAAATACTAACCTGTCCCTCTTAGACTAGAAAAAATGATTCGCTAAAAAAAACCAAGAAGGCTCGTTGCCATTATCTACTACCTGCGCAAATAACTCATACAAAATGAGCGGTTATGATCGAATGTTCTGTCACTGTTCACATTTTGTAAGTTGTTCATATTATTTTTATTGTGTTCCTCATCATCTAATGATCTTGTCAAGCGTGTGCATAGCTAGTTGACATAATGTTTTAAGCTGTTAAGCACGTATAGTCTATCTAGAGTTTTCCATTATCATTGCAATTAAGTGTTATCATGCAGGAGGCACACTGCTGTAGTCAATGGGGCCATGATTTTCGTCCAGATTACAAGAATCTTGGCATTTTGAAGGTCCAGTTTCCCAATGTTCCTATGATAGCTTTAACTGTGAGTTGTGCAAATAATATCAATGTTCACAATAATTAAAATATAACTTTAATGTGAAATAAGGCCTGCTGCTTTTTCTGTAGGCAACTGCGACAAGTAAAGTGCAAATTGATTTGATAGAGATGCTTCATATCCCTAGATGTGTCAAGTTTGTCAGCACAATTAACAGGCCCAACCTTTTCTATAAAGTATGCCTTTTCTCAATTTCAATCAAGAAAAAATTCCATCCATACCACAAGGATTTTTCCAAATTCAAAGAATGCCACAAAATTTGGGAGGTGCCAATTAATACCACATCTTTTTCCAACACTTCCCGTCTACACCACTGAGCTAGAGATATGTCACTTTTGCCCTTCTTCCTCTCCTTCCCTTCAATTTCCTATCCTTTGCATGAATTCAAGTTGCCGCTGCCAGCTTGAGCCGCTGCTGTTACTAGGACAAGGTGATCGCCGAAAGGTGGCCTGAGGGAGTTGCCGACACCATTGGAGCTCGGTGCTGCCGTCAGGGACGAGGAAATCGACTCCCATGAACCCCTGCGCGAATGTCAAGTCACAACAGCCGCCATTTTGGGCCGCCGCTGTTACCAGGGAGCCAGGGACAAGGTGCTCGCGGAGGGGCTCGAGAGAGTCGCTGCCTCCACCAGACTTTCCTGTTACTGCCAGAGACAAGGAAATCAAATTGCTGCTGCTGCCTTTGAAGCTCACGCATTGAAGCTAAGTCACCGCCGCTGCTTGAGCTTTGCACCACCACCTGGGATGAGATAGCCGCCCCCAGATATCCATGTTGCTACCACCGCCGCTGTTTGGAACGACGAGATACCGCCGGGGATGGGAGAGATGAGAGTCAAGAAGGTGCATAGATCAGGTGCAAAGGAGGAATTTAGAGAGGAAAGAATTTAGAGAATACTTTTTTAAAAGGAAAAACACATTTTTGTGGTGGGAGGCTTTGGCAAAAGTTGTGGTATTAATTGGTACTTTTCAAATTGTGGCATTCTTTGAACTGGACAAAATCTTTGTGGTATGGATGTAATTTTGTCCAAATCATGAGTTAGTTTTTTCTCGTTCTTGATTTAGTCAACCCCCTAAGCTGCTACTCTGTTTTAGATTTGATGGTTTTTTGCATCCCTCTTTGGTGCAAAGGCTGGAAGTATGCTTCACTTATCTAAATAAATGATTTATATCTGCACCCATGCATTTTATATAACTCTTGAAAAATATATACATGTGGAACATTTAAAATATGTGCACAGAATAAACTTGGAATAATAAAATTATATATGTATATGTATATGTATATATATATGTGTGTATGTGTGTGTGTTTACTGTATATATAGATTTTCTTTTAAATTACTCAGGTGCAATTTACAATGTGGCTGAAGTACTGTAGCTACGCCTGGTACAACAAATCCATAGTCATCATCTAAATAACCCCCTGAAGTGGTTTTGGCACTATGGTAGAGGCATATGGTTGATAAGGCAATGACTATGCCAGTGAAATCAATAAAATATTTCTACTTTTACCACTCCCCCCTCTCTCAATCTCTCTACCTGCTTCTTGCTATCTGAGTATCAAAAGAGGAGGCTGAGCACTTGACCTGCAACATGCGATCTACCTACTCTCTCTCTCTCTCTCTCTCTCTCTCTCATTTACAGCAGTAGCAAAGAACTGAAGCAGTGTCACGTTCGGATTTTTCGTTTTCCGTTCTTTTCGTCCGATTGCGAAAATCTACCTTCGGTTTTTTTTGCCTCAATCAGCTTAATGAAAAATTTCATAAAAAAAGGATTTAATATGATTAAATAATTAATTACGGTGTGATTTGTTTCCTTTTTCTTAATCGGGTTTATTTGGATTTCGGAAGTGGAGCTCATTTCCCCAATTTATTTTTCCCCAAATTCTCAGACTCTAAATTTTCTCATCCGTACCAATTTCTAAATTCCCCGGAGGTTCAATTTCATTCCCTAATTCTGCAAATAATCCCAACAATTTCAAAGGGTCCAAATTCGGCAAATTTTCTAAAAAACCCCTGCCTTTTTCCTTTTCTTTTTCCCTTCCTTCATTTTCTTTTCCCTTTTTTCCACTCAGCCCCTGCCCTTCTTCCTTTTTCTCTTCTGCTCCTTTTACCTTCGGCAGGGAGGCCCGCGGCCGGCCCAGCTACTGTGGCCTGGCCCGCGCCCGGCCCGGCCTGTTCCTGCGCCGCAGCCTAGCCGCGCCGACGCCGCCACGCCTCCTGGCTCGCGTCGAGCCCGGCCTGCTCCCGTGCGCCTCCTCCACCGTGTCGCTGTAGGACTCCACCGCCAGCCCGCCCTAACCGCCACGAGCCGCCCCTATATATATGTGCAGCCGTTAGTGTTTTTCCTCTTCTCCCGAAGTCAACTGCACCGCCAGCTTCCTCCGCAGCCGCGCCAAGCCGATGCGCCGCCACCGCGCTGAGCCGCCGACGCCGCCGGTGAGCACCGCCACCCCTGCGCCGTTTTCCCTCGTCGCCTTACCTGCGCCCTGCTTCCCCGGCTGACACCGTCGTCGCCCTCGCCTGCCTTCGGTTCCCCGGCCAATGCCGCCTCGCCGCCTCCTGTTCCTGGCCGCCGACGCTGCCGCCTGTTGACGCCGGTCCGCTGCCGCCGCCGACGCCGGTCTGCGGCCGCCGCCGCTTGCCGACGCCGTCGCCACTGAGCAGCGCCGCCCTTGCACCGCTCTTGTGTCACCGCCCGTGCCATGGCCGAAGCAGCTGCCTGGCAGGCGAGCCTGTTCTCCCCTGGTGACTGTGACATGTGGGCCCCGTGGCTGAAAAGTCTCCTGTTGATCTACATTGTTGGTTTTTCCTAGATCGAATCTCAGTCGTAGGATTTCTTAAATCCAATCTTGCCACATCACCTTGCCACGTCAGCCCTAGATCTCGCCCTGTCATCGCCACATCATCCAAGCCAGTATACGTGTCGCCACGTGGCATCCACGTCGTCAGGTCCACCGCACCTCTCACTCTTTCGGTCCGTAGACCGAGTCCGTCATGAACCATCTCACTGACCAGTGGTCCTCGCTCCTTTTCCTCCATAAAAACAATTCAATTCCCGAATTTAAAATCCAGAGAATATTCCTTCTCTTTTACCCTTGGATTTTTCCTGATTCCAAACTTCCGGAGTTCATATCTCATCCATCCGGACTCCGATTCAACCCGTTCTTTTTCCTAAATTCTTCTAAAATCGAGCTCTACCTCCTGGTTCAGTTGGTTATTTTTAATTGATGTTATTTAGGCTGTTTTCTTGTTATTTATTTGCTTCCTGTTGCGAACGTATAGACGCGGAAGTCGAGGAGTAGTTCACCGTAGAAGACGCAGAGCAAGGACAGTACCTGGAGCAAGGCAAGTGCACCTTTTGAACATATTGGACCCAATTTATAAACTGTTTTTGTTGCGAAACATGCATTATTTTTATTTTATAAATTATCGATGGGTAGCATGACCTAATTGTTGTTATTTCATGCCTTTGATTATTGAATATCCTGTGATACCTTGTCACCCTAGCCTTTGTGAGTTGAACATAGGGGTCAACTCCGGATAGAGTAGTAAATGCTTAGCCCCGCTCAAGTTGTTTTACAAGCAAAATATAATAATGACTAATGATATACTTATCACTGTTTTATTTGAACTGTGTGGCTGTGTGCTATCTTTTCGGTAGCATATGTTGCACCGTATAGTAAACAACGGGCGGATAAAATGTTTTGGACTGGAGTGATGGGTGGTTCTGTGTGAACCTAGTAAGGGGGTAAGGTATCTGTGTGATCCTTATCAGGTTAGGTCTCTGTGTGAGCCTAATGTGAAGCTATGTGCTATTGTAGAATTGGCAAGTTGCCCTGGTCAATTAAGGACTTCACTTCATAAGTCAATGATCTGAGCCTAACGTACAACCACATGCCCTAATGGGAAGGACCTGGCCCAGTAGGATTCCGAGTCTTGGCAATGCCGGCCCAGGTGGTTAGATGATAGGTTTTATGGTTAGCCATGGGTACTTTCTTGTCTGTGTGAGGGAAAGGTGGCTCATGGGGGAAGGCAGCGTTGAGGCAAAATTTCTAAAAAGCCTTGTTACAGATTCCTTGGCTGCACACAATGAGAAGTGTGATATTTGCGCATGGCCGTTAAGAGGATGATGTATCTTGTGGGTAAAGTTGTGCAACATCTGTAGAGAGTTTAACTAATCTATTCGAATAGCCACGTCTGCGGTCATGGACATGCTCGGTGAATTCAAATGAGGGATAGTTTACGAAAACAAGGGATGGTAATGATGCTGTGTGTAGGAAAATGAACTTAGCTATGTGGTCCTGTGTGGACGGTTGGCTGGTAACACCCGTTATTTAAAGTGTTGTTTTTAACTCTGTTTATAAATTGTTTATAAATGCAACTGCTGTGTTATGTAAAATAGCCTTAGCCTTTCTTTGTCAGCTATGCATATGCATATTTCCGTATACTTGCTGAGTATTACATGTACTCACCTTGCAATTCCCCCCCAATTCCAGAAGAAAGGTTTCCACTGTTTCCGGAGGAGTTTGCTGCTGAAGATGAGGAATAGGCCGTGTGCCCCAGTTGACTGCCTGTGGCATGTTAAATGGAGCTTCCACGTATTTATTCTATTTCCGCTGCTATTTGGTTTTCTTTAGGCCCTTCGTGGCATAATAAATGTAAACTTTAGCCATAAGGCTTTGTCACAATCAATTTATTAATTAATAGTTTGGTTTCCTTCGTGATGTTGGCTGTGATATTATTCTTGTGACTGAGTGTGCTAGCGTGATCCTGGGCTAGTACGTGAACACAGAGGGTTCTATTTTGGGGTCCCACAAGCAGCAATAATTTTTTTTTTGTTGAATATAGATGTTCCTTTTAGATATATTTGAGTCCCTGCTTGCAAGCATGATGGAACAGTGTGGCAATGAGAGGTTCAGCTGTCTTGGCAGACCAGTTGCCACACTGAATGCTGCACCAACTGTGTTTGGTGGCAAAACCTCCTCAGCAAATCATGTAGACGGCTTGGTATAGTTAAGGGGGCAAGAGTAGATGCACCTCAGTAGTCAGTAGACTTTTTCTTAAATGTAAGAAGTGTGATGCATAAGAATGCAGAAAGTAAAGAATATTTAACTAGTCTTGTATTGCCTTTTAACATACTTTTGCCATGCAGGTATTTGACAAATCACCAGTTGGAAAGGTCGTCATTGATGATATTGCAAATTTTATAAGTGAATCGTACCCGAATAATGAATCTGGGATTGTGTACTGCTTTTCTAGGAAAGAATGTGAACAGGTTAGTATGGTGACTGATGAATGCTTCAGTTTCTTTTATTTGCTGAGTGCTGACATGTGACAGAATTTGGTTAGACAATCCAACATCTGTGACAGCAGTTCACTCTTGCTTTAAAGATTAAATCTTCTTTCAAATGTGCTAGTACTTCAGTCTAAATCTTTTGCTGATGAAGATCAACACTTATCACGTCTAACAGGTGTACATACCATTTCAAACACCAGATCAAGATGAAATCAAATTGTGTGTTTTCCAGTTAAGTTCATAGCAAAGTTATACGAGCTGTCTATTATTTATATAAAAGTAGATTTCAGAAAAGTACAACTATTTTGTCAAAACTATATGTTTGGTGCAACTTTAGCTAGGCATTTCAGAAAACTGCAACAATAGTTGATGATTTTATAAAAAGAAGACTTCAATTTTGTCGGCCGATAGAGCCCTACCTGTTAGACACACATGCAATACCCACACTGTTGCAAGTTGGGTTCACATGTCAGACACATGTGCATGATAATGTTGCAACTTTCTAATAAAATCGTATGCTATTGTTGCTGTTTTACGAAATACCCTGATAAAGATGCAGCAAAACGATTGTCAAATTTACTCTTTATATAGTTAGAAATGGGCAGTGGTTGAAAAGCTATATCTTGGATCCGTCTACTGACTCTACACACTTTGACAACTTAAACTCTCTATCAATGCAAACATTAATGCATTACAATAGAAGCTAAGCGTTTGGATTTTACTGAGCTAACATGAATTACGTTGTGAAAATAAAAACTGCCAAGTTGCCAATTGTTTTCTTTCTTCTCAAATGGGAAGAGATGTCTGCGAAGTATGATTTCATAATTCATATGCTGCATCTTTCATTTACAAAATATTACAGCCTACAATTTTCTGTTACCATCTGAATTTATAATTGTTAGAGATTCTTTTGATGTGCATTATGCCAATAACACATGGTTGCTGGATCTATATCTGTACTATATCCTAATGCTGACTTTCATGGTTAGTCTTCAAGATTTTGTCTTGTATTTTGAAGTGGCCATCCATTGATCAGCTGTATCTGCCATACTGCTTCCTCAACTACTGTATAATTCTGTGCTTTTATTGACAAACAGGTCGCAAAAGAATTGTGTGAAAGGGATATTTTGGCAGACTATTATCATGCAGATATGGATGTTATTGCTCGTGAGAAAGTTCATATGCGGTATGCAGAATTTTTTTTATCCTTGTTTGTTACTTTTAGATGAACTTTATTGGGTGTTGTACATTCATAAGCGACATACAGATTAACAAGGTTGAGTTGTCTCTCTCTGAACATACTCACTTTTGAATAATCACATGCATATAACTACAAAGTGTGGAACTCACATGTACTAGGAGAGTTCCTCTTCAACTTCGTGCTAGTTTTTCTCTGCACAAATAAATTGAGCATTTTAAAACTGTATGAATATTACAAACACAGTAACCAGACTGAACCGGTGGGAAAGAAAAATGGTACCTAGTTCAGCTTGGTTCAAGATGCTAAATAGTTCAGGTAAAAGAAAAACAGCATAAATGGAAATTTATATATGATCTGTGCTAGTTGGAGTCAAACTCGCTGTCTTTTGTGGACAGGCTTACTCTCCTACCAGCCCTTTTTGGGTATATTAGGCATGCCATATATATAGTAACAAGTTTCCTTAGCTATACTTTCATCTGAGAAATTGAAAAGAATAAATCTTGCAATTTCTCAAAGGTCTACGTTTAATTACTACTTGTCCAACTGCTCAACCCCTAATTGGGTTATTACTGCTTGATCTATGAGTAGCATGTTCCTGATTTAGTTGAAAATATTGATACAGTAAAATTATTCTTATAGACCTTGTAAGTATGATGCATTCAACAGCAGTTTTGTACATTGAAATTTCTATAAGAATTATTTTACTGTATCAATATTTTGTGTAAGAATTTTTACGGCTGCCTATAATTTTCTGAACCGTTTCTTTCTACAGTTGGAGCAAAAGCAAATTGCAGGTCATTGTTGGAACAGTATGCACCCCTACCTCCCTTCCCTCTGTCTCTTTCCCTCCCTCCATCTCCCTCTCTCCAGTATTCAATTTTTGTACTAATTTATGTAGGTGGCGTTTGGAATGGGAATCAACAAACCAGATGGTGTGTTAAGTTTTGGGCTTTGATCATAATAATGACATGTGTTCAAGATGTAGATCTGCACTTACTTAATCTAATTATATGGTACCAGCAGGATTGTGAAATAGCCATCAGTGGTCATAAGTCATGGGCAACCACGAAAATCCCTGTGGATATTATTATGGGTAGTAAAAAGATTAGGAAACTTAAGCGTTTGGTAAAACATGAAGAAATGGGTTTCAAGGCGGCCAAAGTTTCTAACTATTGAGTAATTGCTCCCTAAGTCTCTAAATTTGCAAGATGCAAGTTGGTCCATTATCTTAGAAACTGGAAGGTTATACCTTCTAACTTGTATGAGTGATTCAAATAGGTTCAAAGCTGGTGCTTTTGCTTAGGTGTTCAGGCATGCACGAGGCAGCTGTAGATGTTACCGGTGTCAGAGGCCCCTCACCACAGTTTTCTTAGGGAAAGCATCCCCATAATTCATTTGAAATTTATCCTTTGACAAATATCAGACTTCCTTCCACTCCAGGCTCCAGTCTGTCAGTGGTGAGACTGGCTGCCATTGTTTCTGATTGTGAGGTTACAGGGAGGAAGGAAGACGTGAGTGAGAGTAGTTGGGGAGAGAGCAGGGGAAAGAAGAAAATTTTGATCATATTTATTTCCACACGCCACTTCACATAAGTGTCTAAGGCCACATAGATGCTTTGTCAAACCAATTTTTGATCTATTTGAATCAATACATGTTCATGGACTAGTTTTCAATTTATTGACATACTTGAATCCCCACCTGCAAACTCTTCACACTATTGTATGATATAATCCGTCACTCATGTTCTTTCTCTTTATCTCCCTCTGTAACAATTCTTACTTACTGGAACTAGTTAGATTTCTGCTATGGCTTAATTCAAAATTATTTGGATAATCCTTATACTATATATTCCCATGCTTCTTAGTTGCCCTTCTCAAATAAATTGCATGTCTTCTGGTATAATACTGACTACTACTTGTTTTTGAATTATGATAATGTAGCAGTTACAGACTGGTGATATGGAACAAATTGGCTTAATGGGTTATTAAGTTTGTGATTACATATCTAAGAAATAAACTAAATCTCATTTTGTTTCTGTAGTCAGATTTGTGATTCACCATAGCCTTAGCAAATCTATGGAGACATACTACCAGGTACATCTAGTTGTATAAATGTATTTCTTCATTTCTCTGACTATGTAGTCCATTATAAATAGATCTTTGTGATTTCAGGAAAGTGGGAGGGCAGGAAGAGATGGACTACCATCAGAATGTGTTTTGTATTATCGGCCTGGTGATGTTCCACGCCAAGTAAGATTAAAGATGTCTTTTTCTCTTGGTGTGGGTTCTTGTTTCCTCTATCCATATGTTGTTTTTTCAATGAACAGAGTTCAATGGTCTTCTATGAAAACTGTGGCCTGCAAAATCTTTATGACATAGTGCAGTATTGTCAGGTAAATTCCCAGTGCTCCACCAAACACAAAAGTAGAAAGCTCTGTAGTATTTGATTTTCTTTATACCCTCAACATAAATTTTGTTAGTCCCGGTCCCTTTTCTATTCATAACTTTACAGCGAAGTAATTGCTGTCAAATCTCACGTGGCTGTTAAATTTATCGATCCAACTGAACTTCCTACCTGGAATTTGATTGTACAACACTTAAAAAATGATGGTGGTCTAGGGCGGTGAAGGGCACACAGAAGGAAGAAAAGAAAGGGCTTAACTCGCTTATTATTTTGGTGGCATGGGAAATTTGGAAGCACAGGAATGATTGTGTGTTTAATGGTACAACTCCGAGTGTGGCAGCGGTGATCCAAGCAACAGCAAATGAAGGCGCACTATGGTGCTTGGCTGGAGCTTCAAAGCTCCGAGAAGTGCTTGCTAGGTCGATAGCCCTTGCGGCTTAGGAAGTTTGTGTTCTGTGAGCCATGATGTTTTTAGGGTATGGGGTTTTTTCTAAACTCCCCTCCCTGTGTATCTTCCTCTCTTGCTTAATGAAATGATACACAGATCTCCTGCGTGTTCGAGAAAAAAACACTTAAAAAATAACTTCCACTGAAAATGTACAGGACCATGGACCAATATACCTTTCCACAGCAAATGGACATCACAAACTGTGGAAGCAGCTATATCAACATTCCATGAATTGCTGCCAGATCTCTCTCCCTGTAGGAATAGAACATGCAATATAAGATCTCGAGATAACATAGAGCAAAAGTTGTTCATATGGCGAAAGTAAAAAAAATGGCTAAGCTTTGTTGTGATATACTGGATATACATATTTATACTAGATTCTACTTGGGACTATGTGTGAACAGACTTAGACCTATATGACAAGTAATAAAGCTTAAGGAATAGTTTCAAGCTCATTAACTTGACCTGAGCATGCCATATTAGCCATACTTAGCTTATTTCCGAACATCCAACACAATTGTCAAGCTCGTTTGTTTACCCCAGTCTAAGAGGAGCTGCCGTCGTGGCGCTTTCTTCCGGCATTTTGGAGAGGTTGCACAAGATTGCAATGGTATTCTCTCACTACTTTTCTGATTTCATGACTAAACTTTTGGGTTATTTTTACTGAAACAGTTTCTTCTTGTAGGAATGTGTGACAACTGCACTTCTAATATTGAGCTCAAGGACATAGATGCTACACGTACGATGATTTTACATCAGCTTGGAAATTTTACTGTTGCACTGAATTACATACTTACATGTTCTTTAGTTTATATTTTTTAAAAATGGTATTTTTGGAGACATATTCCTTCGGAAAGTTTACATGTGTTTATATTTATATGATGGTTTCTATATCTTCTTGTACAGACCATACCAAAATTATAGTTTCGCTTCTACACGACATGCAACTTAATGACCAAAGAGCTACATTGTTGCAGTTGGTGGATAAGTTCAAGGCAAAGTGGAAAGAATCAGGTGAATTTTCTCAACCAAATATGTTTTTGTTTGCATGATTCAAGTTGATGATTCATTTTATTTATACCATTGGCCTGGGTAAATATTGAATGACCCAGAGATCAGTTATGATATTACAAAATGATCATGGATAAGCAGGTTGTTCAAATGAATCTGTTGATCTTAAGAAAGAAGGCATTGAACAGTTGGTAGTTCAACTTATACTCAACCGGGTCTTGGTATGTGTGCACTGCAAATACTTCCATGTGAATTCATATGTTTATTTATGGTGACTAATATCCAGTGTGAATCTGACATTTATTTGGAGTACTTCATTTGGAACATTAAGTGTGTATTTATATAGCTACTACAAGTTCCATAAGAACTATTGCAACCAGGGACCAGGGCTGAGCATCAGACCCAGGCCAAAATCCAAGACCATGGCATAATGCCAGATCTGGTTGGGTTGTATATTTCTTGGTTTGTTTGATTTTTGTTTTAATTTTCTGTGTCTTATAAAGGTCTTATAAATAAAAACCCTCTGCATCTTGTAAATGTAGCTGTTTAAGACAGCAGAATTAGAACCAGATTCCAGTGGTCACTAGCTGGGAAATTCATAAACTTGCATAAACCAACTGATTTCGGGAAACCTTGGCTGCAAATTTGAAATGAGCATTAGATTGATCAAACCTCCATATTTTTAGAGTTTGGATAACAATTAGATAGATACAGTGGTACCTTTTTTTGGTTGCAAACTACATGACACATTTTGGTTTCTTCTAAATAACTGGTGCAACATTTTGTTTGCACAAGTGCGGTGTCTGTAGAATTACTGCTGCATTGTCTTGTGGCCAAAGAATTATATTTTTCCATTGTGTATTGAGAAAAAAATAGGAGAAACTTTTTGAAGCAAATGTGTTTGTGCTTGTACTATGGCCATTCCCAAACTTTGTTTTCATTTACTACCTGTATTCCTTTTTATTTGATGTGTTGATTTTCCATTGTCCCCAGGGATCGAAAATGCAATTTTTGGACTTTTGCCATTGCTTTTATATTCTTATATCAATAAATAGTAGCAAAATCATAACATTATGGAACAATTTTAGTGAAAATATAATAATATGGTTTCACATGTTCATAGCTTTAACGTACCTTGATTTGGTTTTCAATGATTACTAAAAACTGTTTCACCCTCTTAGAAAGAAGAATTTCAGCATACAGCATATGCAACCAATGCATATGTTGCCTTAGGACCACTGTGGAAGCCAGCACTACAAGGTAAATGTTTCTTTCTCGTGAACTTTCCATCTTACCAGCGTTGCATGAGCATCCTTGTGTGTAAAGTTCAACACTTGAACACACCACTATCTTGGTTGTTGCTAGATGGATCGTGAAGTTGCTTAACATTGCCTAGTGCTGACTAGTCACCATACACTAATTAAAAATTCTGGCGCTTGACCTACCTTAAACTTTCAGGTCTTTCTTGATGTGTGGTCTTGTGTTCATGTTTGGATCATTTAAGGAAATTGTGGAATGTGATGCGAATATGTTTTTACTATGCAGGGAATAAACCAGTCAAGCTTAGTATTGCTTTTCACTCTCAAGATAGAGGTAGTGGATCCAAACGTACTAAGCGCAACCAGATGAGTAATTTGGAAGCTAAGCTTGATGACCTGCGGAGAGAGCTCTCTTCTAGTAATGGGGGCATATACCCACATGCTGTTCTTTCCACCCAGCAAATTTCCCTCCTGAACCGCCAAAAACCAACCACTGTTGCTGAGGTGAGGTTTGGTTCAAATTGTCTTTTCTATTCTAAGTGTATGGAACGAGCTGTAACATGCTCATTTCATCTGCTGCAGCTAGAAAAGCTTATAGGAAAGGTTAAGACTGACAAGTACGGCAGTGCAATCATTGAGCTCATGCGGTTACATGTCAATTCAGAAGTACTCGGAGATCAGGCCTGTGCAGCTAAGAGGCAAAAGAAAGATAAAGAGGAGGATGTTATTTGTGTTGAGAGTAGCGAGGGGGAGGATGTCTAAGCATTAGCCTGGTTTTGTTTCTGTTTCTGTTAGTCACGAGGCAAATTTACTCTTGGACCTGGAGTGGTGTTGGTTGGAATTTATATCAGGCTCAGGCGAATACAGAGAATAATATATGGTCGCATTGTCTTTTTGCAGCTCTTTTTATGATAGATTTAAAAAGACGATTAAAAATCCTTGTAAAATTATTCTTAAAACTTTTTGGCTTTTTAAAAAATTTACGACCTGTTTGGTTTGTTGTCATTGATGCCATTTTAAACCATACCATTTTTGGGTAAAATCCTCAAATATGTGGATGCATTTGGTTTGTTACCAAACATTGGTAATGCCTAGAGAATTTGGCAACATTACAATAAATTACCAAAAGTTGGGCGAGCGAGTGCAGCCTAAATTTTGACTATTCCGCCCTCACGTTGTTGTACTTTTTACCGTGTGTTGTCCTCCTTTTCCCTGCTGCCTCCATCTTCAAATTTGTAGCAAACCATTGGACTGCTTCAGGGTTTGCTCCATAACTTTTAATCCGTTTCCCTCTAAACAAATCCTTCACAAAAAGGTAGGAGAACCTCTTGCAGCTCTCCTTAGTTTTCATCCTAGTATGTTCCTAGCCAATCAAGCTTGCAGCCATATGTAAGTTTAGATGGGCTAGGGATTGAGGGGAATCATTGAGGAACGATGAGCAGGTGAGGAAATCTACATTAGGTGTGCTTTTCTCTTCTAATCATCACTTTAATCAGATTACTAAGTGGTACCCTCCATTATCCTTTTGTCTGATTTATGGATCTGGCGTTCAGCCATACAGTTCTTCCTTGGTACAATTGGGTTAAATCAGTTGGGCCAGCATCGAGAGAGGCAAATGAGTAAATTTTCTAGTTGCCATTGGCTGTACACTGAACTAGAATATTAGTGATTTTCAACTGTTGTTAACTCTGCCAGAGCTAATCTATCCAGATCTGCATGCACAGGTGTTATATTGTTTCCTTCTGTGAGTTGTTTGCTTTAATGTTGCTTTTTTTTTCATATGCATAGCACATTGTTTTTATATTCATTATAATGTATGCATGTCAACTATACCCAGATGGATCCAGTCTGCAAAAGGATCTAGCAGTTGTTGTTCTTATATTGGTCCTATGGTGGAGGAATGAAGCTGTTGGAAGACATAAGCACAAACGTGACAAGTAGGGGCCACTACTGAATAGGGATATTTGGAGAAGTAGCGAACTAATTAGGTTGATTAACTCTTCAGATAGGATTTGCATTAGCCAATTACGGATGTCCCGTCCTATATTTCACAAGCTTTGTGCTCGCCTTAGGGAGAAGATCCTATTAGTTGACGCATTTCATGTTTCAGTGGAGGAGCAAGTTGCAATATTTCTCAAAATGGTTGGACAACATCATTCAAATTCATCTGTAGGATTTTCATTTTGACGATCAAGTGCAACAGTTAGTAGGTATTTTAATATTGTGTTGCGTGCCATCTGTGAGTTAGCCCGTGAACTCATTTGTGTGAGATCTATTCACACACATGCCAAGATCACTAGCAGCTTGAATAGATTTTATCCCTACAATATGATAAAATAATTTCCAATGAGTTTAGTACACTTAAGTGTGACATTTCTTTTTTTTTTCTATTTAGGGATGTATAGGGGTACTAGATGACACCCACATCAGGGCATGTGTGCCAACTAAAGTGGTGAATAGGTTTAGAGGCCACAAATCATACCCCACATAAAATGTACTAGCGGTTGTTGACTTCAACCCTCGATTCACTTATGTGCTCGTAGGTTGGGAGGGATCTGCTCATGATTCACTTGTGTTGCAAGATGCCCTATCTTGTCCTAGTGGCCTTATAATACCAAAAGGTACTTAGACATCTACATACAATTGATGGCTAGCCTTTCTTCAACAAGTTCACAATAGGCTCCATTTGGCATGGTTGTAGGTAAATTTTATTTGGTTGATGCTGGGTATGCTACCAGACCTAGCATATTGCCTTCGTATCGTGGCGTTCGCTACCACTTACAAGATTTCCGTGGACGTCGAGACCCAAAATGCCCGAAAGAGCTATTCAACTGTCGACATTCTTCACTTAGGACAACAGTTGAGCAAGCATTTGGTGCTCTAAAGAATCGCTTCAAGATTCTTAGTAATAAGCCATTCATTCCTCTCAAATCACAAGTCAAGGTCGTTATTGGTTGTTGCACCCTTCATAATTGGATATTGGATAATGCTCCTGATGAATTCGTAGTTGACGAGGACGCATGATACTCTAAACTACCAAGGAGCTGCAATCGTGTCGCTGACCACGAGGAGGACATGCAAGAGTGGGCTGCCAAGCATGATAATCTTGCCCTACAGTTGTGAAATAATAGATAATAGCTACCACGGCCTATTAAATGTCTTTAAATTGAAATGGCCGCTAATATGTACTATTTATTATTTTTGTATTGTCAGTTCTACATATATCAGTAAACTACTCATCGAATTTATATTATTGACCTTAATATTGTGATGTCTATGTTATGGAGTTTGTTGTTTTGGCAGAATGTTTATGTGCTTATCTGCACCAATTGATTATTATTTGGTCTATGATTTTTTTCATTATGTCTAGAGCATGGGAAAGAAAAAGGAAGTTGTTAAGAGTAAGGAGGCTAGACCTCGTGAGTACAGACTGATGACGCCACCAGGTTCATGCTTGAGTGGTATCTTGCAATCCGTAAGGACAAACCCTGCACGTTCAAGTGGAAGAACCTTCACCACCTTCAGTGTGCTGATGCTTTGAATGAGTAATTTGGGCTTGGCATCACCAAAAACCAAGTCGACCGACATTTCAGGCAATGCAAGGAAAAATGGGGCTGGGTATGTGCAGCTTTAGCGAGAAGTGGCTATGGTTTTGATGCAACCACGTGCAAATTTAACATTGATCCATCAGAGAAAGATCTAAAAAGCTTGGTGTAAGTACTTCCACATTATTGCATTATGTAATTAGTTATATAATACATATATATATGTATTATGTAATATATAGTAGTGTGCTAAGTTAATTTCTCTCTCTCTCTCTCTCCTTTACAACAGAGAACAAACTACAACTACTTGACAAAACCTATTAAATTCTTCCATCTCTTGGAAGAATTATTTGGTGACTGTTCCAAGGCTGATGGTTCCTTTGCTCTTGATCAGTGCACTGTTAATGCTCTAACTGATAGTGATGGTTGCGGTAGCATCAAGTAACTGGAGGGCTATGTAATGACTGAAGACACTGGCAATGATTCCGACACCATCCCTCGCAATAGTCCAACCGAAGGCACTACTAGTTCAAGTCAAAAGCGCAAGCATATCAAATCGCCTACCAAGAAGGTATCAAAGGAGAAAACATGTTGCAGCAATGAAGAAAACAATGAGATGTCTACCAGTATCAATAGGCTCGCCGATTCTATTGCAGCGGCAAATACACAACCAGACCCTAATGCCAGTCTTTGGAAGCGCATAGAAGACCTCACCATTACAACAGACAAGGTTGAAATTGCAACCTTTCTCTCCAAACCTGACCAAGAAGATTTCCGTGGTTATCTTCGTGTTGCAAGTGATTAGAGTTTCCACACCTGGGTCCTGAAATTCTTGGGTACTGTTCGTGGCTTTGGCACTGTCTGACTGAATGTGCATGTGTTAGCTAGACCCTTTTGGTTAGGTGATGCATGGTAATGAACTCTTCCTGTGATACATGATGTGTTTTGCCTGCAATATATAGCAGGGGCTGGTATTATGCAGTGGAATTATTGTAAGAACTTATGCTGTAATATATATGTTAGCTAGTGTAGTCCTGGTTATTTCAGCCTGCAGAATATAAGTATGGGTTGGGGTGTGTGTGTATATGCTACCTAGTGTGGACCTTGTTATATGCTGTATTTTCTGGTGCAATGGGCACCATAAAATTCACCCCGTGCTCATGATTAGTAATGGGAGTATGGGATAATATGCATGTGTTACTGTTGTTAGCATCGTATTTTTATCAGCGTTGCTAGAGCAAGTCAAGGTCACAAGCAGGCAGGTGCTCACTCCTTTGTTGGAGGCGACAGAGGATAGGGCGCGTCAGCAGAGAAACTTTGGATGCAATCTAAACGTTGCCAAATGTTGTCAAAATTTGGTAGTGTATATGTGGGCACTAAACTAAACACATCCAAAATAACTTTACCCTATAAAAATTTAGTAATTCTACCAACTTGCCAAATTTGGTATTGCCAAATTTTGAAAAGGTTAATTTTGGCACCAATCTAAACAGTCCCTTAACTCTACCGAATTTTAGCATTACCATTTTTTGGAAAAGCAACGAACCAACGTTACTCATCATTGCTATCCTACCAAAATTTGGTAGTTGTGGAAGTTCTCTCTTAAAAACTATAGCAAAACTAACACATCCTAGTACTACCAAAACTTGGTGATGTAAAAATATGATAAAATTTAGCATTATTAAAGGTTCACTGATGTATTACCTAATCCTCAGTCATCCAGACCTTGAAGCAGGACCGGAACATGTCGGAAATTAAGCCAGCATGTTGGAGAATGAAACTTAGGAATTTCAAATGAAAATTCAGCAAAGCTTGGTAAGGAGTCTCAAGGCAATTTGGCAGGGCAATTTGTCTCAAAATCCATGGCAATGTGAAGGATTGGCGGCGGCAGTAGAGCAAAAGAAAGTGTTATGGCAATGTGAACTGGTAGCAATTGATGATATCATCTCGAACGAATTCTGCTTCATCTTGTCGCCGTCGTGAGATCGAGGAGGGAGGGAGCTAGTGGGAGCGGGCGGCGTAGCGCTCGACGTTTTGGTCGGAGAGGTTGATGCCGACCATGGCCTCCCCGAGGCCGGCGCTGACGTCGGCGAGGATCTCCGGATCGCTGTAGTGGGTGACGGCCTGCACGATGGCGCGGGCCCGGCGCGCGGGGTCGCCGCTCTTGAAGATGCCGGAGCCAACGAAGACGCCGTCGCAGCCGAGCTGCATCATGAGGGCGGCGTCGGCGGGGGTGGCCACCCCGCCGGCCGCGAACTGCACGACGGGGAGGCGGCCCAGCTGCTTGGTCTGCATGACGAGGTCGTAGGGCGCGGCGATGCGCTTGGCGTAGGCGAAGACCTCGTCGTCGTCCATGTTGCGGAGCACGCGGATGTCGCCCATGACGGAGCGCACGTGGCGGACGGCCTCGACGACGTTGCCGGTGCCGGCCTCGCCCTTGGTGCGGATCATGGCGGCGCCCTCGCGGATGCGGCGGAGCGCCTCGCCGAGGTCGCGACAGCCGCAGACGAAGGGGACGCGGAAATTGTGCTTGTTGATGTGGTGGGCGTCGTCGGCGGGGGTGAGAACCTCGCTCTCGTCCACGTAGTCGACGCCAACGGCCTCGAGGATCTGGGCCTCGACGAAGTGGCCGATGCGGGCCTTGGCCATGACCGGGATGGTGACGGCGCGCTTGATGTCGCGGATGAGGGCCGGGTCGGACATGCGGGCGACGCCGCCCTGGGCGCGGATGTCGGCGGGGACGCGCTCCAGCGCCATGACCGCGCAGGCGCCGGCCTCCTCGGCGAGGCGTGCCTGCTCGGGGGTCACCACGTCCATGATGACACCGCCGCGAAGCATCTGGGCCAGGCCCACCTTGACGGAGAAGGTGGCGGCGGGGGGCTTGGAGGAGGGCTCAACCACCGCCTTGCCGCCGCCGTACAGGGCCACGACGCCGCTGCCCCCGCCGTCGGAGGACGCCATCCTGGATCCTGCGAGTGCGAGGTGGTGAGGTGGAGGTGGAGGTGGAGATGGAGGCGGAGGTGGTCGTGGATGCGGTGGATTTGGGATGGAATGGAATGGGATGGTTGCGGTGGCCGTGCGCCCGTGTCTGTCCCGTCCCCCAAATGAAATACACACGGCCCGGGCACCTTTTTGTGTAAAAACAAAAAAAAAATTATTGACCAATTTATGGCCAAAGGATTATTGGGCACAAATCCTGTGGGTAAAAACGGTTTGGCATCTCCCGAAATGACTTCATTAATTTTAAGATATATGTTTCAAAAATCTGAAGATACATGTTTCGAAGGTGTTTGCTCATAATGGTAGGACATACGTATATATATCCACAGGGTAACAGTGCACATGTATACAAGCGCCCATAATTGTATTGTATTTAAAAAAAAGAATAAGTGGAGTGTTCCCAAGATTATATATAGGCTTTACTTACATAGTACAATTGCACAAGCCGAAGGTGGTGTGCGTGTAAACACGGAGCTTACCCCTTTTTCACGGCGACCGACCTGCAGTAACATGCTCATCTAAACTGACAAGAAACTAAACATGGCATTCGAAGACGAATTCTATTTGTCATTAAACACAAGAAGTGTGCCCCCAGGTGAAACATATACTACTAGTACATATGTCTCCTGCCTACTCTCCAAATGAGGCACATATGTACCGATCATATGGAGATAATCATGCATCATGTTACTAACTGATACTACATAGCAGGCAGGGGGCACAGCAATTAATATCATCATAAATCTGCTTTTTTTTTTTGAGATCGATAATCCAGGATCCCTCGTCAACACCCACCATTATATCCCTACGATAAGAGCGAAGGGATCATAATTATAAATCATGCATGTAATGTTCTTCTTGTGTTGGAGCATGCATGTATATGCTCCATCCATCATCATCAGATATTCAGATTCAGACGAATTAAGGAAGCAGCAGCAGTTTTGGTTGGGTCAGTCCCATTGTATCCTCCTGTGGAAGGTCCAGTCGGAGGGGTTGACAGTGGATTGGCCGCTGGAGGAGACGAGGTCGTAGGGTGAGTCCTCCCCAAACTCCGTCGGCATCGCCTTCCAGTGCAGGCATGGATCCCAGTCTGCCTCCTTGAGGATCTTCAGGATCTCATCCACAACAATCTTGCTCCCTTCTTCAGACAGATGCAGGCCATCCCTGCAGGCAGCCACATTCACAAACTACGAATTACTACTGTGTTGCATCCAGGTAGATACAGTACTACTCTCTAAGGAAATGGATGAATTATTGATTAGCACGATCTAGCACTCACGTGAAGCAGGCTGTCGCCCAATCGTCCCGTTTCTGCATAGCATTCCAAAGATCAACCACCTTCAGGTCCATCTCTTTGCATAGAGATACACAGGCTTCAGAGTATAGGCGGCAAGTTTCATTTGTCCGCACTATCTCACTCAGTACAGTGCTGCATACATTATATACGCAACCTCTGAATTATACTACTCTCTATTCAAATATCAATCAACAGATCCTAGCCAGGAGACTGAGATTATCCTTAAGTTGCACCTGGTTGATTTTCGGAGCGTCTCCTCGTTAAGCGGTGGGCAGCTGAGGAAGATGACACGAGTCTTCTCAGACAAGCTCTGAACATAAAGGAGACAGTAGACAGTCAAGCAAGTTCACAAACGGTACAAGCAATTTGCATTCTGTACCTTCAGATGTTCTGCGATCTTTCTCATGTTGTCTATGTACTCCTCTAGTGGCACATGAGGTCCAAGGCCAGACGAATGGGCAGCAACCGAATCATTGCCACCAAAGTAAACTATTACCAAAGAAGGTTGCACGGGCGAATCCTAAGCAAATGGAGTTTACAAAATCAGTAATTTGGCAACAGCTAGCCAGCGAAATTTAAACCAGAAAATCGTAATAAATAACATCAGAGTAAATAAAGTATATTAATTGTATATAGTAGTCCTTGAGACTATCTAGAAATTTGATGCTGACAGTACTCAAGAAAAGAGATTTCTGGCACATTTGAAGAGTAACATAAATCATACAACAACCGTGCCAGTAAATGACAGTGAGCCTGCCTATTCCGAGGATGGCAAATAGAGCCAGATTTGTTCTTCTTAGATGATTAATGAATTAAGCAGCACAAGAGGGGAATATCACTAAGATAAGAATCATCGTATTAGACGGGATGACATGACCTAAGCAAGCATATTACTCATGATTATCAGGAGGTACGACCACAATCTGTACCAACTACTCCTACCAAGTTAAATCATCCACTCCACTTGATCTGGTCCTAGGGACAAGAGAAAAAGGCCCATACCTTGGGGAAAACTTTGTCAATGACTTGAAGGGCGCGCCTTGAGTTCCAACCAATATACCCTCTGAGAAGGATATCAGCCTGAATGAGTTGAGGATGGACAGTTGAATTAGTGAAACGTACTAGTAGTATAGTAGGACACCAATTAATACACACATTATGTTGAAAATGGCACAAAATACAGGCATTGGTGGGTGGGTCTACCTGGGACCAGAACGCTGATTCAAACGAAAATGAACACCATAGATGTAAATAATAGAAACAATCTCATATGTTACCACCATAAACATAGATTCTCGGAAAATCCTGACTTACAGTAAGTCAACAGACAAGAAAACATTTTTACCTTGAAAGGCCTATGAATTGTTAAGACAGCCCACCTAGAAAAAAAGTTTTAGCAGTTTGTTTAAGGAACATCTCCCAGGCAAGGGCAGACTGCAATGAGTTGCCCAGGAGCAAGCATATATATAACATTTAGATAGCATATGTTTCCTCGTTCCTATCAAACTAGTAATAGAGAATAAGCATCTCTTGTCAAAAAAAAAAGGGGGACTAGATTTACATGCCCATACATGGGGGATCAAGATGCAAGAAAACCAAACCTCCTATGGCATGTGGGAATTGAACGATCTGATACAAAAATATATTACCAAAATAGCTTATGTGGTAGGATTGATAGCACAGGAGGGTGGGAGGGTGTGACCTTGCGGGCGTAGATGTCGGCAAGGGCGGCACCCCATCCTCCATTGCTGAAGCTGAACTGCACGATGGAGGAACCGAAGAGCACGAAGAGCGGCCGGCCTGGCGCCGGCGCAAAACCAAGCATCCTATCCTATTCCTGGGGTGGCTCCGAGATTGGATTGGACTTGGAGAGGTCGTTCTTGATTTCTCACTCACTCTCTCCCTCCCTCTGTCTCTCGATCGATGGGAGCAGGCAGAGACAGCAGCTGGACCGGACCTGAACTGCACGGCCGGGTTAATGGAGAAGAAGCCGCTGCCTGTGCTGTGCGCAGCCAAAAAAAAAAAAAGAAAGAAAAAAAAGAAAACTACTACTCCCTCGGTCCTTCGAGTTATGCCATTTTTAATGAAATTAAGGTTGGGTTGAGAAATAATTTTAATTGGTTAAGATAAGAAAGTGAAAAAAAAATTAAATAAGAAAAGGTTGTGATTGGTTAAAATAGAGAAAGATAAAAAAACAGTAGTATTATATCGTGAGATAAATTTGAATTTTAAAAGAAGTAGTATTTTTAGACAGAGGAAACAGTACCGAGAAGACGGAAGAGGTCTTGTGCGATTTGATTTAACTACTCAGCGATCATCTGACGACGGTCTGCAGTGTACTATTGCTAGAATTAAAGGAGCAGAGAATGGCAGATACAGCAGTACTGCAATAGACCTCGGCAGGATGCTGAAATTTCTAGGTGAATTGGAGTTATTGCTTTGGCATTAATACTTGGATCCGAATCCTTTGCAATCAGAGTACCACAGTTTGCACTGTTTCACTCGCTCGTGTTTAGCACAGCTTCACCTTCTACTCCTATATCCGTGTTAGATTTAGAGTTTGTAAGTTAATTTATTTTTTATCTAAAATAAAAATAAAATGATTCATTTAAATATTATTAATATAATTATATATCCAGATTTATGGATCTTTAAAGCTAGGAATATCCTATTTCAAAAAATCTTATATCTAAAGTTATATCAAAGAGATCTAAAACACCTTACAAAGGGCTTGTCTAGCTGAGTTCTACCTTCCATATTTATTTTTTTAAGCTAGAATCCAACCAAACCATTTAGCTTTATAAAAAAGAGGGCGGAGGGGGTTAAAGTATCTAAAAAAGGACTAAAGAGATGGAGCGGGGTTTGGACGGCTCTACTCTAGACTCTGCTCTAGGTTAGATTTAGGAGTTGAAACCCTGCTAAATATGCTCAAAATACTATGGTCATCTGCATTACTACTACCTCTGTTCATAAATATAAGCACTTTTAGAAGTTTTAGCAGATATTAAAGGTTGAGATGAAATTATTCAAATGCTCATGAAAGATTACTACGCACTTAGTCCTAAAATATAACAACTACTACTGTTCAAAATTTATCTTAAAATATAATAATTTATCCACCTATATTATGTTCTCAACCAATCATAACCTCCACCTTTTTAATTTCTCTACTTATTTTCTCTTCTCAACCAATCACAATCTGACACCATTTAATTTTATCTACTTTCTTATTACTTGCGTCCAACTCAAAATTTCTTATATTTTGGGATGAAGGGAGTAGTTTGGAAAAGACCACGTCCAACAAGACAACAATAAATACGAGGAATCCTAAAGAGTGATTGGATTAGGAAAGTAGTATTTCCTCCATCCTAAAATATAAGTATTTTTAGAGGTTTTCATGAGAATTAAGAAAGTAAGTGCAATTGAGAAGTGGAAGGTTGTGATTAGTTGAGTAGAGAATATAAGTGAAAAAATTAAATGAAAGATAGTTGTGATTAGTTAAGATGAAGAGTTAGATAAATAAATAGCTATATTTTAAGACAAATTTAAACTCTAGAATATATTTTGGGATGGAGGAAGTACCCTAGAAAAATATTTATATTTGTGAATAAATTTTAAACACTGAAAATGCTATATTTATTGATAGAGGAAGTACTTTATTTTAATTAATATAGAGGGCACTAATGCCAGGTATATTATGTGCTCATCTGCATGATTTCTGATTGGTGGTCTAGGTTAAATAGATGGAAATTGAAGTGTGTGATAGTTTGGATGGAGATTGGAAGTCATTCAATCATCCATGATCCGCCATTCGGAGTGCTTCTGCTTGTGGGCTTCTCCCTCGTTTATGTTTGGTGCAAATAATTTTTATATAAGAAGTTTTTTAAAAAACCAAATAAATTTATTTTTTAAGCTTAGAACAGTTAATACTTAATTAATTATATACTTAGATAACAGTAATAATCTTCATCTGCAGCACTCACGAAGGCAGCCTCGAGTTTGAATGTAGGCATGCGGCTTCATCTACTCGAGTTTAGTTGTCTCCTCCCTTGTCTAAAAAAATCTACTCGAGTATGGCTAGGACCAGTCACAGGCTCACAGTCACAGCCAGCCTCCGTTTCTTCAACTACCCCTGTCGACAATCACTGCTTCGAGGCCATTGCCATTCAATTCCAAACATATGAGTAGTTGCAGCTGCAGATTTGCAGCTTGGCGATTACATTTACTACTACTCGCACATCTATCAGAATAAATGCCACCGTGCAGACCAAGCAGTTGGTTGTTCTCTACAGTTTTTGTATAGTAGTCTGTCTTAAAATATAAAATATAAAAATTTTTAGTATTTAAATCTTATTTTATAGTATAAGAATTTTTAATACTATTTACAATATTACTTATTATATCAATTACTTTCTATTTAAATTTATTTCATTCTTACCCTTAACTACCTTTTCATATTTATTCATTCTACATCTATTGAGGAGCACCAAAGTAACCTAAAAATTCTCATATTTTAGAAAGAAGAGAGTATATCCTATCCTATTATTGTTCGGGCAAAATTGGTTTCAAACATCTAAAATTCACGTTTCTTTATATCACCAAAAGTTACCAGTTTCCTTTTCCGTCTAATTTGACCCAAGCTGACTGAGCTACATATGTGAATTTATTTTTCCTGCTCCTCCATCCAACTTATAAATATCAATCCCCTGTATCAGATGGATAGATAAAATAACTATGTATCAAATAGTCTTTACAACCATACTGTAACATCAACTAAGCTTGATTAAAGCTCAAACTTAGTAATAGAAACTGGCTTTATTATCATATCAGCTAGATTATCATGAGTACTTGTATACTTTGATATTATCTTCAGCAATGACGTCTCGAATAAAGTGATATCTCACGTCAATGTTCTTTGTTCTCTCGTAGAACATCTGATCTTTTGTTAGGTATATTACACTTTGACTATTACAAAATATATTAATGCAAGATGTATCTCCACAAAGCTCAATGTATAAACCTCTAAGCCAGATAGTTTCTTTACAAGCTTCAAAAATAGTTATATGCTCTGCTTTAATAGTAGATAAGATAACAGTTGCTTACAAACTTGCTTTCCAACTAACAGCACAACTCTAATAATGAAAACATAACCTGTGAGTAATCTTTTTTTATCCAAATCTTCAGCAAAATCTGAATTCACATAACCAACAGGTCCAAACTACAAACAAGTATTAGAAGTACGCAAATATACAAAAACCATTGAGCTGTTTTCCAATGCTCTTTAAGAGGATTAGTCATGTATCTATTGATAATACTCAATGTATATGATAAATCAGGACGAGAACATACCATAGCATGCATAAGTGAACCAACCACACTTGAATATGAAACTCTGGACATGTACTCAACTTCATATTCTGACTGTGAATATAAATTTGAAGATAGTCTAAAATGTGTAGCTAAAGGAGTACTCACTAGTTTTGTATCATAATATGAAATTGATAAAGGACCTTTTCAATGTAACCTTTCTGACTAAGGGTGAGTTTGAAGGTAAGGGAAAAAGAAGAAGGTGATGATCACACAAAATGAGGTGAGCCATTAACGCATGATTAATTGAGTATTAGCTATTGCAAACTTGAAAAATATATTTATATGATTTTTAAAGCAACTTTTATATAGAAAATTTTTACAAAAAAACACACCGTTTAGCAGTTCGGGAAGCATGCTCACGGGAAATGAGTGAGTTTTTACCCCCCCAACGTGGAGATTCGAACAGTTTCTAAGATATAACTTGCTAGATTATCCTTTTCTAGTGATTTTCATACCGAAAATTTTCTTCAATGTATCCAAATCCTTCGTCTCAAACTCAATACTCAATTGCGTCTTCAACTTTGCTATCCCTGATTTATCTTGTGCAGTAATTAACATAACATCGATATAAATAAGTAAATATATAGCTGAACTATTAACAATTTTTAGATAAACATAGCTATCAAAATTGACCTTCTAAAATTCTAAGAAAGTATGAAAGAGTCAAATCTCTTATACCACTGCTTAGGTGATTGTTTCAACCTATAAAGTGACTTCTTCAACATACAGACAAGGTTTTCTTTTTCAGGAACAACAAAACTTTAGATTGCTCCATATAAATATCCTCTTCTAACTCCCCATGTAAAAATACAGTTTTAACATCTAATTGCTCTAATTCATAATTATGCATTGCAACTATACTGAGTAAAGTATGAATTGAACTATGCTTCACAACTAGGGAAAATACATCATTGAAATTAATACCTGGAATCTGGCTATAACCTTTAGCAACTAAGCTTGCTTTATATCTTGCCTCATCACTTAGAGATATACCTTACTTTCTTTTGAAAATCCACTTGTAACGGACAGACTTTTTCTCCTTAGGCAATTTCACCAGCTTTCAAGTACTATTCATTTTAAGTGACTCCATCTCATCATGCCTAGCAGCTATCTACTTATTGCAATCATCAGAAACAATAGCCTCAGAATATGTAGAAGGTTCTGCGTTACATTCAATTTCTTCTGCCACACTTAAAGTATAAACAACTATGTTTGCTTCTTCAATTAATTTTTGAGGTCGTTTAATAGTTCTCCTTACTCTATTAAGTACAATAGAATATTGTGGTGGCTGCTCAATAGTAGAAGAATCTGAATCTTCAATAATATGTGTTTCTTGGTCAACTGCAATATTCTCCTTTTCTGTTACATGACCTGAATTGCTCAAATGCTCCACCTGTACACTTACTTTCTGCTGGTTCTCAATAGGAATATTAGTAGAAGGACTGTCATGCAGCATAACTGTAACTCCCAGAAATTCGTAACTGGAATTTTGAACATTTCTGTGTATTAAATCCCTGTTCAGGACAACGAGATACACAATTCCAATTGCCATACAGAATACGTCTTACAAACAGAATAAAATTGTCTTACATATATGCAGTGGTAAAGGTAAATAAAGCCTATATACAGCTAGCCAAGCAGAGGCTTCCAATCCACAAGTGTCTTGACAGCGGATCCAGTCTAGTCCTCCTGATGATCCATGTCAAACAGGTACTCCACCACTGAGAGGGAAAAAAGGGAGCAAGACTGAGTACCACCCACAAACAACCAAGTCACACCCGCGAATATGCACAATGCACGGGAGACAAAGGAAGGCTCGGGGTTTATTTTGCGTAAAAGCAGTAAATAAAAAGTAATAGTTCACAAGCGTTAAAAAGGTTAATTAATTAAGCGTATTATCCTCCACTGATCAACGTTACACCATGTTCCAGGCCCAATCCTCATCCTATCACTAAACAAGTTTTAAGTCAAGTTATTATAGTGAGACTAATCACGGTGAGTCTTGACCAACATGCCCATAATCGCAGGCGCGACTATTCAAATAAATTTTAACTCTGGAGAGGGAGAAGAGATGCTACAGGCCCAGCCATTGCCCACGCTGACTTGTGGTATGTACGATTGATTGCCCATGGGGTTCCCACGAACCGGTCCTTAGTTGCTATGGGTGCGACCATCAAAACCATGCACCCACAACCTACCATTTATGTCAAATTTTAGTGTTTTAATATCAATATATCCAAAATTACATTTTCCGACATAGAGTCGAACAATAAATGTAAATAAGAGTATTTAAATTCCCATGTGAGCTAATGGTTTCTAAGCATGCCTAAGCATCCTAACCATAGCCTCTAGTTATATTATTACCTAGCTACAAAGATATATAGGAGGAATTAAGTTATAGCAATTAAAATTGCATTATATAGGTCCACTTTCCCATGTGAAATGATGAAACAATGCATGTTTATTAATTTAAAACAAATATTTTGCAATAAATGGGTACAATATGATCGAGGAATAGATGTAACTTGCCTTGCTCCGGTTCTCACGCGAACTCTTGCAACGACTTCGTAATAACGGAAGGATCGACTGCGTCGGATTCATATAACAAACAATGCATAAACAATTAATACAGTACGTGCACTGAAACAGGGTTAAAAGTATTTTAATGGATTCTTGCATTTTTCTGGATTTAATGAAATGTAATGAATTAGTTATAAATTTTTAAAGTTTTACTGTGATTTTGCTATACAAATTAATTGTTTATCGATTTATGTGCAATTATACGGATTATGGCCTTGTTAGCGGGACCGCAGGGCAGCTCACAACAGGCGGGCCACGGAAGCAGCACAGGTGACCGAGTCCACCCCACCCGCGGGGACTGGCCAGTGGCTGCCAACGTGGACAGCTACAACGACTGAGGGAGCCGCGCGACATCTGACGTGGTAGAGGGGAGCGCGGCGCGAGGCGCCACGCGAAAGCGGCCGTTCAAAGTTTGATCTCTTTACCTCGGATATCGCGATGGCGTAGGGCGAAAGGGACTCGCCCTTGCAGGCGCGGCCGCGCAGCGGCGGGGCGAGCGGCCCGATAGTCTATAGCCTGCCGGCGACCATTCGGCCCCCGAAGACTGAATTGTATGTGGCGAGCGCGGAATGGAATGGGGAAGCCACGGGGGTGCCGAAAGCCCACCGAGGGTTACGATAGTTGATAGGACGGCGAACGGCAGAAATGGAGGGATTGGGCGTGCGGCCGAGCTTCGATTCATTCGAAAAGTTGGCCTTCATTTATGACCGAGGGAAGAGTCCTGTGAAGGATCACATGCGACGGAGGGTGATGACATTTGGGGTATCCCTGGGGAAGGTGGTAGAGGGGGTTAGGGGAAAGAAGAGAGAACTGAACAAGGCGGACGAGATTTCCGAACAAGTCGAAGACCGGCGAGAGAGACGCACGAGAAGGGAGAGAGGATGGGCCTCCGGCAGGCAAGGTAGCGTCTCAGGAAGCGCGGCCTGCTCTCTGGCGTGCGCTGGCGGTGGGGTAGCCTGCAGCGGCTACAGCGGCGGCCACAGCGGCGGGCAGACTGAGTTGGCGGAGCGCGGCGGCGGCGGCTCGGGTTTTTACGGCATGGAGGGGTTAGGGGCACGGGAGCGTCGCATTGAAGGAAAAGAAGAAGGAGGATGGTGCAGGTTTTTAAGGACTTAGGTTGACATGAGATATCGTGGCCAAAGACGGTCCCCCCCGAATTTTGCAGCTTGATGGCAATGGCGGCGAGGGCAGGACGTGTGAAATTCACATGGGGCGTGTGCGCGTGTGGCAGGCAGAGGATGTGGGGTAACGGGCGATCACCTAGTGACCAGTTTGACCCAGTCCGGTGGGTTGAAAACATGAGCGGTTGTGCGTGAGGAAGGCGGAGATCGGATGGGGGAAAATGTTTTCCCTCCACCTGATCCGGACGGAGGACAGACAAAGGCCGTGACATGTGGGCCCCAGTCCCACACGTCAGTGAGAGTGAGGAGCGGGGCGAGCGGACGCTAGCGGGCGGCCCCAGCTAGCAGCAACTGAGGGAGAGGAGGCGCTCGGGGGAGAGGGCGACAGGTGGGACCCACAGGAGGCGCGCGACCGGGCACGACAGGCCGAGAACAGGGATGGGCTGGCGGCCCAGGAAGAGAAAAAGAAAAGGAGAAAAGAAAGTGATGAAAAGGAAAGGGAAAAGATTTTCCAGAGAGAATTAATTCTGATAATTTGTTTTGAATTATTAAAATTACTTCCACTGCTCTAAAAATTCCAATAAAAATCCTGTTAGTGCATTTTGGCAAGAAGAATAAAGGAAAAAAATATTCCTCAGCCAAATAATTTATTAATTTGCATTTCTCTTATTTATTTAATTCACTTGGCCTTTTTAAAATAATTTCTTGAGGCTTTTTATTTGGTATATTTTGTGTGGCTCTATTAAGGGAAAACTCAGGGTGTAACAAGAACTGATTCATGTAAGACAACATTTCTACTAAGCACAACCTTTCTAGTTTCATGACACTAAAGCTTATAGCATTTTACACCAGATTGATAACCAAGAAAAATGCACTTAATTACTCTAGGCTCCAATTTACCATTATCAACATGAGCGTAAGCAATACAACCAAATACTCTTAAGTCTAAATAATTTTCTGGGAAACCAAACCATACCTCAATTGGAGCCTTCTTATCAATGTCAGTACTAGGTGATCGATTAATAAGATAGCAAGCTGTAGAAGCAGCTTCTGCCCAAAACTATCTAGACAACCTACATTTGATAACATGCAATAGGGCTTTGATATAACTATCCTTTTCATACGCTTAGCTACGCCATTTTGTTGAGGTGTATGAGAAACTGTGCAATGCTTCACAATGCCTTCAGACTTGCAATATGATTTAAACTATTTAGAAATAACTCCATCCCATTGTCAGCACGAAGTATTTTCCTCTTCCGTTTTGTCTGTCTTTCAACTATAGCCTTCCACTCTTTAAATACAGAAAACGCTTGGTACTTGTGCATTAGAAAATAAGGCCAAACTTTTCAAGAATAATCATCATATAACGAGCACCTTTTAGAGATGTTTTACAAGCAAACCCCATAAATCAAAATGCACATTATCAAGAATACCTTCTGTAGTAAGTGTAGATGTGTTAAACTTCACCCTTTTATGCTTGCCAAAGATGTAATGCTCATAAAATTTCTGCTTTCTAATGCTTTGACCATTTAGTAATCCTCTTTTGCTCAATTCTGCTAAACAAATTTCACTCATATGCCCAAGACGCATATGCCAAAGATTAGTAACAACGGAATAAGATAATAAATCATAAATTGCAGCAACATTACCTCACACGATAGTACCCTGCAGATGGTACAAGTTGACAGTTTTAATATCAACTTTTATCACAGCAAGAGAGCTTTTTGTTACCTTCAAAATTTTGTTGCTTCTGGAATATTTGTACCCTTTATGATCAAGAGTACACAAAGATATAAGATTTCTCTTCAAACTTAGGATATGTCATACATCTGATAATGTTCTGACACAACCATCAAACATTTTGATCTGAGTTGAACCACTGCCTGCAACCTTGCATGATGTGTTATCACCCATAAACACAGTATCACCTTCAACAGTTTATAGGTGGCAAACCAATCCTTATTCAGGCTCATCTGATAGGTGTAAGCAGTATTAAGAATCCATTAATCACTAGTTTGTGCACAACCTACATAGGCAACTAGTATATCTTCATCAGAACCATCATCAGTAGAAACAATGGCTTTATCTTCATTTTCTTTCTTACCTTTCAGTTTATAATTTTCGTTGTGTTTTTCTTTATTCTGTAGCTTCCAACACTTAGAGATGTCATCTCCACATCTCTTGTTGTATTTGCATGACTTATACCTGTCTTTAGACTTTGATCTTCCATGATGTTTGTCAGAACTTTTGCCTCTTGATTGGTTGTTTGTGTTCTTGTCCTTTTGCCTGCCCCGAATAATCAAGCTTCTGCTTGTGAACCTGAATCCTCAGAGGATACTATCCTTTTCATCTTCTTTTTGGCATATAAAGCATCATAAACTTTTTACAAAGTTAGAGCATCGTAGCTATAAAGAGTGGTATCTCTGAAATTTGTATATGAGCTAGGCAATGAACACAATAGAATAAGACTTAAATCCTCTTCATCATATTTTACCTCCATAGACTCAAGGTCGGTAACAATTTCCTTGAAATTGGAGAGATGATTCATCACAGGTTCGTTGTGCAAGAATAACTTTTGCTTCAGGTGCATCTTACTAGTCAGATTCTTTGTCATGCTAATCTGTTCCAACTTCAACCACAGCGCTACGGTTGTTTTCTCCTTAAACACTTCCTGTAAAATATTATTTGATAGATAAAGATGAATATGTACTATAGACTTACGGTCTCTTCTCTTCTCATCATCGGACCAATCATTGAGTCTTTTGTTGTTGAATCCATCTAGCGCATCATCCAAGTTTCGTTGTATTAGAACTGTTCGCATCTTTACTTGCCACAACGAGAATCTCGTATCACAGTCCAGGAGCAGTAGGTCATACTTCAAACTTGCTATGGGAATAAATCCTAAATCCACTAGTATAAATCTTATGTAAACTTAGTAGAAACGTGATATCTGATACACTCTGGGTGCACAAAGCAAAGTACTGAATTCCTCCTAGTACACTTGTCGTGTGAGCGTAGCAAATTCGAACCTCAATTTGTCTTTCACGTGAACAGGGCTGGTGCATGCAGCCTTTGCTCCTCGATGAACATGCGCAGATGCTGCTTTTCTCCTGATTGATCTTTGGACAGGGCTTCACCTTAGATAATGTGCACGGTAGTAGTTGGTGTAGACGACTGTCGATGTTTTATATCGGCAACAATGAATATAGGGCTATGCATCGGATCTAAACTTGATAGTGACAAGATGAGAAGATTTATACTGGTCCAGCCACTCAATGTGAGGTAATACCTTTGTCGGAGGAGTGAACTCCAACCGCGGGGAGTCTGGGGACCCCCTTTGAGGTTCGACCAGGGGAGTTGTTCACAGGACAGCTGCGGCGTCTGGTCGATGGCACGCAAGGGAGACAGAAGAAGTAGACAGGTTTGGGCCGCGTGGAGGCGTAATACCCTACTCCTGTGTGTATCTGCTATGTGGGAGATGAATTCGGTTTGTTCTTACAAGATGTTCTTGAGGGGTGCACAAGAGCTAGCGCTCACTTGGGAACTCTAGAAGCTGAACTCAATCCTCCCCCTGAAAGCCCCTTTCCAGCTAGCATGGATCCTCCTTTCATAGTCCAAGGGGAGTCCACAGTGCCTAGTACCTATACCAAGAGAAAGCTTTTCTAGGTACGATATGTCTTGTCGCACGCGTCCGCCTGCTGAGCCACGCCGGAGTTGGTTCGGCATGTCTGGTCGTCACGTTGCTCGACTGCTGCGGGCGGCTAGATTATGAAGATGTGACAGCGCATGCCATCGTTGCCAGAGCGTGGAAAAACGAAGACCTCTTAGTCAAATATTCCCTGACTGCGCAGGGAGTGGGCCCACGGGGGGCCATCATGAGAGCCCACGTATATCCGAGCGGGCATCAGGCGTGACGCGCGCCGTCGCCTCATCATTAATGCGGGTAGTTGGGGAGTTGATCTGCTCGAGCTAGGCTCGTGCCCAGGGTGGAGAGCTCATCGAGCCCTCCGCGCGCACAAGGCGCCGAGCTCCTCGGGGACCGAGGCTATGAGTCCCGGGCTCGGGAAGTGCATCCCGGGCCCAGGAATACCCCAGCAATGTGAACCGGGAACGCGCCCCGGGACCGAGACTGTGGGTCCCGGGAGGCGAGACCCGGGCCCGGGAATGTCCCTGGGCCACGGGGCCCGAGGTGGATGCGAGCGGCCATCGCGACGCGCCCGGGGGAGGGGCACCCGGGCCCGGATAGTGCTCGGGCCCCAGGCACTTAGCAGGAAAACGGCCGTAGCTGGCCGTCACTTGTGCAGAATGTGGGTCCCGGAGGAGCTGACGTGGCCAGAGATCCACTCGTCCTGGGGGAATGTGGGGCCCCTAGTCCCGTTTCGCTAACAACCTTACTCCAGTTTGATAGATTAGAATCTACCGGATTATATTGTCTTGTATCTAGGGTGTCACTTGTAGTGTGTTGGTTGTTGAGTTGTCCCCTAAGGGGAGCCCCCTGCCCGCCTTATATAGGATGAGAGGCAAGGATTACAAGGTAGGAAACCCAGTTAGACATGACCTAAGGTTCCCATGTCTGCACATAGAGTATCCGGCTAGGATTCTATCTCTTTTCTTATCATACAAGGTAATATGAAGCCAAGTTCTACTCTATCTCTAAATATATGGGCTAGCCCACCCCCTATCCAGGTGACCTTATTTGCCTTCTATGAGGGTACTCGGAACCCATGTCCTCCATAGTAGCTCCCAAGACCTTCATAGTTAAGTCATAGCTTGCCGCTGAGTGCTCTTCCTCCATGGTAAAGAAATTCTCAAGTGCAATCTTCCCGAGCACTCATCTCCCGAATGCCTTTCTTCCTGAGTCCGCTTTAGCTAGCAATGAGGCTATGAAGGACTTCAAGTAAAATAAGGAATAGTATGCACTGAATAGGTGCACCTATTAGGTGTAGCCCCTGACTCTTTGCTCAGTTGTGAAGCAACAAAACGTAGAGTCAGAAACTTTAACCTTTTAATCTTTCTCAAGTGACAATTACCCGGAAGAATAACACTTCAATCAATTATGCTCGGAATTTTGCTCATGGTAATTTGGCTAAATTTGTAAGCCTTTAAGCACTATGGACTCAGACCCAATGCGTGATGAGGTGTACTTATGTGGGATATCTGCATCCCGAGTATATCGGAGACTAGTTGTCGATCCTTATAAGGACATATCCTCAATACCTTGAAACAATCAAGATACTCGAATGTAATACACCCGGCTATCGACTTAACATGAAGCATATCTGATTATTTAATAGGAATCTTGTAAAATAGCACCTGCAACATGGTTTTAACGCGACCAGCGGGCGACCCAATAGGGTATGCTATTTAAAAAAAAACTTTTTCGGCCTACTACCGAATGCGCAAGCCCAAGTCCACACACCTAGCGCAACCCTTATTTTAGCCAAATAGGTACCCGAATGTTGCGCTAACATAGGGTTCGGCTAGCGACCCTCATGAAGCATACCCAACCTGGCAAAGTTGTGACCAAATAAGGTACCCGAACATCGCATTAGCATAGGATTCGACTGGTGACCCTCATGGGGCATACCCTATCCAGTAGAGTTGTGGCCAAATAAGATATCCGAACCATGCGTTAGCATAGGATTCGACTGGCGACCCTCATGGGGCGTACCCTACTCAACAGAGTGGTACCTGAGCCCCAACCGGTGTCAGAGGTCGATTGTTGATGTCATGCCTAGAAATTCACAACCAGAATTATGAACAATATGTCCCTTCCCAGGAAAAGCCAGGGTACACACAGACATAGTTGTCATACAGAGTATGTCTTACAAACATAATAAAATATCTTACAAATGTAGCGAAAAACGATAAAGGTAAATTAAACTAAGCCATGCAAAGGCTCCAGTCCATAGGCAACTTAATGGCGGTACAAGCCTATTCCTCCTGACAATCTTCATCAAAGTAGAACTCTAGCTTTGAGGGGGAAAGGGAGCAATACTAAGTACCACCCATAGTACTCAATAAGTCATACCAGCAAGAATGCAATAATGCACGAGTGACGAAGAGGGGTTTTGGGGTTCATTTGCATAAAGCAGTTGCAAACGATTGTTGTTGTAAAACAGGTAAAACATTGTTATACTAAGTAGGTTTAATCCATCTCTAAATAACGCTACACCACGTTGAACAGGCCCAAGCCATCCATCCTGTTTCTACACAATATTTTAAGTCAAGTTTATTAAGGTGAGACTAATCACGGTGAGTCTTGACTAATCGCCCATAACCGCAGGCGCGGCTATTCAAATAGTTTTAACTCTGGCCAGAGGTGTACAACTGTACCCATAAAACACAGCCCCACGCACGTTCCCGTGCGCTGGCGTGCCACCACGGCACCCTGCGAGAGGTTGTGACAGGACCGTTCATGCAACTCCTCCCCAACCATCCACATCACGCTGAGGTTGCACCCGCCGATAGGGCACCGTGTCGGTCAGGCTACCCCCCTTGCGCCATGGCGGATCTGGAAGCCGATCAACCCGTAACTCGAGCTGACCCAACTCCATCATGTCCATCCTCACCAACAATGCCTTGGAGAGGGAAGAGCTATGCTACAAGCCTAGCCATTGCCCACGCTAACTTGTGGTAAGTAAGGAAATCTACTCAAGGGGTTCCCGCGAACCGGTCCTAAATTGCCATAGGCGTGACCAGCAAAACAATGCACCCACAACCCACCATTAGGGTCATATTTTAGTTATATGATTATCAATGACCAAACCTCCATCATCTCGACGCAAGGTCGAACAATAATATTAGTAATGAACAATTATTCCCCAAAGTGAGCTAGTTTAGTCTAAGCATGGCTAAGCAAACCTAAGTCATAATCTAGAAATATTATTACCCAGGTTAACAAGGAACAGGTATAACAAGCTAAGATTGACTACACTATACATAGGTAATTCCCATTCCACATGAAATGACACAAGCATATTTTATTTAAGCAAAACAAATAATTTGCTTAAATTGGGTACAATATGTTCAAGATTAAGGACGCAACTTGCCTTGCTCAGCTTCTGCAACTTCAACAACCACCTCGTAATACACCAGGTTGTCAGAAACTTCTGTCTCTTTTGACAATCAATGCATAAACAATAAAAACAACACATAAGAACACTTAAACAGGAGCTAAAACCATTTTTAACGGATTCTTGGCATTTTTTAGATATAATGCAATTTGAATGAAATTAATCGGAGTTCGTATGAATTAGTTATGAATTTTTGAAGGTTCTCCGCGTTTTTACTATACAAAAGAAATGCCTTATTGAATTATTGCACATTAAAAAGGATTAATGGCATCAGCTGACAGAGGGGGAGGCCGGCGCTAACAAGCGGGCCCCACCGGTCAGTGACTCAAGGCAGCGGCACACGTTGGACCAGGGCCATGCATGCGCGGGCGCAAGTGCACCACGTGGCTGCCGATGTGGTAGCCACGGCGGACGAAGATGCCGAACGTGGTGCCAACATGGTGTCAACATGGCAGGGGCACGGGCGCCCGGGATGAGGCCATGCGGACAGCCCCGATCCACCCCGGGGTAGATTGGACGGCCCGGAGCAAAGTGGGCATCGCCCCCTGCCGCGTGCCCAACCGGCGACGGCGCGTGCAGCCAGATAGTCGCTGCCGCCGGCCATCCGGCACGGCAAAGGGCGGCGGAGAGAGGCGGAAGAAGTGGGGAATCGAATGGGGGCCTCACCGAGGGTTCACGGTGACCGGAGAGCGGCGAACGGCGGCGAGAAGAGGGGAGTGGCGGCGGTGAGGCTTTGAGATAGCGACGACGAGGGCATTCCGATGGTGATCGACGGCGACGGAGGGGCGGATGAGATTTTATAGAACTTGGCAAAGGTATAGAAGGGATTAGGGGGAGAAATGGCCGAATCGAGTGGTGGAATTCCTTGGACGGAGATGATTTACGGCGGCAGAAGTCACCTCTAGGGGGTTGCGGTGTTCCGACAACGATACTGGGCAACGGGCAGTTGGACGGAGTTTCCTAGGTGCGGTGAAGGTGGTGGGGGCTACAGTGGGCCTCGGCGGTGACTACATTGGCGACGGCGAGAGGCTGGAGACGGTGGCTAGTGGCAGCGCTTCCGAATCACGGCGCGAAGGGCGTTAGAGGGCATGGCGAGCTCGAATAATTGAGGGAAAAGAGAGAGGAGGCGATGGCGGTCATGGCGGAGTGGGGCGAAAGCCGCTCGGGTTGGTAGGCGAGAGGGGCGGAAAACGTGGGGTTTGCGGCAGCGATGCGGTCCATGCCATTTGAACGGAGGACGGAGGCGCGAGGAGGCAGCAAAGGGCAGGAATCGAACGGCGATGTGCGGCTCGGTTTCCCCCAAGTTCGGTGGGAGGAAGATGAAGCTGACAGGCAGGCCTAGCCTGTCAGCGAGAGAGGGGAAGGCGAACGGGCACGGTGGACTGGGCCACAGTAGGCCGAGCACGCACGCCGGGAGAAGAGGCCGAAGCGACGCGGGCGCAGGCCGGCTCGGCGCGCAGGAGGAGAGGTGGGCCGGGCGCGGCCCACTGGGAAAAGAGAGAAAAGGAAAAAGAGAGAAAAAGGGGATTTCCAAATGGATTTTAATTTCGATAAAGCATTTTGAATTATTTAAAATACTTCCAATGCTCTAAAAATTTCCATAAAAATTCAGTTAGTGTATTTTGGCAAGAAGAATACAAGAAAAATATTCCTGGACATGATAAATTATTATTTAATGTTTTTACCTTTACTTCTTCCCTCTAGCCTTAGAAAAATATTTTCTTTTGGGCAATTCAATTATTGATTTCTTTTGGCTTTATTAAGCGGAAAACTCAGGGAGTGATAGTTGGCCCGCATGAGGCGTACCAAGGTAAAGGTGCCATCCGAATCCTGACTGGTGTGAGTACTCGGCTATTGGCCCTCATGGAGCGTACCAAGTGATTCTTAAAGCGTCGCACTTCAATTGTATCTTGGCAGACTGGTCCAGTCCTCGAGAGTAGGAGATAGGCTCGCAGCTATGAGTTCCTGTTACGCGTATTTGAATCTTGGCCCTGCATTATAAACATGCACAATGGGTAGCATCTGATATAGAAAACAATCACCCAAAGAAAATTTATATATTTTTGCAATATATGCAAATGTGTGTTCCTCTTCTTATTGATTTTAATTTCCCTGAGTAGTTGACTCCTTACGTTTAAACACTCTGTCCGACTAGTCATAGCCCCCGAGTGCCGGGAGTCAGCTCATGGCTCTTTCCCAGACATGTGTTATAGGTCACTTGAGTTCGTTTTTCATGGAGCAAAGTTTCACGGATCAGAATTTATACTACTCGAGTACTTTTGCAACCATTAAGAGCAAAAATAGAATGTCCAGCGTGTGCACCTATTAGGTGTAAGCACCTGCGGCATTGGCGAGGCCAAGTAAGAAATTGATGATACCATCCCCCTAGATGCGATCCTGACTGGCGCTAAGCCGTATCTGAGTTAAACTACAGGGAAGTGAGTTGCCTCCAGCCCTGTTTGGATGAGAACATCATATAAAGGAGAACATATTTATCAGAAAGTGACTTAGCTATTCGGTATTCTACGAGATGGGAATGAGGGTGCTATCCTTGTGTTTGACCCTTTGAGCCCCTGAGCATGTCACTTGTCATTCTGATAAGCTTTAGTTATGGGAGGTTGAGGACGTCTGTGCTTGACTGCAGCAACCAGGTCTTCAGACTTCTGGTTCTGGTCCCTTATTTTTGATGGTCCCGCGTCATTTGACTCGCACCAGTCTCTTTGTCGGGGCTTGTTCCCTTGCAATTCGGCCACTGCTTCGGCCGAGAAGGCAAACTTGTTGGCCATCTCAAAGAGAGCTTTGACTGTAGTCGGCATCTTGCGAGTAAACTTGGTGATTAAAGGCGTGTCTTTGACTTCCTCGTGAAAGGCGGCGATGACAGTCTCATCTTTGATCTTGGGGATAGTATTCCTCTTTTCAGAAAAATGCTTGTTGAAGTCTTAGAGTGACTCATTTTTCTTTTGATGTATTTGGTACAAGTCGAACTCGGTGATGTAGATGCCTTGGAAATTAGCCACAAACAACCCTTTCGGAATCCCTGTTAGCCAGGTCCGTGCCGACTCTACTTGGATGACTGGAAGATAGTTTGCCATGGCCATGTGGTCGCTCCCAGCAGCTCGGATTGCGAAGGTGTAAACTGTGAGCCACGACTCGGGATCCATCTTGCTGTCGTACTTCTCGATGCTAGTCGGCTTGAAACCAGTTGGCCAATCGACTTGGCGCAACTCACGTGTGAAGGCCGCAATTCTGTCATCCGAGTGGCTTCCATAATCTAGTGATCATTGAAGCGGGCTCCAGCTTCCTCGGTTGAAGTGAGCATGGTGGAGGCCAAAGCGGTCATGCTCATGCTCTAGTCGGCGTCGTTCATCTCACGATGACGAGCTTGAATGTCATGGCAAAGATCACGGCGTGGCCGGTCCATAATGTCCCTGTCGTTGCGACCTTAGTCTTCACATTGTCATCGTTGGTTGTTGACCGATCGAATTGTGACCTGCGTTGAGACTGCTCAGACGGTCTCCGAGTAGATGAGCCGGTTGGTCGCCCGCTTGTGGATTTTGAGGTGGTAGGTTGGACTTCAACTTGCTTGAGAGAACCAGGGTTCTGGAGTCTTCCTGGTTGTGTTGAACCACCGATGCTGCTATCATAGCCTTGATCTTTGTGATTGTCAGGGTTGTTGCGTGATCAAGTCCCAACTATAGTGTGTCGAGTAGAGTTGTTACGGCCACGACGTTCTGTTGGGGAGTAACAAACATGTCGTGGTCACCCATCCTGGTCTGAAGGATGTCCCTTTGTGCTTGTCGTCTGGTTTCGTGCAGTTGACGGTTGCATTCGTCATGTTTGGCTTGTCGTTGTCTGTCTTCCTTCTTGTGTTCACATGGTCGGCGAGCCTCCTCCTCCTGCTGATCACATAGTCGACAAGCATCTTGACTCGTGGTTTGATTTCCTTTTGACGTCATGAAGACTTTGCAGGGAGGTGAGAAGCTCTCGATACTATCATCCAACTGAGAGTCGAAGTCGGAACATTGTAGCGGAGTAATAATGACCCCAACCTCCCTAGATCCAAACTTGACTGGCTCTGAGCCGTATCCCAATCAAATTCCAAGGGATCGTTGGTGCCACCTCATGATGGAGTTGAAGACGGCTGTGGCCTTGGCGAGTCCACATGAGGGATTGACAATCTCATCTCCCCTAGATCTGATCTCGACCGGCACTAAACTGTGTTTGAGTCGGACAGTAGGAAAGAGAGTTGCCTCTGAGCTCGCGGGTCTTGGTTGTCACTGAAGCAAATTGTTGAAGATTGCCGCAGCGTTGCCGAGGCCAACCGACGCGTGGTTTGCTAGATCTCCCTCCAACCGAATTGAATCCGAATCAGAAAGAGTGAGGTGCAGAAGGCATTGGCGAAGAAGTCGAGGCTCCCGAAGCGAAAGACCTGCCTGCAAGTGAAGGTGATGCCGGCGATTTCGGTGGTTGGATCCATTAAGCTTCTTGACGATGATCTCGGTGCTTCCTCTACCTAGCATGCCAATTGTCGATGTTTTATATCGGCAATAATAAATATGAGGCTATGTATCGGACCTAAACTTGATGGTGATACAAGACAAGAAGATTTATACTGGTTCAAGCACTTAATGTGAGGTAATACTCTACTCCAATTTGACATATCGGAATCTGCCAGATTGTATTAGCTTGTATCTGGTGTGTTGCTGGTAGCTTGTTGGTTGTTAAGTTATCTCCTAAGGGGAGCCCCCTGCCCGTCTTATATAGTATGAGGGGCTGGGTTTACAAGGTAGAAAACCTTGTACAACATGACCTAGGGTTCCCATATCTACCTAGAGTATCCGATTCCTTGTTATGCAAGGTAATATAAAGTCAAGTTCTACTATATCTCTAATTATATGGGCTAGCCCACCTCTTATTCAGGTAGTCGTATTGCCTTCTATAGGATACCTGGGCTCCATATCCTCTACAGCTGTAGATCTTTTATCTTCTCAGTTTTGAGATAGGTGTGTTAGACAACGCAAGTCTTGACGCCAACTTTTAAAACGGTGCAGTTGACTCTGCTTTAGCTTTGGCGTCGACTCCGAAGCAGACTTGAAGCACCGCTGGCCAACACGATGATCGGACGAACAAATCGACTCGTCGAGTCGACGGACTGCGACCTGTGACGTGCCGACGAGAACACCGAGCAGATTGACTTTGCGATTTAATAACAATACCGCAGCGGCTGCAGCAGATCTTGAACGGCGAGAACTAACGGTAACACGATTGTAGATCATATCTCCACTTATTATAAAAATATAAGTAAATAAAGACATGAATTTTTATGTAGAAAATCCTTACGGGTAAAAACAGGATGCCGATCGATAATAATCACTATTAAAGAGTTGTTACCAGCACAAGGAATAACAGTAGGATATTACCACTTTCTGTGCGGTTTATAAAAAATATATATAGAGAAATAAATCTAGCAGTGATAATAGAAAAAGACTGAAAATTCTATTAAAAAACTACTCCAAACATATGGTATACTGAAATTCAGATCACATAGTTAACATGTATAGTCCGGGCCGACTCAATCTCATAATTCCTGCACAAACTTCAACGAAGATGAACCCAGTTGCCATGGTTGCGTGCATGATGCGGCAGTACATCAAGACACTACTAACCTTGCTACCATGGTTGTGTGCACGACACGGGTGTAGGCGGACATGCACTACGTGCGTGGGCGACCGTCGCGGCAAGCCTCGGCGTGGATTGGGTTGGGCAATAGAAGGGACGGTCACCACAAGGCCATCACCGACGGCAAGAGAGACGGGCACTCAGGCTGTAAAGGCACCAATTCGGCTTTTTTAGGTTGGATGGAGGGGTAGGAAAGTAAATTCGTGTGCATGGGATCTAAAGTTGTGACTCCGATAAGCCTATGGGGGCGGCAGGCCCAATATGACCTGGGTGACATATGGTTGGTGGTCCGGGCTGCGTACTCTAACAAGTGGTATCAGAGTCCAAGATTTATAAACCCGGAACGATTTTTATGGGTAGTACGGTAAAAGAGTCCGGTAACAAGTCTCTGGGGTCGTATAGGCTAAGATTGTTGGGTCTGGTCTTGGGGTCATATAGGTTGATGTGATAGGGAAGATTGTTAGACTCGATATGTGATGGGAGAGATTGTTGAGTTTACTCCCATATCGGTAAGTAATAATGGAGGAAAACAACTTAAAAAGTAGGAGCGATTCTCACCCATTAAATTAATCTTTTGGGTTGTGTAGGTCAATGACTTAAAGTTGTGACTTTGATTGAGCCTGTCGGGTTACGGGCCTAATATAACCCGAATGACCCACGGTTGGTAGATCGGGCTGCACACACTGACAATTATAAATACAAAATTGATCTTTGTGGCCACGTCACCACTTTTGTTTTTAACCATTAGATCAGCTTTGAAAGGTCTAGATTTGCTTGCAAACAACACTTCTGCAAATCAGGCCCACGAATCCAGACTTGGCCTAGCTAAACTTTCTGCTCCACTTTCTGTGCAACTTGACCCATCCACGCTCTCCATGCCTCCACTTCCACACGTAGCGTTTGCTCTTCTGTTTCGCCGCACGACTCAGTTTGAAACAGCACGGTCTGCATGATATCCCGCTGGTTGCGGTAGGATATTCGGATCACTATTGAGATCTTAAGGGTCTCTTTTGTTTAGAGTTTTTGATTTAGTGATTTTGATTCTGATTTTTGCTGAATCAAATACTGAAGAGAATCAGAATTAGTATGATTAGGCGTTTGGCTAAAAACATTATCTCTAGATCCTAATGAGGGAACTTCCAGATAAATTGTCTATACTATCCCTACAGTAGCAAGAGATTTTAATTTGTATAAATTTTCTATAGCTTACTGTAATATTAATAACTATTATAAGTACTCATAAGTGTGTATCAATATTTGTACAATTACGTGTGAAAAAAGATTTCAAATAAGGTTAAACAATACAACAAGCTCAATACATTTACACCAAGAACCAATTCATTTCAATAGTCCACTCAGATTTTGAATTTTTACATAATATCATGGTTACATATTTCTAAGAGTTCTTAAAAAAAATATACTAACCAGAGTACATATGGAAACTTTCATTTAGATTGCCATAATGCACTTGATAGGTCATCATGAAATCTATGCATGGACCTATCACTAGAGTGTGAAGTAAAGGTATCTAATATATTTTGAGAGACCGCATATTTTGCATATCTTGCAGGAATAGTTGGCACATAATTTGGATCCCGATCACAACTGGTGAAATAATTGTCAGATGTACAATTCTGATGTATAAAGTTATGAAGACACATGATTACTGCAATGATCATTTCTTGATTGTCTATTGGATAGGTAGACATCTTTAAAAGGATTCGTTATTTTATCTTCCTTATACTAAAGGTGCGCTCAACGACATTGCGTGCACTTGAGTGACATTGATTGAAATACTCTTGCTCACCACTTAGCGGAGCGTCTCTTCTCCATTCAGAAACATAGTACCTTTGCCCCTTGTATAGTGCCATATGCCCTGGCCTGTTTGAGTAGCTAGCATCAACAAGATAATATTTATCTACAATATATGCATTTAGTCAACGTTATATATATATATATATATATATATATATATATATATATATATATATATATATATATATATATATATGGCATGAAAATTAGTCAAAGAAAAATCTACATGATTTTACATACTAACATACCTTGCGGGGGATGTGGAAATATATCTTTATCAACATCTAATGCATTATAAAGGACGCTTGTGTCTTGCATAGAACCTGATTGTTCAATAGAAACATATGTGAAGCACATGTCGAAGTCAACCACTGTCATCACATTTTGAGTAGGACTATTGTGTCTACCAATGTATCTAGCATAATCATCACGTGGTGGGTTTGCTGTGATATAAGTCCCATCAATGTACCAATGCACCTTTTGAAATGTGGCCATAGTCTTTTGTCATCCTTAATTCTTCTATGAACTCTTGGAAAGTTTAGATCTTTTGGACATATAAAATCATTGCACATTCTAATCACACTCAACAAGACCTTCTCAATTTTTTTACTAATTGTTTCACCAGAATTCTTGAATCTATTTTGAACCCTTATATTTGACTCACCACCTCCAACTATGAATAGAAAAATTGCAGCTGATTCCATAGAGTTCATGTGATTGGTTGATTTGAGGCTATAGGTACTCACCAATAAGTCGTGCAGCTTGTAAAATAGGTCACTATTCATATGAAATATATGGTGACTCTCTCTTAGGGTCCTTAGAGTCTCCTGTACCCATACATATCCACTTAGTTACGATGTCCATACATATCCACTTAGTTACGATGTCTGATTCATTTTTATCATAATATGTCATATAGTACTATCTAAGTAAGCAATTAGCTAAAAAAACAGTGGCTTGTAAAGCTTGATGCCGGCGTATAACCTTTAAAACAAACCAATCATCTTCCTCTCGATCAGTACCATCACTTTCACAAGAAATCTCACTTCCATCAGATTCAGCGGATGACATCTGAAACATGAAAAAAAGTACAATAATCCATTTTTTAACTGTTTACTGTTTGTTCAATGTATATATCGATGGTGACAATACTATAAAAATATCTATCTATTCAAAAGGGTGTCACTGTTGAATTTCAGACCCCAAGCATCTGTGTGTGACTATGTGTCATTGTCTTCAATTATTTTTTTCAGGAAAAGAGTCACTTATATATAAGATTTATGGACCACTATGCCTAACATTTGCTGGATAACTACTCTTATCTAAAATACTTCAACAGTACAATGGAATATATCCATGTAGCAATAATGCAGCAACTTTCAGAATACAGATGCTCCTGTCAATATATAAGTATGGTGGAATATATTGAAATATTAAATACAGATGTGAGTATGGTTGTTGACTGCTCACAGTTGAGTACAGATGCTCACATCTGTCAATATATAATATTAACCAAACAGTCTCTATCCTGTAAATACACATGTGTTCACGGTGGTTGAGAGCTGAAAAAAAAAAGGAAAAGGGAGTACCGAGACGTCGGTGGAGACCATAGGTGCCGGGGCTAGAGACCGGAGGGCGGCGGGGCTGGAGACCGGAGGCGGCTGCAGCAGTAGAGACCAAGGACGGCAGCTAGGGTGGAGACCGGAGGCGGTGGCACCGGTGTAGACCGAGGGCGGCGGCGGGGGTGGAGACCGGCGGCGCAGATGGAGTTCCGACGGCGCCAACGCTTGGAGACCCGACGGCGACTTAGGGCGAGTTGAGTCTCCAAAACTTCTCGGTTGGATGGGGACGGGTTGGAGGGTATACCTAGTGGCAGGCGGGTAGTTTTTGTGAATTGTTGTGGGGATTTTAATTTTTCGTTCGTTGGATTTCCACGAGAAGCCGCCTTTTGCCCGATTCTCCGTTCATGTGTAAAATTGAGGATCACACCGGATCGATTCGGCTAGGAAGCGGGGAGATTTTTTTGTCCGTTTGGCTCAGCTCCAATTGATCCCATTGAGAATCACCTGAGAGAATCCCTACCAAATGTGCCCTAACTCTATGTAATCACAACAAAAGAAAAGTAGTCATGAATCCAATTGATATAAGCAGGTGGTTGTTCTCTAGTGTTCAGGTATTACAATCATATACTACTATCTTGCTAATTGCTGTGAATAGTTTTCGATTAAATTGTTTTCTTTGAAGTTTGGCATGCAAAATTTCTATAGGATTTAAATCTAAAAAATTACTATATAAATTCCCTGTGCAAAAGAAGACCTTCGACGTTTCATGTATGAAGATTTAGCCAGAGATGGCAATAGGGCCCCATTCCCTGTTTTCCACAGGGAATTCTCCTATTAGGAGTCGGGGATGGTAGCAATTTGTTATCCATGAGAAATCATATGGAGGAAAAACCCCTTCCCATCAGGTCTGGCAGGGATGGGTACGACCCTCTACCCCCTGTCCTCGGCACCCGTGGAGACCCGTTTCAATAGCCACATGTGTTCTATATGCGATGCAAACCAGTTATTATAGGTTTATGCTTAGCTCTGCTTACTTAGCAATATTTTAGATGTTTTACAATGACCTAGACTTTGGGGATAACAAGGGAAATGGCTAGTTTGCCTGGACATGAATCTTGCTCAATTTTCCCCTCCAGTGAGCGAAGCTTTGGAGATGAAGTCTTAGGTGGAGTTTTGGCTTATACCCTAGTTGAGCGCTTGTGATGATGGAGCCGTAGGCCCACTAATCCGCTATCGTTTTTCTTTTGTTGTTAGGCTTATGTGCTTTTGTAAAAATGTAAATAATAAAGAAATAATAGAGATGTGTCTTTTGTATCAACATTGTTATGGTGTACCCTGACTTTCTTAGGACGGAGGGTTAATACACTAGTGATTGGGACTCAGGAGCCCAGCAGGCAGCAGCTGCGGAGCCATTGGATTATTGCATATATGCTCATGATTATGAAATAAAGTGTGGATTTTTATTAGTGACTCTTCCAGTCTTGCTTGACTGAAAATTACTATTTAAGAATTGAGAATTTCATATTTACATGCCGATTTTGGGGACGGAGGCTGTACGGGGATAAATTCTCCATGCAGAGTGCGGGGATGGGAACAATGTTCTCCCCGTATCAATTGGCGGGGGCGGAAGCGGGGAAATTTCTGACCCACAGGGGTGGGTATACGGATGTATTACCCGGCGAGGAATTCTTCGTTGCCATCTCTAGATTTAGCCCTTACCTTATTAAAAATATAAATATTTCCTGGATGAGGGATTGCTTGCTTTCCTCCATTGTTCAGGAAAAGCTAATTCCAAATGATCTAAACAATTTCCAAACTTCCTAATCATCTTGAGAGTTATTTCCAGAGTTGTGCATGATATCCTCGTCTCCTCGAGCATGAATATGAACCATATATCTCACACAAATGGATCTGATTATCCCAATTTTGGATCAAAGAAATTTTAAAGCCTGAAATACTCAGTTTCAAAAAGTTTGGAAGTTATTATCCTAGGTTCGACAAGTCCCTAAGGGCTTCTTTGGAATGTAAAAAGCTCAAAACATATGAATAGGAAAAATTACAGAAATTAGTGCCATGCCTTCTCAAATCTTACGTAAATATAATGCTAAAAAAACTTCAAATTGGAATGGGGAATTTTACGAAAATTGAACTAATCATTATGTAAAATCTTATAAAATTTCATGTATTTCAAAGGAGTTTGGATGTAACATAGAAGAAACGTATTATTACAAGAGACCAAAAAGGAATAAAGCCATGATGTACTACTTCATAGAAATTTTCCCTGGAAGTACAGCTTATATCGTAGGAATGTCACAGAAAATGATATAAGTCAATGCTTTAACTTGAAGGCCTCAGAAATTAAATTTCCCTATAGAATGTGTACGAACCATGCTATACGTACTTTAAAAAGTTCTTATAAACAAAGTTTTCAACTATTTGATTTAATTAGATGGAAGTTATATAAAACCAAGATTCAACCACGGGTGCTGCATCAACATTCGTAAAAGTATTTATAAGAAAAAGTTTTGCATGTATAACTTTTCCAAACCTGTAAATCCTACACAATTTTCGAAGTTTTTCCAAGGAAAAAGTCCACTTTTGAGCCCTCAACTATGGGTCGAGTTTTATTTGCGTCCTTCGACCGTAAAACCGAGTATGAAGTGTCCATTAACTTTTAAAACCAGTGCAAATCAAGTCCCTTACCAGTATTAAGAGCGGGATGACGTGATGCCTACGTGGCTTGTTTGACTTGGTCTTTATCCCATGTGACATTGACGTGACGCTTACATAGCATTGAAAAAAAATAAAAAATCAAAACAAATATGTAGCGCCAGACTTGGAGTAGAGCAGGTTGTCACGCCTCAAACAGACCTTCCGAGAAGGACGAGTTCAGATTGTGCAATTAACCTGCAAACCTGTACCAGTCCCAGGAATATAGTGCTGGCACAATAGACGATGGAACCATCATGGCACAACTTGTCTTTATTAATAGATATAGTCTTGCATCCAAGTTGGAACAGCGAACATACCCCGAGTTCACAACGATACATTAGCAAAAGAGCGAAAAGCGGAAACTAGCCCAAAACCACAAGCGCGACTCGGGAACTAAGCCGAAACCCTAAAACTCCTCGAAGCCCGCCTGCTCCAGGAGGAACTCCTCATCGGTTAGATCCAGCTCGTCTTCCAGCACTGGGGAGATAGATACATACATATAAAGCAAGAGTGAGTACTAGCGTACTCAACAAGTCATGGGAACTTAGGTGGTTAATGCAAGCTGCAAAGGATGGCTGGTTATTTCACAATTTGTTTCGTTTAAATTATTTTCCAAATAGTCTAAGTGTGTGCTTCTCAACAATCGGAGCGAGGTGCGGTCTCGCCTAGATTGGAGTGATTTGTATCAATCTTTGATTGGTCACAACTCTTAAGAGTTAGCCTCGGGGATCCAGCTTCCCAGCTGATCCAGCATCAACAGGCCCACAGCCCGGCTGTCCTCGACAGCATCACACCATTTCAGAAATCGGATTCCTAATCCGCAAACATCCTTTGCAAACAGATGTCAAACAAAACTATACTAAGGAATCACCTCACATCCGCCTATGACCGCGGGTACGGCTGTTCAAACAGTTTAAACCTCTGTAGAGGGGGTACACTTTACCCACACGACGCGACTTACCCTATCACCCAGCTCGTGACTGAATGAACACGACTGGTGACTAGGGGTTTTCGCGATAAGGCGTTTCCAGAGTCCACCCAGGTTACCTCGTGCCAACTGGAGGGATCCACGACCAATCACAGGGTAGGCCCTCGACCATGTTGTATCAGGAACCCAGGAGGCAACCCCAACGCCCTCCCGCACGATCCACAGTCCATTGGCACGCAAGGCGTCCTTGGGCGACACATTACTCCGTCAGGAGTTGTCCCATATTACTCATGTGGTTGTACTGTTGTATGTTCGGATGAAATCTTCAAGGAATCGGTCCTTAGCGGCAGTATGGGAGACTCGTCCTGCTGGCACGATCCCCGCACCACGGTTTTAGCAAACCATTTTATTTTCAAGGCACCGACCTAGGTGTCGGGTTTTCCAATATTTTGTAAACCCAATTTTACCCAGCGTAGATATTTTTAAATTTGATAGGCGATCACCGGTACCATGCTCGTCAACACGGGTACCAAGATCTATCAAGAGAGGTGACAAGGATGTTTAGGGGAAACGCAAACAATCAAGGAAGTCATGTAGCAAATGGGTTGGCGGCCCGTCGGTCGTCCCGCGACCGCGGCCGGAATTTTAATTACAGTGTAACCTAGATTATGCGATTTGGCAAATAAAATAATTAGTTCCTTAATTATGGGTCCAAGATGATCAAAGGTGACTTGCCTTGCTCAAGTCCTGCAGCTTCGTCATTGAAATCTGCGTCCGGAGACTCCTCGGGTTCCGAAACTACACGCGTTACGAAGAAAAACAATAAAAAGACTAGTATAATAGCCTTAATATAGATTTCTAAGGGTGCCGTTGGAAAGATCTCATTTTTAGAAAATTTTTGGAGCTGGAACGGAGTCAATCGGACGAACGGAGGAAAAGATATTGATTTTTGAATGTTTATGCATTTTTCTGGATATTGGAAAAAGAATTAAAATTGGTTTTCTCTGATTTCCAGCGTCTGGGCCACAGCCAGGCAGGGCCCAGCTGCCAGCCGGGAACAGGCGCGCCCGTTGGGGAGGGGCTCTCAATAGGAGTGGGCTGGCCCGAGGAAGGTGGCCCAGTCGGTCAGGCGGCGCGGGGCTTAGTTGGCCTGGACCAAGCGGCCGACCGGAGGAGACCGCGAGCGAATTTTTTTTATTTTTATATTTATTTAATAAAAAATTTACAAAACTACATTTTCATTTCAAAAATTTACAAAAATATACTCCCGCCGCCCTTTGGGAGGGCGATATCTCTGAAATCGCCCTCCCAGAGGGCGATATGATGACGTGGCTGACGGTCGTTGGCCGGCGGCCCACGGCCGTCAGTCATTTTGCAGGCGGCCCCCCGGGCACACAAAAACCGCCCTCTGAGAGGGCGGCAAGGGGGCCGCCTGTAAAAATCCGGCCGGGGGCCGGCCATTTTACAGGCGGCCCCCTTGCCGCTCTCCCAGAGGGCGGCTAAAAACCGCCCTCCCAGAGGGCGGCAAGGGGGCCGCCTATAAAATGGCCGGCCCCCGGCCGGATTTTTACAGGCGGCCCCTTGCCGCCTCTGGAAGGGCGGTTTGTAGCCCGGGCAGTATAAAACCCCCTCCCAAACTCCAAAAATATCATAAAATTCACTGAAATTACAGAAAAAAAGAAGAGAGAGCTGAGAGCGAGCCTGAACGAAAGCAGCGAAGCTCTGTCAGCTTACTGATTTGTCTGCAGGTAAAATCTATTATCTATTTGTAATTTCTATTTCTATACATAAATTAATGTAGTATTGTACTGGTTATGTGTATAGTACTATATGAAAATAAGTTGTTACTCGTAAATCTGTAGGTCTTTAGTTAATGTGTTAGATGATTTAATTTTTGTAGAGATGTGAGGAAAATATTGGTATCTAGTTTAACTGAATTTTTTCATCAACAGAAATGTCAAATAAGGTGATATTTCAGTTATTTCACGGGCAAGGGAATGTTAGATATGGTCCAGAAGGGGTAGATCTGTCGGATTTTAGTTCAACGGCTAAGGGATTGATAGACCAGCTGAGAGAAGTTTGGGTCAGTGTACAATAGCTGATGCGAGGGTTTCGATTGAACCCCGAGCTCAGCGCAATAACCTTGTATGTAGTAGTCAGTCGTGCAGCTGAAGGTTTTTTTTGGGAACTGATGCGGTGGATTGCACTGCCACTTGGAGATGGTATGTGGAGAATGCATTCCAACGTGGTTGGCCACTGGGCATACTTGTGTCGATATATGAGAAAAAAACACTGCTGGTGCAATGCCCGTACAAGATGATGAGGGTCCAAGTACGACGGGAGGTAATAGCGAAACAATGGAAGAAAATGAAGAAGGGAATGAAGGAGGGAATGAAGAAGATAGACAGCCAACAGGTGTGGCAGATGAGGGAGAACAAATCAACAGAATCGTCGAAGAAATGGATAGGGAAGATTCTGAAAACGAGCAAGCAGAGCAGGATGATTCGTCTGACGAGGACACCATGATGCCTGCAGAATGGAGCAACCAGGACTTCTCTAGGCTTTCTATCTCCGAGGGACATCATGTGTCATGGGAGTACAAGGAAAATGAGGTCATCCAAGGGGCTAAATATGCATATGTAGAGGATTTAAAGGAGGCAGTAAAACAATGGGCCGTGTCACTTCAAAGGGAGTTCTCAGTCGTGAAGTCAAGCAAATCAGTCTATGAAGTAAAGTGTATGAAGGATGGGTGTCCATGGCGGGTGCACGCATTCAAGGGTAAATGGAAAGATTATTGGCAAGTTTCAATCGTGACTGAGTATTCATGTTATTTACCCGGTGTTGAAAAATATCACAGAAACATGACATCTGCATTTGTTGCGACAGAGATGTACTCCTATATTATTAACAATATGGGGTACGAACCAAGGTCAATTGTTAGACATATTGAAGAGAAATTTAAATACACAATTAGCTATGCTAAGGCTTGGAGGGCAAAACAGAAGGTTGTAGAGATGAGATTTGGCACATTTGAAGCATCCTATGATAATTTGCCTCGTCTGTTAGGCTGTATTCTTCAGAGGAATCCGGAGACGTGCTACGACCTAAAAGCCTTTCCATCAATTCACCATGGTAATAAAGTGTGTTGCAACGAGTATTCTTTGCATTAGGGGCTTGCATTCAAGCATTTGTCCATTGTCGTCCCATCCTCTGCATCGATGGGACATTTCTGACCGGAAAGTACAGAGGCAGATCTTAACAGCAATTGGAGTTGATGGAAACAACCAAGTTCTACCAGTTGCTTTTGCTTTTGTTGAGAGTGAGAACACTGATAGCTGGTATTGGTTTTTAGAAAGGGTTAAGTCTGCAGTTGTACGGATGAGACCAGACGTATGCCTTATACATGACCGTAACGCCGGCTTGCTGCGTGCAATTGAGGAATTGAGATATGGATGTGTTGAGAAGGGATATACACCAAGGTGGTTTGATGTCCAAAGCAGATGGTGCATGCGTCATATGGGTGCTAATTTCTACAGACAATTTAAGAATAAGCACCTTATGAATCTTTTTAAGAGGCTTTGTGCCCAGAATCAAGAGAAGAAATTCAATGAGCTTTGGAGGAGGTTGGATGAGCTGACCTCTAAACTAACAGATGAGCAGTCCAGGAGGGCTACCATTGGAGGGGATGTGGCTCCACAAGCTCTTGAATCTCTATCAACTGACGGACCTCATATGAGAAGAAGGTCTGCATCCTCAGTTAGAAAATTTTCAGATTGGATTGAGAATGAGCCAAAGGAGAAATGGGCATTGTTGTATGACAAGGATGGTTCTCGGTTTGGCATAATGACCACAAATTTGGCAGAGGTTTATAACTGGGTGATGCGTGGTGTTCGAGGGCTCCCACTTGTTGGCATAGTTGAATTTATCTTGCATGGCACATCAAAGTACTTCAGAGATCGGTTCAGAGCAGCTAGGCCCTCAATGACGGACAATAATATTTTCTTTGGCACACTACTGACGAAGTATCTGCAAGATAAAAGTAAAAAGGCCCGAAGACATCGTGCTCTACCTCAAGGCACACAAGAACACAGATTTGAAATATTGTGTGTCAACAAGGGCATGCGTGGAATCTTCCGTAAAAAAGTTGTGCAGGAGTGTGTGCTGAAGGAAGACGGGACCTGCAAGTGCTCGTGCCGCAAACCTACTCTGCTCCACAAGCCATGCTCTCACGTTATTGCCGCGAGCGGTGAGTGCGGGATAGAAGCACGCTATTTTGTCTCACCTTATTTCAGGAAAGAAGCAATCTATAATACCTGGAGCGGAGAGATATACGGTTTCGGTATTGCGGGTACATTTACTATGGAGCATGAGATGCCCGTGGGGCTAGTGCCTTGTGATGAGCGATTGACAACACGGTGTGCGTGTGACGTGTCTCTTGGCAGGCTGTGGTTGCAGGTGACAGGTGGAGACTAATCATGCGGCAATCTGTGAAGAACGGGGATAGGATGCCATGCTGATGAACCGCGGGGCGGTGAAGGGTGGTTCGACGCTCGCGTTCGAGGGACGGAGATTGTGCGGTGTACGTCCACTGTCGATCATGCAGCTCCACCTACGGATGATCATGTACCGGCTGCAGTTGAGGGGGAGGCGACCTCAGAGAGGACAGCACCACGACATATTCAGCGTCACCATCCTCCCCAACAAATGATAGGTAATTTGAATGAGCGCACGACAAGGTATAAATATAAAAATCAGTGTGTTTTTGTGCATTCTGCATTCGTTGCCTCTTTTGAACCCCGTGATGTTGGACACGCGCTTTCTGATTCTAACTGGGTCAATGCCATGCATGAGGAGTTAGAAAATTTTGAACGGAATCGGGTTTGGGTTTTGGTTGATCCACCTCCTTCTTGCAAACCAATTGGTACTAAATGGATTTTTAAGAACAAACAAGGGGAAAATGGACTTGTTGTCAGAAACAAAGCCAGATTAGTGGCTCAGGGGTTCTGTCAAAAGGAGGGAATTGATTATGGTGAAACTTTTGCTCCTGTTGCTCGTTTGGAAGCTATTCGCATTGTGCTTGCTTTTGCTGCTTCACGTGGGTTTAAGCTTTATCAAATGGACGTGAAGAGTGCTTTTCTGAACGGGTTTATAGAAGAAGAAGTTTATGTAAAACAACCTCCTGGTTTTGAGCATCCCAAATTTCCTGATCGTGTTTTTAAGTTGCAAAAGGCTTTGTATGGGTTGAAACAAGCACCTCGTGCGTGGTATGCTAGACTGAAAACCTTTTTACTTGCAAACAGTTTTAAAATGGGCTCGGTTGATAAAACTTTATTTCTCCTCAAGCAAGGCAAAGACACTCTAATAGTTCAGATATACGTGGATGATATCATTTTCGGTGGTTCTTCTCATGCTCTTGTTGCCAAGTTTGCAGATTCTATGAGCAGGGAATTTGAGATGTCAATGATGGGTGAGCTGAACTTCTTCCTTGGGCTACAAATTAAACAGACACCAGATGGATTTTTGTGCATCAGGGAAAATATACAAAGGATGTCCTCAAGAAGTTTGATATGGCTGATGCAAAGCCAATATCTACACCCATGCCGACTAGCGCAGCTTTGGATGCTGATGAAGATGGAGAGCCCGTGGATCAGAAGGAGTATAGAAGCATGATCGGGTCGCTTTTGTACTTGACAGCGACGAGGCCGGACATACACTTTGCAGTGTGTCTGTGCGCTCGTTTTCAGGCGTCTCCCAGGACTTCTCACCGACAGGCGGTGAAGCGCATAATGAGGTACCTTCGATTCACTCCCGAGTTTGGCCTTTGGTACTCAGCTTCTTCGACTCTCAGTTTGTGTGGTTATTCGGATGCTGATTTTGCTGGGTGTCGGTTGGATAGAAAATCTACTTCGGGTACTTGCCAGTTTTTGGGTTCTTCACTTGTTTCTTGGTCCTCTAGAAAACAATCAAATGTTGCTCAATCTACTACAGAGGCCGAGTATGTTGCTGCTGCTAGCTGTTGTTCTCAGCTTTTATGGATGATAGCTACCTTCGTGATTTTGGTTTGTCGTTTTCTCATGTTCCTCTCTTGTGTGACAGCACTAGTGCTATTAGTGTTGCAAAGAATCCTGTGCTTCATTCGAAAACGAAACATATTGATGTTCGTTATCATTTTCTGAGGGATCATTCTGAGAAGGGTGATATTGAGCTTTGGCGAGTTGATACTAGTCAGCAACTTGCTGATATTTTAACGAAGCCACTCGATCAAACCACGTTTGCACGTTTGCGTGGTGAGCTCGGTGTGTGCTATCCATTCTAGTATCAGTCTTTTTGCTTGCTTCGGTTACATATACCTTATACTTGTTTTGGCTAGTTGGTGATCGAAGTTTTTAGAGAGGTTGTAATGCTTTGCTTGACCATACTTTGTTTTGAAAATAGCACATAATTCTCTTTGATTATGTTGGGCTTTGCTTGCTTATCCTTGATTTAATATCTTGTTGAAGCCTCGACATATATCTTGCTCATGGTTCGGTTTTCAGCTTCCTTCCAATGGGTCAAAGACCGTTTGTCACTGCAAATGTAGCTTCTTTTAGGCCTATGGAAGGGCAAGGTTCCTTCGTGTCGCAAAGACACACATGAACCAGGCACTCTATAGTCCAGGGGCTGTCAAAAGATCCCGGATCAGCAGGGACACCAAAAGAAAAATGGGTTCATGATTCAACATGCAAAATTGGGGTATAAAAGAAAAATATATGATGCTGAAATGGGGTTAAAAATTCATAAGGACTGGTGCTTTTGGCATGGCGGCCTAAGTTGGTTACTCACAGTTTGCCCAAGTTGCAAGTGACGTGTGTGCCACGGGTTTGTCTTTCATGGCGTAGACCTGATTGAAGCGTTTGCAGTAAACTTTGTTTGGAAGTTTTGTTACCCGTCGCTGAGCTTGATATATGTTCTGCTTTCAGCTTGGTACTGTCTCAAGGTTTGCTTGCTTCGCCTGGCTCTTTGGTTTTCAAAAAAGCTTTTGGTTCCTAACTTTGATGGTCACTGCATTGTGTTGCTTCTTCTCTGGATGACTAGAGTCACTAGTTAGTTTTTATAAGTATTTGAGATATGTTTCTGAAGCTTCTACATGTGCCGCCTTCTCATGTATCTCAGAATGGATTCTTGCATTTTTACTTGATGGAGTGCCTTGTCAACAAGGGGGAGAATGAGTGGCACAAATTCACTTTTACAGGGGGAGCTATTTTTTCCTAAATTGCTTTTGGGATAATGCTTGATTTCAGGGGGAGTTTGATGGAATTGCTGATTTTGAGGGAGAAAGGGAGGGAGTCAGTTTTTGGAGCTGTTCGAGTTGCTCTTTTACTTGTCTTGATCGTGTCGAGTCTAGCCCATGTCTTTGGGGATCAAGATTGTTTCTTTTTCTTTCTTCTTCTGTTTTGATCTTATAGTTCTATGAATTTGTGAGGTGTGGTGATGTCAATGCACTCATCAAGGGGGAGATTGAGATGCCCGTGGGGCTAGTGCCTTGTGATGAGCGATTGACAACACGGTGTGCGTGTGACGTGTCTCTTGGCAGGCTGTGGTTGCAGGTGACAGGTGGAGACTAATCATGCGGCAATCTGTGAAGAACGGGGATAGGATGCCATGCTGATGAACCGTGGGGCGGTGAAGGGTGGTTCGACGCTCGCGTTCGAGGGACAGAGATTGTGCGGTGTACGTCTACTGTATCTGGCTACACGGCGGGAGGACGTCAGTGGACGGTTTCTTGGTTGAGCCATAAAACCAAGGATGTATCGGGACGCTCGTGCGACGGGCGTGGCCGAAGATGGGAAGTTCCGGCGATCGCGATATGATTTCGGATGGTCATGCGGCGACATCGCGAGGATCACATCGTGGAGATGGAGGGATCGCGAACATCGCGGAATTTGACATGGAGGACGTGATTGATTGGATATGATTATCATGTCATTACGTGTCGTTTAAGTCGCGTAATGACAGTTTTGTAATTTAGGTGGGCCACCTTTTTGGAGATATAAATATGTGGCACCTAGGGTTGAGAGAGTCGGGGGGGTTTTTGGGATTTTTGGGGCGAGCTACTGTTCACGTGAACAGTACCCGTGCCTAGGGTTCTAGGAACACACCTTCTCTCTCGATCTAGCCTAGGTCTTCAAGTCTAGAGAGAGATTTTTATTGATCTCTCCAATCAAGAGAGGGAGGACGATCGGGCGGAGGCTAGATGCAGTTCTGTAGAACAATTACTGGAGTTAATCATTCATCTTGGTGAATTGTTCTTTTTTGTTTGCATCTACTTTTCTGTTCTTTTTGTTTGCATCTACTTTTCCTACTGTCTGCCGCCAGTGACCTCACGCGCGCCGTCGCGGAGTCAAGTTTCTGCTGTCCGCTGGGTGTCGTTGCCGTTCCCTGCTGCTGCTGGTCGAGCACGCCAGGACGGGAGTTCAGCACCTGCTATTTGCCGGCCACCAGCAAGCTGCTGTTGTCGCTACTGCACGCAAGGTGTTTGAGGAATTCTTTACAGGGCAGTTTTGAGCTGTCTTAATTTTTTTTGCTTCTGCCGGCTTGGAGAACTTGTTTAATCGTTCCTAAGATTATTACACCACTAGTTGGGGTAAGTAATCTTGACGATTGATTGAGAGGGGCGTTGGGTTGAAATTTGGGACATAGGCCGAGTTTCTTTTTGAAAGAAATTTTTATAGGCTCCCATTCACCCCCCCCTCTGGTCGCCTGTTTCGGTCCTTCAGAGCATCCTCAAGCTATGTACATTCCTGACCCAACAAAATTAAGGAATATACGAGGTCGCCGCAAGACAAGATGCATCCATAATGACATGGATGAATCAGAAGTCGGTGGAAGGCATAAACGTTGTTCAAGGTGTGACCAAACGGGTCATACATATAAGAAATGTCCAAAGGATGCAACCGGTCCAAGTGCGGCGGAAGCTGGACCGTCGGGTTCAGCCGCTGATGGCAGGCGTCCTACGGGTGAAGGCACAACTTCTAGACGACCCCGTCTTAGGCGTTCTCGAACAATTAGTGGTGCTACGATGTAGTGTAAGTCTATACTAGTTCTTTGTTATAGAAGATATGTACCGTCCTATTGTTTTTTATTATCATGTAACAATGCTATAAACTTTAACAATAATTAACGCTAACTCTCTATTTGCATGCAGGTATGGCGTACGATACACCGGAGCTGTTGGACCGAGGTCTCGACCGGTCCCACCGGTCTTACCTGTCAGCCGTGGAGGGTGCCCACTTACCCACCTTCCGTCCACGGCCTTCACGTCACCTCCTGCGGATAGATCCTCGGTTCCGTCAGAGGTAAGAGCTGTACGAATATTCATTCACATCATTTGTGCATATCTATGTTCCCCAATATTGATTACAGTGCTATATTCTGCAGGTTGTGTGAGGCTGGACTTCTTCCGCTGTGTAGGCTAGTCGAGCCCGCACCGGACGAGAGAGATCCCGCCAAGCGATGGGACGCTGATCGGTCACTTATGGCCGCACTGGTGGATCGCTGGAGACCCGAGACCCATATGTTCCACCTACCGTGCGGCGAGATGACTCCTACACTCCAGGACGTGTCGTACCTGCTAGGACTTCCCCTCGCAGGAGACGCAGTCGGCCCGATCGACGGGGCGCACGGTTGGTCGCAGGACATCACTGCTCGGTTTGCGCCCGTGCATCGTCGACCTGAACTTGGACACCCGGGTTCGCTACCGCCTTACACCACGAACGGCCCCTCGCAGGCTTGGCTGTTACAGTTCACCGTAAGTCGTGGATTCCTTTCATTCACAATCATCTGATCTACAAAGCAACAGAGCTGCTGACTATAATCTTCCACTTACAGCCAGATAAGCTAGCCGATGACGCCGACGATTACTCGGTGCAGCGGAGCATGGAGGCATACCTGTTGTGGCTATTCGGGTGGGTGATGTTCACCAACACTCATGGGCACGCGGTAGACAAGGGACTGATCCACTACGCTCGTGCGATCGCCGACAGCGAGGACGGCCGCGTACCGCAGTGGAGTTGGGGATCTGCTGTGCTAGCGGCGACGTACCGTGCTCTTTGTGACGCGTGCACAAAGACCGATCCAGGTGCGATTATCGCCGGTTGCCCTCTCCTTCTGCAGCTATGGGTGGCCGAGCGGTTCGCGATAGGTCGTCCTCTGATTCAGCACTCTTCCTACGAGGGCGGCCTTGGAGGATTGTACGGCCAGTGGCCCGAGGACGGTCCGACTATGGGGACCATATGGTGTCGACGTAAGGTACAAAATGTAAAATTCTATATTTAGCAGTTATGCGCAAACACTGACGTTTAACCTTTTCCTATTTTGCAGCGTCGTTACGCCCACACGCAGGTTAGGAGGGCCTACCCCGAATTCGTTTTGGAGTTCGATCGCCTGCTGCCTAGCGACGTCGTCTGGGAGCCGTATAGTCCGCAGGCCATCGAGGCCCGTGCACCGCTCGGACTCTCTACTCTTTGCACGCGCGACCAGGCGTACTGGATGATGAGAGTGCCGTTGGTGTTCGACATCTTCGTCGAGCCCCACTCTCCGCAGCGCGTGCTGCGACAGTTCGGACTACGTCAGTACTCTCCTGTGCCCGTGCAGATCGATGTGCCGCGCGATGTGCACCGGTTAGTACAACTGCGATCTTTGTTTACTACTATAACTATTTAATATAGTCTAATGCACTCTCTGCAAATAGATATAATCATAGGGGACATGCAGCCGGTGTTCAGTGGTATCCTCTACTGCAGAAGTACGTGGACGACTGGTTGTTGGCGACAGAGGAGGTGGTCGACGACATACATGCACACACTGAGGAGGCCTACCTAGCATACCTCACGTGGTACCAGGCCCGTACCCGCACACGCGTAACGTTCACCCCAGATGATCCACAGCCACACGTCGCCGCTACGACAGACACGTATCCTAGACACCGTGACCAGGACTACTTCCGCGCGGTACGTCACATTATCTTTGCACTTTGCTATTTCCTTTGTACGTGTCTACAGTTCTAACATATGTTCACGTCACATCTGAAATAGGCCGACGCAGCGCGACAGGTTCAGGCTGATGTAAACGCGGCGTTCGGACGATTGGACAGTGGGATTGTGCTCAATGCCGATGAGCAGAGGACGACCTTTGGGAGGATTCGTCAAGCGATGCTCACAGTGATTCGTGCCCTCACTTGTCGTGCGGTCGATGCGGTACCTCCCGTAGTTGTACAGCAGCAACAGCTACGGCCAGTAGGAACAGGAGCAGGAGCAGGAGTGCGACTGCAGGGTTCCAGTCAGCCATCTGGCCCCTCTAGAGGTAAATTGGACTAACCATCGGTTCATAACATGTTTCCTTCTACGACATGTACTGTTGTACATCAATATGCTTCCCTGCAGCTTTCGCTACACCGTACTTACATCCCTCTGGAGCTAGCACATCGACGCATGGAGTGTACCACGGACGACCACACGCGCAGCTGGGCATGACAACTGCCCCTCGGGCCACCACAGGAGGTCCTTCAGGTTATATCAAAGTTTATTTTTGCTTTGCAAAATTTTGGTTTGCAATTATCAATATTTTGGTGAACATGGTTCTACTGTACAGCGTCGGGGATGTTTGCTGGCGCTGGCACCTCCACGCAGGGCGTGGGCATGACAACTGCCCCTCGGGCCACCACAGGAGGTCCTTCAGGTTATATCAAAGTTTATTTTTGCCTTGCCAAATTTTGGTTTGCAATTATCAATATTTTGGTGTACATGGTTCCACTCTACAGCACCGGGGATGTTTGCTGGCGCTGGCTCCTCCATGCAGGCCGCACGCGGCAGCGGTTGGGCACCGGATCCTTTCGAGGGGGACGACTTGGAGGACTCGGGCGAGGAGATCCAGGAGATACTGCCAGCCTCGCAGCTCGAAGGAGCTCCGCCACCACAGACACAGGACCCACCAGCTGCCACACCCGTGCAGACGACCCGCGCTGGCCGTGCCGTACCACCAGACCGGCTGACGTACTCCCAGGGGCAGGTGCGAGCGCAGGGTAAGAAGACAAAGAGGGCTAGAGGTTACGGTCCGGGCCTGTAGTACGTTGCATCAGTGATAGTTTGTCTGTTGTATATCATGTTTTTTTAATTCTATGTATACTGAAGAAACCCTTTTACTTTATTTACGCTCGTCGATCGTTTACGATCTATGTTTGTGACGAAACTGATCAAAAACATGAATTTTTCAGTTTCAATTTTACGGCGAAAGTACATTCTGAGCGGTGACATTAATTGCATACGAACATAATGAAATTATCCATACAAAGAGTACAAACGACACATCAAACGTTTCTAGTTATCGTTATTATATGCCTTAGGGAATTTTAAACAGATAACCAAGTAGAGATGTAACTACTGTGTGCAGCGTGGGTACTTTCTCTTCCTTGCCGCCACAGATATGCCTGTCCGGACCGTTCGGACAGGATGAGGATGGTCCAGACTATATAACGCAAAACAACCATTTGTATAGTGCGGACCGTGCGAATAGGGTGTCGATGGTCCGGACTATATACTGTGAAACAACAATTTGTACAGTCCGGACCGTCCGTATAGAGTGCGGACGGTCCGGACAGTACTCTGGGCCACCTGCAAAGTAGCCCGTCCGGACCGTCCGTATAGGGTGCGGACGGTTCGGACAGTACTCTGGGCCGCCTGCAAAGTAGCCGGTCCGGACCGTCTGTATAGGGTGCGGACGGTCCGGACAGTACTCTGGGCCGCCGGCAAAGTAGCCTGTCCGGACCGTCCGTATAGGGTGCGGACGGTCCGGACAGATTTTGCAGGCGGCCCCTAAACCGCCCTCTGAGAGGGCGGCAAGGGTGCCGCCTGCAAAATAGCCGCCTCGGGGTGGCCATTTTGCAGGCGGCCCCCCGGCCACCAATAACCGCCCTCTGAGAGGGCGGCAAGGGGGCCGCCTGTAAAAGGGCCGGCCCCCCGGCCGGATTTTTACAGGCGGCCCCCTTGCCGCCCTCTCAGAGGGCGGTTTATTGGTGGCCGGGGGGCCGCCTGCAAAATGGCTGACGGCCGTGGGCCGCCGGCCAACGGCCGTCAGCCACGTCATCATATCGCCCTCTGGGAGGGCGATTTCAGAGATATCGCCCTCCCAAAGGGCGGCGGGAGTATATTTTTGTAAATTTTTGAAATGAAAATGTAGTTTTGTAAATTTTTTATTAAATAAATATAAAAATAAAAAAAATTCACCGCAAGCAAGGCCTGACAGGCGGGCCCTAGCCAGCGGGTGGGGTCCGCTTGTCGGCCATGGGTCTACGGGGAAACGGGTGCACGGACCACGGGGTACTGGGAGGCGGTGGGTGAGGAGCAGCCATTCGGTCCTCCGTGATCCGAAACGAAGTGGTCCACATGCAGTCATCGGGTTTCGATGGACCGGGCGTGCGGTGCGACGAGGGAGCACGTTCCTGGTTCTCAGCCACGCGAGGTGAGGTAGAAGATGAACAGCGTAAGCATCCGACGGCTCACGGCAACATGGCTCGCCAGGGCGGCGCCACGGGGAAAGGAACGGCGGCGAGGCACTGGTGCAACACGGAGGGCAAGGGGGATCGAGCTAACGGCTCGGATTCGTCGGAAACAGGCCGGAGACGATTGATTGCGGTGGCGTACCGAGGCGGAACCGAATTGGGGAAAACCACAGCGGTCACTCGAAGCTCGATTCCTCGCGCAGGGGTGCTCCTGCGGGGTTCTGAGAACGTTTCCCGCACCACGGTCCGACTGGAACCGACGCGGCGAGGCTGGCGACGGCGATACAGAAGGATGGTGGCATGGCGATCGTGGCGCGGCGTCTACGCCAGAGAGCTAAGCTCTGGGGTACTCAATGGTCGTTCACAAGATCTAGGAGAGGGGGCCGAGGGGATGAACGGGGACGGAAAGGCTACCGGAGCGAAGAACGCAGTGACGAGCGCCAACGACACGAACGTGATCGTTCATGCCTTGGCACGGATGGTCGGAGAAGAGGGGTTCGGCAGCGTTGGCGGCGGCAATCCCTGGCGCGTCGCGAGCTTGACGCGGCGCGGACACCCGAGGTGAGGTGGGGGAAAACGGTGTTTGGAAGGGGAAACATAGGGGCGATGGCGAGGATTTTATAGGCGGCTCTCGAGGTTAGTGCTGTAGGGGCGGCATAGGGATTTCCCGTGGGCGGCAAGCTGGTGCGGTCAAGCGGGGGCTAGCATGGCCGGCGTCATCGTCCTTGGCCTGCCGGCGGTAACGGCCAAGCGGCGGGGATCCGTGTCCGGCCCCGGATGGAAAAAAAGCGGAAAGTTGGGCATAAAAGGGAAGCTGGAGGTTTCCGCTTCCGGGCGCGGGCGCGCAGCAAGGCCAGCGGAGGAGCTCCTGTTAACGCCAAAATTTGACACGATCCATATCAGACTTCGGTTAAGGAAAGAGGCTATATCAACCGATGGAAGTTAATCCAGAAGAAGCCGAATTCAGAAAGGAATCGTGAAGACCACAGCATGGTAGTCAATTAGTTTATCTATAAATTAGGTAGTTTTAATGATTTTTAGGAAAACCTGATCTCATGTCCAATCAGAGCTTGTTAATTTTCCTTTTATAGTTAGGAAACTCCTGTTTCGTATCCGATCAGGACTGTATCAACTCGGGGTATAAATACGTATGCCCGGGGACCATGTAATCTATCTCACAGATCAATATAAAATTCGGCACATCGCTACCCTTTTCAACGGGTTCTTGCCTCTTGAGCCGGGCTGCATCGGTTAAGTTCGACCTCCTGCGAGAGAGTAAGTCTCGTTACCCCGACTACCGTATCGACTAGGACTTCCTCAGTTAGGTCCGATATTCTAGTCAGCCTGCGGTAGTCGGCTTACCACGATATATCTATTCTGTCTACGGCTACATCAGTTAGGTTTGATCTCATAGGCTGAGTAGATATATCGCATCACGCGTGCGTAGATTTTATCGGCTTACTGGGTGTAATTTATCGTCAGTTTGTACTGCATCGGTTAGGCCCGACCTACTAAACTGCCTGCGATAAGTTATTCCTGCTAGGTTGATAGATTTTATGCAAGCGTTTTATCGGAATGTATAGCCGATAAGTTATCATATTTTACATCACGATTGCATTAGATCTATCAGCTCATCGAGGTTCTTCTATGATTATTAATCTGTGCTGCATCAGTTAAGTTTGACCTACTAGATTGGTAATGATAGGTTTATCCTTGTTAAGCCGATGGGTGTTTATGCGATGTTCTATCGGAGTGCTTAGCCGATAGGTTATCCTTTAAAGCCGACTGCATTGTCTATTGATTATTATTCTGCCTATCTATTTTATCATCGGCTTCTAGCCGATGTACAAGTGTGTTTTGTTTGGCAGTTGGCTGGTGTATTATTTGCTTATATCATCATTGGCTTCTAGCCGATGTACAAGTGTTCTATCGGCAATCGGCTGGAGGAATTCTATATCGACTGGTTGGCCGATTGGATCACAGGATCTAACTTTGTTCTATCTCCTTGTCAATTACTGGGTCAAATTGACTGGCACGCCCGCGAACCTCAAATATTTAGGACCTGCACTAGAGCTAAGCAGATCTCCTAGGCCTTCGCGTGTCTCTAGGCGTCGAACCAGATCATCGGCTCGTTCCTGACGCCACCGGTGATTTTCGGTGTCAACACATTTTTGGCACGCCCAGTGGGACACAGAACTTCGACATGGCTGGAAAGGAGGTCAGCACAAACAATGTGATTCCAGTCACAATGGAAGATTTGACCGAAGAACAGAGACAACAAGTGGAGCAGAACATTGCTGAATTTCAGAAGCTTTGTCTAGAATCCTTCGATATGACAGATCAAGGGCCGATTCAGCAGTCACAATTACCAAAACTTGTTCTGGTTGGCGAATCGAGCCATACATCGCCTGCAAGTTCACAGAAGCCACTTCAAGAGATGATTAATGAAGCAGTTCACCATGCATTGATCAATCAATCTGGGATATTGGTGAACACATTACAGAGCTTGATCATGAAGGCGGTGGAGCCGATTCAACTGGCTGGGAGGCAACAAGATGGAATTCCTCAAGGATATCATTAGACTGCATACTATGGGGGGCATCGACAGAGTCATCCAGGAGCTGTCCTTGAGTACAATTATCAGAGAGAATATCAGAAGCAGAATCGGCTACCAACTCCACCTCTGTATTATCATGTCGAAGATCCAAGGGAAGAAGATTGGACAGCAAGAGTCACAGAGGTGGTGAAAGAGCAATTCAGTCTAAAACCGAAGAAGGAAACATTTATGTATCGGTCTCCATATCCAGATTGGTTTGATAGAATTCCATTGCTGTGCTGATACAGAGTACCACACTTCTCCAAATTCTCAGGGCAAGATGATGTATCTACAGTGGAACATGTCAGCCGATTTTTGGCTCAGTGTGGGGAGGCATCGGCTGAAGAGGCTCTGAGAGTTCGATTTTTCCCGCTATCGTTGTCCGGATCGGCTTTCACATGGTTTTCTTTGTTACCACCAAATTCAGTTTGGGGTTGGGCCGATTTGGAAAAGCGATTCCATAAATATTTCTTTACTGGGATTTAGGAGAAGAGTTTAACAGATTTAACATCGGTAATACAGAAGCCGAATGAATCAGTCGCAGAATATATCCAGTGGTTTCGTGATGTTAGAAGCCGATGTTATAGTTTAAGTCTGGATGATGCACAGCTGGCCGAGTTAGTATTCCAAGGTTTGTTGGCTCCGATCAAGAAAAGATTTTCATCACAAGACTTTGAGAGCCTAGCACACCTAGTACAGAAGGTATCGGCTCATGAAAGCCGATTTCAAGAGGCCAGGAAGCAATGTTGAGGTCCAAACAGAAGAATTTCGAAGTTTGATAACAAACTCTGAAATTGGGGGGGCATGTGTTAACGCCAAAATTTGGCACGATCCATATCAGACTTCGGTTAAGGAAAGAGGCTATATCAACCGATGGAAGTTAATCCAGAAGAAGCCGAATTCAGGAAGGAATCGTGAAGACCACAGCATGGCAGTTAATTAGTTTATCTATAAATTAGGTAGTTTTAATGATTTTTAGGAAAACCTGATCTCGTGTCCAATTAGGGCTTGTTAATTTTCCTTTTATAGTTAGGAAACTCCTGTTTTGTATCCGATCAGGACTGTATCAACTCGGGGTATAAATACGTATGCCCGGGGACCATGTAATCTATCTCACAGATCAATATAAAATTCGGCGCATCGCCACCCTATTCAACGGGTTCTTGCTTCTCGAGCCGGGCTGCATCGGTTAAGTTCGACCTCCTGCGAGAGGGTAAGTCTCGTTACCCCGACTACTGCATCGGCTAGGACTTCCTCGGTTAGGTCCAATATTCTAGTCGGTTTACGGTAGTCGGCTTACCACGATATATCTATTCTGTCTACGGCTGCATCAGTTAGGTTTGATCTCATAGGCCGAGTAGATATATCACATCACGCGTGCATAGTTTTTATCGGTTTACTGGGGATAGTTTATCATCAGTTTGTGCTGCATCGGTTAGGTCCGACCTACTAAACTAAGCGATAAGTTATTCCTGCTAGGCCGATGGATTTTGTGCAAGCGTTTTATTGGAATGTATAGCCGATAAATTATCACATCACGATTGCATTAGATCTATCAGCTCATCGAGGTTCTTCTATCATTATTAATCAATGCTGCATCAGTTAAGTTTGACCTACTAGATTGGTAATGATAGGTTTATCCTTGTTAAGCTGATGGGTGTTTATGCGATGTTCTATCGGAGTGCTTAGCTGATAGGTTATCCTTTAAAGCCGACTGCATTGTCTATTGATTATTATTCTGCCTATCTATTTTATCATCGGCTTCTAGCCGATGTACAAGTGTGTTTTGTTTGGCAGTCGGCTGGTGTATTATTTGCTTATATCATCATCGGCTTCTAGCCGATGTACAAGTGTTCTATCGGCAATCGGCTGGAGGAATTCTATATCGACTGGTTGGCCGATTGGATCACAGGATCTAACTTTTTTCTATCTCCTTATCAATTACTAGGTCAAATTGACTGGCATGCCCACGAACCTCAAATATTTAGGACCTGCACTGGAGCTAAGTAGATCTCCCAGGCCTTCGCGTGTCTCTAGGCGCCGAACCAGATCATCGGCTCGTTCCCAACGTCACTGGTGATTTTCAGCGTCAACAGCTCCGCACCTTGGCGGCTAGCGACAGTCCAAGGTGACGCGGGCGGAAAAGAAAAAGCGGCGCAGAGGTTTGGCGCCGAGCGGAGGCAGGATGGTCGTCGGCGCAGTGCGAGATGACGATGGCGGTTCCGACGGTCGGCGACCGAGCGGGGATTAGGGCTCCCGAGGCGCGGTGCGAGGATTTGAATTATGGCAACGGCGTTTGGCTGGCGAGGTAGAGAGAGAGGAATGGCACGGGGGTGACGAAGCACAATACTCACTCATCTTTTCGTCGAGCGCCGGACAGGGGAGATCGACACGTGGCATCGCCAGGGAGTTCATCTGGCCGGGGAGACATAGAATAGGAGCAGGCCAGGATGATTCGGCCCAAGAGGGAAACAAGAGGCTTTCTAAATTTTTCTTGGGAATTTTTCTTGGAAGATGACATCAAAGGATTTATTTTAGGGTTAAATTTTCGATGGATTTAATTTAGGAGATGGACTTATTTGGAAAGGGTCTAAAGAAGGGTAGATCTTTGGATTAATTATTTGGCGGGGTCTTTTAATTATTTACTTGCGGATTTCGGAAGATTCCTAGGGTGTCGAAGAATTCTCGAAATTGGAACTCAAGAGAGAGAGAGAGAGAGTTGACCACTGGTTGCAAAATCGATCCGACGAGAGAAAAACAAGATCATGGCACACGGCACAGCAGTGAATAAAACTCGATTTTCGAAATTACGGTTTTTAGTAAATTAGTTTTACACCTAAACACTAGGGCGTTACACGGGTGGAGCACGGCAGCTGCAGAGGCCAATAAGGGCAGTCCCAATGGATGATTTCTAGTTGCAGCCTCCAAGAGTAATTAATGTCTATAGAAACTATCCTCTCTAAGGGCAGTCCCAATGGTGTATTTATGCTGGTTTCTATCTCTATTAATTACCTTGACAGCTCAGCTTTTTTCTGATGTGGCAAAAGAATTAATGTAGACAGAGAGCACAAAATAGAGAAACGATTTCTTGTTCACGGAACCGAGTCCTCGCTAGGATCGAGACTCGTAGAAACTGCCCAAACCGCGTTGGGGAGACGCTACTAGTTTCCATCCGGATCCATTGCTCCGCGCCTTCGCCGCCGCCGCGAAAAATCCTAGCACGCGCCCGCCTGCTCGCTCCCACCTCCACAATCCCTCCGCTCGCATCTCCAGCCGCTCTCATTTCCCGAGCGCACCAAATACTCCGTCTCCAAGCCTCGTGAAGAAGGGAGGAGTCGAAACAGTGGTCCAAGGAGATATGTGGCAAGGCCTCGTGAAGAAGCCAATCAGCGGTTTATGGATGACTATTTCACGCAGAATCCTATCTACAATTCTACAATCTTTCGTAGAAGGTTTAGGATGAGGAGGCCCCTGTTTCTGCGCATTGTCGATGCCCTCGGTGAGTGGTCTCCATTTTTCACCTTAAGATTTGATGCTGTTAATCGTTCTGGGCTATCGCCAATTCAAAAGTGCACTGCTGCTATAAGACAGTTAGCAAATGGAAGCTCTGCAGACCAGCTTGATGAGTATATTAAGATTGGTGAAAGTACTGCAGTAGAGTGTTTGAAATTATTTGTGAAGGGAGTGATTGAATTATTTGGGGCGGAGTATTTGAGGCGACCAACGGTACAAGATGTTGAACGCTTAATGGAGATCGGTGAGCGTCGTGGGTTCCCTGGCATGCTAGGAAGTATTGATTGTATGCATTGGCACTGGGAAAAATGTCCTTATGCATGGAAGGGGATGTATACCCGCGGTGATCACGGTGTACCTACGATCATTCTAGAGGCAGTTGCTTCGCACGATCGTTGGATATGGCACGCCTTTTTTGGTGTTGCTGGATCCAACAACGATATCAACGTGCTTAACCAATCACATTTGTTTGTCGATCAGCTAAGAGGAGAAGCTCCTAAGGTGCAGTACTCTATCAATGGAAGACAATATAATATCGGTTATTACCTAGCTGACGGCATATATCCAGAGTGGCCTGTTTTCGTGAAGTCTATACGTGAACCACAATCAGACAAACATAAACTTTTTGCACAACAGCAAGAAGGGGCAAGGAAGGATGTTGAATGCGCCTTTGGCATTTTGCAGTCTCGCTTTTGTATTTTGCGTCGACCAGCACGTCTATACGAGCAAGGGGATCTTGAGAATATCATGCTTGCTTGTATAATCCTCCACAACATGATAATTGAAGATGAGAAGGATATAGAGCAGGTTCCACTTGATTTGAATGAGGAAGCCAGCACATATATTGTTCAAGAAGCTACAATCTCTCATGGACAAAACCCAGAGATGGAAGATGTACTTAACAGAAATGCCACCTTACATGATCGCTAAGCGTACAAACAACTTCAATCTGATTTGATTGATCATATTTGGCAAAAGTTTAGGAATTTAAATAGGCAAAATAATTAGGTACATATCTAATAGCAGATTAGTTTCTAGAGATATAAATGTTTATGTTTATTTTTGTTCTCTATGTTTATCTTTGTTATTTTTTTTAAAATTCATTGTTTATTATTTTTTCACTTGTAGATGATGCTGTGCAACCTGATGGCTTCTGGAGGACTTGTGCAACCTGATGGCTTCTAGAGGACTTGTGAACCTACCTAAGATGATGCTGTACAACATAGATGATGCTGTGCAACCTGATGATGCCACCTTATTATTTTACTATACAATATCATGAACTTTAGTTATTTTGTTGCCAACTATATGCGCAGCCTATTATCTTTTATTTTCTGGATTGGTATGATGATTAATATATGGTTCTGGAAACTATATGCGCAGTCCAAGCAGTGTACTGTATTCCTGTGTTGTTCTTTTTTACGAGATGTTTGATTTGATCTGCATAAAGCAATCAGGCTATATGGTTACTTGCCATAGTTGATCTATTCCTTTTTTGTGTTGCATTTAAGTTATCTCTTGTATAGAAACTGTTGTAGAAACTATGGATTGAGAAGGATAGTTTCTCCTGCACATTAATTGCTCTCTTTCTCTCTTGGAAGCTGCCTCAAGAAACTATCCATTGGGACTGCCCTAAGAACAAGTTCAATAGTGTAGTCAGCAGCTAGCTACAATCATCTCCATGTTATTTTGTAGCTAAACAAAAGCCAATTAGTACAATAGATTGGCTATTGTACTAACTGCATCTTACTTAATTACACATACACATATCAATATGAATGATGAAAAGTGAAACTATATTCTTGTGGCCATCTGTGTTGTCGCATACAATATGTTACACGCGACTTCTAAAATATTGAAGATAGAACTAAATACAGAAGATACAAGCTAAGCTTGCCTCAGAAGCCGAGCTTGCCATGGCGCTTGCATTTTGTTTGATCTATATGCTCTCGTGAAGATACTGAGGAGGCTGGCTTGCTCGGACCTGGGCGAGGGAGCACGCTGCACGGCAGCCGACTTCTCGAAGACATACACCAGTTCCATCCAGAACGTGCTGGACATCTTCCCGGGCAAGGAGCGGCTGGTGAGCTGCGAGCTGATCAAGTCCAGCTTCACGGACATCGTGGGCCACCGGTGCGCGCTGCTGGCGCGGGCATGCGCACAACGTGGGTGGTGCTCGGCAGCGACGGCGCTGCTCGTGTGCGTAGCCGCGGTCGCGGCCTGCGTTGCAGGCGGCGACGGCCACCACTCGGTGAGCCACCTCACGTTGTTGTCAAACTCAGAGAAATTGGAGACCGACTTCGCCGAGATACATGCCAAGAAAGTGCGAATTGTTCTCCGTGCCGATCGGGATCGGACATGACCTCCACGGATCAATCGAGGAATCAGGGAATTAGGGAAGTTGCATGGAGCGGAAGAGGAGTCACCGCGCCATGGAAGAGGAACCGCACGAGCGGCGGCTGGTGTAGATCTATGTGCGGCGGTCGTCGATCTGGAGAAGGACCAGAGGGGGAGTGGAAGAGGAAGCCCTGCGCCAGATCTATCGGCTACGCGTGGGATCGTTCAGGATGGTTGTAGGGCCTACATAACGTATTTTTTATCGCTAGTACTGCTTGCATACGGGCTATAACGCGTGGGAACCTGTGCTATCGCCCGGCTACAGATTTGTCGTTTGCTTTATTCTCTTATCATCAGTTCTCTCCTCCATGTAGAAATAAAATGCCGTGGAACTTTTTACAGCTTGCTGACTCAAATTATTGTACCTGCTCTAAGATGCGCCGTGACAGATGGAGTGGAGTGCTGGTGGTGGCGCGCTGCGGCGAGTGCAACGAGAACGGCCTCGTGCTCTGCCCAATCTGCTCCTGAATCCTCCTCATTCTTTTTTATTATTATTTTCTTATTTTTGAACTTAATTAGGACTACTTCCCTCAAGTAGTACTAGTAGTTGATTATAAATTAATTTTACTGTCTACCTTTTGAATTGGAATTCCTCCAGCTAGCCTAGTTGATTAAATTCGTCCTTGTATATATTCGATTAACATCCATCGATCATATATGGAATCATAATATATACTATACTAAAATATTAGCTGGTAATTAACCGGGCCGCCGTTTGCTAGGCACGCACGCAAAAGGTGGCACGTACTAGCTTCTAGTTGCAAGGCATGGTGATCCGGCCGCCGCCGGAGTTGGCCCGGCGGAAGCGCGCCGACACCCATTGACACGTGAACCCGCGTATTTGTTTTTATTTTTTAGTTTTGCTTTCCGTGCCATGAAAGCGTCATATCATGCATGCATCGTATCATCTAAAACCGCTCTCCGTACGATTGAGAAAATCGATTTATATTGATTTTAAAAGTTCAGGACGCTCTAGGTTTATGGACGAAGGACAGCCACGTTTAGAAAAAATATTATTAGCATATGATTAATTAAGTATTAACTATTAAAAATTTAAAAATAGATCTATTTGACTTTTTAGATTTTTTTATATAAAAAAATTTTATAAAAAATATATTGTTTAATAATTTAATAAACGTGTTTACAGGAAACGAGGAAATAAGTATAAACCATAAACACAACGGTCCCAAAACTTGACCACAGTTGAGGGACATAAACTGGAATTTTTCCTTTTCCTAATTATTTCTTAGGTGGAGCCAAGGCCCAACGTGCAACGGCCAACGCAACGCCGTCCCCATATTTGGGCGTCCCCTGTTTGGGAATCCTACGATCCGATCTCGGCGCATTCCCAGGCGGCGGCGGCGGCGGCGGCCTGCCCAGATGACCAACGCATCGACTCCTCCACGACCACCTCGTCCGCACCGTCCTCGACGACGACGTCTTCGCACTTCTCCTCCACCTTCGTCGCACGCTCCTGCAGGTCCTTTTTCTGCTTATGCTGCTTATAATTTCGCCTTAATTTGGGGTGTGATTAGATTGATTTCCTCCAATTTGTTCATAATTCGGGATAATTTCCTCGATCTGTAAATAATTTAATTAATTTGTCTGCAATGTTGCTAAAATCTTGCTGAATGCACGAACACTTCTTGCAAGAGACTAAGATATTGCTGTGGCAGCTTGCCAACCCTAGACCAACTAGTCGGCTAGCCGGCCACCTTTGTGAACAATGAATGGGTAATAGACATAACTGCCCCAAGGTTCACCTCCTTGGAACTTCTATTAATGGGGACAAATGAAATGCATTTCTTCTCTAGCTATGGGTTGCCCTGAACTTGAGTATCTAGCAATCTACACATCTTACACCACCAACACCGCTCTAGAGTGTTTCATGATGCACAGCAATAAGCTATGATTTCTGCATTTGTATTGCTTGACAGAGGTGCTACTTGGTAATGTTGGGGAATCTGAAAATAGGTTGCTGCGATTTGCACTTGCATGCTTTAGTTAGGTATAAAACTCATACCTCCCAGCATGGTAGTTATTGATTCAGATAATGGTATTCAAAATGCAGTAGAGTGTCAAGCTTAGATACTTGCACACTACTGCCTTTCTCGTACAAGGTCCGATTGTCCAGAATACGTTGTTTCTCTGTGTCCATAAGTGCCATCCAGATTGCTGGAATTCCCAGGTTGAATGTTCTTTTCCTGCTTTATGCGGTATGAAAATCTGAATATTTTTTTCTCACAAAAAGAGAAAGAAAAATCTCAACATATTTTGTGGGGTGCCATCCAAAGCTTCACAAAGTTTGGCCTGTGCATTGAAGGCTGTTATGACATCATAAGTTACAGTATTTTTCTGTTGCAAGTGGTATTCATTTACCAGCATGTTTCAGCATGATTTTTCTCAGTCTTGTCAAATGTTAAGCAGTTGTTTCTTGGATGCTGACATAAGATCTCAATTATTCAGTTAATCGGGCGTCCACATACATCAGATGCCGTGTTGGCCCATTGTCAGGTATGTTCAATGCTTGTTCCTAGCAGTTTCCAATTCATTAGTGACTACTTCGATATTACAGCTAGTATGTGATACTGATTTCTATCTATGTTGGACATAATACTACAAGCTAGCAGATAATAGATAGTCATCACTTGTTTTTTTGGAAGGTTTTTTCTAAGAAAGTCTAGAAACTAGGGCTTCTTAATCTAGAAGTTTTAGTTATTAATATCAGATCATTAAAATTGAGTAATATTATAGCTGTCTTTTAGAACACCAATTTTTCTTTGCTGGGGAGTTGTTTTTTTTTGACATGGAGAACAATAATTTGCTGCCAACACTTATATTCCGCACCAATGAACCTGGATCTGGCGACTAAGGAGAATCCTCAAGCAGTGGGGACTGGGAAGTGGTGATGCTCTTCGAAAGAGTCTCCTTGGCTCTTGAAAAAGTTTTCAGCTCAAGATGTCAATGTTTTTAAGTTTGGTCAGTAGGCAGCTGGACAGAACGGGAGGTGGAGGCAGCATAGCTCAAAGCAGGGCCAGCCTTCCTGCCCCAAGATCAGTATCAGGCTTAAAAGCAAGGGTCAAGCCTGCCCCAAGAGGCAAGGCGCCAAGGCTGGCCAGGTAGTTTTTTGGATTGGACTGCCAGTGAACAGGTTTAGAGTAACTTAACTAGTACTAAATAGAATATACAGGGGTAAGTCCAGCCAGAGAAGATAGGGCGTGCTGGATAGGTGTTAGAAGGGAAGAGCTAGAGTCGATGTATCTCTAAAAGCGATCTCTTTTGGTGACTGAGATACTTTAAGGCGGATGATCTTTCTCTAATTCACAACAAACATTCAATTTCACGTGGCATGCCAACATATACATTTTCACTAATTGTAAAAGGGGGAATGAGTTGGTTGGTGATGGTAAGAGCTAATTACAACCTGAATGCCTTGTATGCATTATCTTGGTAAACAAGCCCAAAAAATCAAAGAGGAAAAAAATGTGTGGCAAGAGTCAAGTAGTAGCACATGATGCAAATCACCATTGTTCTTTTTCCGTACATCAGACCAAAGCCAATTACCCTTCTTGTAATCGGCTCCACTCCCTTGGGGCAGGTTTGAATCCATGTTGTTAACACTGCGGAAGATCTTTGGGTGGTGGAATCAGAGTCTCACTAGGTCTTTTTCCATTGTCCACCACAAAGGCCATCTTGAGTCCCCATGATGTGTGCACCTCGAAATGGCAATGCATAAACCAAACACCTGGAAATTAACAGCTCAATCAATTTGTGTCCAGAAACAGATGGGGTTATTTTATCTTAAAGATGTAGGTTTTAAGATCAATACCTGGGTTATCTGACCTAAATCTGATTGCCGTCCAACCTCCAGTAGGAACTCCAACCGTGTTCCTCTCGATGGGATCGATGAGGTTGAATGTAGAAGGGGACGTCCTGCGGTTGTAGTTCCCAATCCCCCTTCCAACCACAAAAAAATTAAAACCATGTAAATGGATTGGGTGGCTTTCTGGTGATATGATTCCTGTATCCTGGAGTACAACCTGCACTGAAGCATTGTATGGCAGCCTGTAAACCCTGGTTCCATTCATGGTTTGAAGGTTTTTGGGACCACTTCCTGTATAATTGAACTTGTGCAGTGGTGTTGCCGGAAAATCTTCTGTAAACACCCCTGGAATGTTGTAATAGTGGGCTTGAAGAATTGGGGTTGATGGCATGATGAACGTCACGTTGTTGATTGTGCCCACCACCCTTGTCTTATTGATGCAGCTTGGACATGGATTGACACCCACGCCGATGGTAAGGAGAAGGGAGTGATCTATTGTCTGTGGCACTTTGGCTGGGTACTCCTTGGAATTGAGGCTACGGAGTGACTCAGCAAATTTCGACACGATGGGGGTGGCATTTTGTGGTGGTGGCTTGATGAGAGTGAGGGATGCCATGGCGGACGAGACTGTGTTGGCGTAGTGCAAAGTAGCGGTGCCCGTTTTATTGTCAACCTGCACGGGCGCATCCATGAAGGGGGAGACTGAGAGAAGGTAACGGCCAGCACTCTGGTTAGCTTTGAGAAGGACGTTGGTGGTCTGGCCTGGAGTGATGAGCAGGGTATCGGTCTTAAATGGCTTGGTATAGACTGCATCAACCTCAACAACAATTAGTTCATGCCCAGCAACCTTGAAAAACAGGTCATCATTCAGTGCAGCGTTGATGATCCGGAGCATGTATGTCTTGCCATTTTCGACGTTGAGCTTGAACCCATCTGTGCATTGTATTGCAAGCATACATCAGGAAATTGTTAAGTCCTTGACTCAATTGTAGGACTAACACAGAGTTAGCCATAACAAGCGGTGGCCACCTCATCTTCATGTAGAGTAAGAGTATTACCTTGTGAGGAAGCACACTCAGATAGCGGACCAGGATGACCATTGATGATGTGTGAATCAGAAATATTAGGTCCCACGCCTAGCTGCATGGCCTGGTTAATTACAGTTTCTGTGTCCTCTTTCCACCATTCTCCTGCATGCAGCACATAATCAAGTAATTAGTGCTGAAGGCATCAAGATGTACAAAAGCAGCTATATATATATGTGTATATATATATATACCTAACACAATAACAGCCTCCTTGTGAGGAGCGGGAAAGGGGTAGGGCACGCCAAGCTTGGGAAGTATGACGATAGCACCATGGATGGTAGCCCTTAGCCAGTTGATGTGGGCATGCCAGAGGAGTGTGCCACGTTGGCCGGTTATGGTGAAATTATACAGAAAGCTGCTGCCTGGCTGTATTGGGCACTGTGTTATGTAAGCTGGCCCATCGTACCACCCTGTCCTGATCTGCCTTACCCCGTGCCTGATTAATCATGACATACTTGTTATATACATCATTTGTATTTTGTTGCATAAAAGGGAACTATAACTATTAACTAGCACATTTCTGTTTTATGTTCAACGGAGAGGATCTAATGCTCGTGTGAATCAAGCTATACATGTTTTTACCTTTTAACTAACACAGCCTGATGTTCTCTTCTTTTGGGTACTTACAGAGAGCAAAGGAGCCTTGAAGTGGTGATTTAAATTCAGGTGTACATTTCGTGCATGGCTGAAGTATGCATGGAATAGCCGTGGGCTAGCTAGCTAGCTAAGCTGCTTACCAGTGGATGGTAACGTTGTGAGCTACATGGTTGACGACCTTGACAAGGACGTTGTCACCTTCTCTTGCATACAGGGTCGGCCCTGGGAACTTGCCATTGACAGTGAGGATGGGCTTGGTCGCGCAAAGCCGTGTCATGTTCCGCATGACCACCTGCACAAGACAGACAGAAAGACAAAACCATGGTAGTAAACCATCCATCGATCTTGCCGTTTCTACTGCAACCTAATCTGGGGACTTGTATGCATACATGTTTGTGAATTGAGATAGCAACTGCGATGGAGGCATGCGGTTATCATGTGGTAAAGTTTGATGCTGATCCTCACATTGAACTTGTAATGCCGGGTGATGGCGTGGGCGCTGAGAGCCTGAAGCAGGAAGCAGCCGGCCATCAGGATCAGGGTAAGCCGGCGTGACGGCGGCACGGCCATGTTTGCTGCAGGGGCAGGGTAAGGAGAATTAAGCTGGTGACAGTGCATGGAAATATGGCGGCAATGCATGCTTATAATGGCGGCCTAGGAGGCATTGGGCGGTGTTGGGTTTTTAGCTGCCATGTCGTTTTAAAATTTAGGTGGGGAAGCCTTGCTTAACAAGGCTAGGAAGCTTCTGATTCCCTGTCGATTCATTTACTTTCACGATCATTTCGCCTCAATTTTACCAGCCCAAGCCCAAGCTGCTGCTGTAGTACCTGTACGTGCTAGCTGCTTGCCTCATACATTCCTTCAGTACCACATAAAGCTAGCTACCCGATTACTCCACTGCCGCACCCAGTTTCTGGGTGTTCATACGTGGTGAACCTTCACTTAGCTATACATACATTCTTGTTTGTTGCATATGTCCGCCTTTTCTATGGGTTGGCTGGCAGGCAGAAGCTAATAAATTTTTCAGAAATACGCACTTTGGAATGGATGAATCCATCTGGGGTTTGGTTCCGTGTGCTTGTCCTCGATCACTTAACAACACGGCCACTTGCTCATGCAGTTGCGTTGCTGGCTGCACATCAGTTTTTCTACCAATAATCTGGCCTGTTCCTCCCATCAAACTGAAGGGCAGTATAGTAGTAGGACTAGGAGTTTGCAGTTCACTTTCATCTAGTCATGTATAGATATCCTCCATCGTGTCTCTGTCTGCCAGATGTACAATTGCAGCAACCCAAACCCACAAAATGCATGGGCCTACACCATAGAAACTATAATAATGATAAGTCCTAGTACAGGTAGTACCCTAGTTAAATATTTACATACGACGAAAATGATAATTGAGCTAACTGATCCAACACGGTTCGTGGCTGGCAAAATCTTATAGCAGTGTATATCTATGCGTCAACTTGAACAATCTCTAGCCTGGGGTGTTTTCTCCCGCCGACCTAAAATCCAACAATATACCTCAGCCAGGACAATATGTGAGCATCTTCAGCGATAGCTCTCAAAGGTTAAATAGGGATTATCTCTATTTCCTTTCAATCCTAAAAATATCTCGAATTTCAGTAACGGCTTCTATTTTTCGGCATCCATTTCTTTTTTTATTATATTTCACTATAGACTCTACGTATATGCCTAGTTTAACACTATAATAATTAAAACATAAATATTTATAACACATAAAATTCACCCATATACAAATTAATAATTTAAAACACCACAATTTAAATTTTTATTTAAAATTTGGAAACATGAAAATGACATATCCCGGCCAATCCAAAGCATAAGGATATTTAACTATTTGCTACTATTATATTCTATTATAAAGATATATTAAAACGAAACCACCAAAGTTAGCTCTGTAGGCCTAGTTTTTACTGTATTAATTGGAGTTAAAAAAGAAATTAGTAGCAACAGTAGTACTAGTAATTGGTACATGAGGATATTTAACTATTTGCCTACTAGTACTACTGCTGCTACCCTGGCCAGTCCAACGGAGCGAACGCTGGCGGCAGCTGGGCGAGCGCCGGTGACAACTGGGTGGGCGGCCAGGCGAGCGCGGGTGGGTGGGTGGTTGGCCAAGCAGCACGCGGGCGGCGGCCGGGCAAGCGCGGGTGGCCGGCGGCAAGCCGGATGATTTGGATCAGGTAAGGCTCTCACCTCTCTTTTCCGATCTTCTCAGTGCTGGGGATGTCGGTGGTGACAAGAGGAGATCCGTACGCGCGGGAATGAGAAAAGGAATTGTCATTCACGCCAAAAAAAAAAAAAAAAGATCGATATGTGCTGTGGTCTAGAGCCCGACTGGAGGCTTGGAGAAAGATTTAGGGGTCTTTTAGAGGTCCTAGCAATGTCCTTGTCCTAGACCTATTTTTTTTACCTTAACTCCTAAAAACTGTTTTGGGGCTGGTTTAGGGCCTCTGGTGGAGGAGCTCTAACTCAATTGGTTGCAAATTACTCCACATATATTTTTTATTGCTAAGAAAATAATTATCTCTCTATATATAGGGGAATTACCAACCCATCTGTTGCACTGACTATTATTATCAACATTATAAGTAAATTCTAATTATAAACTAAGTATGTTGATTTTTTTAAATTATAGCGGTTTAGATTTAAAAAAGTCCATGTAACCCTGCTAATTATTAGTTTCAAATTTTAAAATTAAATTAATAAAATACTAGAGTGACTGAGTGAGAGTCTAAGACGGCTACAGCTTCATATATATTAATTCCGAATTTTGGAATTAATAAGTTTAAAAGTAAAACTAAAGAGTACATGGTATTTTCAATTGTATGTTTTATTTAACCCAAATCCTCAGTAGGATCTACAATCATGATAATGTGATCCATCTAATTAATCAACGGTCAGATCATCCTCCTAACTAATGCGAGAGCTTACTCAAAGTTCAGCACAATGAGTACAGGTATATACAGATTTGTCATCAGAAGCCGGCCTTTCGGAAGTGAAGTGATCCATGGATCTGTAGAAGAGCTTGGTGCACACGATTAATAGTTGGGGCTTAATTGGAATTAAGAACATATCGGTGCCATTAATCCTCTTCTTTTTGTTCTCCTGACAGAAATTAATGGCCAATAATTTAGTTATATAATTCAATCTTTTGGACGATCTGATCAGTTGGGGATCAGTTCGATCGCGATGGTGCAAGTGGTGCGTGCGCTTCAGCCAGCTGAATATTGATAAGACCATTTTTTCTATTTTATTAACCATCTGGAACAATATCGGAACATGTCACCATGAGCATTAGTTGGATGCATCGATCAAAGTCCATCAGACTCATCATTAGATTAGATTAGATTAGATGGTACATTGCCATTGCATCTCTTTTCCCTTTGCATGTAGTTGAGGGGTGCCTATCTAAGGTAGCTAGGGAGGAGAATAAGATCGATATGTCGATGCAGCCAGCTTCAATTAATTCGCACAAGCATATATTTGCAGGATAATATTCCGATTGATTCAAAGCCAAGCTAGCTAGAGCTAACAAAAATGTCCACCTGGCTGGCTAAATGCCTTGTATACACACCAAGGAAGCAGACACCACCCATCTCTATCTCCATTCGCTTCTCGTTTGATGCAGCTGCTGATAAATTTGTAAACATGTGTATGAGTAATATTCACAATACATAAAATAGATTGATGACCTTGTTAAACTACAGTGGCAGCAGCTTGGATGATTGCCATGGAGATCACTATATATTACTCATACATATATGTGCATGTTAACAAATTTTTGCATGCATATTTGTGAAGGGTTTTATATTTGTTGGTCTCAATTGGAACGGCCCTAAATAGGTCCCACACTAAGATTAATTGTTTGGTAGCAACCAGGGTCCAGGACTCAAAACACCCAACAGAGAAGCGACGAAATTAACAAGGGACTAGCTATATTTATAGCGCCATATTTATCACAAAAAAACAGTCAAATTGTTTTTACACGGTAAATTTCCTACACTTACATTGTATTCCACTGTAAATTTCAAAACTTATACTGTAATTGTACTGTAAATTTCAATAATTACATTACAATCTTTCTACACACTGAATTATGATTAAAAGTAATTGATTACCTACTTGGAAGGGAAAATAGAAGAGATAAACATACCTACACATAACAGAGGTAGCGATCACATAGGGGAAAAAGTGACTGAAATCAAGTAAAAAAACATGACACTATATTTTTAACAAAACTGAATTAACAATACCGATATGACACAACTTAAATAATTAGGGTTAAATAAATCAAAGCCCGCTGTGAACTATACTAGATTTCAAAAAGTATGGTGAAGAAAACTCCAATCAAATGGCCTTTTGATCCCACGCCTCAGGCTATGGCCCAACTAGTGGCCTAAGGTTTGAGTCTGCACCAAAAGCGAATGCAATGTAACCACTGTGCATTTAGGGCACCGAGATCGTGTATCACAAAAGATGCGCCTAATAACGAAGGCCAAGGCGTTTCTTGGCAACTCACTAGAGAGAGGACAAACACGACGAAGAATCCAGCAAGGATTTGGGGAAGACCTTAGAACCACGACTGTAGCTCAAATCATCAATCCGTTCTAGGATATGTCGTCCCTACTAAGCCACCACGTATGTTAACTACACTGGATATAGGCCCTAGGCAGGGGCGAATCAAGCGTGGGGGCTATGGGGGCTCCAACCCCCCACCCGTTGGATCTTCATAGAAAACAAGAAGAGAGAGAAGGGGAAAGAAGAGGAGAAAGAAAGGGGGGGGAGGGGGCTAGAGGAAGAAAAAGACAATGAGCCCCCTCTCTCTAAAAGCTACATCAGCCCTTGACCCTAGGTATCATTATGGAAAGCTTATTTGACTGCCTGAACAAAAGGTGGGTTAAGATAGAATACAACTTGGATGTCTTGAAGGCATATGACTCCTAGTACAAAGGACTGGACACCCTAGATATATTTCTACAAATAAATTAGGAAACCTAAGCTATATCCGGTTAGGTTACCAATCATGTAACCTTGCCCTTCATCCTATATAAGATGGGCAGGGGTCCTAAGATCGGGGCAACCAACCAATCTAGCAACACAACCCGTAACCAAGCGAATACATAAACAATACAATCTGTCAAATAGGAGTAAAGTATTACCTTCCATCGATGGCCGAATATGTATAAATCTCTTTGGCTTGTATCACCATCGTGCTCTAGGATTGGCACATAGCCCTATGTTCATTACTTTTGGTAGCAAACACTCGCATTGACTATCCGAGTTCAACTTCTTTGAGATTTTACTAGGAGCTGCCAATGGAGGAAGACATGTTGCAATCATGGCCGTTAAGGTGATGGTAGCGAAGCGAGGGGCTATGGGTAAGGTTTGGAATCCCTAGGGACCGTTCGATAGCGAAGGATGGAGATAAACTCTCCTTGTTTTCTGTGAGCACGATTTCTGAACTGCTAAACGGTATGTTTTAAAAAAAATTTCTATATAAAAGTTGCTTTAAAAAATCATATTAATTTATTTTTTAAGTTTAAAATAATTAATACTCAATTAATCATATGCTTATTGCTCATCTCGTTTCGTATGATCTTTTTCCTCTTTTCTTTTCCCTCACCTTCAAACTATCCCCTAGGAATTGTCCTATGGGAGATGACAAACTAAAACCATTCTGTCCTAGGTACTAAAGTAATCGACAGCCATATAATCTAACACTATATACTACCCCTCTCCCTCAGGTTAAAAACAATATATGATGTTTGATTTCTTACGATTTTAACATATGACTTTGGCCATAAATTTTTGTTACAATATTTTTTATAAAATCTAATAGTTTATGAGACTGATGGATGTAATTTTTAACTCAAATCTTATATACTATTTTTATGTATTTAAACTAAATACTTTAAAATTTATTGATAGCTAAAGTTTTTTTATGTACCTAGAGAAATACTTATATTTTGGGTAAGGATTAGAGGAAGTATGTGGATCGTACGGTTTGCTTTGAGATGCTTGCGCCACCGTGTGTTGGTTGTTTTATCGGCTTAAGAGATAAGGTTTGGTTGAATCCGTGAGTGGTGGATTCAACCGAATCTCCTAAACTGAAGGAAACCCCCGAGCCCCACTAGTGCACATATAAAAGAAAAATTGGAGAAGAACGGGACGCCGCTCGCTCTCTGACTTAAAACCCTAACTACTGTGTCTGATCCACAAACGCACTAGAAGGGGTTCGTGAGGCCCTCATTCATCTAAACACCGCAAGATCAATCAATCAAGCATCGGCACAGAGGAGCATCAAGAAGAAGCGAAAATAGAGAAGAAGAAATCAAATTGAAATGGCTTCACAAGCAGGTCAGTGATTAGAATTAAATTCTCCGCATAGGTGATTGAACTTCTAAGGGGATTAAACTCAGTGAATCAATTTTATTCAACACTGTAATTTTAATTTCTCCAACATTGTGGTATCAGAGCCATGCCCCTTAGAAATCAATCCCAAGTCATCATCCCTCAGTGAAACCATTATCAATTTAACTCGGTGAAAATCAAAATCCCCAAATTCCAATTAAACAGAAACCCTAAATCCCCAAAATTTCCCAAATCCGAGGAACCCTAATTTGAATAAAACCCAAAATCAACGTGAATTCAATGAAATCGGGATTATCTTACCCGGTTCGTCGTCTTCGCTGCCGATGTGCTCACATCCGTGCGTCGCAGTCGGGTAGCCGCCGTTGCCGCGCGTGGTGTGTTCTCCGCCGCGTGTGTGCCTCGGGAACTCCCTCTACGCCGCACCGCTGACGCCGCCATGCGTCGCCGCTAAACCACCGCGCCGCCCTAGACCGGTCTCGCGCCGTCGCTCGGCCGCGTGAGACCGAGGCTCACCTCGGTGTTGCTGTTGCGCACGGGGAGGAGAACTGGGGTGGGAGGGGGAAGAGGAAAGACGGGAAAGGAGAGCCTTGGCCGTCGTCGCCGCTGCTTCGCTCAGCGCTTCGTTGCCATCGCCGCCGCCGCTTGCTCGTCGAGCGCGTCGGGAAGAAGAAGAAAAGAAACGGGGCTAGGGTTAGGGTTCGGCCACCGCCGCTGATTTTGTTTAATCCGGTGAAAACTGATCTCAGCCGTTGGATTCAGATCGGACGGTGCTAACAAAATTAGACGCGGGGATGACCGTAGCCGTTCGATCTGGATCGAACGGAATGGCCGACACTGGCACGCACCATCGGCTCAGCGCTGAGCCGATGGGCTTTCTGGGCCGCGCGTGCGCCAATAGCCACAGTGCTGGGCCGATTGGGCCAAATTGAAATTAAATTAATTCCCACTGTTTTAATTTATTAATTATTTTCAAAAATCCTTTTATATGCTTTCTTGGCCATTAAAAATGCTAAAAAAATTATGGAAAATTATTTTGATGACTCAAAAAGTTGTTTCTAGCTAAATGGAACCAACGGGAAGTTTTGCTGGAAAGTATTTATGATGTGAAATTATTTTTTGACCAACGTTAATTATAATTTCATGTCAAATAAATTAAGAATATTGCTTCCTTAATTATTTCTGCCCAACGGTGATGTAATTGAGGATTATTTCTGTTTTTTTATATATTTTCTAAATTTTTTCTACCGAATGGTGATTAAATTTAGAAAATGAGCCTATCATCGCATGTGATTAATTGAGCCAACGCAAATTAATCATATGCAATATTTTTGCTAATATTTTTTTATTGGTTATTTTCAGCATTGGGGCAGCTTAAAATCATTACACCCCTTGATAGGACAAATTTCGCTGAGTGGAAGAACAATGTGCTACTGAATCTTAGCATGTTGGACTATGACTTAGCACTAAGAGAGGACTCCCCTGAGGAGTCCATGTATACTGATGAAATGAGTCAGGAAGTTTATGATAATACCAAGTGGAGTTACGAAGAAAAAGTGGTCTCTTGAGAAAAGTCCAACAGAATATCTCTCATGTACATCAAGAGTACTATCGCTCCAGGAATTATTGAAGGGATTACAAACTCAAACGATGTTAAAACGTACTTGGCAAACATTGAAGAGAATTTTAAGACTTCATCTAAGAGCCATGCTAGTACCTTAATAAGCAAGCTGATCACCAGCCAGTATGATGGCAAAGGTGGTGTAAGAAAGCACATCCTTGAGATGACTCATATGGCACATACACTAAAGACCATGGACATGGAATTGTCTGAAGGTTTCTTAGTGCATTTCATATTGAACTCTCTTGGTCCTGACTATAGTCCCTTCAAGATTAATTATAATACTCAGAAAGAGAAGTGGACCGTAGCAGAATTGATCTCCCACTCAGTGGAAGAGAAAGAGCGACAAAAGGCTGATAAGCAGAAACTTAAAGATCAGCTCAACCTCATCCATACTAAAGGCAAGAGGAAGACAAATTAAGACCAAAGCTCGGGTAGTGGCAGAAAGAAACCATATCACCCTCATAAGTCTGGAGGGAGTAACACTGCTTAAGTAAAGCTGTATCCTCAGTCTCAAGCTTTAACTGCCTCCACCACTGCAAGTCCATATTACAAGTTTTGCAGTAAAGATGGACATTGGCAGAGGGATTGTCCACGTTTCCGAGAGTAGCTAGCTAAGAAAGGTATAAATGAGATTGATGAAATATCTAATGTTAATGAGTTATTTTACTCTGAATTCTTCATTAATACCTGGTGGGTTGACTTAGGTGCCACTGTGTACGTCTGTAACTCATTGCAGGGATTGACTACTGTCCAGGCGGTAGCAAAGGGGGAGCGAATCCTAAGAGTAGCTGATGGAGCGGAGATCGAAGTGAAGGCTGTTGGAGACCTAGCACTTAGACTCCCTAGTGGCTACAATTTAATTCTGAATAATGTTTTATTTGCTCCCTCAATTAAGAGAAACCTCATTTCTGTTCGAGTGTTGACAGAAACTGGTTATGACTGTCATTTTTCAAAGAGAACATGCTACATTAAATTAGATAATAAAGTGATTGGCTTCGCTTTCGTGCGAGATAAGCTATTCTTGCTTTCTTTGGATGATATGGTCTTGAATGTTAATAATGCCTGCAATGATAAAGTAATGAATGTGATAAATGAGACGTCGTCGAAATTATGGTACTGTCGCTTAGGCCATATTTCTTAGGGGAGAATTGAACGTCTCATAAGAGAAGAGATACTCCTTCCCTTAGATTTTTCTGACGTGGATCATTGCATAGATTGCATTAAGGGAAAATTCACTAAAACAATAAAGAAAGGAGCCACTAGGAGCTCAAGTGCACTAGAAATAATTCATACTAATATTTATGGACCGTTCCCGGTGACATCTGTTGATGGATTTGATTCATTTATAACATTCACAGATGATTATTCCCGTTATGGTTACATTTACCCTATAAGCGACCGTTCCGAATCTCTTGAGAAATTTAAGATATTTAAAGCTGAAGTGGATAATCAGCATAGTGCTAAAATTAAAGTTGTGAGACCGGACCGTGGTGGTGAATACTACGGGAAACACGCTCCATTTGGGCAAATTCCTGGTCCATTTGCCTCGTATCTCCAGCAACATGGGATTATTGCCTAATATTCCATGCCTAGAGAACCTCAGCAGAACGGAGTAGCAGAACGACGCAACCGCACACTCATGGATATGGTGCGTAGTATGCTGAATCACTCTACTCTGTCACCTAAGCTGTAGATTGAAACACTTAAAACAGCTGCACACATAATCAACAGAGTGCCTAGTAAATCAGTGCCTAAGACCCCTTATGAATTGTGGACCGGAAGAAAACCGTCACTCAATTATTTACGTGTGTGGGGCTGTCGTGCGGAAGCCAGAATATTTAATCCACAATTAAAGAAATTAGATCTTAAGACTGTGAGCTGTCATTTTATCGGTTATCCCAAGAGATCCAAAGGATACCGATTTTATTGCCCAGACCGGGTTACTAAATTTGTGGAGACTAGACATGCTGTCTTCCTTGAGGACAGTAAATGGGGGAGCTCACAGAAAAGGAAAATCAATCTTGAGGAAATTCGGGCTAATATTCAAACTCCGGAATTTTGATAGACTGATATTCTAATTATTCAGAATATCCCCATAATTCCTAATGTGCCACGCGATGTAGCACCGCCAACGGGTAATTCTAGACCGTCTAGGGCTACACCTTCTGTTGAGGAAATGTTGAGAGTAATAATGATGATGAGCCTCAACAGATTGAAGTGACACATAATAAAGAAGAACCTCCATATGAAGATCCTCAACCTCAAGTGACAAACAATGAAACTCAAGAATTAAGAAGGTCACAGCGGGTGAGGAGATCTACCATCCCTGATTATTATGAAGTATACATGAATGAAGAAGACATAGAGAAAGTAGATGATCCCACCTCATTTAAAGAAGCAATAAACAGTAAGGATTCATCTAAATGGCTTCAGGCTATGGAAGATAAACTAAAATCAATGAGCCATAATAAAGTATGTGATTTAATAGAAGTTCCTAAAGGAGTCAAAACAGTAGGCTGTAAGTGGGTCTACAAAACTAAGCTTGACTCTAGAGGAAACATCGAACGATTCAAAGCAAGGCTAGTTACCAAGGGTTTTTTATAGAGAGAAGGAATTGACTATAATGAAACTTTTTCTCCTGTCTCTAAGAAAGACTCATTCAGAATTGTCATGGCACTAGTGGCTCACTTTGACTTAGAACTCCATCAGATGGATGTAAAGACTGCATTTCTAAATGGTGACCTAAAAGAGAATGTTTACATGACACAACCGGAAGATTTTGTTATGGAAGGAAAATGCCATTTAGCATGCAAACTTAATAAATCCATCTATGAACTTAAACAGGCGTCCAGGCAATGGAACCTTAAATTTGATCAGATCATCAGACAGTTAGGATTTAAGGAGAATGAGGTGGACAACTGTATTTATGTTAAATATAAAGGTGATAAATTCATCATCCTAGTACTCTATGTTGATGACATTTTGTTAGCAAGCAGCGATAAGAACTTGCTGCGAGAAACTAAAGAATTCTTGTCATCAAAAGTTTGATATGAAAGATCTTGGTGAAGCATCTTATGTTTTGGGCATTGAGATTCACCGAGACAGGTCCAAAGGAGTGCTAGGACTATCTCAGAAAGCTTACATCTTAAGAATCTTAGAAACATATAACATGAGAAAATGCGTCTCTTCACCTGCTCCAATAATGAAGGGCGATAAATTCGGATTATTTCAAAATCCAAGAAATGAATTAGAATCTAAAGAAATGGATAATGTACCTTATGCTTCAGCTGTCGGAAGCTTGATGTATGCACAAGTCTGTATGCGACCAGACTTAGCATTCGTCACAGGAATGCTTGGCAGATTTCTGTCTAAACCAGGAATGGACCACTGGAAGGCAATAAAGAAAGTTCTGCGTTATTTACAAGGAACTAAACATTATATGCTTACATACAGAAAATCTGATAAGCTTGAAGTTCTAGGCTATTCAGACGCTGATTTCGCGGGGTGCGCAGACACAAAGAAATCCACTTCAGGATATATTTTCACCCTTGCGGGAGGAGCTATTTCATGGAAAAGCTCTAAACAAACGCTTACTGCATTGTCGACAATGCAAGCGGAATTTGTAGCATGTTACCATACGACGGGGCAGGCCGTATGGCTTAAGAATTTCATCCCAAGATTAAAAGTGGTTGACAACATTGAGAGACCACTTGTTATATACTGCGATAATGAAGCTGCAGTATTCTGTACGAGTAACAACAAGTCAAGTAAAGCTGTCAAACACATTGACATTAAATATCATGTTGTGAAAGATAGAGTCCAGGATCAAACAATTAAGATTGAGTACATAAATACTAAATTTATGCTTGCGGATCCGCTAACCAAAGGCTTATCTCCTAACCTATTTAAAGAATATGTGGCTGGCATGGGATTAAGTGATTGCCTTTGACTAAAATCCTGAAAATAAGGGGATTAATTTTTCAATCAACACTCGCTAAGTTAAGATGTGAGTTTATTTAAGTATTATAGTGAACTATAGGTCTTGTAGTCTTAATGATATTTAAAGTTGTTATGACACATTGCCTTGGGGAGCTGTTTTAATTAATATACTTAGAAATTAATTAAGCCTCTAAATCAAGGGGAGAATGTTGGTTGTTTTATCGGCTTAAGAGATAAGGTTTGGTTGAATCCGTGATCGGTGGATTCAACTGAATCTCCTAAACCGAAGGTAACCCTCGAGCCCTACTAATGCACATATAAAAGAGAAATTGGAGAAGAACGGGACACCGCTCGCTCTCTAACTTAAAACCCTAACTACTGTGCCCGATCCACAAACGCACTAGAAGGGGTTCGTGAGGCCCTCATTCATCTAAACACCGCAAGATCAATCAATCAAGCATCGGCACAGAGGAGCATCAAGAACAAGAGAAAACAGAGAAGAAGAAATCAAATTGAGATGGCTTCATAAGCAGGTCAGTGATTAGAATTAAATTCTCCATATAGGTGATTGAACTTTTAAAAGAATTAAACTCAGTGAATCAATTTTATTCAACATTATAATTTTAATTTGTCCAACACCGTGCATCCGTGATGGATTTGGTCGTCTCGCGGCGGCCTGCATGGTTACCATCATTGTTGTTGGTAGCTGCCGATGAAAGTATGAGCAGCAAGAGAGAGCGGCGCAGCGCAGCTAGCATTTGTCCTTGTCGCCGTCGGTTTTGCGTCACCTAGTGTTAATTAACCACGCACGGCCTGTTCACATCAAATTGAGTCGTGGGAAAATGCATATCTGAAAAGCATATATACGATGTACGTACTATTTTCATGCCGAATTTCTGTGAACTAATTTAGGCGCTTCGTGCACAAATATGTATGCAGGATTCAGTAGTACTACACATGATTAATTAGGTGCGTCGTAGCTAATGTAGTAGATGATAATGTAGTAGATGATATGGGTGGATGGAGCGTAGCGTAAGTTGGGGCCGGGCGCATGCGTGCGTTGAGATCCATGATGCAGTCATCCCCCATAGCCATAGCTTGTTAATACTAATAATTATGATGATATGTGCATGCCATGCATGGAAATGGAATGGCCCGGTCCATTCATAATTCGATATGATCCAGCTCATAATCTGCATGCGCATGCTACACCGATATACAGTATGATGCATCAATTTCACCTACTACTACTAGTACTAGTTGAACTCTCTGCTGCATCCGTAACGTGTCGTCGTCTCTAAATGAGATCCAATCTAATCTGCAAAAGAAGATGAGTATGTCATATAGAATAGGAGTACGTACTCCAGTATCTAGTAGTTGCAGCGAGTGAGGTGAGTATTCGAAATCAAAAGTTAGAAAAAGTAAAAGCAAAGTTAGCACTGCAGACCAAAACAAAGAAAGGAGGAGGGAAAAAAAAACTGGTACAGTTATAGGAATGCGGAGCTACTCCAAGTCCAACCAAGGGCAGGCGAGCCAGCCAGGTGGGGAAAGAAGAGAAGGGAAGGAAAAGCAAAAGAGAAAGGAAAAAGGGGAAATTAAAGAAGCTCAAGTAGAAGAATAGAGAGATCTGTCTCTTTTGCCTGCTTCCAATCCTATTCCTACCTCCTCAACTCGATCAGCTTCTTTCCTGAGTTAATTGCAACAACAAGAATAAGAAGAAGAAGAAGAGCTCATTTGCATTGGTTGGCTAAGGAGGAGTGATGGAGTATGAGTCGTCGTCGGTGTCCGTGTGCGGCCTCCACCCGGGCGTCGCCGTCACCGGCTTCTGCCCGGCCTGCCTCCGCGACCGCCTCGCCGGCCTCCACCCGCCCTCCGCCGACCTCCGCCGCTGCAAGTCCTTCTCCTACTACGCCCGCTCCTCCGCATCATCTTCATACTTGGACCAGCCGCACCGCCGCTCTTGCGACGCCCGCCAACATGATCCGCTCCCGGAGGAGATCACCGGCCGCCCAATGAAGGACCACATCAGCCAAGAATCCTCCTCCTCCTCCACCAGGGCGTTCGGCGCCCTGGGCAAGCGCTGGCAGGAATGGCGCCGCAAGACCAAGCTCAAGAAGCACCAGGAATCACTCGCCGCCACCACTACTAGGCCCCTGCCGCCGGAGCTCTCCGTCGATGCGCTCGGCCGGCGCTCCTGCGATGCTTTCTCCAGCCGCAGCATGCTGCTTGGGGTGGACGAGCCCCGCGCTTCCTGCGACGGCCGTCTGACCCCGATGCTGTTCGTCCCACGCTCCGACGACCAGATCCCCGTGGAGGAGGAGGAAGCTTACGAGCCAGAAGCCGTGCCCGGCGGCTCCGTCCAGACAAGGGACTACTACCTGGACTCCTCCAGCTCCAGCAGGAGGCGCCGGAGCGTGGACCGCAAGTCCTTCTCCTCCGACGCCGGTGAGCTGCCAACCAGGATGGCCGCCGCCAATGCCAGGGTTTCGCCAGCCGTAGTCGGCGCAGAGTTGTACCAGCAGCAGCAGAGCTCCCACTATCAGTATCAGTATCAGTGTCACCAGCCAAGCTTGGTGGAGCCGCCATTCTTGGGCCGGGAAGAGGCAACGAAGAGCAAGCCCAAGAGCAAGGGGATCAAGGGGTGGAGCATTTGGGGCCTCCTGCACAAGAAGAGCAGCGGCAGTGCATTCGGCGGCGGCGAGCCGCGGGCGGCGGCGCCGGAGCTCCGGGCAAGGGGGTACGACGGGCAGATGCTCCGGTGCAACAGTAGCGTCAGCGCGAGAAGCTCCTTCAGTGGAATTGGAAGCTCGTTCAATGGCGGGTTAGGAAGGATGAGGAGGGCGGACGAGGCCTTGCTGGAGAGGAATTTCAGCGCCAGGTATTCTTCTTCTTCCTCCTCCTGCAGGATGACCACACAGTATCAATTTCACAAGGAGAAACACAATTCCAACAACTATGGAGATGGAGGTGGAAGGCCCCCTCGTTCATCCGCTACTTCCAGCTTGTCTAGGAGCTCACTTGGGCTCTACTACTACTGAATAATCAATTAATTACTCAGCTTAGATTTCTTTCTTGCTTTCTCAGCCTTGATCAGCTATAAAAACCTATTAATGTGCATAGCAGCTTATATATACTCTACCTGCAGTTTTATAACTGGTGATTGCCTCGCACGGGTGCTTCTATACCTTACTACTCCTACTTCCTTTATTTATTCAATTCGTCCAATCACGACATATGCATGTTTCTTCTTCTCTCATCATCCCTTCAATTCAAGTCAGGGACTCAAGACTTTCAGCTCATATGAGCCAAGTATTTCCTGTGCTTCTCGATCTATCGATGCTTCAAATTAGTCATTTGTTAGACTGAAATAAGCGTTTTTCAGTAAGTTCGTAAGGTTCCTTCTTTTCAGTAAGTTCGTAAGGTTCCTTCTTTCATAAGTACTTCTATACAACTACAAAATGCAGCTCATGGGTTAGCGCCATTTGTGCAGTCAAGAGGCCTCAGACCTCATGGTCTGAGGCACTAACACTTCTAACCTACATTTCAACAGATACCCTCTATATTTGACATGGTATAAAAGCTATAGCTCACGCCTTTCAAATTAGATGATGGTTTTGCACACAAATTTTCTTGACGCCTTAGTTCAATACAAGTGAACAGTGCTCATTCAACATCGATATAGAAAACAGAGAATTAACCAGGGCTTATTTCAATGGAAAAAAAAATGGTCTCTACCGAGCTTCTGCACCTCATCTTCCATGATTCTCCACAAAGTGAGAGGTTCTCCACAAAAACAAAATGATACTACTTCACCAGTTCTGTCAGGGTCATGCAAAGGCCCACTAAGATTTATTACTGCACCATGTTCTCACAATTGAGTAGTCAAGTTTCTCTTTGTTCCCCGATTCTCAGGGAGGGTTAAATGGTCGCTTCTTGCGTAAAAAGATTAAGAAAAAAGTGTTCACATCCTTCTTTTTTCCACGCTGGCAAAAATCATGTGTTATAATCTTCAACTTCTAGGTTTCCTCACAAATAGCTTCTGGACCTGTCCAAGTAACAGAAAAAGAAATGCATTAAGCATGCTTACTTTCCTGCACTTCCTCTATTACTATATATTCAGATATCAGCTTACCTGCTCCAGTGTCAAGAACATTATCACATTCCATGATCCCAGTCTAGCAAAGTTTGGGAGAAAGCCTTTGTAAAATGCCAGAGGTCCCTGCAGTCAAAAACCCTCTTATTAGCTACATGCGTTCCTTTTGTATTCAAAAAATATGAAGCAGTTGGCTGGAACGTAAACTGGGTTGTCAGCTGTTAAGTCATTACTGAAGATTATAAGATTTGCACACCTCAGTTCAAAATGTGTGTTTACGGCCCAGAAAACTATACTGGGTACAAACTACAAAGATGTCATTTACTCTTTGGGCTGGATTGTGACAAGGCACATCAGCTCACTGGGATTGGTTATGGCCCATTCAGGTCCAACTGGATGGCAACGAAAAGGACCCCCTACAGCTCAGCAGGAACAGAACAGTACGGGAAAAAATTTTCCTGGACAATCATTCTCCTTGCTCTTATACTCCTCCTGTACCCCTTCTTATATCCTCCCCCATTCTCTCTGATCTCCCCCATAAATCCACATCTACTGTATCCCAACTACAAAAATACATGTGCTATATGTGATATGGCAGAGAAGGGGTTTGTAACAGAAGAGGCTGCATCTCTAGATGCCTTACATGCAAGATTGTCAAGATCAATGGTAAAGGTGCTAGGAAGGATATACAAGTCGATTCCCGCCACTGGCTGCCATGAAGATGAGTACTCAATGGCATGCATCTACACAAGAACTCCATGTTGCTACCATGGTGCACTTTTTACATGATTGAATGAGATAAGTTGTGATGATCCGCCTTACAAAAATTTGGCCTAAGAATGTCCTGGTAGCAAAATTAGCTAAAACCAATAGGTGGCTGTCACAGCGTCACAGTGATAACCATCAAATAAGTCAGATTCCAACAACACAAACTGGATCTGTAACCAACAAATCATCTAATTGCTCATGTTCATTGCATTCTACTCTATGCGCAGAGCCAGTATGAAATCAGAGTAGTTCTCTTGTTAAACACTGTCCAAATATGTAAGAATGATCACGTAATATCTATTTACTTGTAACTCAAACAGGAGAAGAGAGTAGAACATACATCATTCTTCAGCGTCTTCACGAAACAATCAATAGTACTTGTGTAGGCCGAGTCACCCATCATTCTTGACTTAACCTGCGGGAATGTGTTTCTTATCAGTCCAGATACTAATATTCAGTTATTGAGAAATACACAGCAGTACACAACACTTCCTTGGTAATAACCACAATAAATTAGGGATCTTGCTGTACAAAGAATTACCAGCACACTTGACTCCCACATGCATAACAAGAGTCAAATACGTCAACAAACTAGGCAACAGGCATGTGAGGAGCTCAGACACATTATGCATTAACAATGAAGGCATAAACCGCGGAAGCATGCAACTCCCAAAGCCCGGGCTACGAAAATAACTAATGAGGCAATACTGTGGATTAAGCATCCTAAATATGTGAGGTGTCCACTATATTGAATTTTCCTAGTTGGAACTTGGAATAGTGTGCCACACTGTTATATTCCACCATTGACAATAGAAACTTTGTTGGCAATATTACTGATAGGGGCATTGACAGGGTATCAAAGAAGAGTAATATCACCAACGTTCATCAGAAGCGAGATGCTCTTATTTTAATACTGAGTACAGTGGATATTCAGAAGAAACCATTCAGGAAAAAATCGTTTACAGTTAGTTGTGTAATAAAAAAATGCTAATACTATACAGATCCACAAACTGCAGTAGGGAAGAATACACAACAAAATGGTTACTGAGCATAAAGGTCATCTCACCACATCCACTGGAGAACCAACACAGACAGCGAAGAAGCCCGCGCCCAAACCAGATAAGAGGTGAGTGACCACATCATCTTTGAACCCAGGAAGCTTCAAAATTGTCTGCACAACGATGATACTAGTCTCATCTTTCCTGTGACGCATGTGAAATGTGAAATTGATCGTACACTCATTGCGAGAAACAAGGACAGAACCTGCTTGACTTGATCATAGCTGGCCAACTCGGCAGCATTGATGATGGCATTGCGCGCAACGTTTGGTCCAAGGCCAGTCCACAAAGCAGCAAACCCTTCCTGAAGATGATATAGATGTGAAGCAACCAATGTCCTGTTCCTGTGGAAGAGGCAAGCGCATGCAAAAGAAGCAGAAACCTAACCTGCCTAACAATCTTGCCATAGGCATCCATGGCCCCAGCATAGCGGCGTGGGACGCCGGGCGCCAGCTTCCCCTCAGCCTGAAGCCTAACCTTAACAAGGTCAGTGGGGTTGGCGATGCTGATCGCAATGGCACCTTGTTGACAAGAAGCACCAAAAGGCAGCACAGGTGAGGTGGGGAATGGAGAGATGGAGGATGCAAGGTTGGTAGCGTACCAGTGGTGAAGCCGGCAGCGATCTTCTTGGAGAGAGGCACATCCCCAACATGGTCTTTGCCAACATACAAGGATTTCACCTACGAAGCAATTGTTTGTTGTTACAGGTAGTGTAGAGTATTAATGGAAGGAAGGAAGAGGGAAGGGGGGAGAACGAAAATGGGGGGAAATTATTAAATGAAATTGGGGGAAGGAAGTTGGGGCGTACGGGCTCGTAGAGGCCGATGCGGAGGCCGCCGTAGATGCACTGGCGGTGGAGGCCGGGGACGATGCCCTTCCAGAGCGCGGCGGCGCCTTCCTCGCGGGCGATGGTGGCGGCGGTGCCGAGGAGGCCGCGGTACTTGGGGGCGGCGGCATCGGCGGCGGCGACGTTCTTCTGCAGCTGAAGCCTGACCTTGGCCGTATCGAGGGGGATCGTGCAGACCTGGCCGGAGAAGATGATCGATCCGTCTATTAGTTGATCTAGGAAGGAAGGGGGGCAGGCAGGGGTAAGAAATCCAAATCGATGCAAGGGCAGTAAGGATAGGTACCTCAGCGAAGCATGCGGCGATGGCGCTCGCGGTGAAGCGGCCGGCGAACGAGATGTCGGCCTTGGAGCCGTGGTCCGGCATGCCGGCGGGCGGCTTTAGGTGGCGGCGGCAGCAAGCGTGTGTGTGTGTGACCAGTCAGTCTGCCTTTGCCTTCGCTAGTGCGAAACCACGAATCGCGGACCAACTCAACAGTAATGCTCGGAATTTGCTTTCTGCTGCTGCTGCTCCTCCTTTATACTTGTTTGATTTTTTTTTTGTTTTGATTATGTGGTCATTTGCTTTGTCCGATGACTCAGATGCACATCATCACTACCACTGCTAATGCATATGGCTCGGATTCGACTCCTATACCTTACCTGTAATTGGGTCAATTTCATTCTCATATTCTTTTTCGAATCCAGATTTTGATTTCGTAAGGAATGCGATGCGATGCCGATGCTCTCTGCCCCAGGTGAGATCGATTCATGTCCAAAAGGAATACTAGGAAATTGTTAGGAATATACTAGTAGCAAGTATGAGATGCGATTACTTACTGTACCAAATGCAAATGGTGTTTTGGGTTGGGCCGTCGGTCTCATATATGGAAATGGGCCCCGAATGGATGCCCCAACACCAAACCACCTCAGACTCAAAAAGACTTTGTTCGTCTTCGACCTCCTCTTCTTCTTCCTCCTCCAACTCTCGATCTCTCTTCCCTCTCCCTCTCGCCTAGTCCCCTTTGGGGCAGAAGAGTATCGGAGGTCCGCAAGGGCAAGGGGCGAGGATGCTGGGCAAGGGTGAGACGCCGGGGCACCAAAACCCACCCCAGCACAAGGACGACGACGACGACGACGCACCGCACGGTGTCGTCAAGCTCATCAGCGCCGAGGGCTTCGAGTTCGTCGTCGACAAGAAGGCCGCCATGGTCTCCAACACCCTCCGCAACATGCTCACCTCGCCCGGTTCGTCTTCTTTCCGATTCGACTCGATTCGCTTTGCTTCCTCAACCCTAATCCACCAAATCCAACAACACGTACAGGCGGCTTCTCCGAGACGCGCGAGGGCGAGGTCAGGTTCCCCGAGATCAGCACCCCCATCCTCGAGAAGATCTGCCAGTACTTCTATTGGTCGCTCCACTACTCCAGGTACCAACCCCCTATCCTACCCATCCCTCCTCCCCTCCCGTTGCCGCATCCTAATCTGCAAACTTACATTCAATCCATCCATTACCCCTAATTCCGTAACTCTTATTATGCAAGTTATCTTAAAAGTTTTTCAACTGCTCTAATGCTGCCTTCCTCTAAGATCCATCCGACTATGCATTAAGATATCCCCTTTTAAAAGGGAAACGCGTAATCATTCAGCAGCAGCATTACTTCGGTCCCTTCAAAATTTATGATTAATCCTCGGTATGGATCATTCCAAAATTTACAAGTTAATCCCTGGTAGAGATCGTTGCCTGTGATATTTAGGATCAGGAACCTTCAACCAGCACTATAAGATAAGCAATAGCATTTCCATGTTTGGCTGCTTGGAATTTATGAAGCATTGAAATGTTACTTTTGAATACAATAATTAACTTACATTCATTACATTATTTTTAGCTTGTCTACAGTGCATAAGGTTATTAAAATTATGGAAGGCATCATACACCTTTCAAATAACAGTGCACTCCCAAAAGTTTATTGTCTACTTTAGGTAGTTTTATGATGGCATTGCCATGATAGGAATTTAGCTTTGGTGCATCTCTCAAGTCCCCTATTAATCAACTGGTTTTGTGATTCATGCATTTTGTGGAGGCCTGTGTGAGCCAAAATTATTAAAACTTGGGGCAGTTTTCTTAACTCATGTATGCTCATGAAATAACTCAAAGAACATAAACGCATAGCACTAAGAGTGCAATCTTGACTGTTTTCTACCCTATAGATCCTCCTCCTGCATGTGCCTCTTCAATCCAGGGTTTAGATTTATGTTTTGGCATTACCAAATTTTGGTAGAGATAGAGGTTTGTTTAAGGTTTCAATGTGAGCGTTTGGTGTGCTACCACAATGAGTCTTACATTTACTCTGATTCTCTCATTTTTTTCTCTCTATATGTGTGTCTTTTATATTTTAGTCAGGGTAACAAATGTTTTTTTAAAACTCTTTACTTCAATTTTAACTTTTTAAGGCACTTGTATTCCCTTTTATTGTTCCTATTATAAGTTGTACAGTCCATGTATAGTAGGTTTTGGTGAAAGCCACTGTGATGGGGAACTGGATGGTGGTCTAATAGGGCTACAGTGACTCAATGGCAATGACTACCACTTAATGTTGTCAACTTGTCATGCATCTTTAGGTAGCTTGAAGCAATCATGATGGATGGCAAGGTTATTGGTTGAACAAGACCAAAATAACGACATTGTTGAGAACCAACTTTTGGAAATTGTTGCGGCTACCTTCAATGTTAATTGTCTGTCAAATTTTGTCCGGATCTCATTTGAAATTATGGCATACAGAAGTTTTTACCCAGGGAACGAGTGAGCTATTGTTTTCCCACAGCAATTGCCTGGCATATTACTGTGGACATGCTAGTAGTGATGTAGGGGGTGCTCTTGTTGCGTGTTCAATTTGCAGTTGCCTGTTTGCTGACTGGGTTGTTTTGTTTGGTTGGTTTCTAGTGGGAAGGAGACATCTGAGTTTCAAATCGAACCGGAGATAACTCTGGAGCTGATGATGGCTGCAAATTATCTGGACACCTGATGAGCTGGAACTGTGTTAGCAGCAGCTTGTTAATGAATGAACTGAAGCGATTTCTAAACAAGACGAGAGACTTGGATCCCTTGTTTGCATCCTATTTGAGTGATGTATACATTAGAGGATGTAATTGATGTGTTGTGTTCTAATATGTGGGTGCGTATGAAGGTATCTCCGAGAACAGAATAGATGGCAATGGCCTTGTGTGCAAATGGTTGGTTTATTACAGGAATAATGGACCTTCAAGCTCCTTCCCTCATCTTTGCTATTCATCTGATAAGGAAATAGTAGCTCAGGTCAGGGGCCTGTGGTGGAATGGCAGAGCTCGCCAGAGACGACGGCGAGATGGCCGTCAGAACCGCCCGTCCAATCAAGCTCTTATTAGAGTGAAATACATATATGGTCTTTAAACTTATACCGTTGTGTCATTTAAGCCTCTAAACTTTAGTGCATCCATAACGTATATGGCTGAACATAGCCTTATGATAGGTCCCATATGGGTCACACTGAAGTATATTATAATCTCCATAATGTATATGGCAAGGTGAGGTATTAAGGTTGATCTCACATCTCAATAGAATATTTACCATAGACGTGAGGCATACTAGCGGTATAATGGAAAAGAGAAGAGTGATGGATTATAGTCTTTATACATATAGCTAGCTCATCCAAAGGATTTCTATAAGAACTACAATATAGGCCATAAGAATTAAGATCCCATTCCTATTGCTACATTACAGATATTCTTATATATATATATATATATATATATATATATATATATATATATATATATATATATATATATATATATATATATATATATATATATATATATATATGTATGTATGTATGTATGTATGTATGTATGTGTGTGTCTCTCTAAAATTGCTAAAGTGTGTCTCTAGATTAAAGCTATATATCCTTCCTGGAGCCTATATAGTCTCTTTAGGAGCCTACGTGGTGTTGATGTGGACAGAGAAGGACGGGAATTATGAGCCTATATGGTATTATAAGGATAAACTAAATATATAGAGTAATATTTTGTTTATCTTTAGAATCAATCCGTTTTTTCCCGTGATTTTAAAACGCTATCTATCATCTATGGGCCATGTGCACTGGCATAGTATTATCGTGTAGTGGAGAGAGAAACAAAATATTACTCTATACACACGGGCATGGGCACTGGGAGTATATAGTCTTGTGTATTATGTATTTGTATACTGGAATAATATTATCGTGTAGTGGAGAGACGAGACGAGGCGAGTAGGACAAGATGAACAAGGCAGATGTGGAAGTGTGAGGCGGAAACAGCTCATGAGGAGTACTCCTATCAGCCACGAGGGGGCGTCGAGCGAGATTCTCTCCCATCTCCCTTCTCCCTACCCTTCCCTTCTCCCGTCTCCTCCCTCTCCATCATCGCCGCCTGCCTCGTTCGCTCGCTCGACCCCGATGGCGGCTTCCGCCCTCGAGTCCGCCTGGGAGGTACTGTACTATACCACTCACATCCACCACATCTTCTCTCCTCTCGTCGATTTGCTCACAGATCTTTCCCCTCTCCTACTGTCGTGTCGGGATTAATGCAGGGCCTCACCGGCAGCTTCACCGAGTTCCAGCTCGCCACCGTCGTCACCTTCCTCCTCCACGAGAGCGTCTTCTTCCTCTCGGGCCTCCCCTCCCTCCTCTTCGAGCGCTTCGGCCTGTTCGCCAAGTACAAGATCCAGGTTCCAACATTCCCCTTCCTCTCGATCCATACATTCCCATCTCATCTACTGCTATGCTTAATCCAATCTAATCTAATCTAATGGATATTTTCACCCCAAACCACATCAACATCAAATGCTAGCCACACTCATCTTTTTCCACGATTTTTTTAACACAATTATTATACGGACCTACCAGATCAAACCCACTGGAACATTTATTGTCTCCCATTTTTACAAATATACCCCTAATCAACATGACCAACATGGCGAGGTGGATCACGGAACCAAGAAAACGATTTCTTTTCTTTACCACTTGTATATATGAGAATTCTGCTACAGGGAGCCCTTCTAGTTTCTGCTAGGCCACACTGATACGTGCCCCGCGTTCAAATCATACCGACTGTGTGGAGAAAGCGAATGATCACTTTTGTTTTTGTGTCTTGCGTCTTGAAAAAGGTCAAAAGGTCCGTCTAACGCTTTTCAGTTACTGTGGGATGGGGATGGTTTTAACTTTTACTGTTGCTCATTTTGCCTTCAATAATTCCTGTGTCATACTCATACTGCGTTGCCCCGAAAGCAACAAAGAAAAATTACAAGCTAGCAAATCCTTTGTATGAAATGCTTCGGCGGTACATGCTTTGTGAATTAAACTCCACATCTTTGTCAGGAGAAACGGATGACTTAGCTTGCACTGAATACAGTAGAATACTTGAAACGCAGGGCTGTATCTCTGTGCCAACACTAGATCTATGCTGTGTAGGCTAGGTACCATATTACTTGAACCTCCAGCCATCACTAGTAGGAAACTTTTGTCGCACTTTTAAGTACCATGTAAATGCCCTACTACGAGTCTTGAAATGTCTTAAATTCTCTTTCGGACGGAAAGTAATTACTGATCACATTAGTTTCGATAATCTCCTTGCTTGAAGATACATGCTGTTGACTTGGAGTCTACTTTGTACCTTAGTTTTATATTTTCTTTGAACAAAAAAATCAAAAATTGTGAAAACAAGTTGCTTCTGGATATCACGAAGGCATCAAGAAATACTCAACCTCCATGTGCATGTCTCCAGGCAGACCTGTTGCTAAATGTTTCTAGGTGGTACCTTGTTTGACTATAAATCGTAGCATGCTTGCAATTGCTCTTGTTCCTAGTTTACAGTGCTCGACTTACAAGTGACATCGGTACTATTTGAACTGTTGGTGCCACGCCACGTTCTTGATCGCAAAATTAAATTAAGAACAATCTGAGAAGTCTTTCCTGGCAATTTATGGTTCTCCTGTCCTGACGAAATATAACATGCATTAATTTTTATATAAAAAAGTGAATATGCTCTTATTCTGTCCCCACTTTCTATTTCACTCAGTAGATATTTATACTCGCTTGCTACCATATCTTGTCTCATAAAAAATGTTTATGGATCTTTGCAGAAGAAGAGCAATACCCCTTCTTACCAGAATAGATGTGTGCTGCGTCTCATTCTGTACCATGTCTGTGTGAACTTGCCTGTCATGGTTTTCTCCTATCCTGCCTTCAAATTCATGGGCCTGAGGAGCTCTCTTCCTCTGCCACACTGGTATTCAAGTTTCAAACTCGCATTCTTTTCTTTTTTTTTCTTTAAGCCAAAGTAGCGCTTCACTTACTGCAATGGTTTAACTTGCCACTATGTTTATGCAGGACGGTTATTGTTTCTCAAGTTCTTTTCTACTTTGTACTTGAAGATTTCATATTTTATTGGGGACATAGGGCACTGCACACCAAATGGTTATACAAGCATGTTCACAGCATTCACCATGAGTACGCAATGCTGCATCATGGCCTCTCACTTTTACATTTTGTTACTGTTCTAGTTTTCTTAAATAACAATTTTCTGGGCAGATATGCTACACCTTTTGGCTTAACTTCTGAATATGCCCACCCTGCTGAAATTTTGTTCCTTGGATTCGCCACAATTGTTGGTCCGGCCCTCACTGGTCCGCACTTGTTCACTCTATGGCTGTGGATGGTGTTGAGGGTATTGGAGACAGTTGAAGCTCACAGCGGATACCACTTCCCATGGAGCCCATCAAATTTCTTACCACTATATGGAGGGTAAGTAATCTAGATCTTTTATAAAATGGTATGGGGACCCTATTGGAGTGTAATATTCTGTGACCTGAATGATTTTTTCCATGGCCAGTTCTGACTTCCATGACTATCATCATCGCGTGCTCTACACCAAATCAGGAAACTACGCCTCTACTTTTGTTTACATGGACTGGTGAGAAATCGTTGCATTTGCTTTGTTGAATCATGCATGTTTACCTGACTCCCTTACGAGAGGAGCCTTCATGTTTCTGATAGGCTGTTTGGGACGGACAAGGATTACCGCAAAGCCAAGGCTATTGAGGAGAAAGACGGGAAGCATTTGTAAATTGTGGGAGCTGCTCTCTTTCTCTTTGTTCAACTCATCGAAACAAGGGTTTGGTATCTTGTACTGGTGATAGCATTGTGTTCATGGGAGGAAATTGGTGTCCTTGCCACAGGTATCACCTGAGATGATCCTAAAGTTTAGATTTTCTTTCCCCAAATTCGCTATACTATCATCATGAGACCCTGTGTTCTGGAGGCCACCATGATGTAATTTGTCATAAGGTTAATTTGATGCGTGCTATTTTGTGGTTTGCTTGGACGGGGGTACATACCATGACAGAAGTGAATTATTCAAATCAGAAAATTGTCAGATTAGTGAGTAAACGCTGAGATTAGGTTTACTGGTTAAGTGCTGACTTTGGTTGTTTTGTTGGTTGTATCTTTTTCTCGTTCTTGCCGATCAAAGAAGTCGAAGTTAGTTTGTTGTTTTATTTTACCTGCTGGCTTTATGTGCCAACACAAGCAATTATTTTGCAGTACACTGCGTAGCCTGATGGAGTGTACTCGCAGTGTCCTAAAATAAAAGCATAACTGACATCCCGTGACAACTTAGGCTGCGTTGGAATCAGCCTATTAGGGGAAAGATTTTCTTCTTCCGTGAGTTATACTTTCTGAAGTGTTAAATGGTATATTTTTTATAAAAATATTTTATATAAAAATTGCTTTAAAAAATTATATTAATTTATTTTTTAGTTTAAAATAATTAATATTTAATTATTTATGTCTTAATAGCTTATCTTGTTTTGTGTGATCTTTTTTCTTTTCTCTTACCTTCAAACTATTACATATTACATAGTTGAAAATTCCGTGACAACTTTAGTTGAAAGAAAAAATAATCAAACTGTTACTCGTTAATAGAAAAATAGTATTAGTCGGTAGGTAACTAGGGGTATTGAAAAGATAATACCTCTTGATTCTCTTGATTTATGAATTGAGAGTAGGTAAGAGTAGAAATTAATTTATTTTTAGATAAAGTCTAAGCTCAAGAAATTTCTTATTTTGAGGGAGTAATTGCAGTCAAGTTTGCGTTGCATCCGTGTCTGCGGGAGCACGTGTCCACCCTGGCGCCGAGGCCAGCTGGCTCCGGCGACGAGCTCCATCTTTATTAGCCGGGCAGGCTCTCCAGCGCGACCTCTAGTTACAAAAACCACCTCTTATGCATAGCAAATCAAGAAATGAAATAGATTAAATACATAAGAAAACTCACACAATAAAATACAAAAAGTAAGACCTGGTCACAACCAAACAACTAATTCAGTTTCATGGGAAAATAGCAAAACTGCATTTTTCCTTACCATTCTTTAACATAGGCTGCATTCGATACAAATGGTCGGCTCAGATTTTTGGCGGCACACAAAACGAGCTAAATTATTAGCACATAAATAATTGAGTATTAATATTTTAACTTGAAAAATAGATTAATATGATTTTTTAAAATTTTTTTTATAAAAAACATACCATTTAGCAGTTTAGAAAGCGTACTCATGAAGGACGAGGAAGTAGCCTAGCCGTTGCTGCTCCGATCCAGATTACTAGATGCGTAGTAGTAGTAGTCAGGCCTCCTTTGAAATAAATGATTTATAGAAAAAAAAATTTAGAATTCTAATCCTATAGAAAAATTTTCTATTTGGATCTTTGAAACAAAAGTTGTTTGGTCGACACATAAGAGAAACACGACAATTTAAAGTCATAGGAAGAACAAAACATAAGAAAATGATAGGGATTCAATCCTTTGTTTCAAAGGCCTTCTTAGCAATTTTTTCTGTAGGATCAAAATCCTTGAAGTTTCCTATGTTTTTCCTACAAATCAAAGAGTGCCTTAGCAAGAGCTCCAACATCTTGGATTTTTTTTGAGTCTCTCTCACATCCAATTCTTGTATTTTTCTATGGTCTATTCAGTCGGTTATTTGTATGTTTTTCTTTGTTTCATAATTCTCTGATTTGCATAAACATTCCTACCCAAATCTTGTGTTTTACTGTTCCTACATTTTTAAGGTCGTCTTAGTAGTTACTCTACTTGGAGTAGTCACTAATTTTGATAATTTGACCCTTTTTAAAAAGTTATTTCGAGAATGGAATGCGTCAAAACTTACTTAAAAAAATGGACCACGACTTTAGCACTAGGCCCAATGAGATTGAAGTCCAACATCTCAGCGCTAGATATTTTAGCGCTAGGCAAGTTGGCAGCTGATGTGGCAGGAGGTCAGCACCATGTGCCTTGGTGTTGACCTCCTAACCTCTGGCCACTTGGCCTGAGGCTCTGGAGCTCGGCAAGGCAGCAGTTACAATGGAGTCGATGGGAGCTCGCTAAGTATAGCGGTGGCATGGAAGAGCAAGGAGTCAGTGGTGGCATGGAAGTTCGATGGCGCTAAAACTCGAGGCGACAAGGATGCCACGAGATTTGGACATAGCCGCGCTTATCGAGCTCCTGGTAAAGTCCCCTACCTCAACGTCAAAATCATAGGCAATGAGGTTAGAAGGTCAGTAACAGAGCTCTTGGTGCAGACCACCTACCACATCGACCAATCAGCTCAGACCCGATGCCACGGCTGGTGCTAATATCGTGGTTCATTTTTGAAATCAGTTTTGGGTGCGGTCCATTCTTAAAACTAGCTGAAGACCCTGTGCGTTGCTGCGGGTCAAATGTAAAGCACTTAGTTGACTTGAACCAAATAAATTTAGTATGAATGTCAATGTACACTGCATCAAGTTAAGCAATTGATTATATAATGAAAATGTGGAGTTGGGTTTTTTTGCCAAAGCAAATGACTGTACAGGGATATGTTTTGGAAGTGAAAAATAGAACTAAGGTAGCACATAAAACCTCTATCTAGGATAATAATTATTCATATAAAAAATGTATAAAAAGAGCGGTGGCTCTTTGCAGTAAGGCCATTCCTATTGGGAGGTTTCATTTTTATGTTTCTAAGAATGCCAGATAAGCAACATAACATTTAGTTGATGGTTGAAATAGCATACACAATACATTGTTTCATTTTTGCCATTTCATAAAAAATACATGCAAGAGACAAACTATATTGAAAACAATGTACATTTGAAACACATTTCATCTCTTTTTTCATTAATTCCTTACCACATCATCAAAAATATTGCTATGTCATCCTATTTAATGAGAATGAAACTCTCTTTAGGAATGGCCTAAGGATGCATTTGTTAGTGTGGTTCGGTTGGGCTTCTTAGTCGTTTTCTGTGAGCACGCTTCTCGAACTACTAAACGGTACATTTTATACAAAAATTTTCTATATGAAAGTTTATCTAAAAATTAAATAGATCTATTTTTCAAGTTTGTAATAGTTAATACTTGACTAATCATATATTAATGACTTGTCTTTTTTTACGTACTGCGAATAAGCTCGGCCGAATCTCCGTTCCGAAAACAGCCTAAGTTGTCAAAAATGTAAAGTAGTACTATTGTAGGATACATGACAAACAAAATGCTTTGTACTATGCCCTCAATTAATTTATGTAATATATATGAGATAAGTATAAGTTGGCTGTCTGGGAAAACTTGATAATTACACTCCTACCAACACCTGCATGTATGAGCAAGCAATCAAAGCAGGTGACAGAAAGATAGAGGAAGGAAATATATATTGAACACAAACATAAAGTTGGGCATTAGCATACTTCCATGGTTCCATGTTTTAAATTTGTACCAAACGAACTAATTCTAATTGAATTATGAATGAAAAGATGTACATAAGTTTTTAAGTTATATTAATGCATTCAGGGTGGGAGCCTCTCCCCCCTCCCGGGTGAAATTTCAAAAAAAAAAAATCTAAATGAAAACAATGTTCAATGAGTACAATTTGATGTCAGGTAAACTTTAGAAGCCTCGTGCAGAACAATAGAAACCAAATAAATAATATACTGCTCAAGAGAGGGGGGAGGGGAGCTATTCTTTCGAACCTGCGTAGCAACAGAAACCAACAAATCGTTTTCTTTCGTTAATATGAGGGACAATAGGGAACAAATTAATTTGGTTTAACTGAAGTTTTAGAATTGATAGAAGAAAGAAGCCTACAGATTGATGAAGTTATGTGGTTGAAGAAGAGGAAGAATTAAGAACGCTTGTGGGATGGGAACTGCAAACATATCGATTTGGTCTGCTGCTATGGTGCTATACCTAATTGCTAATTGAGGAGATCCTCTAGTAGATGGAAGATACTATTGTGGTTTATTCAAGTGTAGATGCTGACCGACGCAATAGATGAACGCATGAGGATTACATGGATTTATAGGCAGAATGGAAAGAGGGATGCAAAGAGCATGGACGACATTGAGCCATTAAGAATAACCCCTTGGCTGCCCATCATGGTTAAATCGGTTTTCAGAATCAAATTGCTTGCTGCCGCCGGCGGTTACTCTCCCGCAGCACGCACAGTTCACACCAAGTGCTTGCATGCTGCATGGGATTAGGTGAGGCGGGAGCGAGGGAACTGAATGGGCCAGCCAAGTTGGTTAAGTTGGGCTGGGCTTGACCAACAGTAGAGCTGTGGTGCACGGAAAGTTGAGGAAAAATTAGAATGTCCAGATCAAATCTAACGGTTAACAATATAGTGGATACCAACCGTATAAAAAGAAAGGATAAATTTTGTGCAAAATGACTATCCGCACTGCCCGATGCATGAGATCCTGTAGATGCAGGCAGCTGCTTTTATCCAGAGCAAGCACATGAGAACAATCTTAATTTTAGTGTGAAGCAGCTTTCAGTCAGGGTACTGAGAACATCAGACAAGAGCACAAGAATCTTTGCCTAGCTTGCTGCCTGCCCCCTGCCCGGCCAGCACTAATACCAAACGAATAGTGGCCCCTCCCTCCCTCCCTGTGCACACAGAAAATTAAAGATATCTCAGAGATCATTATATATCTATGATCAGGAGGCCAGGAGGGGCCAGGGGTAGTGCCACTGCCAGCCAACCCTTCATCTGATCGAAATGCATGCATGTGTGTGTACAGTTGTAGCAGCAGCATCAGTCTTGGCCTGAACAAACCTTTTGTTTTTTTTTTGAATTTAAGCAGTCCCTTTTCTTTTCTTCAGTACTGTTATGCTGCATGCATGGGGCAAAACAAATTTACAGTGCCATACTGTGAGTCATTATATGAATTTTGGTACGGTTCGTTATCATGTTCGGTTAAGGAAAGAGGCTATATCAGCCGATGGAAGCTAATCCAGAAGAAGCCGAATTTAGAAAGGAATCTGAAGACCACAGCATGATGATTTAGTATTTTATCTATAAATTAGGTAGCTTTAATAGTTTTTAGGAAACCCGATCTCATGCCCGATCAGGACTTGTTAATTTTTCTTTTATAGTTAGGAAACTCCTGTTTCGTATCCGATCAGGACTGTATCAACTTGGGGTATAAATACGTATGCCCGGGAACCATGTAAAATATCTCTTAGATCAATACAAATTCGGCGCATCGCCATCTTTTTCGATGGGTTCTTGCTTCTCGAGCCGGGCTGCATCGGTTAGGTCCGAACTCCTACGAGAGGGTAAGTCTTGTTACCCCGACTACCTTATCGGCTAGGACTTTCTCGGTTAGATTCGATATTCTAACTGATCTACGGTAGTCGACTTACTACGGTATATCTATTCTGTCTACGGCTGCATCAGTTAAGTTTGATCTCTTAGGCCGAGTGGATATATCACATCACGCGTGCATAGATTTTATCGGCTTATTGGGGATAATTTATCATCAGTTTGTGCTGCATCGGTTAGGTCCGACCTACTAAACTACCTACGATAAATTATTCCTGCTAGGTTGATAGATTTTATACAAGTGTCTTATCAGGATGTATAGCCGATAAGTTATCTTTTACTAGATAAAGCCGATTGCATTGTCTTGATTATTATTTTAATTATCTACACTATCATCGGCTTTCCAGCCGATGCACATGTTCTATTGGTAGTCAGCTGATTTATTTATTTATATCATTATCGGTTTCCTAGCTGATACATAAGTGCAGTTAGTAGTCGGGCAATCGGCTCAAGGGAAGGCTGGTTTTCTATCTTTTTATATTATCGGTTCTCTAGCCGATGTACAAGTGCCATCGACAATCGGCTGGAAGAAGTCTATATCGGCTTGTTGGCCGATTGGATCCACGATCTAATATTTTTTTATCTCCTTGTCAATTGCAGGGTCAAATTGACTGGCACGCCTACGAACCTCAAATTTATGACCTGCACTGGAGTTAAGCAGATCTCCCAGGCCTTCGCATGTCTAGTGCATCGAACCAGATCATCGGCTCGTTCTCAACGCTGCCGGTGATTTTCAGTGTCAACAATATATATATATATATATATATATATATATATATATATATATATATATATATATATATATATATATATATATAGAGAGAGAGAGAGAGAGAGTTGGGCTAAGGTTCTTCACGAAGCACGGATTGCCCCGTGCTTCGCGTCCGTTGCTACAAATTAGAAGTTTAAATGAGCGATCCAAACCGTTCATTATGATCTCTATATTGAAATAAAGTTGAAGACCAAATTTTACATTTTTTAAAAAAATTTTACTATTTTTTATAGGGGTACAAATTTATATAGGTTTTGGACGGTTTTGAAGTCTTTATATTAACAAGATTTCATACCTATCTAAAAAATTTTCAAAAAATATAAAATTTGGTTTTCAACCTTGTTTCAATATGGAGATTATGATGAATGGTTTGGATCACTCATTTAAACTTCTAATTTATAGTAACGGACGCGAAGCACGGGACAATTCATGCTTCGCGAAGTACCATAGCCCAACTCTCATATATATATATATATATTACAAATTGGTACCCATGAAACACCAATTTATATATATTACCTGTAATATTGAAAGAAAAGAATGTGCATCTGCAATTAAGTATGTACTACTGAAGAAATCAAGAAAGCCAACAATGTGCAGGACTATAATCGCTAGAGATTACAAATTGGTACCCATGAAACACCAATTTATATATATTACCTGTAATATTGAAAGAAAAGAATGTGCATCTGCAATTAAGTATGTACTACTGAAGAAATCAAGAAAGCCAACAATGTGCAGGACTATAATCGCTAGAGATTAGCTAGAGCTAGCTCAGTAAATTAAAATAGAAGATATCGGAACACGGATGTGGATAAGCGGTGAGAAAACAAGACAAAACTAAAGCAGGGTTAGCAAGTAACAAGACAAACGCATCTCACAAGCATCAGCTTTATGGCTCCAGCGTCTACTAGTCGATTAAACATGTACTCTAACTAGCTGGTTATATATATAATCGACAGGGAGAAGAAAACACACTAGCTAGCTGGATGTCATGCTAATTAACTGCTAACACACTACTATATCTATCGATCTACATTTCTGGTTCCGTGTGGTTCTGATCTTTGTCCATCTCATGAAGAACTATTTAAGTGCCTTGTTCAAATGAAGAACTCATGTCGCCATGTGTAATCGATTAAATGTAAATGTTCAGATTGATAGATAGGTAGTGTAGATCAAGAGGTCAACTGCAACATGAAAATAATTAGCTAAATTAATCACGCATGTAGAGCTAGCTAGAACCCTAAACTGAGGACTAATTAAGAGCATACATATCAAGTATTAATCTGTGTTCGTTTGGGTATTGAACTGAGACCAAAATTTTCACAAGTAATTCTGAATTTCACTTACCGAATGCACCTCATCGATCGGCTCATCGATGGTGTTGTAATTGGGTGCGTGGGAGCACCTCGGATGCCTTTGCCGATTGAACTGTCAACTAGCTATCATTTATTCTCTTTCATTGGCCTCTTCTCTTAGAACTGAATTATTACCTGAACATTTTTTAGAAGAAAAAATATTACCTAAATTTCAACGTAGATATACATATGGCAAGAGAATCAATTTAGAATTCCAGATTCGATTGGGACATACTACCACCTAGATAGATTAGGATGACTAGCTAGTTAGCAGGATTGCCTTGAATGAATTCTAGACTACATCAATGACCAGTTAATCAAGACCAACAAATATATATTTTAAAAACATAATTTTTCCAGGAGAAACAAAACCCAGACAGTGCATTCTTCTACAATTACATATGCTCCTCGATTTTGTATTTTGTCCAATAAACAAATCTCCTACGCCACTAGTAGAGAGAAATTTGCTGCCCACTATACATAGTGGCAAAATAATGAATTAAGCTACATTTTTTTTTCTCTGGAACAAACCCAACAAGAAAGAAATTAATTAAAGAAAAACTAGCGCAAGCCACATGTGCACAGTGCACCAACCAATATATACCTAAACAACAAAACCTGATCGATGAGAGGACGTGTGTCATCTAATCATACACTGCACGAACAGTACACACGAGACATATATACACTGATCTGATCTGATCTGATCCTTGCTTAATTCTTCTCCGGCCTCTCCTAGCTTGCCAAGACTTCCACTCATCTTTCTCCTAATTTCCTCCTGCAAATATGCGCAGGCAGCTGCTGCACACTGAGAGGGAAGGATATATCGATGCATGCACCTTGATTGATTGATACACTGACTGATTGCTTCTTACACACCGCAACTTGGTCTAATTAGTTGCTAGCTGCTTGATTATTGTCGGTACTAGCAAGCTAGCTAGCTAGCTAGCTTAGCTATGACTCATCTAGTGGAGTACTCCACTGCAGCAGTAGAAGAGAAGGCTTAGCTTCCTTGGTTTTAATGAACTCCACAGCAGCTAGCAGCAATCGAGCAAAGAGGCGAGCACATGTGGGGAGCGGCGGGGAGATCATCAAGACGAAGCATCGTCCCATCGGCGGCGGCGTACAGCGGCGGCGAGCCGTCGTGGGAGGAGCAGGCGTTCGCACGCGATGCCGCAGCCAACCTCGGCGGCTGCGTGTGGCCTCCGCGCTTCTACGCGTGCAGCTTCTGCCAGCGCGAGTTCCGGTCGGCGCAGGCGCTCGGCGGCCACATGAACGTGCACCGCCGCGACCGGGCCCGTCTCCGGCATCGGTCGTCGTCCCCCGGCCACCAAGAAGAAGCTCAAGCACCATCCCAATATCAGCAAGGCTCTTTCTCTAAACCTAGCACCACCACCAATAGTACTAGTAACGACATACTAATCGGAGTTACTACTCGTGCTTCCCGCTCATCATCGTCATCAGCCATTGTCATCAGAGAAAGCACCAAGAAAAGGGTCCTCGTGCCGGTGCCTGTGCCGGTGAGACAGCAAGAATTAGCTGCAGAGCACGACGACCCCGAGGCCGAGCAATCTGCCGGGAGAAGGTCCAAGAAGAGGAGGCATCGGTTGCCGTCGACATGTGAAGGAGGAGCTGTACCACTGGATCATCATCATGATTATGCCAAGGTACTGATGATCACATCAACAGCCGCCGCAAGCCCTAGCTCTAGTTCTGCTGCTGCCCTTGTGGATCAGCATCAACAAGCAGCTGCAGGCGGGGTACTAGATCTAGAGCTTAGGCTTGGGACTACTCCTAAAGCTGTGTTATGCACGCTTAATCTGCATGAAATTAATTGAAAAGTATATGATATATTGATATATGTATGTTCCTCTCTCTCACCCTCCATATATATGTAGGTCTTAGCAGCTTCTTCATTTCTCAGTTTCCTTCCCCTTGTGACTTCACTTGGATGGATTCTTAATTTTCTTAATTAATATAGACAAATCAAGGTCGGGCTTGCATCCTTACAGCTCTCCCTCTTTTCAATTGTTTGCAATGCATACATATACGTGCTCCAAGCTAAGTGTTGTACAAGAAGCTTGACATTAGGGTCTTAATTCTCTTCTGAAGTATATATAATTAATTGTATCCAGTCGAATTGATTGATATTAGTATTTTGAATTAATTGTGTGTCTGTATACAACTTCTATGGTCAAATTTGACCGATTTATTTTACCATTTTGCTTCCTATTTTTCCCTCCATACTTAGAAAGCTAATCTGCAGTTCTGCACCTCAATATGTTTCAAATATGTTGATTACTATCAGTTCAGACTAGACTAGTTATATGACAATCAATTATGTCCAATTGTGTGTATTTTTATTAATCCTACAAATTAGTATAGCTTAACAAAGACTATCGACAGTATAGTGAGGACGACGAACCGACGAAGTGATCATCTCTTCTTGTCTTATCCATGCACTTCCCAAAAGCGCGCATCCATGCATCATGTGGGAGCAGTGCATTGCAGATCATATATATTGTGATTCCTCCTGTATATCATCAAGGTTATATGTACATATTTTTATAGAAAAAATAATATTTGTCAGAAATTCTCTTTGTAATAAATGGTTTTCTTGTGTGTATGTGTTTTTTTTGCTTGCATGCATATGAATGAGAGAGAGAGAGAGAGAGAGAGAGGCGACTGTAAGTTAGGAACAACTGGCCATGCTGCCATTGCTCTGAATTTGACTCTAGCTATTAGATAGATGGGACAGAGGGATGATCGATGAATTCCAAAAGTATAGAGGATGCATGCGTTTACATATGGTGTTTCTCTTGATCAGTATCTCGTGCATATATGTGTCCCATTAATTAGTAATCAGCACATGGTTGCATTTTATCGATCGATTGGTGCTGTACTGCAATGGAATAAGTCAAATCAAGACGCTCTGCTGGGCCTCCTGCTGCCTGCATGCATGGATTATTCGATCTCCCATGAACTGGCACTGCATGCCCTACAGCTAGCTAGCTCCGAGACTCTGACTGCAGCTAATTTGTTGGCCTGCACATGTTTCATGAATGCATTGCATATGCTTGGAGGATTGGAATTGAGCTAGCTACAATGGGGTTAATCCTTAATTTTTTTTGAGATAGGGCTGATTATATTTAAAAAACACAAAAAAGTTGCAACCCTGTGGTTATAATAAAAATAAACAAAAAAATCTATCAGCAAAGAAAAAAGAGGCTCCACATCTTAGAATGCCACAAGAGATACGAACAGACGAGCGCAACCATAACATCGACTAACTCCGACATACCCAAAATTAAATGGAGGAGCATTGGCCATTATCTTCATTCATCTGACAAATCAGCAAATTGGTATTACTAAACTATTTGGTGATCCTAACACTAAGTACAGTGTTGCCGATTGTTTCATTGGCAACCTGACAAACAAGACTTACTAGATCTTCAAGGATCTCACAAAAAATAGCCACCAACAAAGACATAGTAAAAGCAAAGACTCTGTAAACCTAACTCCAAAACACCATGGAAGACAAAGCCTGGATTCCTAGTAGATCTACACCTCTCTAAAGACTTTAAATAAAAAACCCTAAAAAACTTACTTGACCAGGACGAGAGACGGGTCCTTTCCCCCTCACCGCCGGAAAGAACTCCAAAGAGCGGAGGAGGAACGAGACCGGAGGGCGGTGGCAGCGAAGACCTTCAGAGGAGAGATATCAATCACAAGTCAACTGTCTCATACCTCTTAAAGTGGCGTTGGGGTTACTCCTTAATTTGTCTTGGTCAACATAGGAGCATATATAATAGTAGCTAAGATCAAGCGCAAACTACATACATACATAGGGAGATTGTTGTATGTAATGACCCGTTTTTCGTTTCCCTGTTGGAATTCGTTTTTCTGAATTCTAACTCCTCTCTAATTCCGTTCAGCTGTGCCCCAGTTTTTCTCTCCCTGACCAGCCGACTGCTTTTCCCCTTGTGCTGAGTAGATTCCTACTCAGTCCCTGAATCTTGCTCTTTTACCTTTGTTCACTCGGCCACCCTTGCCGCCGAGTAACCCCTTGCATTGCCGACTACCCTGTTAACTCGTTCTGTCTTGCCACCCCAACCTGCCCCGATCCGGTCAAGCTCACGACACCTTGCCTTATCAATGGACGTGCTGTCTCATCGCCTCGCCAAGTTGCACCGCAGCCATGTTTTCCATGCTCCTCCCGTTAGACGCCGACTGCAGAAGTAGTGACGTGATCCGACTTCCACCTGCCCACAACCCCGCTCGGACCAACGGACAATAACCGCCGCACCGCAAGAACCCGCTTGGACCAATGGTTAGTTAGAGGCTCTGTCTGCAAATCCCTCCAACCCGTCCTTGCCACGACCTGAGTGTCTCATCGTCGCTACAGTGTATACCAACTCCCCCGGCCACGCCCAATCCCTAAGTCAATCTCTGCATTGACGTCGCGTCACCTTGCCAGCTTATCTTGACTCCTTTTTCCTCCTCTTTATCGCCTTGCACCGCCGTGTCCCTGCCTCGCATGCCTGCTATAAAAGAACATCCATGCCTCCTCTTTCCTCTGTTTTGCAAGCCAGCCGTCTCTGCCAAACCGCCATCACCAGCTTCACCGCTAAACCATCATCTTCCTCCTCTCCAGACCCTGAGCTCCATCGCCCCTGTGTTCTTCCGTTTGGAACGCGAAGAAGAAAGGAGAGCGGAGTGAAGAAAGACCGAGCTAGTCTACCATCCGGAGTTCCTAACCGGTGAGCCTTGTTGCCCCGTCCGCAAGCTCAACTCAGCTACCTATGATAAACCTTCATCCGACTACCGCGATGTTCTTTTCCTAGTGTTTTACCTCTTTTCAGCGTGTCAGTAATTATCTTTTCTGCTTGTTTAGATCCTAAACCGGTGGACAATCCAGAAGCCGTCTTCGCCGAGGAAGATCTTCCGCTAGAACAAGGCAAGCCCCTTTGATCATATTGCCTCCTATATATGCAAAATTATGTTGTTTGCAAAATATGCATGCTTAGTTTACACTTTAAATTGATCGGCCTCGGTCTGCAAGCGCAACTGATGGACCTACCCAGTAGTCGCACTTATTTTGGTAGGATGTTGATGTATTTTTCCCTTGATAGCCCCACAAATGGCACATTGGCATCCTATCTACGGATATGAATGCTGAGTAGAATAGCTTAGCCCTGCAACGATTATATTGTCGTTGGGAAACATTGGTTTTTGCTCAACTGTTTGAAAACATGGTACTTTGCGTATCGGCGTGTTTATGAAAATAAATAAAGTTTGAGAAAACCCTGATGTACAGAGACAGTGCCTGTATGGCCTGGCTGTGTATTATCGATAAGGACCGTTTCCTTTGGGGATTGCATCCGAGCATTTTACGGTACGACCATACGGGTAGTATGGGCTACCCCTGGCCGAGTAAATTGTAGGTTTAGAGAAGTCTGGTGTTGACTGGAATGGACTCATCTGAGTTGTGGCTCGTGAGCCCTGGTGCTGATGGTGGTTGGAGCCGACCTGAAGCATTGATCCTGTGTGGATTCTTCTGCTGGCATTGGATAACCCTAGACTGGCTTTGGAAATGGTCTTGTCACGAACTTCTGGTACAGGCCAGTACTCGGTGTAAGTTTCGTGTCGTTTGGGTAAAGCGTGCACCCTCTGCAGAGTTTAGCTGAACTGTTCGAACAGCCGTGCCCACGGTTAAGGGCGATGTAAGGTGATTCCCATAGCGTAGATTTGGTTGCCAGTGATTTGTGAAAGTGATTGATGGGAAGGGAATCATGACTAGAGTTTGCCGAGTAAGCAAACGGAAGGCCTATGTGGCCAGAAACGGGTCTGTGTGACCCGGGGGTGTTGAAGCACCATAAGCAAGTGTGTGAAAAGTTAATAGGAGTAAGTCTTCGGGTTGTAGCCAGAAGACGATAAAGAGTAGACTACCTGGTTGTAGCCAGGGCAGTGAGTTTGTGCTAACTGGTTGTAGCCAGTGTAGCGAATGATCTGATAACTGGTTGTAGCCGGAAAATGCTAAAAGAGGTAGCTGAGATTTGGTTGTAGCCGAGTCTCAGGGCCAACGGGTGGTCGGAGCCACTCGGGAGAAGTAACAGAGCTAAGGAGTGGTCGAAGCCACTCGGGTGACCGCCGAGTTGTGTTGTCACTCGGTTAATCACCGGAAGATGAAAATGGAAATACATGATTCAGTAACTATATGTGGTGAGTTGTTGAAAAGTAACTTGCGGAATGGATCGAGGCGTGAGCCTCTTTCCGACAACTAAAATTGGACACACTAGCATTTGACAAGCAAAATGTTTCTAAAGGCTGTTTTCACAAACAAGACTTTTAGCCCCTTTTGTTTGATCGACATGGCACCTTTCCCTGGCTTGCGGAGTACGAAAGTACTCACCCTTGTTCCTATATTTGTATATATATTATATTAGGTTTTGAAGAAGAAGACGATGACCCGACTGCTGCCGAGTTCCTCCAGGACCAAGCCGACTACGAGGACTTCTGAGGTTTTGGGCCTAGCTTCCAACCAAGCCTGTGGTATCATCATGTTCCATCGCCGAGTAGTTTTCCTCCCCTGCTTCCGCCCTATCTGTGTTGTATCTTGCTAGTTACCCTGTTCTTGCCGTTGTCCATCTAGGGCCTGTCCTGGATGGAAACCTTTGTATTATATGTACGCTATTATGTACTTAATGTTTAGTGTACTCTGAGTTTGTATCACCGATGACTATGTGTGTATCCGACTACTGATCTAGGGATCGGGTACTGTACGCACATGGTGGGCTTCCGCCTTGGTGGAGGCACCCCCACATTGTAGCATGAAAGAGGAATTTTATGGTTCTTGATAGGTATCGAAAGCACCAAATTTTTTATGTAAATTCTGCATTCCTTAAGGAGGTATGTACCAATTTTTTTAGTGTAAATTTTATAGTCCTTAAGGAGGCACCACACTTTCTAATGTAAATTTTAGTACATCTAGTATGATGCCTACTTAAGGACCATAAAGTTACTCCACATGAACTGATTGAAATAGTTGTCAAACATAATTACACAAGGGAGTTACTTGCCAGAGACTAAAAAATTACCTATGCAAAGGACCAATGTGTGTATTACATTACATGTCAAATATTGTTACTAATGCATACTAAATATTAATAATCCCTTTGTGTGCAATAATGCAATTGGGTTCAGTTATATACGCATGGAATAGTAGCTAGCTACATTGAGGAATGAACGAATAAGGGACTAGCTATATTTATAGCGTGTCTTCCTTACATGTCTCATTCAGACCACAAGCCCTTCAAGTGTTCCGGGCATTCCTAGATCATACCTCGTGGTTATATTTAGTCAGAATGAGATATTCGAGACCATGCCCTTTGCCAGTTTAAGAACAAGAAAATTTCAAGCTTGTTTAATACTCGGACAATATGTACATATCCTATAATTTGACAGTATAGACGCCCCCTAACTCTTGACTACTTAGGTAATTTAGAGCGATATCTAACATGTAAGTAGTCAAAAAGCACAACTATAGGGAAAATATATTTGCCAACATAGAGAATAACAAGGTACACTATATGATATATGTAAAAACTTACAGATATGTCGCCTTTCTTCATCAGCTATTCTGTACGCGTCTAGTTAGAGTACTTAGACCACCTTGTAGAGACCTTATCATCTCACTTAGGGGAGTGCGTGAGACCGAATTTGTTGTTTGTGATAAAGACAAAGAGCTTGGTGGTATCATCTAATGAGAGCAGCACACACGGTCACCTTACATGTGTTGTTCGGTGTATACATGCCATGTGATCATATTTCAAAGCTATTATCATTGGTCTCATTTGGTCGGTATAGAATTTCGACCAGCAAACAATTTTTGACTTGACTCTGTCTTTTTATCCTTTCTTGTACATAATGTGTCTTGAAATTACTGATCCGGCACACATCTAATCAAAATAGAGTTTTGACTAATGGGCTCGGTTGGACCAATATATGTCTGGTAATCGAGTTATGGAGTTGTCGGTTTGTGCATTATTTAGTCAGGATAAGACATCGACAATGGAGAGCTTCTGACTAGTTTCCGCCTTACTCGGAGTGGGCATTAGATCGGTTGTTCCATTATTCTGATTCTTTTAAAATCAACTTCTAAGAACAACTAGTTAGATAACAAGCCCCCGAGTGACGCTCAGGAGTAACATAAACTAAAATATTGAAATGCTTTTCAATAGTAAGTAGAATTTACATACTTTCTCCAGGACCCGACTATCTTGTCATAAACATAGTTAATGAGTAGACAGTCCAAGAAGGAAACAAATATAAGAATTACCGATGTATTTTGACTGTCTGATGTCTTTTGTCCACAATCTCGGTACTGTAACCAATTGCTCGAGCCGAGTTAAATCTTGTTACGAAGAAGTGGTCAATTTGGATAGCTAGGTGCTTGATCTAGACTGATTTGTATGGGTGGTAGGACCGCTACACCCTACTGGTGTGGAGGCCATGGGCCCCGGGTACTTCATTACTAGTACATGGGCCACTCGGATAGAGGATGGGCCGAACCATGTAATTAGAGATAAGATAGCACCCGGTAGGCTGTGCCTTGTATAATAAGAAAGCATAGTCTTAATCGGATAGGACTCTATCTCTAAGAAGGAAATCCCTTGGCCGTATCCGGCTGGGATCCTTATCATGTACCCCTGTCCCCTAGTATATAAAGGGAGACAGGGCGCCCCTCAGGGCAAGGACAACAAGATCATCGATCACCATACACCTCAGAGGAATAACACCTCAACTGGACGTAGGGTATTACCTCACCTTGAGGGCCTGAACCAGTATAAATCTTCTGTGTTCCTCTGCAATCCACCGAATTCACCTTCGCCGAGTAGCTCCATAGTTTTATTGCCGGTGCAAAGCATCGACAGTTGGCGCGCCAGGTAGGGGTTCCGGCGAATTCCTCATTAGAAGATTCGATGAATTCAATCAACAAAGTCAACAGTAATAAGTTCTCCCCCGGAGATGCAATTACCTTCGGGAGCTTAGACTTCATTGCCGACCAACTCAGCAATCTCACCTTGGCTGAGGCAGATCCAATCTTGCCAGCCGAGGAACTAGCCGACATTGCACCAGTCGGCTCACAGGACGTCGCGATCTCCTTCCCCGACTTACTGCGGCAGTCCTTCACATCGCCAAGCATCGGGACAACCCTCTCCTTCGGCGTTCGACTTGCGCTAGGCCTTGAGCCAGCCCGGGTTGGGCCAAGAAGGGGAGAGGTCGTCAATCTCCCTCACAGCTCCGGCGATGCTGCGCATCTAAATCCCGCGCAGCAGACCCGATCTCCAGCAATTCAGTTTGGACACGGCCAAGCGCCGTTTCAGATTGGATCTAGAGAGGTCGGAGTCGTTCTCACTCCGATAAACTATTCGGAGTCCGACACCAAGTCGGACAGCGGTTCAAGCATCAGTTCGGACTCTAATTCGGCAAGCTTCCTCCTCTCCCGTGAGATCTTCATGGCTTCAACACCACCTTCCGAGGTACGCCGACTACAAGAGGAGCAGCATGAGGAGGCGCGCCGACTACGACAAGAGGAGGCTAACTGCGAGGCCCGCAATGACGAGCTACGCCAGGCTGGGCGAGTCGCCCAGCAACAGATCCTCCAAACCAAAATTGGCGACCACGACATCTTCGTCACGCCACAACAGAACGTTGTGGCCGCAGCAACTCTGCTGGACACACTCCAGCTCGGGCCCGATCATCAGGCCACCTCGACTATTGCTAAGATCAAGGCGATGATCACAGCTGCTGCTTGTTAGCAGCAACAGCAGTCGGGCGACACAGTTATACCGACCAACCGGTCGGGTTCTCCGGCGGCAGACTCATCTGCATCAACGCGACGCTAGGCGGCCGGCTCCAGTCGGCAACACGAAGAGTCTCGGCAAACCACGCTCGGCAACACCAACAATAACAACCGGCGGCGTCATCAGTACGATCGCCGACCCAATCAAGACCTCCGAGTGCGACTGCACCGCGACCTTCGCCACACCTTAAACGCCCGACGTGAAGAACGCGAAGAAGATGAATGCCGCCGACTGGAGGACGAAAACGAGCGCTTCGGTCTCCACCACGAGCGGCTGCACCGCCAAGATCGGAGTCAGAGCCCTCATGAAGACGAAGGCATCCCAGCCTTCACTCGAGAGCTACAGGACGTCTTTTGGCTGACTGGCTTTAAGCCCACCGGGATTGAAAAGTACGACGGCAAGACAAACCCCGAGTCCTGGCTCACCGTTTACACCCTAGCAGTTCGAGCTGCTGGGGGCGACAGCAGAGTCATGGCTAACTACCTCCCAGTCGCGCTAGCCGACTCCGCGAGGACATGGCTGACAAGCCTCCCGAGGCGGTCGATCGGTTCCTAGGGACAACTCAGGGAGCGGTTCATCGCTAATTTCCAGGGGACCTACGACAGACCCGCTTCGGAGCATGATCTCTATCAGCTGCACCAGAAGAAAAACGAGTCTTTGCGCGAATTCATCAAAAGGTTTTCCAAGAAGCGCAACCAAATTCCAACTGTCAAAGACGAGGCCGTCATCGCCGCCTTTCGCAAGGGGGTAAAAGACGCTCCACTCATCGCAAAATTCACTCAGAAGCCACCATCCACGGTCCGGGCGCTCTTCGACATGGCCAACAAATACGCTGACTCGGCCGAGGCGGTCGCTGAGGCCCTCGACGAGAAGAAGGAGCCCCGACAGAAGGACCAGAAGGCGAAAGCCGACAATGAGCCGTCTCAGAATAAATCTGGCAGCCGCAAGCGGAAGTCGGACAACGAGGTGGCCAACATGGAGCGCAGTCGGTCGTGGCCCCAGCAGAACAACGACTACCAGAAAGTCATGAGTGGGCCATGCCCCTTTCACCCCAAGGGCAAGCACGCGGCCAAAGACTGCTACATGCTCAAGAAGTTCGCCTCCGAGTAGGCTTCATCGTCTGGCGCCGACAAGGACAAAGATAAGCCAGACTCGGGTCCGGCTGACGATTTCCAAGATCCTCAAGCCGAGCTCAACCACATCTTCGGGGGGCCACTCGCGTACGAGTCCAAGCGCAAACAGAAGCTTTCAGCGCGCGACATCAACATGGTCTCCGCGGCAGATACCCCCCAATACCTGCGCTGGTCAGAGATGGCCATCACCTTCAATCGCGCAGATCACCCAGATCGGGTTTCCCACCTGGGACGCTACCCACTCGTCCTGGACTCGGTCGTCAGAAACATCAAGCTAAAGAAAACCCACATCGATGGAGGTAGCGCGCTCAATATCCTGTTCGCCAAGACTTTGGACGAGATGAAGATTCCTCGTTTAGAACTACGGCTGAGCACCACGCCCTTCCACGGGATAATTCCCGGCCTGTCATCAACTCCACTCGGGCAGATAACTTTGCCGGTAACCTTCGGCACGCAGGATAATTTCCACACAGAAAACGTCTGCTTCGAGGTCGCCGACTTCGAGACCGCGTACCACGCGATACTCGGACGATCGGCACTCGCCAAATTTTTGGCGATACCGCACTATACATACATGGTGCTAAAGATGCCTGGGCCAGCAGGAGTCCTCTCCCTCTGCAGCGACATCAAGCAAGCCTTCACCTGCGACAAGGAGAGCTGCGAACTGGCTCAATCACAAGAGGCGGCAGTCGGGCGCGATAGCATTCGGCAAGCCATCACAACAGAAGTCGAGCAAGATCAAGTTCCGGCAAAAAAAGCAGCGAAGTTGGGAATTTCAGCGGACTCTGACACGAAGAAGATCCCCCTAGACCCTTCCGACCCCTCCAAGACTGCTCTAGTCGGGACCGGACTCGACCCCAAATAGGAAGACGCGCTCGTCACCTTCCTCCAAGCCAATAAGGATATCTTCGCGTGGAAACCATCTGACATGTCGGGCGTACCAAGGGAGGTGATCGAGCACGCCCTAAACGTGAAGACAGATGCCAAGCCAGTCAAGCAACGGCTGCGGCACTTTGCTCAAGACCGCAAAGATGCTATTCGGGAGGAAATCACCAAGCTCCTCATAGCCGGGTTCATCAAGGAGGTCTACCACCCGGACTGGTTGGCAAACCCAGTTCTGGTCTGGAAGAAAAACGGTAAATGGTGCATGTGCGTCGACTACACTGACCTCAACAAAGCGTGCCCCAAGGACCCATTTGGTCTTCCCTAGATAGATCAGGTGGTTGATTCCACAGCAGGGTGCGACCTACTTAGCTTTCTCGACTACTACTTGGGATACCATCAAATCAGCCTGAGGGAGGAAGACTGCTTGAAGACATCTTTCATCACGCCGTTTGGAGCGTATTGCTATATCACAATGCCATTCGGTCTGAAGAACGCGGGCGCAACCTATCAATGGGCTATTCAACGGTGTCTGCACACTCAGATCGGGCGCAACGTGGAAGCCTACGTCGACGACGTGGTGATCAAGACCAAGTCCAAAGAAGACCTCATCGCTGACTTGGAAGAAACCTTCCAAAATCCTCGAAGATTCAAGATGAAGTTGAACCCGGAAAAATGCGCCTTCGGAGTGCCATCCGGAAAGTTACTCGGCTTCATCGTCTCGCATCGCAGCATCGAGGCTAACCCGGAGAAAGTCAACGCCATCAGGAACATGGCACCCCCGACCAACCTCAAAGACGTCCAGAAGCTGACAGGCTGCATGGTGGCACTCAGCCGGTTTATTTCCCGACTGGGCGAGCGGGGCATGCCCTTCTTCAAGCTACTCAAAAAGGCGGACAATTTCCAATGGACTCTAGAAGCCCAACAATCCTTCGAAGACTTTAAACAATTCCTCACATCACCCCCCGTGTTGGCGTCACCCCTGCCCCAGGAACCGCTAATGCTATATCTGGTGGCAACAACACAGGTAGTCAGCACGGTGCTAGTGGTTGAGCGATCCGAACAGGGTCATATTCAAAAAATACAACGGCCAGTCTACTTTGTCAGCGAGGTCCTTGCCGACTTGAAGACGAGATATCCGCAGGTCCAGAAGCTGCTATACGGCCTACTCATCACAGTCCGGAAGCTGGTGCATTATTTTCAAGCACACCAAGTCACGGTGGTCACAGCGTTTCCACTCGGGGATGTCCTTCATAATCGCGAGGCCACCGGCCGAATGGCTAAATGGGCACTCGAGTTACTGGTGTTTGACATCACCTTTCAACCATGGACAACAATTAAATCTCAAGCTCTAGCCGACTTTGTGGCCGAGTGGACGGAAGTTCAACTGCCAACACTAACAGCAAAGCTAGAGTACTGGACAATGTACTTCGACGGTTCTCTACGGATCAGCGGCGCCGGGGCTGGAGTCATATTGACCTCCCCCACTGGCGAAAAACTGAAGTACGTTTTACAAATCCACTTCCCGGCTTCCCACAATGTCGCCGAGTACGAAGCACTTGTTCACGGGCTCCGTATCGCTATATCACTCAGCATACGTTGACTGGTTGTGCGCGGGGATTCTCAACTCGTGGTAAACCAAGTCACGAAAGATTGGACCTGTCTCGACGACACCATGGCGGCATACTGTCAGGAGTTCCGCAAGCTGGAAAACAAGTTCGACGGGCTGGAAATCACACATGTCCTGCGTCAATACAACGACGCGGCAGACGAGCTGGCAAACATGGGATCCAAGCGAGAAGCAGTTCCGACTGGAATCTTTATCGAGCAACTTATGGATCCATCAGTCAAGAAGAAACCGGCACCGGATCAGTCGGGAGGCGACCCTACCCCGGCCACAGATGAGGTGCTGCACATATGTCAAGACTGGAGGACTCCCGTTGTCAAATTTCTCCTGGACGATGAACTCCCGGAAGATCGCAGTCAAGCCGAGCAGATAAAGCATCGAAGCAAAAGCTTCCTACTGGTCAGAGAAGACCTTTACCGAAGAAGCGCATCCGGTGTCCTCATGCGCTGCGTCACCACCGAGGAGGGCAAGCAGATTCTGCATTCGATTCACTCGGGCATATGTGGCAACCACGCCACATCCAAGACGTTAGTCGGAAAGGCTTACCGGCAGGGATTTTTCTGGCCCACAGCAGTAACAGACGCCAAAGACATCGTTCGCAAGTGCGAGGGTTGCCAGTTCTACGCAAGACAAACAAATCTCCCAGCCCAGGAACTCCAAACTATCCCCATTTTCTGGCCATTTGCAGTATGGGGGCTCGACATGGTCGGGCCTTTCAAGAAAGCGATAGGAGGGTTCACACATTTATTCGTCGCGGTGGATAAATTCACCAAGTGGATTGAGGCTAAACCCGTTGCAACAATTACAGCGGCACGAGCAAAGGACTTCATCATGAGTATACTATACCGGTTCGGGGTCCCTAACCGCATCATCACCGACAATGGTACTCAGTTCGCGGCCGGTGTATTCCAAGACTTCTACGACGATTTCGGCATCAAGATCTGCTACACATCTATGGCACACCCGTGGAGCAACGGGCAGGTCGAACGAGCCAACGGTATGGTCTTACAAGGCATCAAGGCCAGGATATTCGACCGACTACAACCATATGCGGGCCGGTGGGTACAAGAACTCCCATCCGTTCTCTGGTCTCTCAGAACCACGGTTAGTCGGGCAACAGGGCAATCCCCTTTCTTTCTGGTCTACAGTGCCGAGGCTATGCTACCTACAGAGTTACAGTTCGGCTCTCCGCGAGTCCGGGCTTACTCAGAAGATGACTCCAACCATACCCGACTGGTCGAACTAGATCAGCTGGAAGAAGCAAGAGACACCATAATAATCCAGTCGGCAAGGTATCTTCAAGGCCTACGTTGCTACCACAATCGCAATGTCCGTGGCCGCGCCTTTTTGGTCGGGGATCTCGTTCTGAAGAAAATACAAACCACCAAAGACAGGCATAAATTATCCCCAATCTGGGAAGGGCCGTTCATTATAGCCGAGGTCACGCGGCCAGGCGCCTACCAACTGAAGACCGCAGACGGCGTTCTCATCAGCAACTCATGGAACATAGCACAGCTACGTCCTTTCTATGCCTAAGTTCTACAATTTTTATGTGTACAATTCTTCTGACTCACTACGCCGCTTGTATCAACCGAGTAGTGAGTCGGGGGCTGCATGTATATATGTGTCCTGTCAATAACATACGAGCTTATCTTACTTCGGTTATGAAGCCTTACTACGACTGTCACGTTTGCCCGAGTACAGCTTCTTACTTTGAACGTTTTTATTAAGTTCTGACAGACTAACTCGGTGCATACTACACGGTCGAGTAAAGCTAATGACGACTGAGTAATGAGCTTGGCGGCACGGCACACATATTTACACATGCTTGTTTAACAAAAGTTTATATACACCGACTGCATAACATGTTGCCCTTACAGACCCAGGTCTCGGGTAATTATTTCAGCAGTCGGCTTCGCCCGAGCAATCAGCTCCAGCGCCTCCTCGGGCGTCGTCTCTTCGGCAAACCCCCTCCCCGATGGCTTCGATATCCGCCCTTGGGTAGATGGACTTGGTCATCGCCAGGGTTTGGGCCACGCCGGCGACAACATGCTCATCCGAGTACTTTTTCAAGGCACTCGGTGCATCCTCGAGATGCGCCACTATCTGGGGGATTCTGCTGCAACTGGTCCCCACAGGGCGGGGATCTATGAGGTCAAGGAGCCCTTTCACGGACCCGACGAGGGCCTCCCGTGACTCCCTGATCACTCTTATCTCCTCTGTGTAGAACCGATACTGGGCCTGGACATTGGCTCTCATGGCTGCCCAGGTCCACCGGCAAGTAAACTTGTCAGATTCGGTTACAGATGGAACGACTAATGGATTGGCTAAGATCACAGTCAGGTTGAGGACTTACTTTCGTAGTCGGCCTCCCACCCGGCCACGGTCTTTTCCAGTTCGGCTTTTTCTTCACCGAGCTTGATGACGGCCTCCTTCAACTCGGCCTTCTCCCGGTCAAGCTCGGTGTTGGCCTTTGTCAGGTCGGCCTTGACCTTCTCAAGCTCGGCCCTGGCTTCTTTGGCCTCCTTCAGTTGCGATTCCCTCTCTGTTCGGGTCTTCAACTCCGCTTCGAGGGCTGTACCACAGATTAGCCAAGAGCTCAACCGTGCAGTCATGACATAACTGGGCAGTCGGGAACAACACAGCTGGATGAATACATCAACGGTTCGGTCGGGAAGATATATTCGGGGATCCTACCTCTGATCTTTCCGGCTAGGGCCCACGTCTCCGCCCTGAGCTGATCGGCGCCACTCTTCAGCCAGGCCTCCCTCCCCGCATGACGCACCTCCATCTCGGCCTTCAATGCCCGGAGCTGCTCCAATTCTGCGAGGTGGGGAGCTACCTCGACCAAGATTTCCGTCATCGCCTCATTGTGGTCGACAAGCTTCTGCTCGGGATAAGAGACAAATCAAGGACGGAGTCATATGTCAAAACAAGAAGATTGCCAAGGCTCTACCACAAGAATCATACTGCGACTCCCTTGGACCCGCTGATGGCGGCGCGAAGCAAGCTTTCGCGCTCTCTCCTCGCGACGACTTCATCAAGCCTGAAGCTCTTCGCTGTCCCATCAGGAGCCGTCCATGTGAATGTCCGGGGCATCAAGCGTGGAGGAGCTTCGATCCGGAGCAGATGCGGGATCTCCGGCGGCGGTGACGACGACGACGACGACCACAACGGCGATGGGGTCCTGGCCTCAGCACCGCCGTCCCCCGCAACCTCGGGGACCGGCTCAGGGGCTCCGGCCGCGGCCTCCGCGACGAGCGACGCTTCGGGGGCTCGGGCCTCAGCCTCAGCAGCCGCCTCTCGGTCGGGTGGCGGCAGCGACCCTACAGTCGGGACCACCTCGGTCTCCGTGACCGGGCTGGCCACCGGCTCAACAGGTGTGTCCGCGGCCGCCGGCTCGGCTGGGGCAGGCTCATCAAGGGGAGTGGTCGGGTCGACCTCCTTAAGATCGATATCGGCCCGCTTCCTGCACGACGAAACAATGCATCACGACACTGCTTCAACACACAAGGATTTCAGAAGACCCGGAGCAGCGCACCTCTTGGAGAACTTCAGTTTCTTGCCGGGTGACCTAGTCCCTGGCGGAGCGCTAGCTCCGGCAGTCGGCCCGGTCGGCGTCACAGTCGGCGGCGGCGAATCAACCCCAGTCGGCCTCGACTCCGGTGTGGTCGTCTTGGGCACCTCCGCCCCTGGTGGCGTCTGCTCTAGCCGGCCCCTCGGTGGCGTCGCGGCCGGGCTCGACAACGTCGGGCTCAAACCTGCAGGTCTCAACCTGGGACTTGACCACTTGGGCGTCACGGCGACGACATCCTTTATCTTCAGGCTTCCGGCCACGGCGCGCGCCGTCATGGCCCCCTAGCCCCGATATAATATCAGCTTCTTCCCCGCTCTCTTGGAGTCGGGTTGGGCAGCAGAGGGACTTCTCGGCCTCTTCTTCGACACGACGGCCGACAACGGGCGGGAGTCCTCATCAAACTCCACACACCACTACAAGAAATTCAACAAGATACATTACATATTCCCGGGGGCTTAGACATCCGAGTCTGCAGGCATGCGCCACGAAGGAAAGATGGATGTTACCTCGGACCGGGGCCAGCTGCGCCTGTAAGACGCAATGCGTCTCTTTTTGTCCTCGGTTTCAATTACCTCGCTGGAGAAGTATCCGAACAGGGTCTCTGTCACCTTCCGCTCCTCGGCCGATTCCCGGCTGACCCGGTCAGGGTCATGTTTCCCCCGGTAATCCCAGGCGAACGCGCTCCTTAGCTTCAGGGGCTGGAAGCACCGAGTCAGAAACCGCCTGGCCACCTAGGGACCAGTTAGGCCGGCCTTTTGAAATTATCCAGCTTCGTCAGCAGTTGGTGCACTTGACCCATCTCTTCATAGGTCGGGTCCGCCGACCAATTCGGCAAAACTACCGGCGGCGAGCCGGTGAATGGCCGCAAGGAGGGAGCCAGATCTGCGCAATAGAACCACTCCTTGTGCCAGCCCTTCAAGGAGGATTTCAAGGGAAGATCAAGATATGACTTTTTTCTATCACTCCTCAACTGAAGACCAGCCCCCCGAATCACGCTGATGCTATTCTTGGAGGGCTGAGGTTTAATGTGGAACAAATGCCTAAAGAAATTGAAATGGGGCTCCACTCCCAAATAGCACTCGCACAGAGTGACAAAGATAGAGATCTAAAGAATCGAGTTGGGATTCAAATGCATCAACTCTAGCTTATAGAAGTCAAGGATGTGGCTGAAGAAATCAGAAGACGGAAGGCACAAGCCTCGATCGAAAAAAGAGGCGAAAACTACCATTTCACCAGGTCGGGGATTTGGGCTCGACTCATCCCTAGCTGACCGCCAGCGAATCACCTCCTGACTGGGCAACTTCAGTTCGCTCTCTAGCCACCTCAGCTTCACCGAGCCGCAATCCGAAATCAGCCAAGAACTCCCCGGCGCCCCCGCAAGATCCGAGGCTTTCGACATGACTGGAGGCAGTGAGATTTGGGGAAAAGCAAATCGGGGGCTTGGATCAAGCGAAGAGGATTGGAATCGCCCGAGTTCGGGTGGGGAATGGCAGCAGCTAACCCTAGCTGGGCGGGAGGCGAAAAGTTGGGCGTGAAGGTGGAAGACGAAGCGATTGGCTGATTTGGGGAAGATGAAGAAATCTTTTTCTTTCTCCCTGCTTTTATAGAGCCGATGCCGACTAAGATGGGCTTGGGCCTACATAGTCTGCACTAGGCCACCAAGATATGAGTTCCTACAGTAGCATGCTCCATGTGGGCCGCTTGCAAGCTGAGTTGAAATTATAGCGCTGGTGCTACTAACAGGAGCTGATGAGGTAAACAAATATGCTTCATGAGAGCCTAATTGCTAAACATATATGTTTGGGTATTTGTTTTATTCACCAGGTCTCGAAGATATATCCTTAGAAGGATCACAAGCTGGTCTTCATTAAAATTGGAGATGCAGGTATCTTTCTTGGGTACAGCTGACCACGCCGTGGATTTATTTTCATAAAGTGGTACTCGGCCTACATGCGTGGCCATCAGTTGCCATGAGCAACATTTTACCCACTGACATGATGTGGAAGAGTCTTACTCTAGAGTAGTGCACTACTCGGGAGAGACTATAAATATCTTTTCCCGCTGACATGATGCGGAGGAGTCTAACTTCTGAGTGGGACGCCACTCGGAAAAGACTATAAACCCCCCTTTTCCAGCTGACATGACACTGAAGAATCCCATATACGAGTAGCATTCTACTCGGCAAGACTATAAACACATATTTGGACTGACATGAAGTCGAAGAGTCCCACGTACGAGTAGTCTCCTACTCGGCAAGACTATAAAATTTATTCCGGTTGACATGATACCGAAGAGTTTCAAATACCAGTAGTAATCTACTCGGGAGAGACTTCCAGGTTAAAGATCTTTGACTTTATGTTTAATTGTCTTCACAATTAAGCACAAAGTCGGGGGCTACACCTAATAGGTGTGCCTATTCGGAGCACACTATTCATATATCTACATGAAGCCCTTCATAGCCTCGCTGCCAGCTGACATGAAGCAGGACTCCGAAGAAGACTTACTCGGACAAAGAGTACTCGGGGGCACTGCACTCGGGCAACCTTCACCTTGGAGGACGAGCACTCGGCATCAGCTGTGACTCAACTATGAAGGTCTCAGGGGCTACTGTGGAGGCCATGGGCCCCAGGTATCTCATTACTAGTACATGGGCCACTCGGATAGAGGATGGGCCAAACCATGTAATTAGAGATAAGATAGCACTCGGCAGGTTGTGCCTTGTATAATAAGAAAGCATAGTCTTAATCGGATAGGACTCTATCTCTAAGAAGGAAATCCCTTGGCCGTATTCGGCTGGGATCCTTATCATGTATCCCTGTCCCCTAGTATATAAAGGGAGGCAGGGCGCCCCTCAGGGCAAGGACAACAAGATCATCGATCACCATACACCTTAGAGGAATAACACCTCAACTGGACGTAGGGTATTACCTCACCTTGAGGGCCTGAACCAGTATAAATCTTCTATGTTCCTCTGCAATCCACCGAATTCACCTTCGCCGAGTAGCCCCATAGTTTTATTGCCGGTGCAAAGCATCGACAACTGGTCTCGCAAAGGCCAGCATCATAGTCGAATCTCGACCACTTGCCTGTGTGGTAGGACCGCTATGCCCTATTGGTCCTGCGAAGACAAGCAGTGTAGTCGGATCTCAACCATTGTCTGGGTGATAGGACCGCTACGCCCGTTTGGTTCTGTGAAATCCAGCGGCGGTAGGGTCCCGACCACTGTCTCGGTGGTAGGACAGCTATGCCCTACTGGTCCCACGAAGACCAGTGGCGTAGTCGGGTCTCGACCACTTGCATGAGTGCTCGGGCTGGCAACTTGATGCGCATCTCATGTGGCCAACACGGTTCGTATTTATTTTACCAACTCGCAAGAATATCGGAGGACTGTGGTTTACTCAAAGCTTTTTGTCGGAAACGTCTTTTCGATTGTATTGTTTGTCTGCCACGTATGCCTCCTTTGTTAGACGATGACATGCTATATGTCATCGTTGTTCATGATCTCAACCTGTATCACCATTCTAGATGTCATGGGCAGCGCCTCGGGCCCTCCATTTACAAGCGGAGCGCCTCCTTCACCCATAGTTCAACTAGTCAGCTTTGACCAATCAAGACAGATGGCATGGACAACATCTCAACAAACATGCCGGGTGATCAAGCTGGTAACTTTTGCGAGGTATCGTCCAATAACATTGTGATGGCACCCTAGATGTCACCTTTGTTCGAGGTCTCTACTTTAATCATCATGGTAGATGGCATAAACAGAACCTTAGGCCCTCCGTTTGCAAGCGGAGTGCCTCCTTTTATCCATGTTTCAACCATGTTCGATCAGGAGTAGTCGGGATGGATGATGGATAAGTAGTGGAGTACTCAGATGCTTGGTGTCTATCACACCCGGATCTGGCACCGCCATACAACGGCACCAAATAGGACGTGCCGCAGGAAAACAGCGCGAACTGCTTCCCCGCGGAACCGCGATACCAATACCAATCACAGGACGCAGCGCTAGTATCCACGGAAATCAGACATGCATCATTGCAGAACCTTAAATAATTAAATAGACATATACCTTAACTTACGTTGCAGCTTTGGAGCAAACCAGAGACAGCAACGAATAGCATAGAGGCAACGGCACAATGGAAACAGCGGACTAAGTCCGAACACACAGACATCGGCTAGGAACCAAGACGAAACCCTAATCTTCACTTCACTGCAACACCAGCTCCAGCTCCCGACGGAGAACTATACATATAGAGCAAAGGTGAGTACATACGTACTCAGCAAGCCAGGGGACTTAGGTGGTTGTTGCAGGCTTCAAAGAGAAACTAGATATTTTGTAATTCTTTTTTGTTGAAATCTTTTAAATCTGCTAGTGTGTGCTTCTCAACAATCAGGGCGAAGTGAGTCTCGCCCGATCGGAGTGAAAGATGCATTAATCTTTATTTCTCTAGTTTTCACAATCTCAAGAATTCATATCAATCGGCTTCCTGAGCCAAAACATTTCTTTGGACTTCTCGAGTCCTGCTGTCCACGACAGCCAAGCCATTTCATCGGACCTCCAGCGTCCTTAAATGGCACCTCCTTTCCACAGTTCCTAAAACCACACACACATTTTTGCAATCAGGGTAAAATAAAACTACGCTAAGGAATCACCTCACATCCGCCCATGACCATGGGCACGGCTGTTCAAATAGTTTAGACCTCTGCAGAGGGGGTACACTTTACCCACACGACACGACTTACTCTGGTCACCAGCTCACATGCATTGGGTACGATTTGGTGACGTAGAGGTTTTCACGACAAGGCATTTCCCGAGCCATCCTAGGTTACCCTTTGCCAACTAGAGGTGTCCTCGAGACCAACAATAGGGTAGGTCCGAGACCATGCTGTGCCAGGAACCCAGGAGGCACCCCCGACGCCCTCCCGCACGATCCACAGTTCAATGGCATGAAAGGCATCCCTAGGCGATTAGTTACTCAGCTAGGGGTTATCCCATATCACCCATGTGATTGTACTGTCATATGCTTGGATGAAATTCTGAAGGATTCGGTCCTTAAAGCGACCACACAGGCATCACACACACCAGATCGGCCTTGTGTCGCAATCTTCTTTTTTTTGAAAATCATTTTGCTTTCACAAGGCACCGACCAAGGTGTCGGATTTTTCAATCGTTTCGAAAAACCATATTTTACCCAAGAAGTTTCTCAATTTTTAAGTTTAAAGAAGCAACCATCAGCACTCGTACAATAATGCATGAATACCGAGGCACGACAGTGATGGTTACAAGGGAACATGGTATTTCAATCATCATGGAAGGATTTAAATGTAGCAAGGTTGGGTAGGTCTACCAGTCTGACTCACAGACAGGACCGAACAAAGCAGTGCACACTTATTGATGCAGTTTCACAAAAAAATAATTAAAGTTCACATATAGGCTCGATTGGTCAAAGGTGACTTGGCTTGCTTCATGAGTCTTCGAGAAATCACCGCGAAATCTGCTCCGAAATGAATTTCTGATGACTGATTACTATGCGTAAACACTCAAAATCTACACAAAGTCCAAGAAATTGATCCTATTTAGTGCTACTCATAGTGCCATTAGATAGATCTCAATTTTAGAAAATTTCTGGAGTTGGAACATAGTCAATCGGAGTCACGGAATAAAAGATATGATTTTCCGAAGTTTATTTGGATTTTGGATAAAGGAAAAGGAGTTTATTTAAATTCCAGGGAGGAATATTCTAGGAATCTTTCCACTGTGCCTATGACAGCTAGGGCCCACTGGCCACTTGGGCCCTCAATGTTAGTGGGGAGGAGGGAAGGACTCAACGGGGCAGTCAGCCTAGGTGGCACACATGGTAGAGACAAGGGGAGGAGATAGCCCACTGCCGGTTGGGGCTCGGGTGGCAGTGGGACAGGGTGTGGCGCCTCCCGACTAGGTGGAAGGCCACCATGTGCATACGGCACCCGATCCCAGGATCAGTAGTCGGGTACGCACAACAATGATACAACTCAGAGTTACAATAAATACATAACAGGGTATACATATATATATATACAAGGAGATCCATCCAGGACAGACCCGGGATGGGCAAAATAATCAACAGGTAAACTAGCGTGAACAGCAAAACAGGGCGGAAGCTGGACAAAAACTACACCACAGGCTCGGTTGGGAACTAGGCTCAAAACCTTCAGAAGTCTTCGTAGTCGGCCTGGTCTTGGAGGAACTCGGCAGCAGTCGGGTCTTCGTCTTCATCTCCAAAACCTACTATACATATATATGAACAAGGTGAGTACTTTCGTACTCAGCAAGCCGGGAAAAGATGCCATGACGGTCAGACAGAAAGGCTAAGGGTTTATTTGCGAAAATTGCCTTTAGAAACTCTTTTCTTTGCAAACACTAGTGAGATCCAAATTTTAGTTGTCGGAAAGAGGCTCACGCCTCGATCCATTCCGCAAGTTGCTTTTCAACAACTCGCCACTTAATGAATCAAGCATAATCATACATGTTCTTATCATCTTTTACTTCGCATTTGTTGGTCCTGTATCTCCCGAGTAGCTACAACCACTCGTTGACCCTGAGACTCGGCTACAACCAAATCTCAGCTGTGGCACTTGATGCCCGCTACGCTGGCTACAACCAGCTAGCTAAACCGCCGCCCTGGCTACAACCCGGGGGCTCGAACATTGCTGCCCTGGCTACAACCCGGGAGCATGTTCATGGCACTTAATGCCCGCTACGCTGGCTACAACCAGCTAGCTAAAGTGGCTTCCCTGGCTACAACCCGGGAGCACAACTTGATCAACTTGTTGCCCTGGCTACAACCCGGGAGCTTGATCAATCCGTCTTCTGGCTACAACCCGAAGACATCAGTACAACTGCCGCCCTGGCTACAACCCGGGGGCTTAAGCTTGCTGCCCTGGCTACAACCCGGGAGCATGATCTTCATCCTGTTTACTTTTCATTCACTTGATTATGGTGCTTAACACCCCGGATCACACAGATCCGTTTCTGGCCACACAGGCCTTCCGTTTGCTCACTCGGCAAACTCTGGTCACGGTTCCCTTTCCATCAAACACTTTCACAAATCACTGGCAAACAAATCTACGCTATGGGAATCACCTTGCATCGCCCTTAATCGTGGGCACGGCTGTTCGAACAGTTCTGCTAAACTCTGCAAAGGGTGTGCGCTTTACCCATCCGACACGAAAATTACACCGAGTACTGGCCTGTACCCAGAAATTCGTGACAAGGCCATTTCCAAAGCCAGTCTAGAGTCATCCAATGCCAGCCGAAAGATCCACACAGGATTCAGTGGTCGGCACTGAACTTCCCTAAACCTACTATTTACTCGGCCAGGGGCATCCCATAATACCCGTCTGGTCGCACTGTAAGATGCTCGGATGGAATCCCCAAAGGAAACGGTCCTTAATGATAATACATAGCCAAGCCACACAGGCACTGTCTCTGTACATCAAGATTTTCACAAGCTGTCTTTATTTCACAAAACACGCCGATACGCAAGGTATCGGGTTTTCCAATCAGTTTAGTAAAACCCAAGGTTTTTCCCAAACGACAAACAACGTCGCAGAGCTAAGCCATTCTACTCGGCATCGTATCCTCAGATAGGATGCTAGCGTGCCATTTGTGGGGCTCTGAAGGGAGAAATATATATATCAACATCCTACCAAAATAAGTGCTGCTACTGGGTAGGTCCATCGGTTGCGCTTACAAACCGAGGCCAACAGTTTAAAAAGGTGTAAACTAAGCATGCATATATTTTCCAAACAACATAGTTTTGCATATATGGGAAACAATATGATCAAAGAGGCTTGCCTTGTTCCAAGGAGGGGTCTTCTTCGGCGAAGGCGGCTTCGGGATCGTCCACCGGTTCAGGCTCTGAACAAGCAGAAAGAAACACTGATAAGCAGGAGAAGTAAAACACCAAGAAAAGGATCAAGAAGTAGTCGGCTGCAGAAAAGGTGGCAGTCGGCTGAACCAGGCTTGCGAACCAGGCGACAGAGCTCCAAAGCTTGAGAGAAGAACAAGAACTCAGCAGAGCTGGAGCTGGCCGGTTTGCAAAACAAAGGAAGAAGGAGCATGGATGGCTCAATATATAGCCGGCGTGCAAGAGTGAGGCACGGTGGAGCTGGGCAACGGGTAGGGAGAAAAAGTCAAGGTGAACTGACAAAGGATTTGACAGGGAGTGACTTTGGAGTCCAACGGGTCAGAGGAGTTGGCAGGCACTGTAGCTGCGATGAGACATTAAGGTCAAGGCTAGGACAGGTTGGAGAAATCTCACTGACAGGGCTTCGGACTGACCACTGGTCCAAGCGATGCAGCAGGTTATTGTCCATCGGTCCAAGCGGTGCTGCAGGTAGGTGAAGACTGGTTCTTCTCCACTTCGGTAGTCGGCGTCCAACGGGCGGGTGCAACTCGGGGGATAAGGAAACAACAGGTCTCAACAAGGTAGTCGGCCACATCACAGTGCGTACTCGGCAGCAAGGAGGTCCGAGTAAGACAAGGGAAAGGGCAGGATATAAGGATTGAGTGGCAATCTACTCGGCTCAAGGGAGAAGGTAGTCGGCTGGCCGGGGAGAGGGAAAACGGAGGCACAGCTGACAGGATAGGGGAGGATTAAGATCCCGAAAACAAGTCTCAACAGGGAAAAGGAAAACGGGTCGTTACACAGGGGGCCCACGGGGGTGGTGGCTTGTAGGCCACGGTGTACAAGAAGAGGAGGCCCATACGTCGGTGCCCTATGGTGCACGGACCAGGTGCGGGGAGAGGGAGAGAGTGGGACAGGTGCACGGGATCCAGTTTAAGGTGGATTATAGCAACTGGGCCCACATGTCACACAGGTTCCCCTGGACCAGACCCGTGGAGCGGAGGGATGGTTTGTGTGTGTGTCGGCTTGCCCGGGACCACACGGCAGTGGAACCGGGGCGCACGGTGCGGCTCACGGGGATCCCAAGGAGGCATGGCCCACTGGACAGTGAACGCAAGGGAGGAGGAGGTGCTGCTCCGCTAGGGTGATCCAACGGCCAACGGTGGTGGTTACTATTCCAGTGAGCGGCTGTGATCGGCGGCATGTGGCAGTGCCGTCGGGGAAAGGGAGGTACGGCGAAACGATTGAGCAGCTTGGATCCGCGAGGGACTGAGCAGCGGTGGCCGACGGTGAGGAGCCAAAGGCGGGAGGAGAGAAAAAAAGGGGTGCGGCGACGATGTCCATGGAGGCGCGACGGCCGTGGCTATCCGCGGCGGCCGAGGAAGGGTGGAGGGAATCCCGGGGTCGCAGTGAGAGGGAGAGAGATGGCCTTCGGTCTCAGGATCCATGGGGAAGTGCGACGGTAGGGCACGCCAGTGCGTAGTGGCATCAAGAGAGAAGATGATAGGGGTTCTTGGCTCGGGATCATGCGGGAATATTACGGCCTAGTGTCGTCCTGAGTAGGGCATGGGATACACGCAATTGCACGGGAGGAAGCTCACCGATGGGGAGCCAGTGTTGATGATGCCAGAAGGAAAATAGAGACGGCGATGGTGTTCAGGCTCTGGGGCAGGGCACACCGAGGCGGGGAAGCAGCGTTCACGGCGGCGACTCAACCGGAGGAGTAGGGCGGCTCCGAGGTGTGTGCATTCGACGGCGGCCGAGGAGGTCCGGTTGTTCTGTCCTGGGGAATAGTAGAGCCAAGGGGTGAGATTGGGGGCTCACGAGGGGTTTTTATAGGCGGTGGAGGGGAAGAGCTCCAATCATGGAGTTCAAAATAATGGAGGTGAGAGATAGGGTATGGCGCTGCGGCGGGAATCCTTTGGGACGACGAAATTGGATCGGCGGTGGGGATTTGTGATGCGGCAGAGGTCAACCAACGGTGACGTTTGAAGCGTGAGAGCGGGAGGATTTTGGGGCCGTGCGCGAGCAGTGGTCCGAGCGCGGGGAGAGGATGGGAGAAAGGGGAAAAAAACAAGGGCGGAGCTTATGCAGAGAGAGGCGGCGAGGGCATCCATGATTTGGTGGCTTGTGGCGTGCGCTGTGGCAGGGCCGGCGCGGGCCGCGGTGATGTCGCGGTGCGGTCAATTGATCGAACACCACTCGGGCGTGAACGGGGGCGAGAGGTGGGGAGCGGAGGTAGGAGAAGCGCAGTATGGCGCTGGATCGACGGCTGTGTGGGGCGAAGCGACACGCGGCAGCGATCTATCAGGCTACGGTGGTCCACGCGGCGGTGAAGGGAATCGGACGGCTGCGCGTGAGAGTGGGGACAGATGGCGCGCATCCACGGCGGCAGTCGCTCACGCGCGTGGCTGCAGTTGTGGAAATTGGATGGCCGAGTGAGGCACTCGGCCACGTGGTGGAGATCAACAGGGCGCGTGCGGTACTAGGCCATGGGCCGCGCGGCTGCAGAGAGGGAAAGAAGAATGGTGGCCTAGTGACATAGTGGTTCTCGGCATTTTTCTAGGGTTTATTTGGAGGGATATTTAGGGTATTTCAAAAAGGGTTTTTGAATTCAAAGTTCCTATTTGGACTTGGAGAAATTCAAGGAATTTTAGGGGAGATCTGTAATGACCTGTTTCTCCTTTCTCTGTTGGAATTCGTTTTCTTAATGCGAACTCCTCTCCAATTCTGTTCAGCTGTGCCCCAGTTTTTCTCCCCTGGCCACGCCCAATCCCTAAGTCAATCTCTGCCTTGACGTCGCGTCACCTCGCCATCTTATCGTGACTCCTTTTCCCACTCTATCGCCCTTGCACCGCCGTGTCCCTGCCTCGCACGCCGGCTATATAAAGCCATCCATGCCTCCTCTTTCTTCTGTTTTGCAACCCAGCCGTCTTTGCCAAACCGCCATCACCAGCTTCATAGCTAAGCCATCATCTTCCTTCTCCCCAGCCCCCTGAGCCGTTTCTGCTCCCCGAGCTCCATCGCCGCCGCCCATCGCCAAGCCTACCATCTGGAGTTCCTAACCGGTGAGCTTTGTTGCCCCGTCCGCAAGTTTAACTCAGCCGTCTACGATAAACCTTCATCCATTTGCCATCCATCGTTAGCCGACTGCTACCTTTCTGCAACCGACTGTCGCGATGTTCTTTTCCTAGTGTCTTACCTCTTTTCAGCTTGGCAGTAATCATCTTTTCTGCTTGTTTAGATCCTGAACCGGTGGACGATCCAGAAGCTGTCTTCGCCGAGGAAGATCTTCCGCTGGAACAAGGCAAGCCCCTTTGATCATATTGCCTCCTATATATGCAAAATTATGTTGTTTGCAAAATATGCATGCTTAGTTTACACTTTAAATTGATTGGCCTCGGTCTGCGAGCACAACCGATGGAACTACCCAGTAGTCGCACTTATTTTGGTAGGATGTTGATGTATTTCTCCCTTGATAGCCCCACAAATGGCACGTTGGCATCCTATCTACAGATATGAATGCTGAGTAGAATGGCCTAGCCCTGCAACGATTGTATTGTCGTTGGGAAACATTGGTTTTTGCTCAACTGTTTGAAAACCCGGTACTTTGCGTATCGGCGTGTTTATGAAAATAAATAAAGTTTGAGAAAACCTTGATGTACAGAGACAGTGCCTGTGTGGCCTGGCTAGGTATTATCGATAAGGACCGTTTCCTTTGGGAATTGTATCCGAGCATTTTACAGTACGACCATACGGGTAGTATGGGCTGCCCCTGGCCAAGTAAATTGTAGGTTTAGGGAAGTCTGGTGCCGACTGGAGTGGACTCATCCGAGTTGTGGCTCGAGAGCCCTGGTGCTGATGGTGGTTGGAGCCGACCTGAAGCATTGATCCTGTGTGGATCCTTCTGCTGGCATTGGGTAACCCTAGACTGGCTTTGGAAATGGCCTTGTCACGAACTTCTGATACCGGCCAGTACTCGGTGTAAGTTTCGTGTCGTTTGGGTAAAGCGTACACCCTCTGCAGAGTTTAGTTGAACTGTTCGAACAGCCGTGCCCACGGTTAAGGGCGATGTAAGGTGATTCCCATAGCGTAGAATTGTTTGCCAATGATTTGCGAAAGTGATTGATGGGAAGGGAATCGTGACCAGAGTTGCCGAGTGGCAAACGGAAGGCCTATGTGGCCAGAAACGGGTCTGTGTGACCCGGGGTGTTGAAGCACCATAAACAAGTGTGTGAACAGTTAACTGGAATAAGTCTTCGGGTTGTAGCTAGAAGATGATACAGAGCAGGCTCCCGGGTTGTAGCCAGGGCAGCAAAGTTTGAGCTAACTAGTTGTAGCTAGTGTAGCGAATATAACCGGTTGAAGCCAGAAAATGCTAAAAGAGATAGCTAAGATTTGGTTGTAGCCGAGTCTCAGGGTCAACGGATGGTCGAAGCTGCTCGGGAGAAGTAACAGACCTAAGGAGTGGTCGATGCCACTCGGGTGACAGCCGAGTTGTGTGGTCACTTGGATAATCACCGGAAGATGATAATGGAAATACATGATTCGGTAACTATATGTGGTGAGTTGTTGAAAAGTAACTTGCGGAATGGAACGAGGCGTGAGCCTCTTTCCGACAACTAAAAATTGGACACACTAGTATTTGGCAAGCAAAATGTTTCTAAAGGCTGTTTTCGCAAATAAGACTCTTAGCCCCTTTTGTCTAATTGACATGGCACCTTTTCCCCGGCTTGCTAAGTACGAAAGTACTCACCCTTGTTCCTATATTTGTATGTATATCATATTAGGTTTTGAAGAAGAGGACGACGACCCGACTGCTGCTGAGTTCTTCCAGGACCAAGCCGACTACGAGGACTTCTGAGGTTTTGGGCCTAGTTCCCAACCAAGCTTGTGGTAACGTCATGTTCCCTCGCCGAGTAGTTTTCCTCCCCTGCTTCCGCCCTGTCTGTGTTGTATCCCGCTAGTTACCCTGTTTTGCCGTTGTCCATCTAGGGCCTGTCCTGGATGGAAACCTTTGTATTATATGTACTCTATTATGTATCTAATGTTTAGTGTACTCTGAGTTTGTATCACCGATGACTATGTGTGTATCCGACTACTGATCCAGGGATCGGGTACTATTTGCACATGGTGGGCTTCCGCCTTGGTGGAGGCGGCCCGGCCCCCACAAGGCCCCACAAGAGGTGGTATCAGAGCATAGGTTGGCCCCAGGAGCGAAACCCTACGCGTGTAGATGCCCTTAGAGATCTTATTTTGAAAACTATATTATTTGCCAAAGCTAGGGATCGCCCAGTCATCTTCTCCTGCCGTGGTAGATTTTGAAAATATCTCTAGAACTCTTGGCTATCCAAAATACCTTTGGCTCCTGTGTGTAGCTCCGGCGTTAGCCCTTAAGGTTTAGTGCTCTGCCCTATCCATCACCCTTCGCCGAAGCCGAGTTTCCGAGTTTGTTTCCGAGTTCCCATGTGCGTTTCCTGGTTTGCTGCTCGATTCCATCATGGTGTTCTGGTTGTTTCTCTTATCTGTTCTATCTGTTTGACTGCCAATACCTTTCTGAGCCTTTCTCCTTCGATTGCCCCTTTTCTAGGATCAGATGGCAGGACATTAGCGTCGCAATGTTTGTGCTCCAGCTCGCCTGGGTTATGAAGACCAAGTTCTAGCCCACAACAACGTGCCTCCTGCAGTAAATGAGCAAGAAGTAGAGCAGACTCATGATCGGATGTCCGGTAATGGCCGTGCAGTTGGCCCTGGTACCTCTGCCGCTGCAGCCACCAACCATGGAGGATTGCCTCAACCCCCTCAGCTTCCGGTAGACCCGCAGTAGCTTATGGCCATCCAGACGCAGATCTTGCAAAGCATTGCTCAAAACTTGGCCGCCTTACAGCCCCTTTTTCACCAAGCTCAACCAGCACAAGCCCATGGCCGCTCTAAGCTTGCCGACTTCCTGAGGTCCCGTCCGACAGAGTTATCACAGACCGCCGAGCCAGTGGAGGCTAACAACTGGCTGAAGGACATAGACAGAAAACTGAACCTAGTGCAATGCACACCCCTTGAGAAAACCTTGTTTGCTGCACATCAACTTCGAGGCCCCGCTACCAACTGGTGGGAGAACTACTGTGCTGCCCATCAGGATGCCGCTAACATTGCTTGGCCTGAGTTTGCTGAAGCCTTCAGAGCCGCATATGTCCTCGAGGGAGTGATTGACATCAAGAGAGAAGAGTTCAACAATCTTAAGCAAGGACATTTCAGCATCAGCGAGTACCTGAGCAGATTCAATCACCTGGCCCGTTATGCGCCCGAGGAAGTGAACACAGACAAGAAGAAGATCAGGAGATTTCTGAAGGGAATGAATGCGGCAATGAAGATTCAACTCCTTGCTCATGATTTCCCTACCTTTCAACACATGGTCGACAGAGCTCTAGTTGTTGAAGACGCTAGGAAGGAAATCGAGGTCTTTCGCAAGCGCAAAGCCTCTCAGATGCAGACTCATGGTGGTCCGCATTCCAAGCCCAATCTCCCTAATCTTCACCGTCAGTTTGCTCCACCCCAGTTCCAAGGGCATATGTCTTGCCCGACTGCTTCCCGCCCAGCTCCATCTGTTCAATCTCGAACCTTCAGTACAAGTACCGGTGTGAGCCACTCTACCCTAGTCAGCCTACAGCAGAGAAGCACCCCGAGTACATCAGGGAGCCGATGTTACAATTGTAACGAGTTGGGTCACTTCGCCCGTCACTGTCCTCGGAAGCAAGCTCTTGCAGCTCCTGGACGCTCCAACACCAGCACTACAAGAGCCCCTGTGCTCAGTCGGGGACAGCCGACTACGCAAGCAAGTGGACATGCCTCCTGTGCCACGCCGACTTTTGGACGAGGCCATGTCAACCACATCCAGTCGAAGACAGCTCAAGAAGTCATGATGGGTACGTTTCTTGTCAATTCCGTACCTGCAGTTGTTTTGTTTGATTCAGGAGCATCGCATTCCTTTATTTCTCAAGCTTTTGTGGATAAATATTGTTGGGATACTTAAGGCCTTAGGGTACCTATGATCATACACTCCCCTGGCAAGGAGTTTAGGTCAGACCAATCTTGCCCTAGGGTTACCCTGGTAATTGAAGGGGTTAGTTTTGCAGCCAACCCTATTATCCTAGAATCACAAGGCTTGGATTTGATTCTAGGTATAGACTGGTAAGCCAAACATAAAGGTCGGATAGACTGTGCGACCAGCACTATAACCCTATAGTGCCCTTTGGGACAGGAAGTGAAGTTTGCCCCGCCTGAAAACCCTAAAGACCAGTCTCTCCTGAGTTCTGTGCAGGCCGTTCCTCTGGAAGGAGTACCGGTGATTAATGAGTACCCCGATGTCTTTCCAAACAGTTTACCCAGAATGCCCCCTGACCAGGAGATTAAGTTCTCCATAGAGTTGTTACCTGGCACAGCACCAATATCCAAGAGACCCTACAGAATGGCAGCTAAGGAATTAGCCGAGGTGAAGAAACAGATAGAAGAACTTAAGGCTCTAGGTTTTGTGCGACCTAGCACATCACCTTGGGGAGCTCCAGTGCTCCTAGTGGAAAAGAAAGACAAGACAAAGAGAATGTGCGTTGATTATCGCGCACTGAATGAGGTAACCATCAAGAATAAGTACCCGTTGCCCAGGATTGATGATTTGTTCGACCAGCTGCAAGGTGCTAAAGTTTTCTCCAAGATTGACTTAAGATCAGGATACCATCAGCTGAAGATTAGACCTGAGGATATACCCAAGACAGCTTTCTCGACCCGTTATGGTCTATATGAGTATACAGTGATGTCCTTCGGACTCACTAATGCTCCAGCCTTCTTCATGAGCCTCATGAACAAGATATTCATGGACTATCTTGACAAGTTTGTTGTGGTATTCATAGATGATATCTTAATCTACTCTAAAAGTGAGCAAGAACATGCCGAACAATTGAGAATGGTTCTGGGAAAGCTAAGGGAACACCAATTGTATGCCAAGTACTCGAAGTGTGAGTTCTGGCTAGGCCGAGTTGCTTTCCTAGGTCACATTGTTACTGCCCAAGGAGTAGAAGTGGATCCGGGAAAAGTAAGAGATGTGCTTTCTTGGAAACCCCCGACTACGGTCACCGAAGTGAGAAGCTTCCTAGGTTTGGCTGGTTATTACCGGAGATTCATTGAAGGGTTCTCAAGGATCGCCAAACCGATGACAGAATTGCTGAAGAAGGAAAGGAAGTTTGAGTGGAATGATGCTTGTGAGAAAAGTTTCCAGGAATTGAGGAAAAGACTAACTACCTCACCTGTGCTGATCCTTCCGGATATCAAGAAAGATTTTGAGGTGTATTGTGATGCATCCCGACTAGGCATAGGCTGTGCTTATGCAGGAAGGAAGAGTGGTCGCTTATGCGTCAAGACAGCTAAGGCCGCATGAGATGAATTACCCTACACATGACCTAGAGTTATCGGCGGTAGTGCATGCCTTAAAGATATGGCGACATTACTGTTAACGCCAAAATTTGGTAAGGCCCTGTATTAGATTCGGTCAAGAAGAAATTGCAGTTGATCCAGAAGAGACCGATTCCGGGAAGGAGCCGTGAAGACCGCAGCATGGCAGTTATTTACTGTATCTATTAATTAGGCAAGTGCTTATCTTTAGGAAACCTGACCTCGTGTCCGGTCGGGTCTTATTAGTGTTTTCTGTTATAATTAGGAAACCATGTACCGTGTCCAATAAGGACTCATGTCAACTCGGGGTATAAATACGTATGCCCGGGTGCTGTGTAAAATCATCACTCAATCAGTACAAATTCGGCGCATCGCCACCCTTTCGACGGGTTCTTCCTTCTCGAGCCGGGCTGCATCGGTTAAGTTCGACCTCCTGCGAGAGGGTAAGTCTCGTCACCCCGGCTACCTATCGGCTAGGACTTCCTCGGTTAGGTCCGATATTCTAGTCGGTTCATGGTAGTCGGCTTACCACGATATATTTACTTTGTCTATGGTTGCATCAGTTCAGTTTGATCTCATAGATTGATTAGGTATATCACATCACGCGTGCGTAGATCGCATCGGCTTAGTGGGAGCGGTTTATCATCAGTTTGTGCTGCATCGGTTAGGTCCGACCTATTAAATTGCCAGTGATAAATCGTTCCTGCTAGGTTGTGTTGACGCCGAAAACCCGCCGGGGGCCGTCCGGCGTCTGGGAGACACGCGAAGGCCTGGGAGATCTGCTTAGCTCCAGTGCAGGTCCTAAAATATTTGAGGTTCGCAGGCGTGCCAGTCAATTTGACCCCGCAATTGACAAGGAGAAAAAAGTTAGATCAGTAAACCGATCGGCCAGTAATAATCCTGTCAGCCGATAGCCAATAGTAACTTGCACATCGGCTAGAAGCCGATGATGATATAAGTGAATAGTAAACCAGCCGATTGCCGAAGTGATAATCGGCCGGTGATAAAGTAAACAGGCATCCGTGCCCGGGCCCCTGCTCGTGCCCGCGCCCGAGTCGTCACTCGTGCCTGTGCCCGGGCCCTTGGTCGTGCCCGCGCCCGGGTACTCTCTATGCTCGTGCCCGGGTCCTTGGTCGTGCCCGCGCCTGGGTCCTTGGTCGTGTCCGCGCCCGGGTCCTCGCTCGTGCCCATTCCCGGGTACTTGCCCGACTACCAGTAGCACTTGCACATCGGCCAGGAAGCCGATGATAGCATGGATGATACTACAAACAGATAATAAACCAGCCATCGGCTAAGGAGCCGATGATAGAGTAGATGCCAACATAATATGTGCATTGGCCAGAAAACCGATAATAGAGAGGATAAATATCATACGTGTCATCGGCCGATAACTGATATTGACCAAAGTAATTGAACATCGACTGGGAGCCGATGATGGTATGGACAGGTAACATGAATGATAAGCAATTGATAAGCCAGCTGACTACCAATAGTAACACATGGACATCGGCTAGGAGCCGATGATAAAGTAGATAAGCAGAATAATAAATAAGTACAGTCAGCTTTAAAAGATAACTTACCGGCTAGACGCTCCGATAAAACATCGCATAAACACCCATCGGCTTATCAAGGACAAATCTATTATTATCAATCTAGTAGTTCAAACTTAACTGATGTAGCACAGATTGATAATAATAAAAGAACCTCAATGAGCCGATAGATCTAATGCAACTGTGATGTAAAATATGATAACTTATCGGCTATGCATTCCGATAAGACGCTTGCACAAAATCTATCAACCTAGCAGGAATAACTTATCAGGCAGTTTAGTAGGTCGGACCGAACCGATGCAGTACAAACTGATGATAAACTACACCCAGTAAGCCGATAAAAACTATGCACGCGTGATGTGATATATCTACCCGGCCTAAGAGATCAAACTTAACTGATGCAGCCGTAGACAGAATAGATACACCTGGGTAAGGGGTGACGAGTCTTACCCTCTCGCAGGAGTTCGGACCTAACCGATGCAGCCCGGCTCGAGAAGCAAGAACCCGTCGAAAAGGGTGGCGATGCGCCAAATTTGATTGATCGAGAGATGATTTACAAGGTACCCGGGCATACATATTTATACCCCGAGATTGTTACAGTCCTAATAGGATACGAAACAGGAGTTTCCTATCTATAAAAGGAAAATCACAAGCCCTGATCAGACACGAGATCAGGTTTCCTAAAAAATATTGAAACTACCTAATTAATAGATAAGGTAATTAACTGCCATGTCGTGGTCTTCACGATTCCTTCTTGAATCCGGCTTCTTCTGGATTAGCTCCCATCGGCTAATATGGCTTCTTTCCTTAACCGAACATGGTAATGAACCGTACCAAATTTTGGTGTTAACAGGTTGATACCTTGTGCGCAAGCATCTTATCGAGGTGTATAGCCGATAAGTTATCATATTTTACATCACGATCGCATCAGATCTATCGGCCTATCAAGATCTTGTTATCATCATCAGTCTGTGCTGCAACGGTTGGGTCCGATCTACTAGACTGACAATAATAACTTTACTCTTAATAAGCCGATGGGTTTTATGCGGTGTTTTTATCGGAGTGCTTAGCCGGTAAGTTATCTTTTAAATACAGCCGATTATACTGCTTGCTTTGTTATACATTCTTGCCTGCATTACCATTATGATCGGCTAAAGGCTAGCCGATTGGTTTACTCTGCCGATCCGAGCGCGAGCACAGGTAAGCTCCCGGGCATGAGCTCAGTCAAGTTCCCGGGGACGATCAGTGTGCAAGGACCTGGGCACGGGTACAAGCGAGCACCCGGGCACGGGCACGACCTCAGGTAAGGACCCAGCCACGAGCACAGGTAAGAACCCGGGCATGGGCACGGACAACAAACGAAGATCCGAGCGCGGGCACGAGCAAGGGCCCGGGCACGGGTGCGGGCAGTATCTTCGCGGCGACATTAGTAATTTTAACCACGATCGGCTGGAGTTTATTTAATCTATTTATTTACGCATCTTGCTTATTTATTTTATCAAGTTTACAGCCAATTTTTGAGCATCCCTTCGATGATCGGCTAGTGTAATATTTGTTTATTATTATGCTATTGCTCATGCCATCATCGGCTTCCAGTCGATGTATAAGTGCTACAGTTCAAATCGGCCATCGGCCTATAAGACGAGTCCAGATCGGCTTCCAGCCGATTGGCTCATGAATCTAATATTTTCTTTCCTTGTCAATTGCAGGGTCAAATTGACTGGCACGCCTACGAACCTCAAGATTTTAGGACCTGCACTGGAGTGAAGCAAATCTCCCAGGCCTTTGTGTGTCTCCCAGACGCCGGACGGCCCCCAGCGGGTTTTCGGCGTCAACACGTTTTTGGCACGCCTGGTGGGACGCGTAGTTTCAACACAAAGTCTCGATCGGAATTACAACATGGCTGGGAAAGAAATCAAGACAGACAACGTAATTCCGGTCAGCATGGAAGATTTAACAGACGAACAAAAACAGCAAGTTGAGCAAACTATAGCCAATTTTCAGAAGCTGTGCTTAGAATCCTTCAACATGACAAGGCAAGGGCTGATTCAAAAATCCCAGTTTCCAAAACCAGTACTGGTTGGAGAATCGAGCCGTACGCCACCTGAAAGTCCACCGGTAAAACCCTTGCAAGAGATGGTGAATGAAGCAGTTCATCACGCGCTCATTAATCAATCCGGGATTCTGGTGAACACGCTTCATAATCTCATAAAGAAGACGGTGGATGGATCGATTATTCAAGAGCCCACTCGGGGTCCTGTTTACCTCCCACCAAAGGTTGAACCAAATCAAGTTGCTTACAACGTCAGCAGAGACATACCAAAAAACCTGTTTACACAGAACCAAGCTGGGGGGCAACAGGATGTTCCTGCTGGATATCATCGGTCTGCTTATTACGGGGGATATCAGCAAAATTATCCATGAGGCGGGGCCGATCCAGGTACTTACCAGAGGGAGTATCATAGACAGAATCGGCAACAAACTCCACCTGTGCAGTATCAACAAGACAACCTGAGGGAAGAAGATCTATCAACTAGGGTTGCTGCAATAGTAAGGGAGTAGTTTGGGATCAAGCCCAAGGAACAAACATTTATGTATTGGCATCCATATCCTGAGTGGCTCGACAGGGTTCCATTACCACACCGATACAGGGTCCCGGATTTCTCTAAGTTCTCAGGGCAAGACAGCACATTTACAGTGGAACATGTCAGCCGATTCCTAGCACAGTGTGGAGATGCATCGGCTGAAGAGGCTCTGAGGGTTAGGTTTTTCCCCTTGTCACTATCTGGATCGGCTTTTACATGGTTCTCTTCATTACCACCGAATTCCGTTCGAGGGTGGGCCGATCTAGAAAAATAGTTTCATAAATACTTCTTTGCCGAAATCCATGAGATGAGACTGACAGATTTGACATTGGTTAGGCAACGACCAGAGGAAACAGTACCGGAATACATTCAGCGATTTCGGGACATCAGAAATCGATGTTACAGTCTGAACCTAAGCAATGGGCATCTAGCCGATCTAGCTTTCCAGGGTCTCTTGGTGCCGATTAAGGAGAGGTTTTCGTCACAAGAGTTCGAGTCCCTGGCGCACCTGGTACAGAAGGTATCGGCTCATGAAAGCCGATTTCAAGAGGCGAAAAAAGATAAATATCAGAGAAGGGTTGCTCAAGTTCAGGTTTATTCATCGGACTCAGACGATGAGGGATCCGATGCTGAAGTCGGATTGGCGGAGTGGGCCAAGAACAAGAGATCAGTATCATGCCCATGGGTCAAGGATATCGGCAAGGAGGAGCGGTATGATTTTGATATTAATAAAGCCGATAAAATCTTTGACTTGCTGCTACAAGAGAAACAATACAACTTCCGCCAAACCACGTGATTCCATCAGCCGAAGAACTAAAGAAGAAAAGGTATTGCAAGTGGCACAATACTATATCGCATCATACTAACGAGTGCAAAGTTTTTCGGCAACAAATTCAATCGGCTGTCGAGCAGGGAAGAATTAAATTCGAAGACAAGAAGCCGATGAAGATTGATGGACACCCGTTCCCCGTAAACATGGTCTATGCAGGATCATTATCAAGGGCTCAGGCCGATGGAGGAAGACATCGAAGGTATAAATCAAGGATTACTTCATCGGATATGATAGAAAAATATTCAAGGTATGAGGAACAGAGGGATGAGCCAGAAAGATATAATCTGCATTGGAATTGCCCATTCTTCCGATTCTGCTGGGATCAAGGGATGAGATTGCCATCAGTTGAAGATTGCCCCAAGTGCAGTAATATGGGGAATCGGCATGATCAGCAGGAAAGGTTTTCACAGGATCGGCCGCTTGGAAAAAGAGCATCGGTTCATAGCCGATTAAGGCTGATCCATGAAGAGTTCTTTGAAGAGGATGAAGAGGAAGTACATGAAAAACAAGTCCAGAATCCTCAATGGTGCCCTAGTGGGATATTCACAAAAATCAGAAGAGAAGGGCACAACGGCTACGACACCGAGAGCAACAAGAAGAACAAAGGCAAGATCAGGAAGAGGCCGATCGTCATCACAAGAGAACTAAACAAGTATAGCGCATGAAGAGGAAGGACAATGAAACTGATCAATCGGCTCCAGTAAATATGGTGTTCTTTTTGCCTCGGGAGTATAAAGCACTTTCATCAGATGAAGAAGGCAATGAGGAGGTTTTCGCTCAGCTAACGTTGCAACCCGATCAGGCCGTATTTGATAAACCTGAAGAGTCAAAGCATCGGCACCTAAAGCCATTATATATCAAGGGCTATGTGAATGGGAAGCCGATGACAAAGATGCTGGTTGATGGGGGAGCAGCAGTTAATCTCATGCCTCATGCTACATTTTGGAAATTGGGGAAGACTGCCGAAGATCTGATCAAGACAAATATGGTGCTAAAGGACTTCGGTGGGAATTTATCAGAGGCGAAAGGCGTATTAAACGTGGAGTTGACAGTAGGAAATAAGACGTTACCTACCACGTTTTTCGTCATCGACGGAAAGGGGTCATATAGTTTGCTTCTCGGCAGGGACTGGATTCACGCGAACTGTTGCGTGCCCTCGACAATGCATCAATGTTTGATACAGTGGCAAGGAGATCAAGTCGAGGTGGTCCTAGCAGATCGGTCAACCAACATTGCAATGACCGAGTTACCAGTCTGGGAAGCCGATGGTGTTGATTTCCTATCCGGGAAAATATGGGAAGGAGATTATCTCAAAGTTACCAGCCAAGGGATATAGCCGATTCAGCAAGTCGGCTCTGAATTGTTACTCTAATGGGCTCCATTGAAGATTTTGAGGGGAAACTAGGACAGGGGTTTACGTCGGCCGATGATTTGGAAGAAATCGACATAGGACTAGGAGATAAGCCAAGGCCGACGTACATAAGCAAAAAGTTATGTTCTGAACTTCGAGAAGAATTGATAACACTGTTGAAGGAGTATCGGGATTGTTTCGCTTGGGAGTACAATGAGATGCCAGGATTAAGCCGATCGATTGTTGAACATCGGCTGCCCATTAAACCAGGATATCGGCCATTCAAACAGGCTCCAAGGAGATTCAAGGCAGAATTATATGAGCCAATCAAAGCGGAAATCACAAGGTTATATGATGCCAAGTTTATAAGGCCATGCCGATATGCTGAGTGGGTTTCTAATATCGTCCCAGTGGAGAAGAAAAACGGAAAATTGAGGATATGTATTGATTTCCAGGATCTGAATAAAGCTACCCCCAAGGATGAATACCCAATGCCGATAGCGGATTTGTTGGTAGATGCAGCATCAGGACACAAAATTATCAGCTTCATGGACGGTAATGCAGGATACAATCAGATTTTTATGGCTGAAGAAGATATACATAAGACTGCGTTTCGGTGTCCTGGAGCTATCGGCTTGTATGAGTGGGTAGTAATGACTTTTGGGTTGAAAAGTGCCGGTGCAACTTATCAGAGAGCGATGAATTATATATTTCATGATCTCATCGGCTTATTGGTAGAAATCTACATCGACGATGTGGTGGTTAAGTCTAAAAGTGAGGAAAGCCATATAGCCGATTTGCGAGAAGTGCTGGAGAGGGCCAAGAAATACGGACTAAGGATGAGCCCAATAAATGCGCTTTTGGTGTATCGGCTGGGCAGTTTTTGGGTTTTATGGTTCATGAGCGAGGGATTGAAGTTAGTCAGCGGAGCATCAGAGCCATCAAGACCACGGAACCACCAAGCGATAAGACAGAATTGCAGTCATTGATCGGCAAGATTAATTTTGTGAGAAGATTTATATCAAATTTGTCAGGGAGAATTGAGTCTTTTGCTCCATTATTGAAGTTGAAAGCCGATCAAAAGTTTGTGTGGGGGACGGCGCAGTAGAAGGCATTTGACGAGATCAAGAACTATCTGAGTTCCCCACCTATTTTAATTCCGCCGCAGAGAGGAGTGCCGTTCAAGTTATACTTATCAGCCGATGAGAAATCCATCGGGTCTGTTTTGATACAAGAATTTGAGGGAAAGGAGCGAGTTGTGTTTTATTTGAGCAGAAGGCTTTTGGATGCTGAAACAAGATATCCTGCGGTGGAGAAATTATGCCTGTGTTTACATTTCTCATGTATGAAGTTAATGCATTATATCCTATCGGCTGAGTGTACAATAGTTTGCAAGGCCGATGTGGTCAAATATATGTTGTCGGCTCCAGTCTTGAAAGGACGAGTTGGTAAATGGATTTTTGTTTTAACAGAGTTCGACTTGAGATATGAATCGGCTAAATCAATCAAAGGACAAGCGGTGGCCGATTTTATTGTACAACACAGAGGGGCTCACGAAGGTTATGTGGAGCCGATCCCATGGACTTTGTTTTTTGATGGATCGGTTTGCAAGCATGGATCTGGTATCGGCTTGGTTATTATATCGCCTCGGGGGGCAAGTTTTGAGTTTGCTTTTACAATTAAACCTTATCGGACTAATAATCAGGCGGAATACGAGGTGGTATTAAAAGGACTTCAACTTTTAAAGGAGATCGGAGCCGATATTATAGAGATTGTTGGCAATTCTTTATTGATGATCAAGCACTTATCTGGAGAATATAGAACTTAGAAGCCAATGATCTTGCACAGGTTGCTTCTGGTTATCGGTTGAATAGGCAGGTTGAGGTTGAGATAGCCGATAATGACATTCAAGACAAAGCCAACGACTGGAGAAAGGAAATAATAGATTATCTACAAAATCCGTCGCAATTGGTTTCCAGAAAAATTCGGTATAAAGCTACTAAGTATGTGCTGCTTGATGGGGAACTGTATTATCGGACTTTTGAGGGAGTTCTACTTAGGTGCTTGAATTTGGAAGAAGCCAAAGTGGTTATGTGCGAAGTGCATGAGGGCGTCTGTGGGACTCATCAATCGGCTCATAAGATGAAGTGGTTGCTAAGAAGAGTAGGATATTTTTGGCCGACAATGCTAGAAGATTGCTTCAGGTACTATAAAGGATGTCAAGATTGTCAGAAATTTGGAAATGTATAGCGAGCACCAGCATCGGCTATGAATCCTATCATCAAACCGTGGCCGTTCGGAGGATGGGGAGTTGACATGATCGGCCAGGTTTTTCCTCCATCGAGTAAAGGACATAAGTTCATATTGGCGGCAACAGATTATTTTACCAAGTGGGTAGAGGCGATTCCTCTGAAGAAAGTTACGTCCAAGGAAGCGATCGAGTTTGTAAAAGAACACACAATTTATCGGTTTGGAATTCCTCAGACAATAACTACTGATCAGGGATCTGTCTTCGTGTCCGATGAGTTTCAATAGTTTGCTGCCGGTATGGGAATCAAGTTATTAAATTCGTCGCCTTATTATGCTCAAGCCAATGGACAGGCGGAAGCTTCTAACAAGAGTTTGATCAAGTTGATTAAGCGGAAGATTGATGAGCAGCCACGGCAATGGCATACTACATTAACCGATTCACTATGGGCCTATCGAATGGCATGTCATGGATCTACTCGGGTGCCGCCGTATCAGTTGGTACATGGACATGAGGCAGTTCTACCTTGGGAGACTAACATCGGTTCTAGGAGAATTTCTTTGCAGAATCAGTTGACAGCGGATGATTATTATAACTTAATGACAGATGAACTTGAAGATTTGGCTCAGAATCGGTTAAGGGCGTTAGAGAGGATTAAGGAAAACAAGGCTAAGGCAGCTCGGCATTACAACAAAAAAGTGGTGAATAAGTCATTTACCGAGGGAGATCTTGTATGGAAGTTGATTTTGCCGATCGGGTCCAGAGATAGTAGATTCGGAAAGTGGTCGCCTAATTGGGAAGGGCCCTATCGGATTAATCGTTGTGTGCCTGGTAATGCCTATGTGTTAGAGGATCTTGACGGGACGGAATTTGCTAAAGCACTTAACGGGAAGTATCTCAAGAAGTACTATCCTAGCGTTTGGATCACTCTTAAATCGGTTAAGTGCAGCCGATTTCTAAAATAGTGCAGAAAGCCGATGTTTTTGCATCGCCTAAAGATAGCCGATATCAATTGATATCGCCTTTAGATCAAACAAATAGAAATATTATCAAGGGTGAAAGAAGCAGGCAACAGAGCCGATCAAGATATATTACAGCACAACCAACATGTTTCAGGAGGCCATCGGTCATTGATTTACATGAATCTTTGGATTGTTTTGATTGCACGCAGGCAGATTTGGTCAATTTCGTTGATAGCACGGATGTCATCTTCATCGGAGCCCGGGATGGTCTTCAAATTTTTGCGCCGATGAACGACTTGACGCACCGTTGCTGCAACCTTGGCCTCTTGGTCTTGTATAGCTTGTGGTAGGCCGATGAGCTGGGATTCTGTTGTTACGAGGTCCTTGCGAACTTGTTCAAGTTCTACCAGCAGATCGGCCTCCTTTTTCTTCAGTTGGGCCAACTTGGATTGGAGCTCTTGTGGGGCGATTACCATATCATCAAGCTTTTTCTTCTCTATTTGGGCTGACAGCCGATCGGCTTGGATATCTTTGGTCATCTTCTGTTGGTCAGCACGATCGGCTATGCACTGTCTAAGCTCGATGAGTTTAAATCTGTGAGACTCCAGATATGCCGCGGGGGTTAGTGCGTCGATGAGTTCTTCGGGAAGATGGTGTTCAATATCTGCAAGTCTGGCCCGAATCGGCCCACAATCTTCCACTAGCGCATCGATTGGATTTTCCAGCCGACTGATGATGTTCATTAAAAACTCATGCACATTGGCTGGGAAGGATGGCTTGGTTGCTGCGCTGGTGGCTGTTTCATCTTCTGCCTCTAAATACTTGCCAATGTCAAAGGAGAACAAATCGGCTAAGGACTGCAAATTGATATCGGTAAAAAAATCAGTAAAGAGTTAAAAGTGAAGTATGGGCGTAAAGAGATTACCTGAGGAAGGACATCGGCAGCTCGGGTGGCATCGGCTTCAGGGAGATGAATAGGTTTTTCTTCGGGGTGGCCGATGTCAGGCGATGGAATAGGAACAGTCTCATCGACGGCTGGAGGACTTGGTGCTGAGAATGGGGCAGCTGGAGAAGCCATCGGCTCAATGCTTGGAGGGATGTCAGCAGAAGGTTGGGGTTCTGGAGCCGATGACTTGAGTTGAAAATGAAACTGATAAGATGAATGAGAAAGCGGGTAATGATATTAAGACTTGGCGCATACCTGAGGAGATGAGGGAGCCGATGTTGTTTGGGGAGAAGATGGCGTCGTGGCAATGACATCGGCACCGGTTTTTTGCTTCTTGAGGGAGGGGCGGTGCGCTAACTTCTTGCGTTTTTGTCCTATCGGCCGAGGCGCCTTGAGGAGAGCTGATGGAGAGGGAGCATCGCGCCCTAAGTTCGGAGTGGCCGATGGGGGTTGATACAGAATCGGCCGACCACTGTTGCTTGTCGTTGGGGGCTCGACGTTGGCAGCCTGCAAATTAAGAATGAGAGATGATCGGAGATGATGATTAAGGCTTACGGGTGTTACCTCTTCATCGGATTCAATATAGTAGGCATCGAGGCGGGAACAGTAGCAGGTGGCTGCTAAGCTGAATAGATGTTTCTTCCATTCTGACCACCATCGGACGAAGAGCTTTGTATTGGCAGTGCAAACATTCACCTCAGTGGCAGTGCCTAGAAGAAGGGGTTCTGTTAAAGTCCGCATCCGATCATACTCTAGGACGTTGTTGACGTTGCCCCGGGCCTGAAGTTTGTCGATGAAGAATAGGCCGATCGGGAGCTGACCAAGTCCAAGCTGACGGGAGTCGACCGATGGATGGTAAAACTCATATGATGGTTGCGATCGGCCCAGAGAAAAGCCAGTTGGCAGCAGACAAGGGGTAATGGCCGATAGGAATATGGCCTTTGACTCATCATTTTCCAAAGCATTAAGTGGGTCGAAGTTGGAAGGCATCTCGAATGATGATGCATCATTGTATGCAAACCAGAGAGTGGCCTCCTTGGTGAAACCGTAATAAAACCCCTTGAACCACTGACTAAGTCCAGCGGGGGTTATCTTGCCACCAGAAAGAGCCGATGCAGCTTCACCCATGGAAACGTATCGGCGGTAAATGGGATCCTGGTCTTCTGTGTGATCGGCTGGAAAGGATTGGTTGAGAAAAGAAGTCCCAAAGAAGGCCTTGGAGGTGTAGACGTTGAGCCAGAGTTGCACAAACCACCAAGGACCCCCGATATGGCTGATGGGCTGGCCGGCCGATAGCTTGGTCGCTACTTGGTGAAGCAGCTGATAAGTAGCGCCAAGGAGGTATTGCCCCAAGGGGATCTGTTTCCGATCGGCCAAACACTCTGCCAGGCATTGCATGTTGGTCGTCGGGCCGAGGGTTGCCCCACCAAAAACAAACCGTTCCAGCCACAAGTTCAGAAAAGCGACATGTTCCCGGTCATCGACTGATCCAGTTCCCTTATTATGAATGGATATGTACCTGGACCAACCGCCGATGTTCTTCGCTTGGAGCCGATGAGCAGGCTTGAATCGGAGCTTGGAGGGATTGATGTAACTTGTCGTGTCAAGGCAGGTCAGCATAGTCACATACAGCAAGGTGGGAGTCATCGGCCCATGCCCGAACATGAAGGCGTTGAGGGCGTCAGACCAGAAGTATGAGGCCGATGCAAGCAGAGGTTCATTCCTTTCCATATCGGCCAGAGAGAGGTTGATGCAGTGGCCGATATGCGATTCTTCCCAGAAGGTTCTCTTCGCGGCCGATACTCTGATGTACCAATCCCTCCACCCAGGCAGCTTGCTCAGCCATGACCTGAAGCTATTGGTCCAGTCACTGACTAGCATGGTGGAGTTCTTGAAAGGAATACGTTGGGTCTCAGCAATTATGAAATCTGTGGGATCTTCGCTACCCATGGGGCCATGGTAGAAAAAGTTCGGGTAATCGGCGGCCGGGATCAAGATCTGGTCTCTAAGATGCTACAGTAAACAAGAACACGACGAAGAACAGGTGAAGAACATGGCGGATTAGGTGCATCTAGGCTACAAAATCGGGAAAAATAATCGGGCGGAAAGATTACCTCAAGGACTGCGGATGCTGATGCCATCGCAAGAGAGGAAGAAGATGCAGGAATCAACGGCCGAAGAAAATGGCTGCGATGGTTCGTCTGGGTTCGCTGGAGCTTGTCGAAGTTTTGGAAGATGAAGCGGTGGTGCTCTGGTGATGTGAAAGCGTAAAAAAGGCTAGGGAGACGAAGCGTTTTATAGAGATATGATGACCGGGCGGGAATCGAGGCTGTTGGCACTGTTTCAAACAATTATGGCAAGTGGGCTGTCTTGGGCTGTCTCGGTATGGAAGAAATCTGGAGGCCCAAAACAAAAGAATTTCGAAGTCCTATAGAAGAACTCCGAAATTGGGGGGCATGTGTTAACGCAAAAATTTGGTAAGGCCCTATATTAGATTCGGTCAAGAAGAAATTGTAGTTGATCTAGAAGAGACCGATTCCGGGAAGGAGCCGTGAAGACCGCAGCATGGCAGTTATTTACTGTATCTATTAATTAGGCAAGTGCTTATCTTTAGGAAAGCTGACCTCGTGTCCGGTCGGGTCTTATTAGTGTTTTCTGTTATAATTAGGAAATCATGTACCGTGTCCAATAAGGACTCATGTCAACTCGGGGTATAAATACGTATGCCCGGGTGCTGTGTAAAATCATCACTCGATCAATACAAATTCGGCGCATCGCCACCCTTTCGACGGGTTCTTGCTTCTCGAGCCGGGCTGCATCGGTTAAGTTCGACCTCCTGCGAGAGGGTAAGTCTCGTCACCCCGGCTACCTATCGGCTAGGACTTCCTTGGTTAGGTCTGATATTCTAGTCGGTTCATGGTAGTCGGCTTACCACGATATATTTATTTTGTCTATGGCTGCATCAGTTCAGTTTGATCTTATAGATTGATTAGGTATATCACATCACGCGTGCGTAGATCGCATCGGCTTACTGGGAGCGGTTTATCATCAGTTTGTGCTGCATCGGTTAGGTCCGACCTATTAAACTGCCAGTGATAAATCGTTCCTACTAGGTTGATACCCTGTGCGCAAGCGTCTTATCGGGGTGTATAGCCGATAAGTTATCATATTTTACATCACGATCGCATCAGATCTATCGGCCTATCGAGATCTTGTTATCATCATCAATCTGTGCTGCAACGGTTGGGTCCGATCTACTAGACTGACGATAATAACTTTACTCTTAATAAGCCGATGGGTTTTATACAGTGTTTTTATCGGAGTGCTTAGCCGGTAAGTTATCTTTTAAATACAGCCGATTATACTGCTTGCTTTGTTATACATTCTTGCCTGCATTACCATTGTGATCGGCTAAAGGCTAGCCGATTGGTTTACTCTGCCGATCCGAGCGCGAGCACAGGTAAGCTCCCGGGCACAAGCTCAGTCAAGTTCCCGGGGACGATCAGTGTGCAAGGACCCGGGCACGGGTACAAGCGAGCACCCGGGCACGGGCACGACCTCAGGTAAGGACCCGGCCACGAGCACAAGTAAGAACCCGGGCACGGGCACGGACAGCGAACGAAGATCCGGGCACGGGCACGAGCAAGGGCCTGGGCACGGGTGCGGGCAGTATCTTCGCGGCGACATTAGTAATTTTAACCACGAACGGCTGGAGTTTATTTAATCTATTTATTTACGCATCTTGCTTATTTATTTTATCAAGTTTACAGCCGATTTTTGAGCATCCCTTCGATGATCGGCTAGTGTAATATTTGTTTATCATTATGCTATTGCTCATGCCATCATCGGCTTCCAGTCGATGTATAAGTGCTACAGTTCAAATCGGCCATCGGCCGATAAGACGAGTCCAGATCGGCTTCCAGCCGATTGGCTCATGAATCTAATATTTTCTTTCCTTGTCAATTGCAGGGTCAAATTGACTGGCACGCCTACGAACCTCAAGATTTTAGGACCTGCACTGGAGTGAAGCAAATCTCTCACGCCTTCGCGTGTCTCCCAGACGCCGGACGGCCCTCGGCGGGTTTTCGGCGTCAACAATTACCTGATTGGGAATCGATGTGAGGTCTATACTGACCATAAAATCCTGAAGTACATATTCACTCAGACTGAGCTCAATCTCAGACAAAGACGATGGCTCGAATTAATCAAGGATTACGACCTTGGAATACATTACCATCCTGGGAAGGCAAATGTTGTTGCCGATGCCCTAAGTCAGAAGGTCCATTGCAATGCCATCCTGAACTTGCCCTCTCTACCCGAGTTAAGCCAAGAATTGGAAAGGCTAAGAATACATGTGGTTAAGCTAGGGACCCTAGCAACTTTGATGATTCAACCTACATTGGAGGATCAAATCCGTGAAGCTCAAAAAGAGGATGAGGAAATCAGGGTTATCAAGGAAAACATGACCAAAGGAAAAGCCTCCGAGTACTCTGTTGACGATAAAGGGACTGTATGGTTTGGAAAACGCATTTGCATACCCGGTCAAAAAGAAATTTGAGATTTGATTTTGAGATAAGCCCATGAATCCACTTATTCCATCCACCCAGGAAGTACCAAGATGTACCAAGATATCAAGGATCATTACTGGTGGTCTGGAATGAAGTGAGATGTTGCCAAGTATGTCGCAGTTTGTGACATTTGTCAACAAGTTAAAGCAGAGCACCAGAAGCCAGCAGGATTGCTTTAGCCCCTAAAGATACCCGAGTGGAAATGGGAAGAAATAGGGATGGATTTCTGTAACGACCCGTTCTTCATCTCCTTGTTGGAATTTGCTTCCTGAGTTCTAACTCCTCTCCTATTCCGTTCAGTTGTGCCCCAGTTTTTCTCTCCCTGGCCAGCCGACTCCCTTTTCCCCTTGTGCCGAGTAGATTCCTACTCAGTTTCAGGGCCTTGCCCTCTACGCTTGCCTACTCGGTCGTCTTTGCAGCCGAGTAACCCTTGAGCTTGCCGACTACCCTGTCAACCAGTTCTGTTTTGCCGCCCCGACTTGTCCCGATCCGGACGTGCTATCTCATCGCCTCACCAAGTTGCACCACAGCTTTGTTTTCCCACACTCCTCCCGTTGGACGCCGACTGCCGAAGTGGTGACATAATCCAGCCGTCACCTGCCCATAGCCCCGATCGAACCAGCGGACAATTGCCGTGGTACCTCAAGAACCCGCTTGGACCAACGGATAGTCAGAGGTTCTGTCAGCAAAGCACCACCAACCCGTTCTTGCCACGACCAGAGTGTCCCATCGTCGCTACAGTGTATACCAACTTCCCCGGCCGCACCTAATCCCTAAATCAAACTCTCTGCCGTGACATCGCATCGCCCAGCCAGCTCGCTGTGACCTTGTCAGCTTATCGTGACTCCTTTTTCTCTCCATCGCTCTGCCCTGCAGTGTCCTAGCTTCGCGCCGGCTATATAGAGCCATCCATACCTCCTCTTTCTTCTGTTTTGCAACCCAGCCGTCTCTACCAAACTGCCATCACCAGCTTCATAGCTAAGCCATCATCTTCCTTCTCTCCAGCCCCCCCTGAGCCGTTTCTACTCCTCGAGCCCCATCGCCGCCGCTCATCGCCAAGCTTACCACCCGGAGTTTCTAACTGGTGAGCTTTGCCGCCCCGTCCACAAGTTTAACCCGGCTGTCTACAATAAACCTGCATCCAAACAGCCATCCATCCTCAGTCGACTGCTACCCTTTCTGCAGCCGACTGCCACGATGTTCTTTTCCCAGTGTTTTACCTCTTTTCAGCTTGTCAGTAATTATCTTTTCTGCTTGTTTAGATCCTGAACCGGTGGACGACCCAGAAGCCGTCTTCGCCGAGGAAGATCTTCCGCTTGGACAAGGCAAGCCTCTTTGATCATATTGTCTCCAATATGTGCAAAATTATGTTGCTTACAAAAGATGCATGCTTAGTTTACACTTTAAAATTGATCAGCCTCGGTTTGCAAGCGCAACCGACGGACTCTCCCAGTAGTCGCACTTCTTTTGGTAGGATATTGATGTGTTTCTCCTGTGATAGCCCCACAAATGGCACGTTGGCATTATATCCTTTGGGTATGAATGCTGAGTAGAAGAGCTTAGCCCTGCAGCAATTGTATTGTCGTTTGGGAAACAGTGGTTTTACTCAACTATTTGAAAACCCGGTACTCTATGTATCGGCGTGTTTGAGAAGAAGATGAAAGTTTGTGAAAACCTTGGTGTACAGAGACAGTGCCTGTGTGGCCTGGCTATGTATTATCAATAAGGACCGTTTCCTTTGGGAATTGCATCTGAGCATTTTACAGTACGACCAAACGGGTAGTGTGGGCTGCCCCTGGCCGAGTAAATTGTAGGTTTAGGGAAGTTTGGTGCCGACTGGAGTGGACTCATCTGAGTTGTGGCTCGTGAGCCCTGGTGCTGATGGTGGTTGGAGCTGACCTGAAGCATTGATCCTGTGTGGATCCTTCGGCTGGCATTGGATAACCCTAGACTGGCTTTGGAAATGGCCTTGTCACAAACTTCCGGTACAGGCCAGTACTCAGTGTTAGTTTTGTGTCGTTTGGGTAAAGCGTACACCCTCTGCAGAGTTTAGCCGAACTGTTCGAACAGCCGTGCCCACGGTTAAGGGTGATGTAAGGTGATTCCCATAGCGTAGATTTGTTTGCCAGTGGATTGTGAAATGATTTGATGGGAAGGGAATCGTGACCAGAGTTTGTCGAGTGGCAAACAGAAGGCCTGTGTGGCCAGAAACGGGTCTGTGTGACCCGAGGTGTTGAAGCACCATAAGCAAGTGTGTGAAAAGTTAACAGGAGATAAGTCTTCGGGTTGTAGCCAGAAGACGACAAAGAGCAGGCTCCCAGGTTGTAGCTAGGGCAGCAAAGTTTGAGCTAACTGGTTGTAGCCAGTGTAGCGTATATAACCAGTTGTAGCCGGAAAATGCTTAAAGGGATAGCTGAGATTTGGTTGTAGCCGAGTCTCAGGGTCAACGGGTGGTCGGAGCCACTCGGACAAACAGCAGACCTAAGTAGTGGTCGAAACCACTCGGGTGATAGCCGAGTTGTGTGATCACTTGGTTGATTGCTAGAAGCTGGAAATGGAAATACATGATTCAGTAACTACATGTGGCGAGTTGTTGAAAAGCAACTTGCGGAATGGATCGAAGCGTGAGCTTCGTTCCGACAACTAAAATTTGACACACTAGTGTTTGAAAAGCAAAACGTTTCTAAAGGCTATTTTCGCAAATAAAGACTCATAGCCCCTTTTTGTCTGACCGACATGGCACTTTTTCCCGGCTTGCTGAGTACGAAAGTACTCACCCTTGTTCCTATATATGTATAGATATTAGGTTTGGAAGGAGAAGACGAAGACCCGACTGCTGCCGAGTTCTTCTAGGACCAAGCCGACTACGAAGACTTCTGAGGTTTCGAGCCTAGTTCCCAACCAAGCCTGTGGTGTAGATGTGTTCTTTTGCCGAGTAGTTTGTCCTTGCTTCTGCTCTGTCTGCGCTGTGTCTCGCTAGTTCACCCTGTTAGTGCTTTTGTCCATCCGGGGCCTGTCCTGGATGGAAAACCCTTTGTAATATATATGTATGTACTCTATTATGTATCTAATGTTTAGTGTGCTCTGAGTTTGTATCACCGATGACTATGTGTGTATCCGACTACTGATCCAGGGATCGGGTACTGTTTGCACATGGTAGGCTTCCGCCTTGGTGGAGGCGGCCTGGCCCCCACAAGATCCCAAGGAGATTTTTAGTAGCGAACTCCAAAGGGCTTTCCGAAGATCAGAAGATAGGGTGTATGTATGTATGTATGTATGTATGTATGTATGTATGTATGTATGTATGTATGTATATATATATATATGTGTGTGTGTGTGTGTGTGTGTGTGTGTGTGTATAATTTGGTGGAAGGAATTTGGATAGGGTTCGATGCCCAAGTCATATTATTCCACTCGGGGTTTTATTTGGAGATTCAAGGGAAATTGAAAACAAGGGAATTTATCGAGAGGATTCAGACAGGAGAGGAATCAAGGGGATTTCTTAGGGCCCCGACTCAGAACTTCAGAATGTTTATTGAAACAGGAGTTTGGAACATCGGTTTAGATCTCGAAGCAGGAGATTTCTCAAGGAAGAAACCGAGGGAGTTGTCGTCATGGTTTTGGAACGAACTTGAATATGGAGATTCAAACTTAGAGGTTATTTTGGAACGGAGGTTTTTGGGAGAAGTGATTCTCGAGATCAAGGCAGAGAGACAAACTAAGATCCAGGCACAACATACAACACAACACATAAGAATCAAAATTTTTACGGGTAGTTTTTAGCAAAATATAGTTTAACGTCATGTGTAAAGCGGGGCGTTACAGTGTCGAGCTAGTGCTTGAATAATTCCCTAAAAATATGACATCTAGAATGAGAAAAATATAATAAAGATCCATCTTCTAGTTTTGTCAGGATATAGCCAACAGATTCAGATCAAAGGTTTGCTACTGTATTTACAATAAAATTTATACAAAATATAAAAAAGCGAGCCTCAGGATTAGACTATAGTCGGTCTGACATGAAAGCTTGCAAAATAAATATTGTATAAACATGTGCTCTATGTAAACATGATAAATTATTGATCTGGAACAATAAATTACTCCCTCTTGTCGGAGAGTTTGGATATGAAAGGATGTATGCAAAATATTGCGTACCTCTGTAGAATAAAGCTGATATGAAGATGCAAATGAAAATACAAGGAGACAGGGATTTTTATACCAGTTCAGCCCCCCAAGATGGGTAATAAACCTACTCGAGTTTGGTCAGGAGACCGGTGCTTTCCACTATATTAATCTCATGAGTACAAAGTATGGGGAAGAAACCCTAAACTAGTTTACGAGTAATGTCAGCGTAAAACTTGGATATGATGATCAGCGACTAATTGTCGTTGGGTTCCTCTAATGTTGACTAGATGAGATTGGGCGTACGTGGCTTATATTGGTTTGTGTTGTTTCTCCTTGGCTTCTGTTGGCTTATCTTGTTCTTCCTCCCCCCATAAGAGATCTTTGTATTTATATCCTCGAATGTTCCCTTGTCCAAGTAGAATTAGAGAGATATATTAGGATACGAATCTGAGCAGTCCTAATATGGTCCAGTAGGACTATGTTTCTTTTCTTATCAAGGATTCCTTTCTTATCTGTTCCCGACTTTATCCATATATATGGGATTTGTTTTCGTATAAAATTTAGTATGTTTTACTCCGCGGGGTGTGCATGTCGCATATTTTGTACACCAACATTTATATATATATATATATATATATATATATATATATATATATATATATATATATATATATATATATATATATATATATATATATATATATATATATAAAAGAGATCGAATTATAATAAAAGCAAATAATTACCCACTTCAAAGGGGAGATAGGAGAGATAGACAAACTTACCTATAAGAGAGATGGAACAATCATATAAGAAAAAGAAACTAAAATCAAGTAAAAAGTATGACGCTATATCTCTATTATTATAAAAATAAATAGTGTTTATGTCATGATGACATCATCGTATCTCCTAATTCCTATTATTTCGTTGGTAAATCCGGAAAAATTTGTGGAGGATAACAAGCTTTTTTACCACTAGGCTATGATGCTTGTTGTTAATTGAGTATAACACATATATATTTAAACGCTTTGAACCAATAGTTTGACTATTTTTTATTTTGCAATCTTATGATATCAAAATTTTAGAAGATTGATTATATTTCCTCCTGAGTTGACTTATGGAAAGAAGGCGCTCAGTAAATTTCTCTAAATGCTATAACTAAAAATACTCATGTGTTGTAACATAAGTTTTAATTTCTACAGTTAAAATTCCCTTCACTCGTTGGAACGCACGAATATTTTTTTTTAGTTTTCAGCTAAATGAATAATCCTTCTGTTTTTAGTTTGTCGTATTAACCATCAATCAATCGTGCACATGTGCTAATGTATATATGCACGCATATATGTGGTCCCCCGCTCTATATGGTACTGTATCTGAATATCTGATTAATCAGCTGCATGCCTATGCTACCTAACTACACGTACTGTGTTCTCTGCTCAATACAACGAGCGAGCAGGGTACTGGTCGAGCTAGCCCTAAGAAACCTAGCTATCGCCATTACTATATGCATATTTTTCATTCCATCCTTCATTTCATTATTGTTATAAGCGGTTGTAGTGTTTGCTACCTAGACAAATAGTTTAATTAGGCCCAAGGGTTAGGAGATGCATGGAGGTTTTCTTTTTCATGTCCCCTCTTTTGTTGCATACATATAAAAAATAAAAAAACATAAACCAATATGTGATATGCACAAACATATACGTTTAAATTCAACCTATAAAAGTTAAAAAAATAAATTAAACTCTAACTAGTACGTGTACTATTCACAATCATATTTCTTATTGTTTTGTTTTAATTTGCATAGGTCGAATTCAAACCTATATATTTGTGGAGTTATATATCACACATTTATCTATGTTAAAAAATTTAAAATTTTTTATAACTATTTAGATGACACGTAAAAAACGATAGGATATTTCTTTAAAGGAAAAAAAATCCCGAGATGCATGTTGTCATATAACAAGTAAATAGTTAGCAGAAAATTTGGAGAGCTTTAATTTGCCAAATGCCCATGAATAGATGCAAATGCATTCTACTTATTAATTATATGTAATTAATAAGTACTGGGCCTGTCAACGGTAATTAATAAGCAATATGATTAATGAGGGCAGTCACGGTATTTGGCGTGTTCGGCTGTTCTTGCTGCGCCAGTCGTACGGTTTCAACAGCCGCTGCCGCAGCTGCGGCAGTCAATGAGCTAATTCTTAAACATGATTTTAGATTATGCATGATCATCTAAGTACTTATACGGAATTTGGTGAAGATACTAACAGGTACTAGATGAATTAGCTATTGACTCTGCTTAGTTTGTGTTGGCGTTGTAGTTTATTGTAGTAGTAGGATGTTGATGATGGAGATCACTGTGCAGTGGCAGTGGAGTTCGTCCTTCAGTCCTCTTTAGCGCGTCTTAGGATCGGTAGACTTAGGCTGTGTTCATTTCAACTATTGGCATGAGCTTATTTATGGCACGCAAAACGAGGTAAGACATTAGCGCATGATTAATTGAGAATTAACTATTATAAACTTGAAATATATATATATTTGATTTTTTAATAACTTTTAAATCGAAAATTTTTGCACGAAACGTACCATTTAGCAGTTTAAAAAGCGTGCTAACAGAAACCAAGAGAGTAGCTAAGCTAATAGGTAGAAAAGAATGCAGCCTTAGGTTTAAGGTAGCTAGCCTGTCCATCAATCATCACCATCGAACAAGGTTGATTTCATATATATATATATATATATATATATATATATATTATTATATATGGGCTACTATGCTTTATAAAGCACAGCCCCATCGTGCGGCCATACTCCTGTCCGTTGGATAGATTGCTATCTGCGGTCAGATATGGATGGACGGAGCGCTCTCTTCAGACGTAACGGCGCACTCACCTAACTCCTCACCTAACTCTGTCCGCGCCCGTTTGAACGAGTGCGAGCGAGGGTGAGGGCCCGCCTGTCAGCATCGTGCCCGCGCCCTCCCCGCGCACCTGCGCCCCATCGCTCGCGCCCGCGCGCCTCCTGCTGACAGGCCGGCTCGCCGGTCAGCATCGCGCCCTCGCCCCCGCTCGTGCCGCGCCCCGCGCGCCTCCCGCTGATAGGCCGGGCCCGCCTGTCAGCATCGCGCCCGCGCCCCTCCCTGTGCGCCTGCGCCCCTCGCTCACGTCCCTACCCGCGCACCCACGCCCTTCGCTCGTACTCGGTTTAAACGGGCGCGGACGGAGTTAGGTGAGCAGTTAGGTAAGTGCGCCGTTACGTCTAAAGAGAGCGCTCCGTCCATCCATATCTGACCGTAGATAGCAATCCATCCAACGGACAGGAGTATGCCGTATGGACTGGGGCTATACTTTATAAAGCCATAATAGCCCACATATTATAATATATATATATATATATATATATATATATATATATATCACCCGGGTGGCGTCTTATGGTGCCTGAGCCTCAAAGTTTGAAATACATAAATTTTATTTAATTTTTTTAGATTTTTTAACTTTTAGGTATATACCCATATGTAATAGTTTGATTAATGCTCATACCTTACAAGAAAATATCTCAAATTCAAAGTTATTTCACCATTCCATATTACATATGTAGTTAATTCTATGTTTGGATGATATATAACTAGAATCAAATTTTAAGAAAAAAAGACATGCATAAATTCAAATTCAATTCAAACTTGTTTGAACTAGCTAGTAAATAAGTTAATGTTCATATCCAAAAGTTTTAAAATTTTTCATACTCATTTAAATTAGATATATATCCGATTTAAATCTTAAGATCTGGGACCATTGTGCACCATATATATATACCCAAACAGGTATCTCACACATATATATATACATACATACATACATACCTACACACACGGAGGAGATCAGAAGCGGGTGAGAAGTACGTGCGAGTGTCCAAAAGATTCGCTCCTTGTCCTTAGACGTGTGTGAGCGAGGGTGGGCCAAACCCACACGCTCCTCTCTGGCTTGGTGTCCAGTAGATTAACCAACAGCCAGCTCATCGGATCGGCCCGACTGCTAGCGAGCACCTAACTGCACCGTCGAGCGTCAGCTATCTCGCACTTGTAAATGAACCACCACGACAGTAAATAAACCCTAAATAACTTACCACGATTGTAAACAAATTTGCACGTGTAAATAAATTAACCACCTTGATTATGGAACACCACCATGACAAGAGGGGGCGGTGGGAGCCCAAGGCATCGTATGTTCAAGGAGGAGACGTTGGTGGAAGAGGCTAGTGGTGTAGTTGTCTGATGGAGCGCATGCCTAGACTCATTCTCCCTGATTGAGCTCTATCGATCGACATTGTGCCTTTCCTCCCGAGCTAGCTAGGGAAGGGAGGAGGATGATATGCTAATCTTTGGGATTCTGCCATATATGGAGTGTCCTCCTCAAGCTTTCCCGCTGCTATTGTCAGGCTTATCTCTCCTCCCTTATTAGGCAGGTTGTAGCATATAGACTGGACAGTCCAGACAAGGCAAATAAAAGATATATATTTTTTATGTGTCTCTATTTATGATCTACTTTACATGTGTGCATACATGTGTGTTAGTTAATGATATTTTGTCTTACTCTGTGACTCGTCAATCAATCGCGTGAAAACAAGAATAATCTAAAAACTCTTATGCATCCGTATTTTCCACTATACAATATATATGATTTATACCCACTACCCAAGTGGTGCATGCATGAGGTCCTCTCTGGATCTAGTGGAGTTTGGGGAGGGTGAGTTAGAGCAAGTTTAACAGTGGAATTGGCTATTACCTCTAATATTCTTAATGTCATCTAGTATTTATTAACTGCATTAATAGGACTAGTAACTAGTCCCAATACATTACAGTAGTTTTATTTTATTTGTTTTCTAGCTCTCAATCCACTACTAATACTACTCTTTCTTTCTACTTTCTTGGAAGTTGTGTATAGGTCATCTCTTTTGCATAAGGGGTAGCCCCTCTTCTATCTCATTCCTTCTCTCCTCTACCTCATCGCTATGTAATATACATAATATTTTTGGGGCACATTTAAGATGTTATTATACTGTGATTAGGTAGAGGTGAGGATCAAGTGATTTATTTGTGAGAATACATGTATGAAGTCGAGACTACTTTATGGGCACTTGGATCCTGATGATGCGATCAATGGTTAGAAAATGTGGATGAGATTTAGGAATTGACAAATAGGTACCTTGTCTTAAGAGCAGGCATCTAAGTACTTCCCTCCATTCAAAAATATAAGGATCTATATTTTTAAGAAAGTCAATATTGATAATTTCTTATAACTAAAGTAATCACATATGTTAGTGCCACACAAGTGGTATTTGTATTTAAATATGTATACTACTTTTAAAAAAAGTAGTGATACTGGCAAGTGAATCTGTCACCCCATATACTTCTATTATAAATTTTACAAATTATTCATTAAACTTCTTAATATTAAGAATATATTGCTTTAAAAGAGGTAGCGGTGGTGACAATGAATTTATCATCCCACTTACTTCTATTATAAATTTTATAAATTACTCCTTGAATTTATTAGTATTAAAAAATAATCAAATCTAAATGGATAGCCATATATAAAAATCAAATTAAGGTGAATATTTACTATAGAAAAAGATGTGTAAGACAACTCATAGAAAATATTTTTATTTACTTTAGAAAAATATTATAATATATTTTATTTTATCCGTAGCAAAGTACGTGCATTCAACTGGTACTTTTATATGGTATAAAAAACTAATTATCAAACTATAATATTAAAAACTATGTAAAAAATATACACGTATTATACATTATATTTTTGGAACGGAGGGAAGCAGAGACGAATGAAATTATGCATGCCCGGGATGCGACAAAAGTGAAGCAGCTGCAAGCTTCCATGGATTGATGGATGGGCCTGGCTGTCTTTTGTGGATCGTCGGATCGCATCCATCGGGAGGCGGAGCAGTGGCCACGTATACATACAACGGCGTGTGGCTCATGTGGCACCTTCCATCTATCTCATATTCTCATCCACACCAACTACGTGCGTACGGCTGAATTGCTTCATCCATCCATCTCAATCGGCCGCATCTAGCTCGCTAGCAGCCAATATAATTAGCGACTTGGGCTAACAGAATTTGCGTCTGATTGGTAATCAAAGTTGTAATTAAGGAATATGCAGGCACGCTCTAGAAGAGTCGGGCACACAGTAGACCGCTTGGACACTAGCAAGCTTCAATCGTTTGCATTGCATTGCTGCAGCTATAAATCTCGTTCCATCAGCAAGCTAGCTCTCATCAACCGGCCGGTGTCCCTGAGCTGAGCTAAGCTTCAATTCACTACATAATTGCACATTTTTCTTGTGCCTCACTTAGTAGCTAGGTAGCAAGCTTGGTAAGCAGCTAGCTAGGTAGTAGACGAAGAAGCTAATTAAGCTAGCTAGCGCATATTATATATATATATATATGCAGCTTCTGGCAGCGATGTCGACGACGATGGCCGCTTCTTTCTCCTCCACCGTCGGAGCCCCGGTACGCTCCTGCAACTAGCTAGCCTCTAATAATACTCCTACGTAGCGTACTTTGACAAGTTCAATTTCCTACGTATCTATCTGCCAAAATCATTAACTGCTGCACTTGTAAGGTTTCGTCTTGTTTGTACTTAAAATAAGACTCTTTCTTTTGTAAAATATGCTGGCAACGGCTGGCTCGTTTGTAAATTGTGATCGAGGACAAAACAATTGGAAAAACAATGCTGACAAATCGATGAGATACCTGCTGCTTCTATGTTAATTGCAATTAAGCAAGCGTTATTATTCTTTTGCCACCTTTTTTTTTCTCACCATTTTTACAATGTTAAATTTGAAATTTTATAATAAATTTATTTTTTGAGTTATTAATAAATGTAATAAATCCACCTTTTAAAGTTTTTTTAAGAAAAAAAATAGAGCAGCCCGAAAAGCATTTCATAGTTTCAAGCAAGCAGCAATATGAATTTAAAGATAATAAAGGAAAACAGAGGAGTCCTGCATGTTTGTTTACAATGAGAGAGCAAAAACAGAGGAGTCCTGTTTAAAACGAGAAGAGACATAGTATATAGTGAGATGATAAGCTGATATATTGTGGTTTGGCAGGCAAGCGGGTTGGTAGTGAAGAAGCCGAGGGCACCGGGCGTGAGCGTGTACGGGCATGGCAGGAGGAGGAGGAGCAAGAGCAGCAGGAAGATCAGGGCCATGGCGGCCGGCAGCAAGGACCTGGACGAGGAGAAGCAGAGCGAGCAGGACAGGTGGAAGGGGCTCGCCTACGACATCTCCGACGACCAGCAGGACATCACCAGGGGGAAGGGCCTCGCCGACTCCCTCTTCCAGGCCCCCACGGGCGTCGGCACCCACGAGGCCGTGCTCAGCTCATACGAGTACATCAGCCAGGGACTCAGACAGTAAGCATCTGCATGCATATATCCAGATCGTCATGCTGCATTATATTTGCATTTGCATTTGCATACAAGAGATCGATTATATATTAATGTATTGTATGAACTAGGTACAACTTGGACAACACCATGGACGGCCTCTACATCGCCCCGGCATTCATGGACAAGCTCGTCGTCCACATCTCCAAGAACTTCATGAAGCTGCCCAACATCAAGGTGCCACTCATCCTTGGCATCTGGGGAGGCAAGGGGCAGGGCAAGTCGTTCCAGTGTGAGCTCGTCTTCGCCAAGATGGGAATCAAGTCAGTAACTACCCGTCTTTTATATATGTGTGTGTATATATATATGTGTATATATATATTACCAAGTGCATGCTTTGCTTGCTAGTACTCACGTATTATGCATAGCTGTAATGCATTATTAAATTAATTGCAGCCCCATCATGATGAGCGCCGGTGAGCTGGAGAGCGGCAACGCCGGCGAGCCGGCGAAGCTGATCCGGCAGCGGTACCGCGAGGCGGCGGACATCATCAAGAAGGGGAAGATGTGCGTCCTCTTCATCAACGACCTGGACGCCGGCGCCGGGCGCATGGGCGGCACGACGCAGTACACGGTGAACAACCAGATGGTGAACGCCACCCTGATGAACATCGCCGACAACCCGACCAACGTGCAGCTCCCGGGGATGTACAACAAGGAGGAGAACCCCCGTGTCCCCATCATCGTCACCGGCAACGACTTCTCGACGCTGTACGCGCCGCTCATCCGCGACGGCCGCATGGAGAAGTTCTACTGGGCGCCGACGAGGGAGGACCGCATCGGCGTGGCCAAGGGCATCTTCCGCACCGACAAGGTCCCCGACGAGGCCATCGTCAAGCTCGTCGACACCTTCCCCGGCCAGTCCATCGACTTCTTCGGCGCGCTGCGTGCCCGTGTTTACGACGACGAGGTGCGGCGGTGGATCGCGGAGGTCGGGGTGGAGAACATCGGCCGGCGGCTGGTGAACTCGCGGGAGGGCCCGCCGGAGTTCGAGCAGCCGCGGATGACGCTGGACAAGCTGATGGAGTACGGGCACATGCTGGTGAGGGAGCAGGAGAACGTCAAGCGCGTGCAGCTCGCCGACAAGTACCTGAGCGAGGCGGCGCTCGGCGACGCCAACGACGACGCCATCAAGTCCGGCGGCTTCTACGGCAAGGCCGCGCAGCAGACGCCCGTCCCCGTCCCGGCGGGCTGCACCGACCAACGCGCCGCCAACTACGACCCCACCGCCCGGAGCGACGACGGCAGCTGCGTCTACAACTGAACACAACCTTAAAGTTTTGCAGTTAATTACTTATAATTACTACTCGTTCATGAATGAACGAACAAATACGATCGATCATCGATGGACGGTTGTAAGTCGTAAGTACCTCGCACGCCCGATTTGTCGCTGCATAGATTTATAATGAATTAATTAATCGAATTGATCATATTACATTATTAGTAGTTGCCTATAATCCAATCCTTTGCCACATGATTCATTATCCAATATAGTACTATTAGCACTGTACGTATGCAACATATATACGATCTCCGTTTACTGTGGATGTGCCATCACTGATTGATATATACACATATGACTATGGATGTATTCTCAAATTGCGGGTTGCATTTGTTAACAAATGCATCTATATCAAAGTTCCTGCGGGATTCATGCTGTAGGATAACAATGTGTCACTGCAATGATGTACAAGTTGGGGAATGTTATCCAATAACTGCGCTACTTGTTAGTGAGATGACAGTGTAATGCAGACTCTTACAAGCGCCACCAATCAACAGCCCCCATCTCAAATATTTCTCACTAGGGACAAGGAGCAATTTCACATGACTTGCATAAAAGATTACTACTGACATGCGCAAAAAATTTACAAAGTAACCAAGGGCAATATAGAGGCTTAGGAGGAACGCAAGCTATGAACCACAAATAAATTCACCTTAAATAAATCATAGGAGGCACAGCTCCATTTTTGCAAAACTGTAGGAAAAAAACTAGCAGTGCAAAATTAGCCTTTTTGTTTTTGTGGTAACGCAAACCATCAAGGAGAAAATGTACAATGTTTATGCTGTACGTTAAGAGAAGTTTGTGTGGTGCCAAATGACAGTCCTAGCCTGATGGTTATCGAGAAAGCAGAATATGTGCAGCAGAGCAAAATATTTGTGGTAGTCCAACTAGAATACAATCTGCATGCCATCCCTCATCCAAGAAGCAGGGGCAACGAGAGGCAGCAAAAGGTTTTTCTGTGGTGATGCAAAATAGACAGGTTGTGTAGTAGCTGAGCTGATGAAGCAACTGGTAGCTAGCTGCCGGGAGAGGAATGTGAGGCAAGGAAAGACGAGAAGAAAATGAGTGAGAGAGTTGATCGGAAATGGCTGAATTCTGTGGTGATGAAAGGTCAAGGAACTGAAGCCAAGAGATGCAGTAATAGTAGCAGCTCACTGTGACTGGCCTTCCAGGTTCAAGTCATGCTATCGATGGATCGGCCGGCCGAGATTGCGCCACGTGTGCAGAACCCAATCTTCAGCGTGTGGCCTGTGGGGGATCTGGAAGCTGATCCACAAGGAGAAGTGTGTGCCTCTCACAGCCTTCCATGGCGACGGCCGGCATTGTGTTGTTGTACTATTTAATGCCTACCGCAGCTCGGCCTCTACACTTTGAGCAGCAGCGGCAGCCCGGCCATCAGTCGCGATATATCCCCTCTACACTTTGAGCAGCAGCAGAGCACGAGATGGCTGCTGCCTTCTCCTCCACCGTTGGAGCTCCGGTACACCAGCTAGCTACGATATTCTACTCTTTTGCATGTTCCTATACATATATACCAGCTGCAAATTGAATGAGGCGAAGGACATGTAGCACTTACTTGTGAATGGATGGATGTGCAGGCGTCCACTCCGACCACATTCCTAGGGAAGAAGCTGAAGAAGCAGGTGACCTCGGCGGTGAACTACCATGGCAAGAGCTCCAACGTCAACAGGTTCAGAGTGAAGGCCAAGGACCTGGACGAGGACAAGCAGAGCGACCAGGACAGGTGGAAGGGCCTCGCCTACGACATCTCCGATGACCAGCAGGACATCACCAGGGGGAAGGGCCTCGCCGACTCTCTCTTCCAGGCCCCCACGGGCGATGGCACCCACGAGGCCGTGCTCAGCTCCTACGAGTACCTCAGCCAGGGCCTCAGACAGTAAGCATTGCATCCATCCATCTGCTTCTCATCATCATCATCATCATCATCTCATCATGGCTATTAATAACATATACCTGCTGCTGCTGCAGCTTAGACTACGACAACACCATGGGAGACTTGTACATCGCCCCGGCCTTCATGGACAAGCTCGTCGTTCACGTCTCCAAGAACTTCATGACCCTGCCCAACATCAAGGTCCCACTCATCCTGGGTATCTGGGGAGGCAAGGGTCAGGGAAAATCATTCCAGTGTGAGCTGGTCTTCGCCAAGATGGGGATCAAGTAAGACGACTAGCTAGCTTTCAATTCATTCATTAATTTCACACATATATAAATATATTTAGTAAGCTGTTGCCACTAAAATAGTAACTGATGAAACACTTGACTTACAGCCCAATCATGATGAGCGCCGGAGAGCTGGAGAGCGGCAACGCCGGAGAGCCCGCGAAGCTCATCAGGCAGCGGTACCGTGAGGCGGCGGACATCATCAAGAAGGGGAAGATGTGCTGCCTCTTCATCAACGATCTCGACGCCGGAGCCGGTCGCATGGGCGGCACCACCCAGTACACGGTGAACAACCAGATGGTGAACGCCACCCTGATGAACATAGCCGACAACCCAACCAACGTGCAGCTCCCAGGCATGTACAACAAGGAGGAGAACCCTCGTGTACCCATCATCGTCACCGGTAACGACTTCTCGACGCTGTACGCCCCGCTCATCCGTGACGGTCGTATGGAGAAGTTCTACTGGGCTCCCACCCGCGACGACCGCGTCGGCGTCTGCAAGGGTATCTTCCGCACCGACAACGTCCCCGACGAGGACATCGTCAAGCTCGTCGACAGCTTCCCAGGCCAATCCATCGGTACGTCGGATCATCTGCAACGTCAACCCTGAATGAATGAATTATATATATGCAGTTAGTTAATGAGCCAAAATTAATAAAACTGAATTACTGATGGTGATGCAGACTTCTTCGGCGCTCTACGTGCCCGTGTGTACGATGACGAGGTGCGCAAGTGGGTGACAGGCACCGGAGTGGAGAACATCGGCAAGAGGCTGGTGAACTCCAGGGAGGGCCCGCCGGAGTTCGAGCAGCCCAAGATGACGATCGAGAAGCTGATGGAGTATGGATACATGCTTGTGAGGGAGCAGGAGAACGTCAAGCGTGTGCAGCTGGCTGACAAGTACTTGAGCGAGGCTGCTCTTGGTGACGCTAACTCGGACGCCATGAAGACTGGTTCCTTCTACGGTTAGAGCACTCTCCACACCACCATCATCATCTCTAGCGTTTTCTATTTCTAAGATAATGAAAATGATTTATGCCTCTTTCATTAAGCACACAACACAACCAATGAATTGTAATTTGAAAAAAAAAACTACATAAGGTATGTTGGGACAAATTAACCCCAACTTCCTCTAAATTATGACCAGCTAAAACGAAAAAAATATCACATAGATTTGTTAGGTTATTATTCTATAGGCAGGGGCGGAGCCATGTGTGGGGCAGCTTGGGCTTGAGCCACACACGTGGCAAAAAAATTAGAAAGAAAGCACACAAACGTTTAGTTCATTAAAATTTCTTCATAAAAATTATACTACATGGTTGAGCCCTATGCGTGACAAAATTCTGCCTCCGCCCCTGTCTATAGGTGCTGCGCCGTCCAAAGTGGAATAAAAGATCTCTAGCTAATCCCATCCCCATCGATCCATCGTAGGTGGCCTGCATAGGAGGAGGTGATTCAACCGTAACTCTTCACTAATTCTATTTCCTGATTCCTTGCTGTGTATTCAGTTCAGCAGATATATAATTAAATATTACTCCACTACTCTGCTATGCATTTTCTCAATGATCTACTATATATATGCAATATGTATATATATATGGGTGCATGGTTGTTGATTAAAGTTAGTACTGGAATAAATTTGGATCAGGGCAAGGAGCACAGCAAGCAGGTAACCTGCCTGTGCCGGAAGGTTGCACCGACCCTGTTGCCAAGAACTTCGACCCAACGGCGAGGAGCGACGACGGCAGCTGCCTTTACACCTTCTAGGCAGGCTGACTAGCCGCTTGCTATTAATTATTTCTCCCTCTCTCTCTCTCTCTCTCTCGTGTTTTCTCTCTTTGTAATATGTATCGGATCGCGCCCAAGCCATAGCTGGGCATGACAAGTTTTTGTTAATAACAATATAATATAAAGATATGGGCTACATATATACATGAATATATTTGATTTGGATATCATTTGCCAATTTCTGTGTCCGTTGAATATTTTCTTAGAATAATAATACCGTACTACGGTTTATTTTCAGCCAGAATAACGAGAGACTAAATTAAGCAAGCAATTGGGAGAATGCAATGCTAATTCACATGTAACAGCCATGGAACAAAATTGATAGAGATTGAGAGAGAGAGAGAGAGAGAGTACCGATGAATGCAATCAAACAGGTGGGATGGCAGGGTTGATGACGCGCGGGCATACCTTGTGAGGCATTTTGACGAACACAGGACGAGCATCATGTAGCATGCATCAGCGTCCGTCGGTGAAGAAAGCAGGCAGGCAGGATGAAAGAAAGAAATCGGTGGAAGAGGTGATGCTGAGCATGCTGGCTGGCGACCGGAAGCGCCAGGGCCAGCGCCATCGCAGATCGGGTGGCGTGGCGGCGACCGGCGAACCGCCTGATTGATAGGGGAAGAGACGGACTCAGTACCGGATCGTGGAAGACGACACTAGTATCCGATAGAGGAATTTTTTTTATTTTTATATTTTTTAATAAAATATTTACAAAAGTATATTTTCATTTTAAAAATTTACAAAAATATATCTCCAACACCCTCTGAGAGGCCGATTTGATGACGTGGCTGACGGCAGTAAGCCAGACGGCCTACGGCCGTTAGCACTTTTGCAGGTGGTCTCCTGGCCGCTCAAAAACCACTTTCTAGGAGGGCGGTAATAGGCTGCCTGCAAAACACTGGCCGTGGGGCCAGCCATATTACAGGCGGCCCCCTCACCGCTCTCTCAGAGAGCGGTTTATCCCAACTAGAGGGCCACCTGCAAAATGGCGGACCCATAGGTCGGTCATTTTGCAGGCGGCCCCTTGGACCAAGGGGCCGCCTGCAAAATGGGACGTACAGAACCGCCCAGCAATTCTAGGGGGTGGCGGTCGGACCGGCTGCCTCCACCCGGTCGACTGGCAGCATCCAGTATTGTCAGAGCAAATGAGATAGGAAGGGGCTATAAATACCCCTTGTAACGACCCGTTTTCCTTTTCCCTGTTGAGACTTGTTTTCTGGATCTTAATCCTTTCCTATCCTGTCAGCTGTGCCTCCGTTTTTCCCTCTCCCCGGCCAGCCGACTACCTTCTCCATTGAGCCGAGTAGATTGCCACTCAGTCCTTGTATCCTGCCCTTCCTTTGTTTTACTCGAACCTCCTTACTGCCGAGTAAGCCTGTGAAGTGGCCGACTACCTTGTTATTTTACCCGTTGTTCATCGTCTCACCAAGTTGCGCCCGCCCGTTGGACGCTGACTACTGAAGTGGAGAAGAATCAATCTTTACCTGCCCGCAGCACCGCTAGGACCGATGGACAATAACCCGTTGCATCGCTTGGACCAGTGGTCAGTCTGAAGCCCTGTCAGTGAGATTTCTCCAACCCGACCTTGTTTGACCTTAGTGTCTCATCGCCGCTACAGTGCCTGCCAACTCCACTGACCCAGCTGGACTCCAAAGTCACTCCCTGTCGAATCCCTTGTCAGTTCACCTTGACTTTTTCTCCCCACCCGTTGCCCAGCACCACCATGCCTCAGCTTTGCACGACCGGCTATATAAGGCCATCCGTGCCTCCTCCTTCCCTTGTTTTGCAACCGGCCAGCTCTGCTAAGTTCTCTTTACCTTGCGTATCGGCGTGTTTGTGAAATAAATGAAAGATTTGTGAAAATCTTGATGTATAGAGACAGTGCCTGTGTGGCTTGGCTATGTATTATCATTAAGGACCGTTTCCTTTGGGAATTTCATCCGAGCATCTTACAGTACGACCATACGGGCATTGTGGGATGCCCCTGGCCGAGTAAATTGTAGGTTTAGGGAAGTTCAGTGCCGACTGGAGTGGACTCATCTGAGTTGTGGCTCGTGAGCCCTGGTGCTAAAGGTGGTTGTAGCCATTCTGAAGCACTGATCCTGTGTGGATCATTTGGCTGGCACTGGGTAACCTTGGACTGGCTTTGGAAATAGCCTTGTCACGAACTTTCGGGTACAGGCCAGTACTCGGTGTAAGTTTTGTGTTGGATGGATAAAGCGTACACCCTCTGCAGAGTTTAGCAGAACTGTTTGAACAGCCGTGCCCACGGTTAAGGGCGATGTAAGGTGATTCCCATAGCGTAGATTTGTTTGCCCGTGTTTTGTGAAAAAGTTTGATGGGAAGGGAACCGTGTCCAGAGTTTGCCGAGTAAGCAGACGGAAGGCCTGTGTGGCCAGAAACGGGTCTTTGTGATCCGGGGTGTTAAGCACCATAAGCAAGTGTGTGAAAAGTAAACAGGATGAAGATCATGCTCCCGGGTTGTAGCCAGGGCAGCAAAGTTTGAGCCCCCGGGTTGTAGCCAAGGCGGCAATTAGTCTTCGGGTTGTAGCCAGAAGACGTGATGATCATGCTCCCGGGTTGTAGCCAGGGCAGCAATGTTTGAGCCCCTGGGTTGTAGGCAGGGCGGCAGATGAGCTAGCTGGTTGTAGCCAGCGTAGCGGGCATTAAGTGCCATAGCTGAGATTTGGTTGTAGCCGAGTCTCAGGGTCAACGAGTGGTTGTGGCTACTCGGGACACACCGGACCAACAAAATGCGAGTTAAAAGATGACATGAATATATTTGATTCATTAAGTGGCGAGTTGTTGAAAAGCAACTTGTGGAATGGATCGAGGCGTGAGCCTCTTTCCGACAACTAAAATTTAAACTCACTAGTGTTGCAAAGAAAAGAGTTTCTAAAGGCAGTTTTTCGCAAATAAAACCCTTATCCTTTCTGTCTGACCGACATGGCATCTTTTCCCGGTTTGCTGAGTACGAAAGTACTCACCCTTGTTCATATATATGTATAGTAGGTTTTGGAGAAGAAGACGAAGACTCGACTGCCGCCGAGTACCTCCAAGACCAGGCCGACTACGAAGAGTTCTGAGGTTTCGAGCCTAGTTCCCAACCGAGCCTGTGGAGTAGTTTTTGTCTAGCTTCCGCCCCGTCTGTACTGTTTTCGTTAGTTTACCTGTTGAAGTTTTTGTCCATCCGGGATCTGTCCTGGATGGAATCCCTTTGTACATATATGTATGTATTCTGTTATGTAATTATTATAACTCTGAGATGTATCACTTATGACTGTTGTGCGTACCCGACTACTGATCCTGGGATCGGGTGCTGAATGCACATGGTGGCCTTCCACCTAGTTGGGAGCACCGTGACACCCCTCCACCAGTAGTAAGAAGGTCTTCTTGGCACTCCATTGACTCTATTTGAGCTCTTGCTTGTCTTCTCTCACTCTTTGAGCATTCTCTCTTCATTTGTAAGTGATCGAGGATTATTGTAGCCAAGCCAAGTGCATTGTATCATTATTTTAGCTAGTGTGGCACTTGATCATCTCCAAGCCAGTTGCACTGCATCATTGTTTCAAAAATTCATGTTTTTGATCAGTTTCGTCGTAAACGTAGATCGTGAGGAGTACATCATTTAATCAACGAGCATAAACGAAATAAAGGGGTTTCTTCAGGAAACGTAGAATTAATAAAACATGACGTACAACAGGCTAACTACTACTGGTACAACGTACTACAGGTCTTGACCGTAACCTCTAGCCCTCTTCGTCCTCCTACCCTGCGCTCGCACCTAGCCTTGGGGGTACGTTGTGACGCCTCCCGACTAGGTGGAAGGCCACCATGTGCATACGGCACCCGATCCCAGGATCAGTAGTCGGGTACGCACAACAATGATACAACTCAGAGTTACAATAAATACATAACAGGTATACATTTATATATACAAGGAGATCCATCCAGGACAGACCTGGGATGGGCAAAATAATCAACAGGTAAACTATCGTGAACAGCAAAACAGGGCGGAAGCTGGACAAAAACTACACCACAGGCTCGGTTGGGAACTAGGCTCAAAACCTTCAGAAGTCTTCGTAGTCGGCCTGGTCTTGGAGGAACTCGGCAGCAGTCGGGTCTTCGTCTTCTTCTCCAAAACCTACTATACATATATATGAATAAGGGTGAGTACTTTCGTACTCAGCAAGCCGGAAAAAGATGCCATGTCGGTCAGGCAAAGAGGCTAAGGGTTTTATTTGCGAAAAACTGCCTTTAGAAACACTTTTCTTTGCAAACACTAGTGAGATCCAAATTTTAGTTGTCGGAAAGAGGCTCACGCCTCGATCCATTCCGCAAGTTGCTTTTCAACAACTCGCCACTTAAAGAATCAAATATAATCATACATGTTCTTATCATCTTTTACTTCGCATTTGTTGGTCCTGTATCTCCCGAGTAGCTACATCCACTCGTTGACCCTGAGACTCGGCTACAACCAAATCTCAGCTGTGGCACTTAATGCCCACTACGCTGGCTACAACCAGCTAGCTAAACCGCCGCCCTGGCTACAACCCGGGGGCTCGAACATTACTGCCCTGGCTACAACCCGGGAGCATGTTCATGGCACTTAATGCCCGCTACGCTGGCTACAACCAGCTAGCTAAAGTGGCTTCCCTGGCTACAACCCGGGAGCACAACTTGATCAACTTGCTGCCCTGGCTACAACCCGGGAGCTTGATCAATCCGTCTTCTGGCTACAACCCGAAGACATCTGTACAACTGCCGCCCTGGCTACAACCCGGGGGCTTAAGTTTGTTGCCCTGGCTACAACCCGGGAGCATGATCTTCATCCTGTTTACTTTTCATACACTTGATTATGGTGCTTAACACCCCGGATCACACAGATCCGTTTCTGGCCACACAGGCCTTCCGTTTGCTCACTTGGCAAACTCTGGTCACGGTTCCCTTTCCATCAAACACTTTCACAATTCACTGGCAAACAAATCTACGCTATGGGAATCACCTTGCATCGCCCTTAACCGTGGGCACGGCTGTTCGAACAGTTCTGCTAAACTCTGCAGAGGGTGTGCGCTTTACCCATCCGACACGAAAATTACACCGAGTACTGGCCTGTACCCAGAATTTCGTGACAAGGCCATTTCCAAAGCCAGTCTAGAGTCATCCAATGCCAGCCGAAAGATCCACACAGGATTCAGTGGTCGGCACTGAACTTCCCTAAACCTACTATTTACTCGGCCAGGGGCATCCCATAATACCCGTCTGGTCGCACTGTAAGATGCTCGGATGGAATCCCTAAAGGAAACGGTCCTTAATGATAATACATAGCCAAGCCACACAGGCACTGTCTCTGTACATCAAGATTTTCACAACTTTATTTGTTTCGCAAACACGACGATACACCGAGTACCGGGTTTTCCAATCAGTTTAGTAAAACCCAAGGTTTTTCCCAAACGACAAACAACGTCGCAGAGCTAAGCCATTCTACTCGGCATCGTATCCTCAGATAGGATGCTAGCGTGCCATTTGTGGGGCTCTCAAGGGAGAAATATATATCAACATCCTACCAAAATAAAGTGCTGCTACTGGGTAGGTCCATCGGTTGCGCTTGCAAACCGAGGCCAACAGTTTAAAAAAAGTGTAAACTAAGCATTCATATATTTTCCAAACAACATAGTTTTGCATATATGGGAAACAATATGTTCAAGGAGGCTTGCCTTGTTCCAAGGAGGGGTCTTCCTCGGCGAAAGCGGCTTCGGGATCGTCCACCGGTTCAGGCTCTGAACAAGCAGAAAGAAACACTGATAAGCAGGAGAAGTAAAACACCAAGAAAAGGATCAAGAAGTAGTCGGCTGCAGAAAAGGTGGCAGTCGGCTGAACCAGGCTTGCGAACCAGGCGACAGAGCTCCAAAGCTTGAGAGGATGAGAACTAAGCGGAGCTGGAGCTGGCCGGTTTGCAAAACAAGGGAAGAAAGAGCATGGATGGCTCAATATATAGCCGGCGTGCAAGGGTGAGGCACGGTGAAGCAGGCAACGGCTAGGGAGAAAAAGTCAAGGTGAACTGACAAAGGATTTGATGTCCACGCAGGGATTGACTTGGGAGTCCGGCGTGGTCAGGGAGTTGGTGAGCACTGTAGCGGCGATGAGACATTAAGGTCAAGGCTAGGACAGGTTGGAGAAATCTCACTGACAGGGCTTCGGACTGACCACAGGTCCAAGCAATGCAGCAGTTATTGTCCATCGGTCCAAGCGGTGCTGCGGGCAGGTGAAGACTGGTTCTTCTCCACTTCGGTAGTCGGCGTCCAACGGCGGTTGCAACTCGGGGGATAAGGAAACAACAGGTCTCAACAAGATAGTCGGCCACATCACAGTGCGTACTCGGCAGCAAGGAGGTCTGAGTAAGACAAGGGAAAGGGCAGGATACAAGGACTGAGTAGCAATCTACTCGGCTCAAGGGAGAAGGTAGTCGGCTGGCCAAGGAGAAAAACTGGGGCACAGCTGATAGGATAGGAAGGGAGCTCGGGAAAGCGAAGACTAGCGGGAAAAGAAAAACGGGTCATTACATACGTCAGCCGGTCTGGTTGTACAGCATGGCCAGCGCGGGTCGCCTACACGGATGTGACAGCTGGTGAGTCCTGTGTCTGCGGTGGCGGAGCTCCTTCAAGCTACGAGGAAGCTAGTACCTCCTGGATCTCCTCGTCCTCGTCCTCCAAGTCGTTCCCTTCGAAAGGATCCTGTGCCTAACCGCTATCGCGTGCGTCCTGTGCGGAGGAGCCAGCGCCAGCAAACATCCCCGGTGCTGTAGAGTGGAACCCTGTACACAAAATTATTGATAATTGCAAACCGAAATTTTGCAAGGTAAAAGTAAACTTTGATATAACCTGAAGGACCTTTTGTGGTGGCCCCGGGGGCACTTCTCATGCCCTGCTGCGCGTGTGGTCGTGTATGGTACGCTCCTTACGTTGACGTGCCAGCTCCGGAGGGATGTAGGTACGGTGTAGCGAAAGCTACACGGAAGCATATTAATATAAAATGGTTCATGTCGTAGAAGGAAACATGTTATGAACCGATGGTTAGCGGAATTTACCTCTAGAGGGGCCAGCTGGCTGACTGGAACCTTGCGGGTACACTCTTGCTTCTGCTCCCGCTTGTAACGACCCGTTTTCCGTTTCCCTGTTGAAACTTGTTTTCTGGATCTTAATCCCTTCCTATCCTATCAGCTGTGCCTCTGTTTCCCCTCTTCCCGGCCAGCCGACTACCTTCTCCCTTGAGCCGAGTAGATTGCTACTCAGTCTTTGTATTCTGCCCTTTCCTCGTCTTACTCGGACCCCCCCTTGCTGCCGAGTAAGCCTGTGAAGTGGCCGACTACCTTGTTACTTTACCTGTTGTTTCATCGTCTCACCGAGTTGCGCCCGCCCGTTGGACGCCGATTACCAGAGTAGAGAAGAATCAGTCTTCACCTGCCCGCAGCACCGCTTGGACCGATGGACAATAACCTGCTGCATCGCTTGGACCAGTGGTCAGTCTGAAGCCCTGTCAGTGAGATTTCTCCAACCTGTCGTTGCTTTGACCTTAGTGTCTCATCGCCGCTACAGTGCCTGCCAACTCCACTGACCCGTTGGACTCCAAAGTCACTTCCCGTCGTATCCTTTGTCAGTTCATCTTGACTTTTTCTCCCTACCCGTTGCCCAGCACCACCGTGCCTCAGCTTGCACGCTGGCTATATAAAGCCATCCGTGCCTCCTCCTTCTCCTGTTTTTGCAACCCAGCCAGCTCTGCTAAGCCCTCATTCTCCTCTCAAGCTTTGGAGCTCTATCGCCCGGTTCGCAAGCCTGGTTCAGCCGACTGCCATCTTCTCTTGCAGCCTACTACTTCATTGATCCTTTATCTTGGTGTTTTACTTCTCCTGCTTATCTGTGTTCCTTTCTGCTTGTTCAAAACCTGAGCCTGAACCGGTGGACGATCCCGAAGCCGTCTTCGTCGAGGAAAATCCTTCTTTGGAAGAAGGCAAGCCTCTTTGATCATATTGTTTCCCATATATGCAAAACTATGTTGTTTGTAAAATATGCATGCTTAGTTTACACCTTAAACTGATCGGCCTCGGTTTGCAAGCGCAACCGATGGACCTACCCAGTAGTAGCACTTATTTTGGTAGGATATTGTGATATTCACCTTGAGAGCCCTACGAATGGCACGTTAGCATCCCTGTCTATGGATACGATGCTGAGTAGAATGGCTTAGCCCCGCAACGTTGTTTGTCGTTTGGAAAACAATGGGTTTTTAATAAACTGTTGGAAAACCCGATACCTTGCGTATTGGCGTGTTTTGAGAAATAAATAACAGTTTGTGAAAATCTTGATGTACAGAGACAGTGCCTGTGTGGCTTGGCTATGTATTATCATTAAGGACTGTTTTCTTTGGGAATTCCATCCGAGCATCTTACAGTATGACCATACGGGCATTATGGGATGCCCCTGGCCGAGTAAATTGTAGGTTTAGGGAAGTTCAGTGCCGACTGGAGTGGACTCATCTGAGTTGTGGCTCGTGAGCCCTGGTGCTGAAGGTGGTTGTAGTCATCCTGAAGCACTGATCCTGTGTGGATCCTTCGGCTGGCATTGGATAACCCTGGACTGGCTTTGGAAATGGCCTTGTCACAAACATTCGGGTACAGGCCAGTACTCGGTGTAAGTTTCGTGTCGGATGGGTAAAGCGTACACCCTCTGCAGAGTTTAGTAGAACTGTTCGAACAGCCGTGCCCACGGTTAAGGGCGATGTAAGGTGATTCCCATAGCGTAGATTTGTTTGCCTGTGGTTTGTGAAAGTGTTTATGGAAAGGGAACCGTGACCAGAGTTTGCCGAGTAAGCAAACGGAAGGCCTGTGTGGCCAGAAACGGATCTGTGTGATCCGGGGTGTTGATCACCATAAGCAAGTGTGTGAAAAGTAAACAGGATGAAGATCATGCTCCCGAGTTGTAGCCAGGGCAGCAAATTTAAGCCCCCGGGTTGTAGCCAGGGCGGCAGTTGTGCTGATGAGTCTTCAGGTTGTAGCCAGAAGATAAGAAAGTTTGTGCTCCCGGGTTGTAGCCAGGGAAGCAAGTTGAGAAAGTTGCGCCCCCGGGTTGTAGTCAGGGCGGCGGCTGAGATTTGGTTGTAGCCGAGTCTCATGGTCAACGAGTGGTTGTAGCTACTCGGGACACACCGGACCAACAAATGCGAATTAAAAGTTGTTATGGATGTGCTTGATTCATTAAGTGGCGAGTTGTTGAAAAGCAACTTGCGGAATGGATCGAGGCGTGAGCCTCTTTCCGACAACTAAAATTTGGACTCACTAGTGTTTACAAAGAAAAAGAGTTTCTAAAGGCAGTTTTTCGCAAATAAAACCCTTAGCCTTTCTGTCTGGCCGACATGGCATCTTTTCCCGGCTTGCTGAGTACGAAAGTACTCACCCTTGTTCATATATATGTATAGTAGGTTTTGGAGAAGAAGACGAAGACCCGACTTCCGCCGAGTACCTCCAAGACCAGGCCGACTACGAAGACTTCTGAGGTTTCGAGCCTAGTTCCCAACCGAGCCTGTGGTGTAGCCGAGTTCTTTTGCCGAGTAGTTTTATCCAGCTTCCGCCCTGCCTATGCTGTTCTCGTTAGTTTACCTGTTGATGCTTTTGTCCATCCGGGGGTCTGTCCTGGATGGAATTCCTTTGTATATATATATATATGTACTTTGTTATGTAATTATTGTAACTCTGAGTTGTATCACTGATGACTGTTGTGCGTACCCGACTACTGATCCTGGGATCGGGTGCTGTATGCACATGGTGGGCTTCCACCGAGGTGGTATCAGAGCAAAGGTTGGCCCTAGGAGCAAAACCCTATGCGTGTAGATGTCCTTGAGGATCTGATTTTGAAAACTATACTATTTGCAAAAATCTAGGACTTGTCTGAGTATCTTTTCTGCTTTGTAGATTTTGGAAATGTTTCTAAAACTCTTGGCTATCTCTCTGCCTTTGGTTCCTGCGCAAGCCCTTAGGTTCCAGTGCTCTATCTGTCGTCTTTTCGTTGTGGCTGGGTTCCCGAGTTTGTTCTTTGTTCTGCTGCTTGAATCCATCTTGCTTATCTTGTTGCTCCATCTGTTCCATCGGTTTGGCTACCGATATACTTGCTGAACCTTTCTCCCTTGGTTGCCCTTTTCTAGGACCTGATGGCAGAACGTCAGCGTCGTAATGTTCGTGCTCCAGCTCGCCTGGGTTTTGAAGACGAAGATCCAGTCCGCAACAACATGCTTCCCGCCGCGGAGGAACAATAAGTGGAGCAGACTCATGATCGGATGTCCGGAAATGGCCGTGCAGCCGGCCTTGATGCCTTTGCCGCTGCAGCAGCAAACCCTGGAGGATTGCCTCAACCTCCTCAGCTTCCAGTAGACCCCCAGCAACTTATGGCCATCCAGACCCAGATCTTGCAAGGCATTGCTCAGAATCTGGCCGCAATGCAGCCTCTTCTCCATCAAGCTCAACCAGCACAAGCTCCTGGCCGCTCCAAGCTTGCCGACTTCATGAGGTCCCGTCCGGCCGAGTTCTCGCAGACTGCTGAGCCAGTAGAGGCTGACGACTGGCTGAAGGATATGGATAGAAAGTTGAATCTAGTGCAGTGCACACCCATGGAGAAAACCCAGTTTGCTGCACATCAACTCCGAGTTCCAGGCCCAATCTCCCCAGTCCTTACCGTCAGTTTGCCCCACCCTAGTTTCAAGAGTAGGTGTTTCGCCCATCTGCTTCTTGCCCGGCTTCGTCTATTCAGTCCCGACCCCTCAGTGCAGGCTCTGGTGCAAGCCGCCCTACCCCAGCCGGTCTACAGCAGAGGAGTATCCCGAGTGCCCTAGGAAGCCGATGTTACAACTGCAACGAGTTGGGTCACTTCGCCCGTCACTGCCCCCTGAAGCAAGTTCCCGCAGCCTCTGGACGCCCCAACGCCAGCGCTTCAAGAGCCCCTGTGTTCAGTCGAGGACAGCCGACTACACAAGCTAGTGGATCTGCCTCCCGCGCCACGCCTACCTTTGGACGAGGTCGTGTCAACCATATCCAGTCGGAGACAGCCCGAGAAGCTTCAGATGTGGTAATGGGTACGTTTCTTGTCAACTCCGTACCTGCGGTTGTTCTGTTTGATTCTGGAGCATCGCATTCCTTTATTTCTCAATCTTTTGTGGATAAGTATGGTTGGGATGTTCAAGGCCTTAGGATACCTATGGTCATACACTCCCCTGGCAAGGAGTTTAGGTGAGACCAGTCTTGCCCTGGAGTTAACCTGGTAATTAAAGGAGTTAGTTTCTCAGCCAACCCCATTGTCCTGGAATCACAAGGCTTGGATTTGATTCTAGGCATGGACTGGTTAGCCGAGCACAAAGGCCAAATAGACTGTGCAACCAGCACCATAACCCTGCAGTGCCCTTTTGGACAAGAAGTAAAGTTTGCCTCTCCTGGAAACCCTAAGAACCGACCTCTTCTGAGCTTTGTGCAAGAAGTCCCTTTGGAAGAAGTGCCGGTGATCAATGAGTACCCTGATGTTTTTCCAGACAGTCTACCCGGAATGCCCCCTGATAGAGAGATTGAGTTCTCTATAGAGTTGCTACCCGGCACAGCACCAATATCCAAGAGACCCTATAGAATGGCGGCTAATGAGTTGGCCAAAGTGAAGAAACAGCTAGAAGAACTTGAGAGCCTAGGTTTTGTGCGGCCTAGCACATCACCTTGGGGAGATCCAGTGCTCCTAGTGGAAAAGAAAGACAAGACCAAGAGGATGTGCGTTGATTACCGCGCACTGAATGAGGTAACCATCAAGAACAAGTACCCTTTACCAAGGATTGATGATCTGTTCGACCAGCTGCAAGGAGCTAAAGTTTTCTCCAAGATTGACTTGAGATCAGGATACCACCAGCTGAAGATCAGACCCGAGGATATACCCAAGACAGCTTTCTTGACCCGTTATGGATTATATGAGTATACAGTGATGTCCTTTGGACTCACTAATGCTCCAGCCTTCTTCATGAGCCTTATGAATAAGCTATTCATGGAATATCTCGACAAGTTTGTTGTGGTATTCATGGATGATATCCTAATCTTCTCCAAGGACGAGCAAGAACATGTTGGACACTTGAGGATGGTTCTCGGAAAGCTAAGAGAACACCAGTTGTTTGCCAAGTACTCGAAGTGTGAGTTCTGGCTAGACCGAGTTGCTTTCCTAGGACATATTGTTACTGCCCAAGGAGTGGAAGTGGACCCGGGGAAAGTAAGAGAGGTGCTTTCTTGGAAATCCCCGACTACCGTCACAGAAGTGAGAAGTTTCCTAGGTTTGGCTGGTTATTATCGGAGATTCATTGAAGGATTTTCAAGGATCGCCAAACCAATGACAGAATTGCTAAAGAAGGAAAAGAAGTTTGAGTGGGATGACGCCTATGAGAAAAGTTTTCAGGAATTAAGGAAAAGGCTGACTACCCCACCTGTGTTGACCCTTCCGGATATTAGGAAAGATTTTGAGGTATACTATGATACATCCCGACTAGGCATAGGCTATGTGCTTATGCAGGAAGGAAGAGTGGTTGCTTATGCCTCAAGACAGTTAAGACCTCATGAGCTGAATTACCCTACCCATGACCTAGAGTTGTCAGCAGTAGTGCATGCGTTGAAGATATGGCGACACTACCTGGTCGGAAACCGGTGTGAAGTATACACTGACCATAAAAGCCTGAAGTACATCTTCACTCAGACAGAGCTTAACCTCAGACAAAGACGATGGCTTGAGTTAATCAAGGACTATGACCTTGGAATACATTACCACCCTGGCAAGGCAAATGTTGTTGCCGATGCCCTCAGTCGGAAGGTCCATTGTAATGCCATCCTGACCTTGCCCCTTCGACCTGAGTTAAGTCGAGAATTAGAAAAGCTAAGGATAAATATGGTCAAGCCAGGAACGCTGGCGACTTTGCTGATTCAGCCTACATTGGAAGATCAGATCAGAGAAGCTCAAAAGGTAGATAAAAAGATTGTCTCTATTAAGGAAAGCATGGCCAAAGGGAAAGCCCCCGAGTACTCCGTTGACAGCAAAGGGACTGTTTGGTTTGGAAAACGCATTTGCGTGCCCGACAGAAAGGAAATCCGAGACTTGATCTTGAGAGAAGCCCATGAGTCCGCTTATTCCATCCACCCAGGAAGTACCAAGATGTACCAGGATATTAAGGATCATTACTGGTGGCCTGGAATGAAGCGAGATATTGCCGAGTATGTCGCAGTTTGTGACATTTGCTAAAGGGTTAAAGCAGAACATCAGAAGCCAGCAGGATTGCTTCAGCCTTTAAGGATACCCGAGTGGAAATGGGAAGAAATAGGGATGGATTTCATAATTGGATTACCTAAGACCCCGGCAGGACATGATTCCATCTGGGTGATAGTGGACCGACTGACCAAGGTCGCCCACTTTATCCCCGTCAAGACCACCCACCCGGCCAAGAAGTTAGCTGAGTTGTATCTAACCAAGATTATCTGCCAACATGGAGTCCCAAAGAAGATCGTGTCTGACCGAGGAGCTCAGTTCACCTCCCACTTTTGGCAAAAGTTGCATAAGGCAATGGTCACTAATCTCAATTTCAGTACCGCATATCACACCCCCAGACGGATGGACAGACCGAGAGAGTAAACCAGATCGTGGAGGATATGCTAAGAGCATGTGCCCTGGATTTTGAAGGAACCTGGGATCTCTGTCTGCCTTATGCCGAGTTCTCCTACAACAACAGCTATCAAGCCAATATCCAGATGGCCCCCAATGAAGCTCTATATGGATGCAAGTGTAGAACTCCACTCTATTGGACAGACGTGGGAGAAAAGATGGTTTTTGGACCTGACATTTTGAAAGAGGCAGAAGAGCGAGTTAAGGTTATCCGAGAGCGCTTGAAGACAGCCCTGACCCGACAGAAGAACTATGCAGATAATTGGAGACGAGAGCTCGAGTTTCAGATAGGAGACCATGTGTATCTCTGAGTATCACCCCTACGAGGAACCAAGAGATTCGGAATGGGTGGAAAGCTAGCGCCTCGCTACATCGGACCATACCCTATCGTTGATAGGCGCGGATCAGTGGCGTATCAGTTGGAGTTGCCAACAGAACTCTCTGATGTCCACGACGTGTATCATGTGTCCCAGTTGAAGAAATGTCTTCGCATCCCTGAAGAGCAAGTTCCGTTGGAAGAGATCGACGTACAACGCAACCTTACGTACAAGGAACGCCCGATTCGGATTTTGGAGATAAGGGATAGATGTACAAGACGAAAGACAATCAGATTCTGCAAGGTGCAATGGAGTAACCATTCGGAAGATGAAGCTACGTGGGAGCAAGAAGATCGCCTTCAAGCTGAGTACCCGGAGCTCTTCGCCGAGTAGCGGAATCTCAGGACGAGATTCTGTTAAGTGGGGGAGGTTTGTAACGACCCGTTTTCCGTTTCCCTGTTGAAACTTGTTTTCTGGATCGTAATCTCTTCCTATCTTGTCAGCTGTGCCTCTGTTTCCCCTCTTCCCGGCCAGCCGACTACCTTCTCCCTTGAGCCGAGTAGATTGCTACTCAGTCTTTGTATTCTGCCCTTTCCTCGTCTTACTCGGACCCCCCTTGCTGCCGAGTAAGCCTGTGAAGTGGCCGACTACCTTGTTACTTTACCTGTTGTTTCATCGTCTTAGCGAGTTGCGCCCGCCCGTTGGACGCCGACTACCAGAATAGAGAAGAATCAGTCTTCACCTGCCCGCAGCACCGCTTGGACCAATGGACAATAACCTGCTGCATCGCTTGGACCAGTGGTCAGTCTGAAGCCCTGTCAGTGAGATTTCTCCAACCTGTCGTTGCTTTGACCTTAGTGTCTCATCGCCGCTACAGTGCCTGCCAACTCCACTGACCCGTTGGACTCCAAAGTCACTCCCCGTCGTATCCTTTGTCAGTTCAGCTTGACTTTTTCTCCCTACCCGTTGCCTAGCACCACCGTGCCTCAGGTTGCACGCCGGCTATATAAAGCCATCCGTGCCTCCTCCTTCTCCTGTTTTTGCAACCCGGTCAGCTCTGCTAAGCCCTCATTCTCCTCTCAAGCTTTGGAGCTCTATCGCCCGGTTCGCAAGCCTGATTCAGCCGACTGCCATCTTCTCTTGCAGCCTACTACTTCATTGATCCTTTATCTTGGTGTTTTACTTCTCCTGCTTATCTGTGTTCCTTTCAGCTTGTTCAGAACCTGAGCTTGAACCGGTGGACGATCCCGAAGCCGTCTTCGTCGAGGAAAATCCTTCTTTGGAACAAGGCAAGCCTCTTTGATCATATTGTTTCCCATATATGCAAAACTATGTTGTTTGTAAAATATGCATGCTTAGTTTACACCTTAAACTGATCGGCCTCGGTTTGCAAGCGCAACCGATGGACCTACCCAGTAGTAGCACTTATTTTGGTAGGATATTGATATATTCACCTTGAGAGCCCCACGAATGGCACGTTAGCATCCCTGTCTATGGATACGATGCTGAGTAGAATGTCTTAGCCCCGCAACGTTGTTTGTCGTTTGGGAAAACAATGGGTTTTTAATAAACTGTTGGAAAACCCGATACCTTGTGTATTGGCGTGTTTTGAGAAATAAATAACAGTTTGTGAAAATCTTGATGTGCAGAGACAATGCCTGTGTGGCTTGGCTATGTATTATCATTAAGGACCGTTTCCTTTGGGAATTCCATCCGAGCATCTTACAGAACGACCATACGGGCATTATGGGATGCCCCTGGCTGAGTAAATTGTAGGTTTAGGGAAGTTCAGTGCCGACTGGAGTGGACTCATTTGAGTTGTGGCTCGTGAGCCCTAGTGCTGAAGGTGGTTGTAGCCATTCTGAAGCACTGATCCTGTGTGGATCCTTTGGCTGGCATTGGATAACCCTGGACTGGCTTTGGAAATGGCCTTGTCACGAACATTCGGGTACAGGCCAGTACTCGGTGTAAGTTTCGTGTCGGATGGGTAAAGCGTACACCCTCTGCAGAGTTTAGCAGAACTGTTCGAACAGCCGTGCCCACGGTTAAGGGCGATGTAAGGTGATTCCCATATCGTAGATTTGTTTGCCTGTGGTTTGTGAAAGTGTTTATGGAAAGGGAACCGTGACCAGAGTTTGCCGAGTAAGCAAACGGAAGGCCTGTGTGGCCAGAAACGGATCTGTGTGATCCGGGGTGTTGATCACCATAAGCAAGTGTGTGAAAAGTAAACATGATGAAGATCATGCTCCCGGGTTGTAGCCAGGGCAGCAAATTTAATCCCCCGGGTTCTAGCCAGGGCGGCAGTTGTGCTGATGAGTCTTCGGGTTGTAGCCAGAAGACGAGAAAGTTTGTGCTCCCGGGTTGTAGCCAGGGAAGCAAGATGAGAAAGTTGCGCCCCCGGGTTGTAGCTAGGGCGGCGGCTAAGATTTGGTTGTAGCCGAGTCTCAGGGTCAACGAGTGGTTGTAGCTACTCGGGACACACCGGACCAACAAATGCGAATTAAAAGTTGTTATGGATGTGCTTGATTCATTAAGTGGCGAGTTGTTGAAAAGCAACTTGCGGAATGGATCGAGGCGTGAGCCTCTTTCCGACAACTAAAATTTGGACTCACTAGTGTTTACAAAGAAAAAGAGTTTCTAAAGGCAGTTTTTCGCAAATAAAACCCTTAGCCTTTCTGTCTGGCCGACATGGCATCTTTTCCCGGCTTGCTGAGTACGAAAGTACTCACCCTTGTTCATATATATGTATAGTAGGTTTTGGAGAAGAAGACGAAGACCCGACTTCCGCCGAGTACCTCCAAGACCAGGCCGACTACGAAGACTTCTGAGGTTTCGAGCCTAGTTCCCAACCGAGCCTGTGGTGTAGCCGAGTTCTTTTGCCGAGTAGTTTTATCCAGCTTCCGCCCTGCCTATGCTGTTCTCGTTAGTTTACCTGTTGATGCTTTTGTCCATCCGGGGGTCTGTCCTGGATGGAATTCCTTTGTGTATATATATATGTACTTTGTTATGTAATTATTGTAACTCTGAGTTGTATCACTGATGACTGTTGTGCGTACCCGACTACTGATTCTGGGATCGGGTGCTGTATGCACATGGCGGGCTTCCACCGAGTTGGGAGCGCCGCGACACTACTGGCCGTGGTTGTTGCTGTTGTACAGCTACGGGAGGTACCGCGTCAGCTGCACGACAAGTGAGCGCACGAATCACTGTGTGCATCGCCTGATGAATCCTCCCGAAGGTCGTCCTCTGCTCGTCCGCAGTTAGCACGATCCCACTGTCCAACCGTCTGAACGCCGAGTTCACATCAGCCTAAACCTGTCGCACTGCATCAGCCTATTTCAATTGTGACGCGAATATGTGTTAGAACCGTGGCCACCTACAAAGGGAATAGCAAAATGCGAAGATAATATGACTTATCGCGCAGAAGTAGTCCTGGTCACGGTGTCTATGATACGTATCCGTCGTAGCGGCGACGTGTGGTTATGAATCATCTGGGGTGAACGTCACGCGTGTACGGGTACGGGGCTGGTACCACCTGAGCTATGCTAGGTAGGTGTCCTCAGTTTGTGGATGTATCTCGTCGATGACCTCCTCCGTCGCCAATAATCAGTCCTCCACGTACTTTTGCAGTCGGGGATACCACTGAGCACCGCCTGCCTATCTCCTACGATTATAGCTATATGCAGAGAGTGCATTAGACTACATTAAAGAGTTGTAGTACTCAACAAAAATCGCAGCTATACTAACCGGTGCACGTCGCGCGGCACAACGATCTCCACGGGCATAGGGAAGTGCTGACGTAGGCCGAACTGTCGCATCACGCGCTGCGGGCAGTGGCGCTCGACGAAGATGTCGAACACCAATGGCAGTGTTGTCATCCAATACGCATGGTCACGCGTGCAAAGAGTCGAGAGTCCGAGCGGTGCACGGGCCGCGATGGCCTGCGGACTATATGGCTCTCAGACGACGTCGCTGGGCAGCAGGTGGTCGAACTCCATAACGAAGTCGGAGTAGGCCCTCCTAACCTGCGTGTGGGCGTAACGACGCTGCAAAATAGGAAAGGGGAACACGTCAGTGTTTGCGCATAAGTAGTAAACATAGAATTTCACATTACGTACCTCACGACGACACCATACCATCCCCATAGTCGGACGGTCCTCGGGCGATTGCCCATACAGGCCTCCAAGACCGCCCTCGTAGGGAGAGTACTGAATCAGAGGACGGCCTATCGTGAATTGCTCGGCCGCCCATAGCTGTAGAAGGAGAGGGCAACCAGCGAGAATCGCACCTGGATCGGTCATTGTGCACGTGTTGCAAAGAGCACGGTACGTCGCCGCAAGCACAGCAGATCCCCAGCTCCACTGCGGTACGCAGCCGTCCTTGCTGTCCGCGATCGCATGAGCGTAGTGGATCAGTCCCTTGTCCACCGCGTGTCCTGTCGTGCTGGTGAACATCACGCACCCGAACAGCCACAGTAGGTACGCCTCCAAGCTCCGCCGCACCGAATATTCATCGGTGTCAGGGTCTAGCTGATCAGGTTTTAAAGCAAGATTATGGTCAGCACCACTGTTGCTTTATAGATCGGATGATTCTAAATCAAAGGAATCTGTGACTTACGGTGAACTGTAGCAGCCACGCCTGCGAGGGGCCGCGCGTGGTGTAAGGCGGTAGCGAACCCGGCCTACTAAGTCTAGGTCGACGGAGCACGGCCTCGAACCGAGCAGTGATGTCCTGCGACCAACTGTGCATCCCGTCAACCGGACCGACTGTGTCCCCTGTGAGAGGAAGTCCCAGCAGGTAGGACACGTCCTGCAGTGTGGGAGTCATCTCGCCATACGGTTGGTGGAACGTGTGTGTCTCCGGTCTCCAGCGATCCACCAGTGCTGCCAGAAGTGACCGGTCGCGTCCCATCGCCTGGCAAGGTCTCTCTCCTCCGGTGTGGGCTTAACTAGCCTGCACAGTGGAAGAAGTTCAGCCTCACGCAACTTGCAGAATATAACACTATTGGTAATATTGGGAAACATAGATATATACAAATGATGTGAATGAATATTGGTACAGCTCTTACCTCTCACGGAACCAGGGGTCTATCCGCAGGAGGTGACGTGAAGGCCGTGGACGGAAGGTGGCTAGCTGGGCACCCTCAATGGCTAACAAGTAAGACCGGTGAGACTGGTCGAGGCCCCAGTCGAGCAGCTCCAATGTAAGGTACACCATACCTGCATGCAAATAGAGAGTTAGCGTAAATTTTATTGTCAAAGCAACAAGTAAGAGTAAATTCGCAAAGTTAATTGAACAATCACATTACAAATTATTTTTAAGATTTATAGCATTATTACATGACAATAAAAAACAACAGTATGGTACATATCGTTCTATAACAAAGATCAAGCATGGATTTACACTACACCGCAGCACCACCAAATGCTCGAGAATATTTAGGACGGGGTCGTCTTGAAGTTGTGCCTTCACCCGTAGGACGACTGCCATCAGTGCCTGAACCTGACGGTCTAGCTTCCGCCGCACTTGGACCGGTTGCATCCTTTGGATATTTCTTATATGTATGATCTGTTTGGTCGTACTTTGAATGAGGTTTATGCCTTCCACCGGCTTCTGACTCATCCATGTTATTACGGATGCGTCTTGTCTTGCGGCGACCTGCTTTATCCCTTAATTTTGTTGGGTCAGGAATGTAGATAGCTTGAGGATGCTCCGTAGTAAATGTTCCCATAATACCGAAGCTGTATATCTCTCCACTCAAGATATTGTAGATTGCTTTTTTTCTGAAATAAGGTGAGACAAAATAACATGCTTCTATCCCACACTCACCGCTCGCGGCATTAACATGAGAACATGGCATGTGGAGTAGAGTAGGCTGTCGCGGCGCTCCCAACTCGGTGGAAGCCCACCATGTGCATACAGCACCCGATCCCAGGATCAGTAGTCGGGTACGCACAACAGTCATCAGCGATACAACTCAGAGTTACAATAATTACATAACAGAGTACATATATATATATATTACAAAGGAATTCCATCCAGGACAGACCCCGGATGGACAAAAGCATCAACAGGTAAACTAACGAGAACAGCACAGACAGGGCAGAAGCTGGATAAAACTACTCGGTAAAAGAACTCGGCTACACCATAGGCTCGGTTGGGGACTAGGCTCGAAACCTCAGAAGTCTTCGTAGTCGGCCTGGTCTTGGAGGTACTCGGCGGCAGTCGGGTCTTCATCTTCTTCTCCAAAACCTACTATACATACATATGAACAAGGGTGAGTACTTTCGTACTCAGCAAGCCGGGAAAAATGCCATGTCCGGTCAGACAGAAAGACTAAGGGTTTTATTTGCGAAAAAACTGCCTTTAGAAAACTCTTTTCTTTGCAAACACTAGTGAGTCCAAATTTTAGTTGTCGGAAAAGGGCTCACGCCTCGATCCATTCCGCAAGTTGCTTTTCAACAACTCGCCACTTAATGAATCAAAGTATATCCATATCATCTTTTAATTCGCATTTGTCGGTCCGGTGTATTGTCCCGAGTAGCTACAACCACTCGTTGACCCTGAGACTCGGCCTACAACCAAAATCTCAGCCGCCGCCCTATCTACAACCCGGGCTCAAACTTGCCCAACTTGCTGCCCTGGCTACAACCCGGGAGCATAAACTTTCTCGTCTTCTGGCACAACCCGAAGACTCAACTGCTCAACTGCCGGCCCTGCTACAAACCGAGGCTTAAATTTGCTGTCCTGGCTACAAACCCGGGAGCATGATCTTCATCCTGTTTACTTTTCACACACTTGCTTATGTGCTTAACACCCCGGATCACACAGACCCGTTTCTGCCACACAGGCCTTCCGTTTGCTTACTCGGCAAACTCGGACACGGTTCCCTTCCCAATCAAACTCTTCACAAACCACAGGCAAACAAATCTACGCTATGGGAATCACCTACATCGCCCTTAACCATGCACGTAATATGACACAGTACCGAGCAGCGTGCTTCGAAAAATCAGTTCTGGGGGGTAAAGGCAACGCTAAACTCTGCAGAGTTACGCTTTACCCATCCGACACGAAACTTACACCGAGTACTGGCCTGTACCTAAAGTTCGTGACAAGGCCATTTCCAAAGCCAGTCCAGGTACCCAATGCCAGTCGAAAGATCCACACAGAACTCAGTGCTTCAGAAGGCTACAACCACCTTCAGCACCAGGGCTCACGAGCCACAACTCAGAATGAGTCCACTCCAGTCGGCACTGAACTCCCTAAACCTACAATTTACTCGGCAGCGCATCCCATAATCCCGTATGTCGTACTGTAAGATCTCGGATGAATTCCCAAAGGAAACGGTCCTTTTCGATAATACATAGCCAAGGCCACACAAGCATATGTCTCTGTATACCCAAGATTTTCACAAAACTGTCATTTATTTTTCAAAACACGCCGACACCAAGGTTGGGGCTGTGGATGATCGGTTCCAAACAGTTTAGTAAAACCCATTGTTTCCCCAAACGACAAACAACGTTGCAGGGCTAAGCCATTCTAGTTAGCATCGTATCCATAGATAGGATGCTAACGTGCCATTTGTGGTGCTCTCAAGGCAGAAATACATCAATATCCTACCAAATAAGTGCTACTACTGGGTAGGTCATCGGTTCACTTGCAAACCGAGCCGATCAGTTTAAAGGTGTAAACAAGCATGCATATTTTACAAAACAACATAGTTTTGCATATATAGGACAATATGATCAAAGGCTGCCTTGTTCCAAAGAAGGATTCCTCGACGAAGCGGCTCTGAATGTTCACCGGTTCAGTCTAAACAAGCAGAAAAGAGAACACGGGTAAGCAGAGAGTGAAACACCAAGGAAAAAGAACATCAAAGTCGGTTGCAGAAAGATAGCGTCGGCTGAACCAGGATTCGAACCGGTGCAGACTCCGAAGCTCGTGAGGAGAAAGAGAACTATAGCAGACTGCCGGTTGCAAAACAGAGAAGGAGGAGGCACGGATGGCCTTAAATAGCCGACGTGCGAAGCTGAGGCACGGTGGCTGGCAACGGATAGGAGAAAAAGTCAAGCCGAACTGACAAAGGATACTCTATTTATGACAGGGCGTGGGACTTTGGAGTCCATCTGCGGTGGAGTGTAAGCACTGTAGCACAGCGATGATAGTTGACATTAAGTCGTGGCTAGGACAGGTTGGAGAAACTCACTGACAGGGCTCAGACTGACCCACTGGTCCTAGCGATGCAGCAGTTATTGTCCATCGGTCCAACGGTGCCGGCAGGGAAGACTGATTCTTCTCTACTTCGGTAGTCGGCGTTTCAACGGGCGACGCAACTGGTGAGACGATGAAACAACAGTAAAATAAACAAGTAGTCGGCCACTTCACAGGCTTACTCGGCAGCAAGGAGGTCCGAGTAAAACAAAGGAAAGGGCAGGATACAAGGACTGAGTAGCAATCTACTCGGCTCAAAGGAGAAGGTAGTCGGCTGGCCGGGGAGAGGGAAAACGGAGGCACAGCTGACAGGATAGGAAAGGATTAAGATCCAGAAAACAAGTTTCAACAGGGAAAAGGAAAACGGGTCGTTACATAGGCTTTCGGCAGGAGCACTTGCAGGTCCTGTTTTCCTTCAGCACGCACTCCTGCACAACTCTTTTGCGGTAGATTTCGTGCATGCCCTTGTCGACATACAATACTTTAAATCTGTGTTCTTGTCTATCTTGAGGTATAGCTCGATGTCTTCGGGCCCTTATTATTTTTACCTTGCAGGTACTTAGTCAGTAGTGTGCCAAAGAAAAGATTATTATCAGCCATTGAGGGGCCGGCTTCTCTGAACTGATCTCTAAAGTACTTGCATGTGCCATGCAAGATAAATTCAACTTGCCAACAAGTGGGAACCCTCGAATACCATGCATCACCCAGTTATAAACCTCTGCCAAATTTGTTATCATTATGCCAAATCGAGAACCATCCTTGTCATACAACATTGCCCATTTCTCCTTTGGCTCATTCTCAATCTACTCCGAAAATTTTCTAACCGAGGATGCCGACTTTCTTCTCATACAAGGTTCGTCACTTGATAGAGGTCCAAGAGCTTGTGGAGCCTTATCCCCTACAAGGGTAGCCCTCTTAGATTGCTTATCTGTTTGTTTAGTGGTAAGCTCATCCAACCTCCTCCAAAGCTCATTGAATTTTTTCTCTTGATTCTGGTCGCATAGACTCTTGAAAAGATCCATAAGGTGATTATTCTTAAACTGTCTGTAGAAATTAGCACCCATATGACGTATGCACCATCTACTTTGGACATCAGACTACCTCGGTGGGTATCCCTTCTCAGCACATCCATCCCTCAGTTCCTCAATTGCCCGTAGCAAGCCAGCGTGACGGTCATGTATGAGGCATACGTGTTGTCTCATCCGTACAACTACAGACTTAACCCTTTCTAGGAACCAGTACCAGCTATCAATGTTTTCACTTTCAACAAAAACAACAGCCACTGGTAGAACTTAGTTGTTCCCGTTAACTCTAATTGCTGTTAATATCTGTCCTCTGTACTTTCTGGTCAGAAATGTCCCATCGATGCAGAGGATTGGACGACAATGCACAAATGCCTGAATGCAAGCACCTAATGCAAAGAATACCCGTTGTAACACACTTTTATTACCATGGTCAATTAATGGAAAGGCTTTCAGGTCGTAGCAGGTCTTCGGATTCCTCTGAAGAATACAGGCTAACAGATGAGGTAAATTATCATAAGATGCTTCAAATGTGCCAAACCTCATCTCTAAAACCTTCTGTTTTGCCCTTCAAGCCTTAGCCTAGCTAATTGTGTATTAGAATTTCCCTTCAATATATCTAACAATTGACCTTGGTTTGTACCCCAGATTGTTCATAATGTGGGAGTACATCTCTGTTGCAACAAATACAGATATCATATTTCTATGATATTTTTCAACACCTGCTAAGTAACATGAATGCTCGGTCACGATTGAAACTTGCCAATAATCCTTCCATTTACCCTTGAATGCATGCACCCGCTATGGACACCCATCCTTTACGCACTTTACTTTATTCATAGATTTGCTTGACTTCATGATCGAGAACTCCCTCTGAAGTGACACCGCCCATTGTTTTACTGTCTCCTTCAAATCCTTTACATATGCATACTTAGCCCCCTAGATGACCTCATTCTCTTTGTACTCTCATGGCACATGATGCCGCTCGGAGATAACAAAGCCAGAGAAGTCTACGTTGCTCCATTCTGCAGGCATCACATTATCCTTATCAGATGAATCATCATACTCTGCATGCTCGTTTTCAGCATCTTCCCTATCTATTTCTTCGACAATGATGTTGATTAGTTCTCCCTCTCTGTCGCACCTGTTGACTGCCTATCTTCTTTATTTCCTCCTTCATTCCGTTCCATTGTTTCAGCATCACCTTCCGCTATACTTGGACCCTCATCATCTTGCACGGATATTGCAGCAGCGGTGTTATCCTTCTCATACACTGACACAAGTATGCCCAATGGCTAACCATGTTGGAATGCATTTTCTACGTACCATCTTCAAGTGGCAGTGCAGTCCATCGGCATCAGTTCTAAAAAAAACCTTCAACTGCACGATTGACTACAACATACAAGGTTATTGCGTTGATCTAGGGGTCCAGTCGAAAGCCTCACATCAGCCAGTTATACACTGACCCGAAACTTCTCTCAGCTGGCCTATCAATGCCTTTAGCCGTTGAACTAAACTCCGACAGATCTACACCTTCTGGACCATACCTAACATTTCCTTGCCTATGAAATAACTGAAATATCACCTTATTTGATATATCTGTTGATGAAAAAATACAGTTAAACTAGATACTAACATTCTCCTCACATTTAAAACCGTGTAATCGAGATTTCATAACTACCATCTTTATATAAATTAAGTCATCTAACAGATTGACTAAAAAACCTGCAGATCTATAAGTAACAACTTATTTTCATATAGTACTATATACGTAACCAGTATAATACTACATCAATTCTTGCATAAAAATAGAAATTGCAAAGGGACAATAGATTTTACCTACAGACGAATCAGCAAACCGGCAGAGTTTCGCCGCTTTCGTTCAGCCTCGCTCTCAGCTTTCTCTTCTTTTTTTTCTGCGATTTTTGTGGATTTTATGATATTTTTGGAGTCCGGGAGGGGGTTTTATACTGGGCCAGCTAAAAATCACCCTCCTAATGGGCGGCAAGGGGGTCGCCTACAAAATAGCCGACCCACGAGCCGATGTTTTGTAGGCGGCCCCCTTGCTACCCTCCTAGAGAGCGGTTTTTGGGTGGCCAGGGGGCCGCCTGTAAAAGTGCTGACGACCGTCGGCCGTCTGGTCTACGGCCGTTAGCCACGTCATTAAATCACCCTCTGGGAGAGCGTTTTTGTAAAAAACGCCCTACTAGAAAGCACTGGGTATATTTTTGTAAATTTTTGAAATGAAAATATACTTTTATAAATATTTTATTAAGAAAATATAAAAATAAAAAAAATTCTCCGATAGAGGGCAGGTCGAGGCCCATTAAGCCCACGTTCTAGCGAGTAGCGACAGCAACGAGGGCTAGCTTATTATACTATAAAGCCCATACATAGCCTATGGCCCATCCATCCCATATTCTTGCTTCATGTATGCCTTCCCATACATACATACGTACGTACACGTATGTACGTACGTACATACATCAAGTATATTAATTAACTACTCCTACTACTATCATGTTTCAATTATAACTTTTGTTTTGTTTCTTTTTTTTTCGGTGGGGAAGTAGGACTGAACGAACTCTAACTTCTCTGCCACTGTCAGATACTGATTATTCAAGGTCGATATACGTACCCTATAAAAACTCTCTGGACTAGTATGAATTAGTTCATGTCGCGCGCTCTTCAATCTCCAATAATCCGCCCATCATACACAATAGTAGTGTGTGATGCAAAACAATTTAAGCGTAACTAACTGAAAATTCAATTTTATATATATATATATATATATATATATATATATATATATATATATATATATATACACACACACACAAGTTCAAGATAGTTGTTGTGCTCAGAGAGACGACTGACGATGCCTTCAATTAGTTTGCATTTAATTAATTAGCTAGGGAGTCCGGATTTTCAGTAACCGGCTACAAACCTCACCCATATCACTCTGCTTTAAGATTTGTGCCGTGTATAAAGTAGCCCATTCATAGTTTGTATACTCTGTTTTGTTTAAATATGCACACAATACCTGACACGTGGACCACCAACAATTCACATTATCAAAAAAAAAATTCAATTCAAAATTTGAATCTACCACTGCATGCACAGTGCATTCATGCATTGCACATTTCCATATGTACAAAAGATATATTTGTACATAAAAACATATTCGCATATTTTATATGTGCACAATGCAATTTAATATATTTACACAATTTAGTAAAAAATATATGTACACTGAACATTTAATATATTTACACATTTCGTAAAAAAACATATGTGCACTGTAAAATTAATATATTTACACATTTCAATAAGAAATAGATGTGCATAGTACATTTAATATATTTTCCCTTTTTCATACACATTTCTAGTAAAAGTTATTGCATATGCACATTTATATTAAAAATATATCTGCATATATCAATGAAAAAGACATATTTACATATATCGGTACAAAGAAAAATAGATATGCACATTTATATAAACAAATACAGTGCACTTTCCCAAAATAAAAAATATATATAGATTTCAATAAAAAAAATACTTGCACATTTCAATGCCCAAAAAAATATATTCATACACAAAAAATATGTTCCATTAAAAAAACATTTGCACACTATTAAATTCACGCAAAAAAATACATTAGCACATTTCCATTCACACAAAATGTTCTGCACATTTCCTTCACATACTGATCTGGACAGTTCTATACACAAACAAACATATTTACACATTTTAGCACACAAAATTTTATCGGTACATCATTTTTACATTGGACATCGTCCACAAACTTTGTGAATAACGCATTTCTCACTGCACAAAACTCTACACATTTTTTTAGTGCATTGCCTGAACAAATATATCCACATTTTCTACATGCAGCAGAAAAGGTTGCATCTCAAAAGATATACCCAACTTGCATTTCAAATTAAAGTGCATATTGAAAAAACGAAGCAAAAATGAAACATGCATCAGGATATGGTGCACTTCAGCAAACCTGCCCCATCGACGGAGGTGTGCACACCGGTGGAGGCATGAAGGTGTGCACCGGCGGTGGATGTGTCGGTGGAGGTGCGTGTCGTTGATGAAGGTGAGGGTGAAGCTGACGAAGAGGGGGGGCGGTGTAACACCCCTCTCCCGTTAACCAATATAAGTCAACAGGAGCGAAACACCGTTACCTGCATTACCTGTACCAGTTCTAGGAATCCAGCTGGTATATACAGGACATTGGTGGATCACAACCAAAGCTACTTTATTTATTATATAAAGATCCCTTGCATAAGTTGTGGCCACGGACAAAACCTGGGTATGCAACGATACAATACAAAAGACTGCAGCAGAAGCACACGCTAGGCCTAACAACACCTGCAAGCATGGCTTGGAATCTAGATCGAAACACTAAAAATCTTCATATTATGCTTGTTCCTAAAAGTATTCCTCCATGGTTGGATCTTCAACTTCATATGGTTCTGAGGGAAAAATTTAGCGAGGGTGACTACACGAGGTACACAGCAAGTCACGGAATTAATGTGCAATGCAAGGTTTGTCAAAGATGGGTTTCTGGGTTTTGTTTTGCAGATGGTTTAAGTGTTAGAAAATATTTTTATAAAATTCTAAGTGTTCTTTAAGTTGTTGGAAAGAGACCCACGTTTCAATCTATTCCGTAAGTTGCTTTGCAACAACCCACCATAATTATCGGGAAGAGACTCACGTCTCAACCTGTCGGAGGATGAAGCCTCGACTGCGGGAAGTCAGGAGACCCCCCTTTGAGATTCGGCCAGGGGAGTAGTTCTCAGGCGAAGTCGGCGTCAGTGTGTATCAGCGGAACGATGGATGGATCGAAAGGAAGAAAGCACACAAAGAAGACGGGAGGATTTAGACAGGTTCGGGCCGCTCGGAGGCGTAATACCCTACTCTTGTGTGTTTGCTATGTGGGAGAATGAACGGATGTGGATTGTTGCTACCGTATGTTCTTCCCGGGGAGCTCAGGCCCTGGGAAGCTCTCTGGAAGTTATCCCAGCTGTGTAAGCCGTCTCCGCCTAGAGCTATCTTGTCTAACTCCTTTTCTAGAGGCTTTCCTGAGCTAGAGGCATGGATCCTCCTTTTATCAGCGAAGGGGAGTCCACAATGCCGAGATAGATGAGAGAGCTAGCTACCATCTGCCTTGTCGCTCGTACCCACGCCGCCGCCTGCCGCGCCGCGCCGGAAGGACGTCTAGTCACCGCTGTCCGCCTGCTGAGGGCGGCTGTGCAGAGCACATCTGGTCGTCTTGCCGCCTGGCTGATGCGGGCACCTGTGGCAGAGCATGTCTGGTCGGTTCCTTGTCGGGCGACCAGATTATGGAGATGTGACAGCGTACGGCTCCGCTCTCTGTCGGGAGACAGGCGGGAGGCGCCCCGTCGCCTCGCCATTAATGCGGGCAGGTGGGGCGCTATCCACCTGAGCCAGCCTCGTGCTCGGGTCCCGGGGGCGTCCCGGGACCGGCCGGTGAGAGCCGGGCCGGGGGATCAGGCCCGGTCCCGGGGCACGGAGCTCCCGGGACTGGGGTCGAGACCCGGGGTCCGGGCATGGAGCCTGTGAACCCTGGGAGCGGAGATGGGTCCCGGGGTCCGGGCACGGAGCTCCCGGGACCGAGGTCGGGACCCGGGGTTCGGAACCTGAGTTCCCGGGACAGGGGCCAAGACCCGGGGTCCGGCCACGGAGCCTGCGCACCCCCGGTCCGGGCACCGCTCAGGCTCTTAGTGGGAGAGCCGACCACAGCCGGCCTTCTCTTGCACAGAATGTGGCCCCGGGGGAACTGACGTGGCCGAAGACCCACGCGTCCCCGGTGACTGTGGGGACCCCCAGTCCCGTTTCGCCGACACAACCCATTCCACAAGTCATTTTGCAATGACTTGTCACAAGTCTATTTCTAAAGCGTACTGTCCTGGACAGTACCTGCCTTTATGTGGATTAAACTTTCCTCAGTCATATTTCATCTTTTCATATTCAGCTCCAGCTATGGTGCCACACGTCACTCTAGAACACAATACCGTTTCAGGCCACTGAGGTCTTACACCTGCCACTCAGGCTGGTTCTGGTAATGATTTCCAACCACAAACATAGTTCAAAATATTTTATAAAACAAAGCTACGCTAAGGGATCACTTTATATCCACTCGTGAACGTGGGCATGGCTATTCGAACAGATTATAACCTTTGCAAAGTGTAACACCCCGGTTTCCGTGTACCGCTAAAAAATTATTTTAATTAAAACCGTATGTTCAAAAATTTGGTTCTTTGTGTGCATCTAGGAAATAGTGCCAAAGATCTCAATTAAATAAATTCCTGTAACCCTAAAATCGCTCCCACGTCGACCCTCGGAAGTGGAATCCCGATACCAAGCCCTCCTTTGGAACCCATGTCCCTCCCACATTGAAATTATCCAAAATCCAAACCTCGTCTTAATTTTAGTCAAAGTCCCTCCTTTAGGTTCCTGGGACATCGGTAATTTTAAATGTCAAGTTCGAATTAAAACCCCTAGAGATCCCTCTAAATTTATCCCATTTTATCCCTTTCCTTGAACCCCAATTCTTTTCTACCAAAATTCGCCCAACATTTAACTCATTTTGAAATTCAAAGGGTTTCCTCATTCTACTTTATTTTTAAACATCTTCCATATTCATCCCAACAGTATCGAAATCCTAATCCTGAAATATCTCATTTGAAACCCCCATTCTTGTCCGTTCCACCATGCAAATAGCTTCTCTAAAAAGTTGATTTCAAACACCCAAACCCAAATCAAAGTTTCATCCTTTCCAACCATGCCACTTTGGAAATTCTCTAAAAACTCTAATCCTACCATCTCCCTAAATTTATTCAAATTTTATTCATGATTTAGACCACATACCACATATACAAATTTCAAGTGAATACCCTCTCCCTGAATCCCTATTATCGCTACGAATTGAAGTATCAAATTTTGAATTCAAATAAACACATCCAAAACGTCCAAGGTTCCAGACAAAATAATTCCCAAAAAATTGTGAGATACAACTATACATCTAGGCCGCCCCACCTCTTTCTTCCTTACCCACCGAAGCACCTGGCCAGCTAGCCCAACTCGCCAGCCTGGCCACCTGTCTCGTCTTTCCTCCACCAGGCCGCAACCGCCATGGCCTAGGAATTTTTTTATTTTTTTATTTTTTAATAAAATATTTACAAAAGTACATTTTTGTTTCAAAAATTTACAAAAATATACTCCCAACGCCCTCTGGGAGGGCGTTTTTTAAAAATCGCCCTCCCAGAGGACGATTTAATAACGTGGCTGACGGCCGTAGGCCGGGCGGCCAACGGCCGTCAGCACTTTTGCAGGTAGCCCCCGGCCGCCCAAAAAACCGCCCTCTGGGCCACCTGCAAAATACCAGCCACGGGGCCGGCCAATTTACAGGTGGCCCCCTGGCCGCCAAAAAACCGCCCACTAGGAGGGCGGCAAGGGGGCCGCCTGCAAAACGCCGGCCAAGGAGCCAACCATTTTACAGGCGGCCCCCTTGCCGCCCTCCTAGAGGGCGGCCATTTTGCAGGCGGCCCCCTGGCCACTCTCTGGGAGGGCAATTTTTAGCTAGCCCAGTATAAAACCCCCTCCCAGACTCAAAAAATATCATAAAATTCACATAAATTACAAAAAAGAAAGAGCTAAGAGCAAGGCTGAACGAAAACAGTGAAGCTCTACCGGTTTGCTAATTCGTCTATAGGTAAAATCTATTGTCCCTTTGTAATTTCTATTTCTATGCAAAAATTGACGTAGTATTGTACTGGTTACGTGTATAGTACTATATGAAAATAAGTTGTTACTTGTAAATCTGTAGGTTTTGAGTCAATCTGTTAGATGACTTAATTTGTGTAGAGATGGTACTTATAAAATCTCGATTACACGGTTTTAGATGTGAGGAGAATGTTGGTACCTAGTTTAACTATATATTTTCATCAATAGATATGTCAAATAAAGTGATATTTTAGTTATTTCACGGGCAAGGCAATGTTAGGTATGGTCCACAAGGTGTAGATCTGTCGGAGTTTAGTTCAACGGCTAAGGTCATTTATAGGCTAGCTGAGAGAAATTTTGGGTCAATATACAACTGGCTGATGCGAGGCTTTCGACTGGACTCCCAGATTAATGTAATAACCTTGTATGTTGTAGTCAGTCGTGTAGTTGAAGGTTTTTTTTAGGAACTGATGCCGGTGGATTGCACTGCCACTTGAAGATGGTACATAAAGAATGCATTCCAACGTGGTTGGCTACTATGCGTACTTGTGTTGGTGTATGAGAAGGATAACACTGCTGCTGCAATGCCCGTGCAAGATGAAGAGGCTCCAAGTACGGCGGGAGGAGGTGATGCCGAAACAATGGAAGAAAATGAAGGAGAGAATGAAGAAGATAGACAGCCAACAGGTGTGGCGGATGAGGGAGAACTAATCGACACCATCATCGAAGAAATGGATAGGGAAGATGCTAAAAACGAGAATGCAGAGTATGATGATTCGTCTGATGAGGACAACATGATGCCTACAGAATGGAGCAACGAGGACTTCTCAAGACTTGTTATCTCCGAGCGGTATCATGTGCCATGAGAGTACAAGGAGAATGAGGTCATCCAGGGAGCTAAGTATACATATGTAGAGGATTTGAAGGATGCAGTAAAACAATGGGTGGTGTCACTTTAGAGACAATTCTCGGTCGTGAAGTTAAATAAATCAGTGTATGAAATGAAGTGCGTAAAGGATGGGTGTCCATGGCAGGTGCATGCATTCAAGGGTAAATGGAAGGATTATTGGCAAGTTTCAATCGTGACCGAGCATTCATGTTATTTACCCGGTGTTGAAAAATATCATAGAAACATGACATCTGCATTTGTTGCAACAGAGATGTATTTTCATATTATGAACAATCTGGGGTACGAACCAAGGTCAATTGTTAGATATATTGAAGAGAAATTTAAATATATAATTAGCTATGCTAAGGCTTGGAGGGCAAAACAAAAAGTTGCAGAGATGAGGTTTGACACATTTGAAGCATCTTATGATAATTTGTCTCGTCTGTTAGCCTGTATTGTTTAGAGGAATACAGAGACCTGCTATGACCTAAAAGCCTTTCCATCAATTGACCATTATAATAAAAGTGTGTTGTAACGAGTATTCTTTTCATTAGGTGCTTGTATTCAGGCATTTGTACATTGTCGTCCCATCCTCTGTATCGATGGGACATTTCTAACCGAAAAGTATAGAGGGCAGATATTAACAGCAATTGGAGTTGATGGGAACAACCAAGTTCTACCGGTGGCTTTTGTTTTTATTGAAAGTGAGAGCATTGATAACTGGTATTAGTTCCTAAAAAGGGTTAAGTCTGCAGTTGTACGGATGAGGCCAGACCTATGCTGCATACATGACCGTCACGCCGGCTTGCTACAGGAAATTGAAAAATTGAGGGATGAGTGTGCTGAGAAAGGATACCTACCAAGGTGGTCTAATGTCGAAAGTAGATGGTGCATGCGTCATATGGGTGCTAATTTCTACAGGCAATTTAAGAATAAGCACCTTATATATCTTTTCAAGAGGCTGTGTGGCCAGAATCAAGAGAAGAAGTTTAATGAGCTTTGGAGGAAATTAGATGAGCTTACCACTAAACAAACAGATGAGCAGTTCAGAAGGGCTACCCTTGTAGTGGATGAGACTCCACAAGCTCTTGGACCTCTATCAAGTGACGGACCTTGTATGAGAAGAAAGTCGGCATCCTCGGTTAGAAAATTTTTGGAGTGGATTGAGAATGAGCCAAAGGAGAAATGGGCATTATTGTATGATAAGGATGGTTCTCGATTTGGCATAATGATAATAAATTTGGCAGAGGTTTATAACTGGGTGATGCGTGGTGTTCGAGGGCTCCCACTTGTTGGCATAGTTGAATTTATCTTGCATGGCACATACAAGTACTTCAGAGATCGGTTCAGAGAAGCCAGCCCCTCAATGGCGGATAATAATCTTTTCTTTGGCATACTACTGACTAAGTACCTGTAAGGTAAAAGTAATAAGGCCCGAAGACATCGAGCTATACCTCAAGGTACATAAGAACATAGATTTAAAGTATTGTGTGTCGACAAGGGCATACGCGGAATCTACCGCAAAAGAGTTGTGCAGGACTGCGTGCTGAAGGAAGACGGGACCTGCAAGTGCTCGTGCCGAAAGCCTACTTTGCTCCACAAGCCATGTTCTCATGTTATTGCCGCGAGCGGTGAGTGCGGGATAGAATCACGTTATTTTGTCTCACCTTATTTCAAAAAAAAAGCAATCTACAATACCTGGAGTGGAGAGATATACGGCTTCAGTATTACGGGGACATTTACTACGGAGCATCCTCAAGCTATCTATATTTCTGACCCAAGAAAATTGAGGGATAAAGCAGGTCGCCACAAGACAAAACGCATCCGTAATGACATGGATGAGTCAGAATCCGGTGGAAGACATAAACTTCCCAGGAGGTTCTAGATGAAACCGGTCAGCAAAAATAGATGGACCAAGCATGCATGAACTAGTGCAGCAGTTTGATCACTTCTTTGCCAAGATTACCACCTCTTTTGATAGTACGACAATGCTAAAAGAAAAAAACAGCTTACTCTACATCACCCTTCATCTCGATTATTTGAGGAAACTGCTAATTTGTTCGTCCTCGCTCCATAGCTTTGCGCCATAAAATTTAATTGGTGGTCATTCTCCTTGGCATGTGGACCTAACTTTTTTTTCCATATACTCAAACATAATGGTTAGTCCACAATTAACGCTTATCATCAATTACCAAAATCAACTATGGGGCCTAGATGCTTCAACCCCTTTACTTCGTTTACGCTCGTCGATCAAACGATGTACTCCTCATGATCTACGTTTGCGACGAAACTGATCAAAAACATGAATTTTCGAGTTTCAACCTCACGGCGAAAGTAGATTCCGAACGGTGACAACCGAGCACACGTTAATTGCTTAAGAACGTAATGAAATTATCCATCCAACTAGTACAAACGGCACATGAAACATTTCTAGTTATCGTTATTACATGCCTTAGGGTATTTCAAACGGATATCCAACTAGATATGCAACTACTGTGTACGTCGTGGGTACTTCCCCTTTCTCGCCGCCTCCGGCCCAGCTTTCTTTGCACGCAGTGCCCTCTCCCGCTTCCTCTCCTTCTCTGCCTCACAGGCTTCCTTCTCCTACCGCTTCTTCTTCTCCTCCTTCCTCTTCTGCTCAGCCTCCCACTCTTCTTGCGCCGCCCAACGACGTTAGCACTGCTCCCAGTTCCAATCTTTTAAACTGCGAAGAAATTTTGCGTCCTGTAGACGGATCTCCGTATCTATCCACTGCACAAAGTCGCACAGAGACAGAGGAGACTTCGGTGCCTTGACATATACAAATTTGTGAGCTCAAAGATTCAAATATTTCGTACTACAAGATAATTCGTATTACCTCCACTGGCTTCTTCCCCTTCCCCTTCTTCCCTTGTGGCTTCGGCTTCTTCAGGGAGTACGCATAATTAACACACATCCAATACCTTTACCGGTATATGTAATCCTTCTCACTTATTGCGACTTTGCAATTATCTCCACACCAACACATCGGCGGAGGCACATCAATCGAAAGTTGTAGATGACTGGACATACCGAATATATCCATAGCAACCTACATTATAACCAAATAAACGCAAGTTATAACTCGCTAGGCCAAAAATACCTTATACAACTACATATCTCGGGTATACTACACATGACTATAAAAAATAAAATGTCATCGTCCTCATTTCCATCTCCCTAGCGTTTCTCGAACTAGTGCTATTCATCTAGTAAAAGAACCTAATTTCTCTCATGCGCCCTATCAGTGTCCTTAGCAGTTATGTTCAACTTCAATAGATTTACAACTTGTGGACCAAACCTAACATTTACTTACCTATAAAATAAGTAGTATAATACTACACATACTACATCATTTGATGAATAGAAATAGAAATTGTAAAGAGCCATAAAATATTACCTGTAGACGAATCTGTAAACTGGCAGAGATTCACCGCTTTCGTTCGCATTCGCTCTTAGCTCTCTCTTCTTTTTTTTGTTATTTTTATGAATTTTTTTGAGGCAATTTTTCAATGGCCAGGGGGCCGCCTGTAAATTGGTCGGCCCCGTAGCCGATGTTTTGCAGGCGGCCCCCTTGCCGCCCTTATAGAGGACGGTTTTTCAGCCGCTAGAGGGCCGCCTGCAAAAGTGCTAACGGCCGTCGGCAGCCCGGTTTACTGCCGTGAGTCATGTCATCAAATCACCCTCTAAGAGGACGATTTCATAAAAAAACGTCATCCCAGAGGGTGTTAGATGTATATTTTTGTAATATTTTGAAACAAAAATGTATTTTTAAATATTTTATTAAAAAATATAAAAATAAAAAAATTCCGCGGTCTAGCGCGTCACCACGTCGTCCCCTCCGGCCCAGTGCCGTGCCCTGGCCCAGCTGCAGCCCACGATCGCCTGCGCCACGCGCCTGTCCGCCGCTCCCCTCCCGCACGATCGTCCGCCCGATTCCGTCGCTCACCGCCAGCTGGGACCCCCACCCGTCAGCTAGCCACTACAAAGTACGCGTCCGTCCGCGAGGCAACGGACGGCCATCTCCTTCCCCCGTCCCACCCTAGCATGCCCACCAGGTGTTCGACGAAATGCCGAGCCGAGCATCAGCTGTGCATCACCCCCTTCCGTCTCGCTGACGCGACCACTCGCCGCTCCGCCTATGCCCTGCAACGACCGTAACCCCTCCATGCCCGCGAATCCCGACCAACCAACGCCTGCGCTGCGCCGTCTTCATCACTACCTCAACGAGACCGGACCTCCTTCCTGTGCCAACCACCGCCGGTGCTAGCCATGCCATTGACGCCAGCCACCATGCTCCCGTCGCCTCACCTCGCCCCACTCCCGTCCCGTCACATCCGCTGCTAGCATGCGCAGAGCCATCATGGCGATAGAGCACGGACCGCGTCATCATCTGTCGCCCTCGTCTCATCGTCCTTGCTCTGCCGTCTCCATCATCCTCAAATCTCACTGGCTGCTGCCACCGCCGCGCCTGTCAGGACCCGACGTGCCCATGCCCGTCGCCTGCCACCGCCCTGCTCCCCGCGTCAGTTTCGCCAGCCTCGCCTCGTCTCATCCCCAACCGCCCCCCAGCTTTTCCCGTCGCCTGCCGCACGCCGAGGCGTTCGAGCAGCTGCTAGACCAAAGCACGGCACGGCTGTCCTCAGACCAACAGTCCGCCAACCCTCCACGTCTCCTCTTGGCCCGCCTATCCATCGCCGTTCTCACTCCCCTGCTGCCGAGACTGTAAAACCCACAAGCCGTCCCCTTCACCGCGCCCTCAACATGCCGCCGCCCTCTACCCTCTCTGGAACTCACCTAGAGCTCGCCGCCTCCACTATCCCGAACAAAGCTGAGGCCGCCGCTCGAGCCCTCCTGCGTCGCCGCCAGGATAGCACCCCTGCTCCTCCGCCTGACGCCAAAGCCCTGGAGCCGCCACCGTCCTCATCGGCCTCCGCGCACCACAGGAGCGCCGTCTGCTCCCAAGCCGTCGGCCCCGACCGTGTCCCCTCTCTGCCGCCATCGTCGACCCTCGGCCTGCCCTCCTAGAGTGCCGCCTTTCTTGCATCGTCGTCGAAACTCCACCGCCACCCGAGCCAGGCCGTCGCCTGCGCCGTTCCCGCCGCTACTCGGCGTTGCCCTTCCCAGCCTCTGGCCGCTGCCGTCCGCCACCACCAGCGACAGGCCAACGCCTCGTGCTCGGACCGGCCGGCGCCCCGCCCCGTTCGGCCTCTCCTCGCGAGAGGACAGAGAGAGGAGGGGAAAACAAGAGAGAGGAGAGAGGAGAGAGGAGAACGAAGGAGCAAAGCAGAGAACGAAGGGGAACGAAGAAAAAAAATGAAGAGAGAAAGAAAAAAGAAAAGGGGCACTGACAATAGGCCCCACGCCAGCCCCACAAATGCCCTGTCACCCCTCCCACTCCCTCTCTGTCTTTCCCTTCCGTGCAGTAAGTCCACCTAAACCCGGAGACCGACAGGTGGGCCCGAGCTCCGTAGTCCACCATGCACCTATGTGTGTGGTCCCAGCCTACCAACCTCTCTCTACATTTCTCCATAAGCCATGCCCATAGGCTCACCCTCCTCTCCATCTCACCGACAGCAAGCCCGTATGTCAGTCTCCCCAAGGGAAATATTCTAAGATAATATTCTCCTGCCATTTTCAATAAATACTTTTCTCCTATCCAGAAAATCGTTTAAATTTCGAAAATTCATAACTCCTCAACCGTAAGTCCGATCGACTCCGTTCAACTTCCAAAATTTTTTTAAAAGTGAGATCTATCTAATGGCACTATTACTTTATAATAAATATTATATATTTGTAGGTTTTTGTGTTATTTTTTCTTTATTGATCGCGTAGCGGACGTTCAGGAAATTCGCCCGATGCGTGAACTTCAATGACTTGGCGACGAAGATCAAGGCAAGCCACTCTTCGATCATTTTGCTCCTAATTTTATGAAATGTGTTGATTGCAGAATTGCATAATTAGTGTATACTTTAATTTGATCGGCCTCGATTTGCGTACAACCGACGGACCCATCTATTAGATGCATTACTTTCCACTGGATGTTGTAAACCCATAAACTCCTTGTCGCTCCACCAAACTGATACCTCGGTATCCATGTTCATCCAGCATGGGTATCGGTCAACCCCCACATGCACTGATAAAAGACGACTTTAGTAAAAATGGTTTAGTAACTGTTTTGGAAAAACTCGACACTAGGTGTCGGTGGGTTTTGAAAGAAGAATGATGGTTTTCCGAAAACTCGCAATGCGGTATGCTCGCCTGCATGGCTTGGTTCCGTATTCGCATATTTCTGTATTCGCATATAAGGACCGATTTCTTAGAGAATTCTATCCAAGCATCTTACAATGCGACCACACGGGTATTGTGGGATACCCCTGAAAAAGTAAATTGTTGATTCATGCTTATCTTGTATGCCAATGGTTGTGGAACGCCGGGGATAAGGAGACGAAGTTGTGTGTTATGATGTTTTGATAATATCCCTTCGTGGCACTTCCCTCTATACGTGGCGATCACATTACCGATAGGTGTAGGAGTATCCCCAGTGTATCCTGAGTAGACGATGGTTGTTCCTGTCTGATGCTTGTTGTGGACTCGACCAACTATATGGCATGGGATATTCATAGGTTAGCTTTCGAAAGGCCTTGTCACGAACTTTCGGTACCGGCCAGTACTCGGTGTAAGTTTCGTATCGTGTGGGTAAAATGTGCAACCTCTGCAGAGTTTAGCTAAACTGTTCGAACAGCCATGCCCACGGGTTGGTCTGTCAGTGAGGGGAAGGAAGGGGAGATCGAAGCGCCGACAGGTGGGCCGGGTATAGGAGGTAGGCCACGGCGGGAATCGACGGTCGACGGTCGCCAGGAGCGATCTCGCCGGCGGCGACGGACTCCGGCGAGCAGCCGACATGGGCAGAGAGCGGAGGAGACGGGGAATCGGATGAACGGATCGGATTGGGCAGAAGGGCACCGGAAGATGGTCGGCGACGGCAGTCCAGAGCCGGCGGCGGTGACGGAGGGATGAGCTCATCGCCGGCGACCATTTAAACGGCGGATTGACTCGGGTTTGGACGGTTTAGGTGCGGTATTACATGAGGAAGGGATAGGAGGGGTTAATTTGTGCGTTACTTGTGTCTGTGGCAAGTTATAGAGCAAAGGTGACGGCGGATGGCGGCGAGTGAAATTGAGCGTTTTTGATTTAGGGACTAATTGGCGGTGAGGAATGGCGGAGGAGGTTTGTGATGGTGCTAGGGACTCGACGGTGGTGGCGGTTTGGTCGGGGGTGGTCGGAAACGGCGGTGGGAGCTTGGTCAGTAGGCAGTGGAGGAGGTCTCTCAGTGGCGAGCTTACTCGGCAGCTTGTCTGGGTGACCGGGATAGGGGAAATTATTGCCCTATTTATAGAGGAGCTCGGGCGCAAGCAGACAGCGGACAAAGGCGGTGGAGTTCGGGGATAAGCTTGAGCTCGGCCGACGAGGTGCATCAATGGCGCCGGACGCTGTGGCTCACGTCACCGGCTCTAGAGAGAGAAAATGGGACGCGGCAGGGACGGCGAAGCGATGGGACGAGGTGACCTAGCACGCCTATCAACCTCCGGGGCTCGGCGCCGAGGCAAACAGCTAGGCGGCGACTCCGGGCTCGAGGTGATGATGGCGGGGCGCGCCTCGTGCCGTGCAACGGGCAGCGGGGTGATGATGGCGGGGGGTGTCTCGCGCCGTGTGACAGGCCAGAGGGGATTTGATGGGCGCGAGCAGAGAGAGAGCAGAGAGAGGGATCGGGAGAAATCCAGAGAAGAGAGAGAGAGAGGCGAGCGGCGGGAGGAAGACGATGCTACTGTGCATCGGCTGACAAGCAGGGCCATGCGGCAGACGCGATCCAGGCCGTCCACGCGATCGCATCGAGCAGCCGAGGAGCGAGGCAGAGGAGAGCGGCTGACGTGCGGGCCCGCGGGAGTTGAATCCCGTGCGCGCGCTCGCGCGGGCCGAGCAGGCCGTGCAAGGGGGCACAGGGATGGGCTGAGAAAGGAAGGAAGTTGGCCCGGTTTGCACAGTAGGGTTTCATATTTTTCCAGGGGCTAATGTAAAGGGTTTTGAAGGTTTTTGATTTTTGAAATTGGTTTTAAAAAGGGTTTAAAATTCCTGCAAAAATTTGGAGAGTTCCATAGAGGCTTCTAGGGCTGTTTTAAATATTTTTAAGAGTTTTCTTGAGATCACACATGGCACAAAAATTTCCAAATCGATTAAAGAGCCAAATTTTTGAATCTAGCTCTTTATTAAAATAGTTTTGACACAGATAAAAATGCGATCATTACACTACGCTAAGTTCCGCTGCTGCTGTTTCTCTGATGAGGTTTACTTCTCAGGGAATTACCCAAGGTTGCAACATAAAGGTATAAATTTATTATTAGTAATGCAATGATTTATCTTGTTACAGCGGGTACCAGCATCATATTTCCTAGGCTAGTACTAGCATCGCGGTTCCGCAGGAGATGGTTCGTCATTTCTCCTGCAGTGCACCCTTCTTGGCGCCGTCTGTACGGTGGTGCCAGGGCGGGGTGTGACACAAAGCGTGCACGCTTTACCCACATGACATAAGCTTACTTCAGACACCCAACACACATTGATCAGATACGGCTGGTGCAAGGAGGTCTGCGACAAGGCCTTTCAAAAGTATCCCCAGGTTAATCTGATGTCAAATAAACAGGTCCCAGACCAAGTACCAGGCAAGTCCCAGACTCCCAGTACTCAGGATCCCGCGGGTGCAAACTACAGTACCACCCCGGTGACTCCACGTTCATTGACACCAGACTCACCTTGGTTCCCTAAATTACTTGGCCAGGGATGTCCCATTACACCCATGTGATCGTATGATTTTATGATTAGTGGAAATCCCCAAGGAACGGTCCTTATATGCCATGTGAAGTCAAGCCATACAAGCGATGACAACCCACAGCCAAGTTTTATGAAAAAAATTTATTTTGCAAAGCGTCCGACATCGCTTGTCGTCTTTTTAAATCACTTTGTAAAAATTCCATAATTTTCCCATCGTAAATGTGTATGTGATTGGGGCGTTGTCGATAACTGTACTCGGGGAATACAGATACTAGGATGATGATAGGGCGACAAGGGTACAAGGTTTTCAATTATCAAGGAAGGTTTCATATGTAGCAAACAGGATCGGGCCTCTCGGGTCGACTTGCGATCCATCGCCAAAATTGTGCTCCTAATAATACGTAATTAGCAAACAACATATTTTATAAAAATATGGGTTCGATATGATCAACGTGTGACTTGCCTTGCTCTTGGTCTTGGGCCTCTTCGACGAAATCCTCGATCAACTGCTCCTCGGACTCGACTCCTATGCGTCACAAAATAAAAACACACAAAAAGACACTAAATCAGAACCTATCATAGTAAACTAATAGTGACATTGTATAGATCTCATTTTTAAAAAAATTTTGAGAGTTGAATGGGCTCAAACGGAGCTACGGTTGAAAAGATATGAATTTTTGAAGATTAAAGTATTTTTATGTGAATAAACATGATTAAAAGACATTTGGGAAAAAGGATTTATTTTGGGAACAGAGGCTGACATGTGCGGCCTATCTGCCAGAGAGAGAAAAAGAGAAGAAAGGGGTCGGGCTGTGGTGGGCTAAGGCTTGTGGGCTGAGAGAAATGGGCCGGAGGGGATTATGGGCCGGTCGTTCTCGGGAGTCGGCCAAATGGGCTGCGCAGCCGGCCTAGTGGCCAGCGACCGCCTACCAGGGCCAACCCGACGTGGAGTGGGTGGCCCACGGCGGTTGGCGTGGGTGGCCCGCAGTGGCTGGCGTGGCCACATGTCGACGCGGCACGAGGACAAGACGAGCGCTTGGGAGATCGACGGCCAACGGTGCTCGACGTCGATCCACCAAATGGCGGCAAGCGGCGGCGAATGGAGTACAGTGGCAAAGGGTGGAGGAGGTGGCGAACCTATTGAGCGGCTCAGATGGGGTCAAAAGTGATCAATGGCGACGGAATGCGGCGGTGTCTTCTCGTTGGTGAGAGAGGAATGGCGGAGCTCGTCGGCGGCTACCGAAACCACGACGGCGGGGGCTCGGGAAGGCGGGAATCGGTGTGGGGGTGGTTGAATTAGGGAAAAAGGGAAGAAAATAGGTATATCGATGAGGATTTGAGGTGGCGGCAATGGCGGTTGGCGGCGACCCGATTTAGGGGTTTTGCTGTGGGTGGCGATTGGGCGGTGGCGACGAGCGGGGAGGATCACAGGTCTCTGGGGAACTCGTGTCGCGGCGCTCCCAACTCGGTGGAAGCCCACCATGTGCATACATGTAACGACCCGCTTTCCTTTTCCCTGTTGTAACTGGTTTTCTGGATCTTAATCTTTTCCTATCCTGTCAGCTGTGCCTCCGTTTTCCCTCTCCCCGGCCAGCCGACTACCCTCTCTCTTGCGCCGAGTAGAGTTGCTACTCAGTCCTTGTATCCTGCCCTTATCCTTGTCTTACTCGGACCTCTTTGCTGCCGAGTGAGCACGGTGATGTGGCCGACTACCTTGTTGAGACCTGTTGCTTCTGTCCCCCGAGTTGCACCCACCCGTTGGACGCCGACTACCGAGGTAGTGAAGAATCAATCTTCACCTAACCGCAGTATCGCTTGGACCAGTGGTCAGTCCGAAGCCCGGTCAGTGAGATTTCTCCAACCTGTCCTAGCCTTGACCTTAATGTCTCATCGCAGCTACAGTGCCTGCCAACTCCTCTGACCAGTTGGACTCCAAAGTCACTTCCTGTCATATCCCTGTCAGTTCATCTTGACTTCCTTGCTCCACCCGTTGCCCAGCTCCACCGTGCCTCAACCTTGCACGTCGGCTATATATATGGCCAACCGTGCCCCCTTCTTCCTTTGTTTTGCAAACCGGCCAGCTCCAGCTCTGCTAAGTTTTCATCCTCTCAAGCTTTGGAGCTCTGTCGCCTGGTTCGCAAGCCTGGTTCAGCCGACTGCCCCCTTTTTCTGCAGCCGACTACTTCTTGATCCTTTTCTTGGTGTTTTACTTCTCCTGCTTATCAGTGTTTCTTTCTGCTTGTTCAGAACCTGAACCGGTGGACGATCCCGAAGCCACCTTCGCCGAAGAAGACCCCTCCTTGGAACAAGGCAAGCCTCTTTGATCATATTGTTTCCCATATATGCAAAACTATGTTGTTTGGAAAAATATATGCATGCTTAGTTTACACCTTTTTAAACTGTTGGCCTCGGTTATGCAAGCGCAACCGATGGACCCGCCCAGTAGTAGCACTTATTTGGTAGGATGTTGTTATATTTCCCCCTTGAAGAGCCCCACAAATGGCACGCTAGCATTCTATCTGAGGATACGATGCCGAGTAAAATGGCTTAGCTCTGCAACGTTGTTTGTCGTTGGGAAAAATGATGGGTTTTACTAAACAGTTTGGAAAACCCGATACCTTGTGTATCGGCGCGTTTTGTGAAATAAAGGAAAGATTTGTGAAAATCTTGATGTACAGAGACAGTGCCTGTGTGGCTTGGCTATGTATTATCATTAAGGATCGATTCCCATGGCATAGATTTGTTTGTCAGTGATTTGTGAAAAGTGTTTGATGGAAAGGGAACCGTGACCTGAGTTTGCCGAGTAAGCAAACGGAAGGCCTGTGTGGCCAGAAACGGATCTGTGTGGTCCGGGGTGTTAAGCACCAAAAACAAGTGTATGAAAAGTAAACAGGATGAAGATCATGCTCCCGGGTTGTAGCCAGGGCAGCAAAGTTTAAGCCCCCGGGTTGTAGCCAGGGCGGCAATTCAGTCTTCGGGTTGTAGCCAGAAGACGGTGATGAGCACGCTCCCGGGTTGTAGCCAGGGCAGCAGTGTTCTAGCTAGCTGGTTGTAGCCAGCCTAGCGGGCATTTAGTGCCATGATCATGCTCCCGGGTTGTAGCCAGGGCAGCAGTGTTCTAGCTAGCTGGTTGTAGCCAGCCTAGCGGGCATTTAGTGCCATGATCATGCTCCCGGGTTGTAGCCAGGGCAGCAGTGTTCTAGCTAGCTGGTTGTAGCCAGCCTAGCGGGCATTTAGTGCCATGATCATGCTCCCGGGTTGTAGCCAGGGCAGCGATGATGAGCCCCCGGGTTGTAGCCAGGGCGGCCGACTAGCTAGCTGGTTGTAGCCAGTGTAGCGGGCATCAAGTGCCACAGCTGAGATTTGGTTGTAGCCGAGTCTCAGGGTCAACGAGTGGTTGTAGCTACTCGGGAGATAAAGGACCAACAAATGCAAAGTAAAAGATAATAAGAACATGTATGATTATGTTTGATTCTTTAAGTGGTGAGTTGTTGAAAAGCAACTTGCGGATTTGGATGGAGGCGTGAGCCTCTGTCCGACAACAAAAATTTGGAACTCACTAGTGTTTGCAAAGAAAAGAGTTTAATAAGGCAGTCTTTCGCAAATGAAACCCTTAGCACTTCTTGTCTAACCAACATGACATCATTCCCGGCTTGCTGAGTACGAAAGTACTCACCTTGTTCATATATATGTATAGTAGGTTTTGGAGTAGAAGACGAAGATCCGACTGCTGCCGAGTTCCTCCAAGACCAGGCCGACTACGAAGACTTCTGAAGGTTTCGAGCCTAGTTCCCAACCGAGCCTGTGGAGTAGTTTTTGTCCAGCTTCCGCCCTGTTCTGCTGTTTCGCTAGTTTACCAGTTGATTATTTTTGCCCATCCCGGGTCTGTCCTGGATGGATCTCCTTGTACGTATATGTAAGTATTCTGTTATGTATTATTGTAACTCTGTGTTGTATCATTGTTGTGCGTACCCGACTACTGATCCTGGGATCGGGTGCCTTATGCACATGGTGGCCTTCCACCTAGTCGGGAGGCGCCGCAATACAGCACCTGATCCCAGGATCAATAGTCGGGTACGCACAACAGTCATCAGTGATACAACTCAGAGTTACAATAATTACATAACAGAGTACATATATATATATATATATATACAAAGGAATTCCATCCAGGACAGACCCCGGATGGACAAAAGCATCAAAAAGTAATCTAACAAGAACAACATAGGCAGGGCGGAAGCTGGATAACTACTCGGCCAAAGGACTCGGTCACACCACAGGCTCGGTTGGGGACTAGGCTCGAAACCTCAGAAGTCTTCATAGTCGGCCTGGTCTTGGAGGTACTCGGCGGCAGTCGGGTCTTCGTCTTCTTCTCCAAAACCTACTATACATATATATGAACAAGGGTGAGTACTTTCGTACTCAGCAAGCCAGGAAACGATGCCATGTCGGTCAGACAGAAAGGCTAAGGGTTTTATTTGCGAAAAACTGCCTTTAGAAACTCTTTTCTTTGCAAACACTACTGAGTCCAAGTTTTAGTTGTCGGAAAGAGGCTCATGCCTCGATCCATTCCGCAAGTTGCTTTTCAACAACTCGCCACTTAATGAATCAAATATATCCATATCATCTATTAATTCGCATTTGTCGGTCCGGTGTGTCCCGAGTAGCTACAACCACTCGTTGACCCTGAGACTCGGCTACAACCAAATCTCAGCCGCCGCCCTGGCTACAACCCGGGGGCTCAACGTGCTCATCTTGCTGCCCTGGCTACAACCCGGGAGCATAAACTTTCTCGTCTTCTGGCTACAACCCGAAGACTCAATTGCTCAACTACCGCCCTGGCTACAACCCGGGTGCTTAAATTTGCTGCCCTAGCTACAACCCGGGAGCATGATCTTCATCCTGTTTACTTTTCACACACTTGCTTATGGTGCTTAATACGTCGGATCACACAGACCCGTTTCTGGCCACACAGGCCTTCCGTTTGCTTACTCGGCAAACTCTGGACACGGTTTCCTTCCCATCAAACTCTTTCACAAATCACAGGCAAACAAATCTACGCTATGGGAATCACCTTACATCGCCCTTAACCGTGGGCACGGCTATTCGAACAGTTCTCCTAAACTCTGCAGAGGGTGTACGCTTTACCCATCCGACACGAAACTTACACCGAGTACTAGCCTGTACCCGAAAGTTCATGACAAGGCCATTTCCAAAGCCAGTCCAGGGTTATCCAATGCCAGCCGAAGGATCCACACAGGATCAGTGCTTCAGAATGGCTACAACCACCATCGGCACTAGGGCTCACGAGCCACAACTCAGATAAGTCCACTCCAGTCGGCACTGAACTTCCCTAAACCTACAATTTACTCTGCCAGGGGCATCCCATAATGCCCGTATGGTCGTACTGTAAGATGCTCGGATGGAATTCCTAAAGGAAACGGTCCTTAATGATAATACCTAGCCAGGCCACACAGGCACTGTCTCTGTACACCAAGATTTTCACAAACTGTCATTTGTTTCTCAAAACACGCCGATATGCAAAGTATCGGGTTTTCCAACAGTTTAGTGAAACCCATTGTTTTCCCAAATGACAAACAACGTTGCGGGGCTAAGCCATTCTACTCAGCATCGTATCCATAGATAGGATGTTAACGTGCCATTTGTGGGGCTTTCAAGGGGAATACATCAATATCCTACCAAATAAGTGCTACTACTGGGTAGGTCCATCGGTTTCGCTTGCAAACCAAGGCCGATCAGTTTATAGTGTGAACTAAACATGCATATTTTACAAACAACATAGTTTTGCATATATGGGAAACGATATGATCAAAGAGGCTTGCCTTGTTCCAAAGAAGGATCCTCCTCGGCGAAGACGGCTTCGGGATCGTCCACCGGTTCAGGCTCTGAACAGGCAGAAAGGAAACACTGAGAAGCAGGAGAAGTAAAACACCAAGAAAAAGGATCAACGAAGTAGTCAGCTGCAGAAAAGGTAGCAGTCGGCTGAACCAGGCTTGTGAACCGGGCGACAGAGCTCCAAAGCTTGAGAAGATGAGGACTTAGCAGAGCTGGCCGGGTTGCAAAATGGGAGAATGAGGAGGCACGGTTGGCCGTATATATATAGCCGGCGTGCAAGGCTGAAGCACGGTAAGGAGCTGGGCGACGGGTAGGGAGAAAAAGTCAAGATGAACTGACAAAGGATTTGATGTCCACGTAGGGATTGACTTGGGAGTCTGGCGTGGTCAGTGGAGTTGGTAAGCACTGTAGCGGCGATGAGACATTAAGGTCGTGGCTAGGACAGGTTGGAGAAATCTCACTGACAAGGCTTCAGACAGACCACTGTCCTAGTGATGCAGCAGGTTATTGTCCATCGGTCCAAGCGGTGCTGCGGGCAGGTGAAGACTGATTCTTCTCTACTTTGGTAGTCGGCGTCCAACGGGCGGGCGCAACTCAGTGAGGCGATGAAACAACAGGTAACGTAACAAGGCAGTTGGCCACTTCATAGGCTTACTCGGCAGCAAGGAGGTCCGAGTAAAAACGAAGGAAAAAGGCAGGATACAAGGGCTGAGTAGCAATCTACTCGGCTCAAGGGAGAAGGCAGTCGGCTGGCCGGGGAGAGGGAAAATGGAGGCACAGCTGACAGGATAGGAAAGGATTAAGATCTAGAAAACAAGCTTCAATCAGGGAAAAGGAAAACGGGTCGTTACAACTCGGTGGCAGGGTTGGTTAGGGGAATTGGGGCTGGAGGCAGTTGGGCAGTGTGGAACAGAGGCAGCGGTGGTGATGGAACTTAGTCACGGTACGGGGAGTCGGTGAGAGCCTGGGCGTTTGAGTGCGGCCCAGCAAGGGGCTTTGAGCTATTTATAGGCGGGGCTTGCCGCTAGCCGATGACAGTCAAAGGCGGTGGCACAGTGCTCGGCGTGGAGGAGCTCGGCTGGCCAAGGCGGCATCGGAGCAGAGCAAGGGTGACGGTGGCATGATTATGCCGGCCAAGCGGGGAAGAGGAGCGGCGCGGCATGGCGACGTGATGGGACAGAGAAAGCTTGCAAGCTTCATGGCTAGTTGACGCGACGGGATTGCAGGGTTGTGCTATGTCACGCCTAGAAATTTAGCCAATTTCTAGACTATTTTGTGTATTAAAATCCCTGTCCAGGAATAAAGCCAGCGTACACAAAATGACAAATCAATAAACCGATCCAAACGTAAATAAAGCATAAATACTTACAGAAGAGGCACTTAGTCCTCACACAGAAGAAAACAGCAGCAGAAAGGCGAAACTAGTGTGACTTCAGCTCCACTCCATAGGCAAGCTCAACTGGGGTATAAGCCAAGGTCTTCTAAACTCAACATCGACACGAACGATCTTCACTTCTGAAAAGGGGGACATAGCAAGCCTGAGTACCTGTGACGACCCGTTTTTCATTCCCCTGTTGGAATTCGTTTTTCTGAACTCTAACTCCTCTCCTATCCCGATCTGCTGTGCCCTAGTTTTTCTCTCCCTGGCCAGCCGACTGCCTTTTCCCCTTATGCCGAGTAGATTTCCACTCAGTTCCTGGATCTTGCCCTTGTATCCTTTGTCCGCTCGGCCATCTTTGCCGCCGAGTAAACCCTTGCAATCGACGACTACCTTGTTAACCCGTTCTGTCTTGCCATCCCAACTGCCTTGTCCACTCGGTCTGTTGTGCAGCAGCGCTGAACTGGCGGGAAAACCTCCCGATGTCTAACCTCTGGCGACGGCGTTACCGTCATCTTCTCCCCGACTTGCCCCAATCCGGTTGTAACGCCCCCTTCTCGATACCACCTACGATGATACCAGAGAGGAAGTGCCGCAGGAGATTGGCATGAATCAACTCCCACGGAACCGTGATGCCGGTACCAGTCCTAGGAATCCTTGCTGGTACCCACGGTCAACGGAGATGTACCACAGCAAATAACTAAATAAATAAATATATATTATACCTTTATAAGTTGCGACTTTGGGCAAGCCCTGAGCAGCAACCTGCAAACAGAACAGTAGCAGCGGAACGACAGCGCAGCGAGAACCCAATCCACAAGCAACGGCTTGGGACTAGGATAGAAACCCTAATCTTCACTTCAACTTCACTCTTCCTGAAGAAGGGGAGAAAAGGAATGGATTGAGTACATACGTACTCAGCAAGTCACAGAAAACGTGAGTTATGCAGGCTATCAAAGATAGGCTAAGGTTTATTTTGCAAACCATTTTCATTTGAAAACATTTTCGAAAACCTAAGTGTGGGTTGTCTTAATGTGACTGGAAGGAGGCTCTCGCCTCAATCCTGTCCGCGAATTGCTTTTTAACAACTCAAGCGGACGAAACAAATTTTAATTGATCTCAGGTATTCTTATACCGCCTGTCGGACCACGACAGCGGTTCAATGGATCTGCCCTCAAGCAGCTTTCCAATGTATCAACATCTATTACTTTATTTTCAATTTCATCTACTCCAGGACATAACCTCATTTTTCTTTTCACTTTCGTCCTATCCAGGTGTTAACGCCGAAATTTGGTAAGGCCCTATATCAGATTCGGTCAAGGAGAAAATTGCAGTCAATTAACGGAAGTTGATCCAGAAGGGACCGAATCCAGGAAGGAGCCGTGAAGACCGCAGTATGCCAGTTTATTAATTAGGAAAATTAATATGTTATCTTTAGGAAACCTAATCTCGTGTCCGGTCGGGTTGTGTTAATGTTTCCCTTTTGTAATTAGGAAACCGTGTACCATGTCCAATAAGGACTCATGTCAACTCGGGGTATAAATACGTATGCCCGGGTACCCTGTAATCTATCTACAATCAGATCAATACAAATTCGGCGCATCGCCACCGTTTCAACGGGTTCTTGCTTCTCGAGTCGGGCTGCATCGGTTAAGTTCGACCTCCAGTGAGAAGGTAAGTCTCGTCACCCCGACTACCTATCGGCTAGGACTTCCTCGGTTAGGTCCAATATTCTAGTCGGTTTATGGTAGTCGGCTTACCACGATATATCTATTTTGTCTATGGCTGCATCAGTTCAGTTTGACCTCATAGATTGATTAGGTATATCACATCACGCGTGTGTAGATCGTATCGGCTTACTGGGAGCGGTTTATCAACAGTTTGTGCTGCATCGGTTGGGTCCGACCTACTAAATTGCTAGTGATAAATCGTTCCTGCTAGGTTGATACTTTGTGCGCAAGCGTCTTATCGGGGTGTATAGCCGATAAGTTATCATATTTTACATCACGATCGCATCAGATCTATCGGCCTATCAAGGTCTTGTTATCATCATCAGTCTGTGCTGCAACGGTTGGGTCCGATCTACTAGACTGGCGATAATAACTCTATTCTTAATAAGCCGATGGGTTTTATGCGGTGTTTTATCGGAGTGCCTAGCCGATAAATTATCTATTAAATATAGCCGATTATACTGCTTGCTTTGTTATACATTCTTGCCTGTATTACTATTACAATCGGCTAAAAGACTAGCCAATTAGTTTACTCTACCGATCCAAGTACGAGCACAGGCAGGTTCCCGGGCACGAGCTCAGGTAAGTTCCCGGGAACGATCAGTGTGCAAGGACCCGGGTACGGGTACAGACGAGGACCCGAGCACGGACGACAGGCGAGGATCCGGGCGCGGGCACAAGCAAGGGCCCGGGCACGGGCGCGGGCAGTATTACGTGAACAATCACCAGTGCAATCGGCTGGAGTTTATCAAATTCATTTATTTATGCATTCTGCATATCTATTTTATCAATTTAAAGCCGATTTTCAAGTATCCTTCGGTAATCGGCTAGTTTGAAACTTGCTTATTATTATTAGTTGTTCATGCCATCATCGGCTTCCAGTCGGTGTATAAGTGCTACAGCTCATACTGGCTATCGGCCGATGAGACGAGTCCAGATCGGCTTCCAGCCAATTGGCTCATTGGTCTAACGTTTTCTCTCCTTGTCAATTGCAGGGTCAAATTGACTGGCACGCCTATGAACCTCAAGATTTTAGGACCTGCACTGGAGTGAAGCAAATCTCCCAGGCCTTCGCGTGTCTCCAAGACGCCGAACGGATCCCGGCGGTTTTCGGCGTCAACACGTTTTTGGCATGCCCGGTGGGACGCAAAGTTTCAACAGTCTTTCGATCGAGGTTTTCAGCATGACCGAAAAAGAGATCAAGACAGATAACGTAATTCCGGTCAACATGGAAGATTTGATAGACAGCAAGTTGAGCAAACTATGGCCAATTTTCAGAAGCTTTGCTTGGAATCCTTCAGCATGACGAGACAGGGGCCGATTCAAAAATCACAGTTTCCGAAACCTGTTCTGGTTGGAGAATCGAGCCGTACGCCACCTGAAAGTCCACCGGTAAAACCTTTACAAGAGATGGTGAATGAAGCAGTTCATCACGCACTCATCAATCAGTCAGGAATATTGGTGAATACGCTACATCACAGTGCGCCTGTGCGCGCATGATGTCATTGAGTGACCGGCGGTGAGGAAAAAGAGGGCGGCGGCGTCAGTCTTTTGACCCGGAGCTCGCGGTGGCGATGGCGGAGCGTGTCTCACGCCAGGCGGCGGGGCGGCGGAAGTTGATGATGGTGTCCATGGGTTTTAAGAGGGCCGACCGAGCGGTATGGTGCGGCACAGAGGGAAGACCGAGAGAGAGCTCGGGAGGATTCCAGAGAAGAGAAAGAGATACCAGGTGGCTGGAGGTAGATGACGACGATGTGGCCGGGGACTGACATGCGGGCTCGCGAGGCAGAAGCGGTCTCGGCCATCCACACGCTTGCATCGTGCGGCCGAGGAAACGAGCGGAGGCAGGGAGGTTGATGCGCGGGCCCCACGGGATTTTATCCACGCGCGCTCGCCCACGCCTGGGCCGAGCAGGCCGCGCAGAGGGGGAACAGGGACGGGCTGAGAAGGGAGGATGGCTGTAACGACCCGTTTTCCTTTTCCCTGTTGAAACTTGTTTTCTGGATCTTAATCCTTTCCTATCCCGTCAGCTGTGCCTCCGTTTTCCCTTTTCCCCCAGCCAGCCGACTACCTTCTCCCTTGAGCCGAGTAGATTGCTACTCGGTCCTTGTATCCTGCCCTTTCCTTTGTTTTACTCCAACCTCCTTGCTGCCGAGTAAGCCTGTGAAGTGGCCGACTACCTTGTTATTTAACCTGTTGTTTCATCGTCTCACCGAGTTGCGCCCGCCCGTTGGACGCTGACTACCGAAGTAGAGAAGAATCAGTCTTCACCTGCCCGCAGCACCGCTTGGACCGATGGACAATAACCTGCTGCATCGCTAGGACCAGTGGTCAGTCTGAAGCCCTGTCAGTGAGATTTCTCCAACCTGTCCTAGCCACGACCTTAATGTCTCATCGCCGCTACAGTGCTTACCAACTCCACTGGCCACGCCGGACTCCCGAGTCAATCCCTGTGTGGACGTCAAATCCTTTGTCAGTTCATCTTGACTTTTTCTCCCTACCCGTTGCCCAGCCACTACCGTGCTTCCACCTTGCACATCGGCTATATATATGGCCAACCGTGCCTCCTCCTTCTCTTGTTTTGCAACCGGCCAGCTCTGCTAAGTCCTCATCCTCTCAAGCCTTGGAGCTCTATCGCCCGGTTCGCAAGCCTGGTTCAGTCGACTGCTACCTTTTCTGCAGCCGACTACTTCGTTGATCCTTTTTCTTGGTGTTTTACCTCTCCTGGTTATCAGTGTTTCCTTTTTGCTTGTTCAGAGTCTGAACCGATTGACGATCCCGAAGCCGTCTTCACCGAGGAGGATCCTTCTATGGAACAAGGCAAGCCTCTTTGATCATATTGTTTCCCATATATGCAAAACTATGTTGTTTGTAAAATATGCATGTTTAGTTTACACCTTAAATTGTTCGGCCCCGGTTTGCAAGCGCAACCGATGGACCTACCCAGTAGTAGCACTTATTTTGGTAGGATATTGATGTATTTTTCCCCTTGAGAGCCCCACAAATGGCACACTGGCATCCTGTCTATGGATTTGATTGCCGAGTAGAATGGCTTAGCCCTGCAACGTTGTTTGTCGTTTGGGAAAACGATGGTTTTTACTAAACTGTTTGGAAAAACCCAATACTTGGCGTATCGGCAGGTTTTGTGAAATAAATGAAAAGTTTGTGAAAATCTTGATGTACAGAGACAGTGCCTGTGTGGCCTGGCTATGTATTATCAATAAGGACCGTTTCCTTTGGGAATTCCATCCGAGCATCTTACAGTACGACCATACGGGCATTATGGGATGCCCCTGGCCGAGTAAATTGTAGGTTTAGGGAAGTTCAATGCCGACTGGAGTGGACTCATCTGAGTTGTGGCTCGTGAGCCCTGGTGCTGAAGGTGGTTGTAGCCATCCTGAAGCACTGATCCTGTGTGGATCGTTCGGCTGGCATTGGATAACCCTGGACTGGCTTTGGAAATGGCCTTGTCATGAACTTTCGGGTACAGGCCAGTACTCGGTGTAAGTTTCGTGTCGGATGGGTAAAGCGTACACCCTCTGCAGAGTTTAGCAGAACTGTTCGAACAGCCAGGGCGATGTAAGGTGATTCCCATAGCGTAGATTTGTTTGCCTGTGGTTTGTGAAAATGTTTGATGGGAAGGAAACCGTGTCTAGAGTTTGCCGAGTAAACAAACGGAAGGCCTGTGTGGCCAGAAACGGGTCTGTGTGATCCGGGGTGTTAAGCACCATAAGCAAGTGTGTGAAAAGTAAACAGGATGAAGATCATGCTCCTGGGTTGTAGCCAGGGCAGCAAATTTAAGCCCCCGGGTTGTAGCCAGGGCGGCAGTTGAGCAGTTGAGTCTTCGGGTTGTAGCCAGAAGACGAGAAAGTTTGTGCTCCCGGGTTGTAGCCAGGGCAGCAAGTTGAGCAAGTTTGAGCCCCCGGGTTGTAGCCAGGGCGGCGGCTAAGATTTGGTTGTAGCCGAGTCTCAGGGTCAACGAGTGGTTGTAGCTACTCGGGACACACCGGACCGACAAATGCAAATTAAAAGATGATATGGATATGCTTGATTCATTAAGTGGCGAGTTGTTGAAAAGCAACTTGCGGAATGGATCGAGGCATGAGCCTCTTTCCAACAACTAAAATTTGGACTCACTAGTGTTTGCAAAGAAAAGAGTTTCTAAAGGCAGTTTTTCGCAAATAAAACCCTTAGCCCTTATGTCTGACCGACATGGCATCTTTTCCCGGCTTGCTGAGTACGAAAGTACTCACCCTTGTTCATATATATGTATAGTAGGTTTTGGAGAAGAAGACGAAGACCTGACTGCCGCCGAGTACCTCCAAGACCAGGCCGACTACGAAGACTTCTGAGGTTTCAAGCCTAGTTCCCAACCGAGCCTGTGGAGTAGTTTTTGTCTAGCTTCCGCCCTGTCTGTGCTGTTCTCGTTAGTTTACCTGTTGATGCTTTTGTCCATCCGGGGTCTGTCCTGGATGGAATTCCTTTGTAATATATATATATATATATATGTACTCTGTTATATAATTATTGTAACTCTGAGTTGTATCACTAATGACTGTTGTGCGTACCCGACTACTGATCCTAGGATCGGGTGCTGTATGCACATGGTGGCTTCCTCCGAGTTGGGAGCGCCGCGACAATGGCGGCCCGGCAAGCACAGGGGCTTTATTATTTTCCTCGGAATTAATTTGAATAGTTCTTGAAGGATTTTGAATTTGAAAATTGATTCAAAAGGGATTTTTAATTTCTGCAAAAAATTTGGGGATTTTGCAGAGTCTATAGGACTGGTTTTTGGAGGAATTTTAAAGGATACTTTTGTTTGGAATTATTCTCAGGAATTTTAAATCAAGGGAAATTTAAGATGGGCTCATATATATACACATATATATACGAGAGAGGGATCTGGCGAGGGTTTGAAAGGAATATTTATTTTGAATTTAATTCTTGGGATTTGAGGCAAACTTTGGGGAAAGAGCTCTCGATGGAATTTCAGAGTTTTTCTTAGAGGGACAAAATCAGGGGATTAAATAGAGGGCTTCATAGGTGATTTCTGAAGGGTTTTATTGGAGGGCTTCGAATTGCAAAATTCGAACCCTAGTATTTTTGGGAGGAGTGAAATAAGAGTATTTTAATCAAAGGATTCAGAAGGGATTCGAGGAGAACTTTGAATTTGAAATTTTTCAGAGGAAGTTTGAGAGAGACAATCGAATTGCAAAATTCGAGTCTCGGGTTTTTAGGAGAGAGTTTGGGATTGAGGATTTAGGGTTTCAAAGGGGTTTAGACTGAGATCTATGGCACTTAGTCCTTAAGCACACACAAAGATCCAAAAAATTTTGAAATTAGGGTTTTTACGAAAATAGTTTTTAACGGTCAGGAAACCAGGGCGTTACACCGGTCAAGCTCACGATGCTTTGCCTTAATCAACGGACCTGCTGTCTCATCGCCTCACCAAGTTGCACCGCAGCCATGATTTCCACGCTCCTCCCGTTGGACGCCGACTGCCGAAGTGGTGACGTAACCCGACCTCCACCTACCCGCAGCCCCGCTCGGACCAACGGACAATAACCCGCCGCACCGCAAGAACCCGCTTGGACCAGTGGATAGTCAGAGGCTCTGTCTGCAAAGTCCCACCAACCCGTCCTTGCCACGACCTGAGTGTCTCATCATCGCTACAGTGTCTAACAACTCTACCGACCACGCCCTATCCCTAAGTCAATCTCTGTCTTGACGTCGCGTCGTCTCAACCAGCTAGCTGTAGCCTTCCCAGCTTATCGTGACCCCTTTTCTCTATCCATCTCCTTGCACCGCCGTGTACCTGCCTTGCACGCCGGCTATAAAAAGCCATCCATGCCTCTTCTTTCCTCTGTTTTGCAACCCAGCCGCCTCTGCCAAACCACCATCACCAGCTTCATCGCTAAACCATCATCTTCCTCCTCCCCAGCCCCCGGAGCCGTTTTTGCTCCCCGAGCTTGTAACGACCCGTTTTCCCTTTCCCTGTTGGAATTCGTTTTCCCGAGCTCAAACTCCTCTCTCATTCCGCCAGCTATGCCCTAGTTTTCTCTTCCCGGCCAGCCGACTACCTTCTCCCCTTGTGCCGAGTAGATTGCTACTCAGTTCCTGTATCCTGCCCTCTTTTCCTTGTTTCACTCGGTCACCCTTGCTGCCGAGTAACCCTGTGAAGCTACCGACTACCTTGATGATCTACCCGCAGTCCCATCACCTCACCCAGTCGTGCCTCTCCCGTTGGACGCCGACTACCGAAGTAGTGAAGAATCAGTCTTCACCTGCCTGCAGCCCCGTTCTGACCAGTGGACAATAACCCCCTGCATCGCTTGGACCAGTGGTCAGTCCGAAGCCCTGTCAGTGAGACTTCTCCAACCCGTCCTTGCTATGACCTTAGTGTCTCGTCGCTGCTACAGTGCATACCAACTCCACCGGCCACGCCCAGCTCCAAAGTCAATCCCTGTCTCAACGTCTTATCGCCTTGACAGCTTATCTTGACTCCTTTTTCTCCATCGCCCTGCGCCGACGCGCCCTTGCCTCACGCGCCGGTTAGAAGTGAGCATCCATGCCTTCTCCTGTCCCTTGTTTTGCAACCCGGCCATCTCTGCTAAATCATCGTCTTCTTTATCCCCATCGTCGGAGCTGTTTCCTACCTCCCGAGCTCCCTCGCCACTGTTTGCTGCTTCGCCCGGAGTTCCCAACCGGTGAGCCTTGTTGCCCGGTTCGCCAACTATCTCCGCCGACTGCTATCCTTCTGCAGTCGACTTCCGCAGTATTCTTTCCCTAAGTGTTTTATCTCTTTCCAGCTTATCAGTGGTTGTCTTTTCTGCTTGTCCAGAGCCCGAACCGGAGGATGATCCAGAAGCCGTCTTCACCGGAGAAGATCCTTCATTGGAACCAGGCAAGCCTCTTTGATCATATTGTCTCCCATATATGCAAAATTATGTTGTTTGTAAAATATGCATGTTTAGTTTACTCCTTAAATTGATTGGCCTCGGTTTGCAAGCGCAACCGATGGACCTACCCAGTAGTAGCACTTATTTGGTAGGATATTGATGTATTTCTCCCTTGAGAGCCCCACAAATAGCACGTTAGCATCCTATCTACTGATATGAATGCGGGCAGGGCGGCGGGATGAGCTAACTGGTTGTAGCCAGTGTAGCGGGCATAATCGGTTGTAGCCGGAAATGCTATAACTGAGATTTGGTTGTAGCCGAGTCTCAGGGTCAACAGGTGGTTGTAGCCTCTCGGGAAACATCAGACCGGATGACAATCAATGCGAAATCTTAATAAAAGTGGTATCTGGAATTACATGATTCTTAAGTGGCGAGTTGTTGAAAAGCAACTTGCGGAATGGATCGAGGCACGAGCCTCTTTCCGACAACTAAAAGTCAACACACTAGCATTTGACAAGTAAAATGTTTCTAAATGCCGTTTTCGCAAATAAGACCATTATCCTTCTTTGTCTGACCGACATGGCATCTTTTCCCGGCTTGCTGAGTACGAAAGTACTCACCCTTGTTCATATATATGTATAGTAGGTTTTGGAGAAGAAGACGAAGACCCGACTACCCCAGAGTTCCTCCAAGACCAGGCCGACTACGAAGACTTCTGAGGTTTTGAGCCTAGTTCCCAACCGAGCCTGTGGTGTAGATATGTTCTCTTGCCGAGTAGTTTTTGTCCAGCTTCCGCCCTGTCTGTGCTGTTCTCGTTAGATTACCTATTGATACTTTTGCCCATCCGGAGTCTGTCCTGGATGGAACTCCTTTATTATATATGTATGTACTCTGATATGTAATTATTGTAATCTCTAAGTTGTATCACCGACGACTGTTTGTGCGTACCCGACTACTGATCCTAGGATCGGGTGCTGTATGCACATGGTGGACTTCCACCGAGTTGGGAGTGCCACGACAAGAGGTGGTATCAGAGCAAAGGTTGGCCCTAGGAACAAAACCCCACACGTGTATATGTCCTTGAAGATCTTATTTTGAAAACTATACTATTTGCAAAAACTAGGGGTTGCCCAAGCACCTTTTTCTGCCCTTATAGATTTTGAAAATATTTCTGAGCTCTTGGTTATCTAACTATCCTTGGCTCCCTCGCGAACCTTTAGCATCAACCCTTAGGTTCTAATGCCCTATCTGTCGCTTCTTCTTTGCCTTTGGCTGGATTCCCGAGTGTGTTCCCTGTTCTGCTGCTTGATTCTATCTTGATGTTCTCGTCGTTTCCTATATCTGTTCTATTGGCTTGGCTGCCAATACCTTTCTGAGCCTTTCTCCCTTGGTTGTCTTTCTCAAGGATCAGATGGCAGAACGTCGATGCCGTAATGTTCGTGCTCCAGCTCGCCTGGGTTTTGAAGACCAAGATCCAGCCCGCAACAACATGCTTCCTGCCGCGGATGAACAAGAAGTTGAGCAGACTCACGATCGGATGTCTGGTTATGGCCGTGCAGCCGGCCTTGGTACCTCTGCCACTGCAGCAGCAAACCCTGGAGGATTGCCTCAACCTCCTCAGCTTCCGATAGACCCCCAGCAGCTTATGGCCATCCAGACCCAGATCTTGCAAAGCATTGCTCAGAACTTGGCCACAATGCAGCCTCTTCTCCATCAAGTTCAACCAGCATAAGCCCATGGCCGTTCCAAGCTTGCCGACTTCTTGAGGTCCCGTCCAGCCGAGTTCTCACAGACCGCTGAGCCAGTGGAGGCTGACGACTGGCTGAAGGACATGGACAGAAAGCTGAACCTAGTGCAGTGCACACCCATGGAGAAAACCCAGTTTGCTGCACACCAACTCCGTGGTCCAGCAGCCGACTGGTGGGAGAACTACTGTGCCGTCCATCAGGATGCCACCAACATTGCCTGGCCCGAGTTTGTTGAAGCCTTTAGAGCTGCGTATGTCCTAGAAGAAGTAATTGACATCAAGAGAGAAGAGTTCAACAACCTCAAGCAGGGACATTCCAGCATCAGCGAGTATCTGAGCAGGTTCAACCATCTATCTCGCTATGCACCCGAGGACGTGAACACGGACAAGAAGAAAATTAGGAGGTTCCTGAAGGGAATGAATGTGGCAATGAAGATTCAGCTTCTTGCCCATGACTTCCCTACTTTTCAGCACATGGTCAACAAAGCCCTAGTGGTCGAAGACGCGAGTGTTGACGCTGAAAACCCGCCGGGGCCGTCCGGCGTCTTGGTGACACGCGAAGGCCTGGGAGATTTGCTTCACTCCAGTGCAGGTCCTAAAGTCTTGAGGTTCGCAGGCGTGCCAGTCAATTTGACCCTGTAATTGACAAGGAGAAGGGAATGTTAAACTCGTGAGCCAATCGGCTGGAAGCCGATTTGGACTCATCTCATCGGCCGATGGCCGATACGCACTGTAGCATTTATACATCGGCTTAAAGCCGATGACGGCAGGAGCAATAGCATAATAATAAACAAGTATTGCGCTAGCCGATCATTGAAGGGATACTCAAAAACCGGCTATAAACATGGTAAAATAAACAGGCAGAATGCATAAGTAAATAGATCAAATAAACTCTAGCCGATCATAGTTTAGTGTTACTGGTATTGCTGTGAAAATGTAGCCGTGCCCGGGCCCTTGTTCATATCGGCTCCTGGGATCTTCATCTGCTGTCCGGGCCCGTGCCCGGGTCCTTAACTAAGCTCGTGCCCGGGTCCTCACCTGGGGTCGTGCCCGGGACCTGCTTGTACTTGCACTTGGATCGGCAGAATAAACCAATCGGCTAGCCCTTAACCGATCGTAACAGTAATATAGGCAAGAATATATGATAAGGTACGCAATAACATAAATGATAGATAAATGATGAGCCAGCCGACTATCGGACAAAACACATGGATAATAGGCTACAAGCCAATTATAAAATAAGAGAATGAATGAATGTAGTCGGTTTCAATGGATAACTTATCGGCTAAGCACTCCGATAACGACATCGCATAACACCCATCGGCTTATCAAGAGTAAAGCTATCATCGTCAGTCTAGTAGATCGGACTCAACCGTTGCAGCACAGACTGATGATGATAACGATACCTCGATAGGCCGATAGATCCGATGCGATCGTGATGAAGATAACTTACCGGCTATACACCCCGATAAGACGCCTGCGCATAAAGCATCGACTTAGCAGGATTGGTTTATCACTAGCAGTTTAGTAGGTCGAACCTAACCGATGCAGCACAAACTGATGATAAATCGATCCTAGTAAGCCGATACGATCTACGCACGCGTGATGTGATATACCTAATCAATCTATGAGATCAAACTGAACTGATGCAGCCATAGATAAAATAAATATATCGTGGTAAGCCAACTACCATGAACCGACTAGAATATCGGACCTAACCGAGGAAGTCCTAGCCGATAGGTAGCCGAGGTGACGAGACTTACCCTCTCGCAGGAGGTCGGACCTAACCGATGCAGCCCGGCTCGAGAAGCAGGATTCCGTCGAAGGGTGGCGATGCGCCGAATTTTGTATTGATCGAGTGATGATTTATAAGGTGCCCGGGCGTACGTATTTATACCCCGAGTTACATGAGTCCTTATAGGACACGATACATGATTTCCTATCCATAACAGAAAAACGCTAACTAATCCTGACCGGACACGAGATCAGGTTTCCTAAAGATAAACACCTGCCTAATTAATAGGTACAGTAAATAACTGCCAAGTAACGGTCTTCACGGCTCGTTCCCGATTCCGGTCTCTTCTCCGTCAGTTGACTGCAATTTCTCCTTTGACCGAATCCGATACAGGGCCTTACCAAATTTTGGCGTTAACAGCGAGGAAGGAGATTGAGGTTTTTCGCAAGCGCAAGGTTTCCCAGATGCAGACTCGTGGTGGTCCGAGTTCTAGGACCAATCTCCCCAATCCTCACCGACAGTTTGCCCCGCCCCAGTTTCAGGAGCAGATGTTTCGCCCGACTGCTTCTCGCCCGGCTTCATCTGTTCAATCCCGACCTCTCAGTGAAAGTACCGGTGTGAGCCGCCTTACCCCAGTTGGCCTACAGCAGAGAAGTATCCCGAGTGCCCCAGGGGGCCGATGTTACAATCACAACGAGTTGGGTTACTTCGCCCGACACTGTCCCCAGAAGCAAGTCCCTGCAACCTCTGGACGCTCCAACGCCAGCGCTACATTAGTCCCTGTGCCCAGTCGAGGACAGCCAACTACCCAAGCTAGTGGATATGCCTCTCGTGCCCCGCCGACCCTTGGACGAGGCCGAGTCAACCATATCCAGTCGGAGACAGCTCGAGAAGCTTCAGATGTTGTAATGGGTATGTTTCTTGTCAACTCCGTACCTGCAGTTGTTCTGTTTGATTCTGGAGCATCGCATTCCTTTATTTCTCAATCTTTTGTGGATAAGTATGGTTGGGATGTTCAAGGCCTTAGGATACCTATGGTCATACACTCCCCTAGCAAGGAGTTTAGGTCAGACCAATCTTGCCCTAGAGTTACCCTGGTAATCGAAGGAGTTAGTTTCTCAGCCAACCCCATCGTCCTGGAATCACAAGGTTCGGATTTGATTCTAGGTATGGACTGGTTAGCCAAACATAAAGGCCGAATAGACTGTGCAACCAGCACCATAACCCTGCAGTGCCCTTTTGGACAGGAAGTGAAGTTTACCCCTCCGGAACACCCTGGAAGACACCCTCTCCTGAGTTCTGTGCAAGTCGTTCTTCTAGAAGAAGTGCCGGTGGTAAATGAGTACCCCGATGTCTTTCCAGACAGTTTACCCGGAATGCCCCCTGACAGGGAAGTTGAGTTTTCTATAGAGTTGCTACCCGGCACAGCACCTATATCCAAGAGACCCTATAGAATGGCGGCTAAGGAGTTAGCCGAAGTAAAGAGACAGATAGAAGAGCTTCAAGCTCTAGGTTTTGTGCGACCTAGCACTTCACCTTGGGGAGCTCCCGTGCTCCTAGTGGAAAAGAAGGACAAGACAAAGAGGATGTGCATGGACTACCGTGCACTGAATGAGGTAACCGTCAAGAACAAGTACCCATTGCCCAGGATCGATGATCTGTTCGACCAACTGCAAGGAGCTAAAGTTTTCTCCAAGGTTGATTTAAGGTCAGGGTACCATCAGTTGAAGATTAGACCTGAGGATATACCCAAGACAGCTTTCCTGACCCGCTATGGTCTCTATGAGTATACGGTGATGTCCTTCGGGCTCACTAATGCTCTAGCCTTCTTCATGAGCCTTATGAATAAGATATTCATAGAATATCTCGACAAGTTTGTCGTGGTATTCATGGATGATATATTAATCTTCTCCAAGGACGAGCAAGGACATGCAGAACATCTGAGAATGGTTCTAGGAAAGTTAAGAGAACACCAGTTGTTTGCCAAGTACTCGAAGTGTGAGTTTTGGCTAGACCGAGTTGCTTTTCTCGGGCATGTTGTCACTGCCCAAGGAGTGGAAGTGGACCCTGGAAAAGTAAGAGACGTGCTTTCTTGGAAATCCCTGACTACAGTCACATAAGTGAGAAGTTTCCTAGGTTTGGCTGGTTATTACCGGAGATTCATTGAAGGATTTTCAAAGATCGCCAAACCAATGACAGAATTGCTAAAGAAGGAAAGGAAGTTTGAGTGGGATGACGCCTGTGAGAAAAGTTTCCAGGAATTAAGGAAAAGGCTGACTACTCCGCCTGTGCTAATCCTTTCAGATATCAGGAAAGATTTTGAGGTGTACTATGATGCATCCCGACTAGGCATAGGCTGTGTGCTTATGCAGGAAGGAAGAGTGGTTGCTTATGCCTCAAGACAGTTAAGACCTCATGAGATGAACTACCCGACCCATGACCTAGAGTTATCGGCAGTAGTGCATGCCTTGAAGATATGGCGACACTACCTGATTGGGAATCGGTGTGAAGTATACACTGACCATAAAAGCCTGAAGTACATCTTCACTCAGACCGAGCTTAATCTCAGACAAAGACGATGGCTTGAGTTGATTAAGGATTACGACCTTGGAATACATTACCACCCTGGCAAGGCAAATGTTGTTGCCGATGCCCTCAGTCGGAAAGTCCATTGCAATGCTATCCTGAAGTTGCCCCATCACCCCGAGTTAAGCCGAGAATTGGAAAGGCTAAGGATAAATATGGTTAAGCCAGGAACGCTGGCGACCCTGATGATTCAGCCTACATTGGAAGATCAGATCAAAGAAGCTCAAAGGGAAGATGAAAAGATCGTGTCTATTAGAGAAGACAAGACCAAAGGAAAAGCCCCCGAGTACTCCATTGACAGCAAAGGGACTGTTTGGTTTGGAAAACGCATCTGCGTACCCGATCAAAAAGAAATCCGAGATTTAATTTTGAGAGAAGCCTATGAGTCCGCTTATTCCATCCACACAGGAAGTACCAAGATGTACCGGGATATAAAGGATCATTACTGGTGGCCTGGAATGAAGCGAGATATTGCCGAGTATGTCGCAGTTTGTGACATTTGTCAAAGGGTTAAAGCAGAGCATCAAAAACCTGCCAGTTTACTTCAACCCTTGAAGATACCTGAATGGAAATGGGAAGAAATAGGAATAGATTTCATAACTAGATTGCCTAAAACTCTGGCAGGACATGACTCCATCTGGGTTATAGTGGATCGACTAACCAAAGTCGCCCACTTTATCCCCGTCAAGACCACCTACTCGGCTAAGAAGCTAGCTGAATTGTATTTGACCAACGTTATCTGCCAACACTGTGTCCCGAAGAAGATCGTATCTGACCGAGGAGCTCAGTTCACCTCCCACTTTTGGCAAAAGTTGCACGAGGCAATGGGCACTAATCTCAATTTTAGCACCGCATATCACCCCCAAACGGATGGACAAACTGAGAGAGTAAATCAGATCGTGGAAGATATGCTGAGAGCGTGTGCCTTGGATTTCGAAGGAACTTGGGATCTTTGTCTTCCATATGCCGAGTTCTCCTACAACAACAGTTACCAAACCAGCATCCAGATGGCCCCTAATGAAGCCCTATATGGACGCAAGTGTAGAACTCCACTCTGTTGGACAGACGTAGGAGAGAAGATGGTTTTTGGACCGGATATTTTGAAAGAAGCAGAAGAGCGAATTAAGGTCATCAGAGAACGCCTGAAGACAGCCCAAACCTAACAGAAGAACTATGCAGATAATCGGAGACGAGAACTTGAGTTCCAGATAGGTGACCATGTGTATCTCCGAGTATCGTCCCTGCGCGGAACAAAGAGATTCGGAATGGGTGGAAAGTTAGCACCTCGTTACGTTGGCCCGTATCCTGTCGTTGCCCGACGCGGAGTGGTGGCGCATCAACTGGAGTTGCCTGCGGAACTCTCCGATGTCCACGACGTGTTTCATGTGTCCCAGTTGAAGAAATGCCTTCGCATCCCAGAAGAACAGGTTCCGTTGGAAGTGATCGACGTACAACGCAACCTCACGTACAAGGAACGCCCGATTCGGATTCTAGAGACAAGGGACAGATGTACAAGACGAAGGACGGTCAGATTTTGCAAAGTGAAATGGAGTAACCATTCGGAGGATGAAGCTACATGGGAGCAAGAAGATCGCCTTCGGGCCGAGTACCCGGAGCTCTTCGTCGAGTAGCGGAATCTCAGGACGAGATTCTGTTAAGTGGGGGAGGTTTGTAACGACCCGTTTTCCCTTTCCCTGTTGGAATTCGTTTTCCCGAGCTCGAACTCCTCTCTCATTCTGTCAGCTGTGCCCTAGTTTTCTCTTCTCGGCCAGCCGACTACCTTCTCCCCTTGTGCCGAGTAGATTGCTACTCAGTTCCTGTATCCTGCCCTCTTTTCCTTGTTTCACTCGGTCACCCTTGCTGCCGAGTAACCCTGTGAAGCTACCGACTACCATGATGATCTGCCCGTTGTCCCATCGCCTCACCCAGTCGCGCCTCTCCCGTTGGACGCCGACTACCGAAGTAGTGAAGAATCAGTCTTCACCTGCCCGCAGCCCCGTTCGGACCAGTGGACAATAACCCGCTACATCGCTTGGACCAGTGGTCAGTCCGAAGCCCTGTCAGTGAGACTTCTCCAACCCGTCCTTGCTACGACCTTAGTGTCTCGTCACCGCTACAGTGCATACCAACTCCACCAGCCACGCCCAGCTCCAAAGTCAATCCCTGTCTCAACGTCTTATCGCCTTGACAGCTTATCTTGACTCCTTTTTCTCCATCGCCCTACGCCGACGCGCCCTTGCCTCACGCGCCAGTTATAAGTGAGCATCCATGCCTTCTCCTGTCCCTTGTTTTGCAACCCGGCCATCTCTGCTAAATCATCGTCTTCTTTATCCCCATTGTCGGAGCTGTTTCCTACCTCCCGAGCTCCCTCGCCGCTGTTTGCTGCTTTGCCTGGAGTTCCCAACCGGTGAGCCTTGTTGCCCGGTTCACCAACTATCTCCGCCGACTGCTATCCTTCTGCAGTCGACTTCCGCAGCATTCTTTCCCTAAGTGTTTTATCTCTTTCCAGCTTATCAGTGGTTGTCTTTTCTGCTTGTCCAGAGCCCGAACCGGAGGATGATCCAGAAGCTGTCTTCGCCGGAGAAGATCCTTCGTTGGAACAAGGCAAGCCTCTTTGATCATATTGTCTCCCATATATGCAAAATTATGTTGTTTGTAAAATATGCATGTTTAGTTTACACCTTAAATTGATCGGCCTCGGTTTGCAAGCGCAACCGATGGACCTACCCAGTAGTAGCACTTATTTGGTAGGATATTGATGTATTCCTCCCTTGAGAGCCCCACAAATAGCACGTTAGCATCCTATCTACTGATACGAATGCTGAGTAGAATGGCTTAGCCCTGCGACGATTGTTTTACCATTGGGAAAACAGTGGGTTTTACTAAACTGTTTGGAAAAACCCGATACTTTGCATATCGGCGTGTTTTGAGAAGTAAATGACAGTTTGTGAAAATCTTGGTGTACAGAGACAGTGCCTGTGTGGCCTGGCTATGTATTATCGTTAAGGACCGATCCCTTTGGGAATTTCATCCGAGCATCTTACAGTACGACCATAAGGGCATTATGGGATGCCCCTGGCCTAGTAAATTGTAGGTTTAGGGAAGTTCAGTGCCGACTGGAGTGGACTCATCTAAGTTGTGGCTCATGAGCCCTAGTGCTGATGGTGGTTGTACCCATTCTGAAGAACTGATCCTGTGTGGATCCTTCGGCTGGCATTGGATAACCCTGGACTGGCTTTGGAAATGGCCTTGTCACGAACTTCCGGTACAGGCCAGTACTCGATGTAAGTTTCGTGTCGGATGGGTAAAGCGTACACCCTCTGCAGAGTTTAGCAGAACTGTTCGAACAGCCGTGCCCACGGTTAAGGGCGATGTAAGGTGATTCCCATAGCGTAGATTTGTTTGCCTGTGGTTTGTGAAAGTGTTTGATGGGAAGGGAACCGTGTCTAGAGTTTGCCGAGTGAGCAAACGGAAGGCCTGTGTGGCCAGAAACGGGTCTGTGTGACCCAGGGTGTTGAAGCACCATAAGCAAGTGTGTGAAAAGTAAATAGGACATAAGTCTTCGGGTTGTAGCCAGAAGACGGTAATGATCAAGCTCCCGGGTTGTAGCCAGGGCAGCAAGTTGAGTCTTCGGGTTCTAGCCAGAAGACGGTAATGATCAAGCTCCCGGGTTGTAGCCAGGGCAGCAAGTTGAGTCTTCGGGTTGTAGCCAGAAGACAGTAATGATCAAGCTCCCGGGTTGTAGCCAGGGCAGCAAGTTGAGCCCCCGGGTTGTAGCCAGGGCGGCGGGATGAGCTAACTGGTTGTAGCCAGTGTAGCGGGCATAACCGGTTGTAGCCGGAAATGCTATAACTGAGATTTGGTTGTAGCCGAGTCTCAGGGTCAACGGGTGGTTGTAGCCACTCGGGAAACATCAGACCGGATGACAATCAATGCGAAATCTTAATAAAAGAGGTATCTGGAATTACATGATTCTTAAGTGGCGAGTTGTTGAAAAACAACTTGCGGAATGGATCGAGGCGCGAGCCTCTTTCCGACAACTAAAAGTCAACACACTAGCATTTGACAAGTAAAATGTTTCTAAATGCCGTTTTCGCAAATAAGACCATTATCCTTCTTTGTCTGACCGACATGGCATCTTTTCCCGGCTTGCTGAGTACGAAAGTACTCACCCTTGTTCATATATATGTATAGTAGGTTTTGGAGAAGAAGATGAAGACCCGACTGCCACAGAGTTCCTCCAAGACCAGGCCGACTACGAAGACTTCTGAGGTTTCGAGCCTAGTTCCCAACCGAGCCTGTGGTGTAGATATGTTCTCTTGCCGAGTAGTTTTTGTCCAGCTTCCGCCCTGTCTGTGCTGTTCTCGTTAGATTACCTGTTGATACTTTTGCCCATCCGGGGTCTGTCCTGGATGGAACTCCTTTATTATATATGTATGTACTCTGATATGTAATTATTGTAATCTCTGAGTTGTATCACCGACGACTGTTTGTGCGTACCCGACTATTGATCCTGGGATCGGGTGTTGTATGCACATGGTGGACTTCCACCGAGTTGGGAGCGCCACGACAGAGCTCCATCGCCGCCGCTCGTCGCATCGCCCCTGTGTACTTCCTGTTGGAACGCAAAGGAGAAGAAGAGCTGAGTAAAGGAAGTAAAAGAGGAAAAGAAGGCCGAGCTAGTCTACCATCCGGAGTTCCTAACCGGTGAGCCTTGTTGCCAGTCCACAAGCTTAACCCAACCATCTATGATAAACCTTCATCCAACTACCATCCATCCTCAGCCGACTGCTACCCTTCTGCAGCCGACTACCGTGATGTTCTTTTCCTAGTGTTTTTACTTCTTTTCAGCGTATCAGTAATTATCTTTTCTACGTGTTTAGATCCTGAACCAGTGGACGATCCTGAAGCCGTCTTCGCCGAGGAAGATCTTCCGCAGGAGCAAGTGTCGATGTTTTACACCGGCAATAAATATATGGGGCTACTCGGCAGATGGAAACTCGGTGGATTGCAAAGGAACACGCAGAGATTTTATACTGGTTCAGGCCCTCGATGTGAGGTAATACCCTACGTCCAGTTGTGGTGTTATTCCTTTGAGGATTTGCGGTGGTGATTCTGGTGAACCAACTCAACCTGCCCTCATGGGACGCCCTGCCTCCCCTTATATGCTGGGGGACAGGGTTACAAGGTAGGAGTCCCAACCGGATTACGGCCAAGGGATCTCCTCTTAGAGATATAACGCACCCGACTAAGACTGTATATTCCTTTCTATACAAGGCAAAGTTTGCCGAATCTAGCTATATCTCTAATTACAAGGCTAGGCCCATCCTCTATCCGAGTGGCCCATATGCTTGTCATGAGGTACTCGGGGCCCATGGCACCCACAGTAGCCCCTGAGACCTTCATAGTTGAGTCACAGCTGATGCTGAGTGCTCATCCTCCACAGTGAAGTCTTCCCGAGTGCATTGCTCCCGAGTACTCTTTGTCCGAGTGAGTCTTCTTTCCGAGTCCTGCTTCATGTTAGCTGGCAGCGAGGCTATGAAGGGATTCATGTAGATATATGAATAGTGTGCGCCGAATAGGTGCACCTATTAGGTGTAGCCCCTGACTTTGTGCTTAATTGTGAAGACAATTAAACATAAAGTCAAAGATCTTTAACCTGAAAGTCTTTCCCGAGTAGATTACTACTGGTATATGAGACTCTTCGGTATCATGTCAACTGGAATATGATTTATAGTCTTGCCGAGCAGGGAACTACTCGTATGTAGGACTCTTCGACTTTATGTCAGTTGGAATGGGTATTTATAGTCTTGCCGAGTAGGATTCTACTCGTATATGGGACTCTTCAACGTCATGTCAGCTGGAATAAGGGGTTTATAGTCTTTCCCGAGTGGCGTCCCACCCAAAAGTTAGACTCCTCCGCATCATGTCAGCGGGAAAAGATATTTATAGTCTCTCCCGAGTAGTGCACTACTCGAAAATTAGACTCTTCCGCATCATGTCAGCGGGAATAATATTGCTCATGGCAACTGATGGCCACGCATGTAGGCCGAGTACCACTTTATGAAAATAAATCCACGGCATGGTCAGGTGTACCCGAGAAAGATACCTGCATCCCCAATTTTAATGAAGACCAGCTTGTGATCCTTGTAAGGATATATCCTCGAGACCTGGTGGATAAAACAGATACCCAAACATATATGTTTAGCAATAAGACTCTCATGAAGCATATCTGTTTACCTCATCGGCTCCTGTTGATAGCACCAGCGCTATAATTTCAACTCAGCCTGCGGGCGGCCCACATGGAGCATGCTACTGTAGGAACTCATATCTTGGTAGCTGCTACCAAATAAGCCGGCCTGAGCCGACCTACCCAGCATAGCTCTATAGAAGTATCATCCATCGCATGTCAGGATGAGTTTTTTGGTGTTGGTAACCGCAATCAGCCAGAGAAATCCTTATTTGCAAGCCTTTCCGACTTATGTTCTGGATGCAACCTGGTTGCCACATAAGCCTGAGTAGGTATATTGTAGGATCTGCTTGCCCTCCTCAAATGTGACGCGGTGCATGAGAACCCCGGATGCGCTTTGACGATGTAAGTCTTCTCTGACTTCAGGAGAGCCGAGTAGGGTACCCGAACCTTGCATTAGCATAGGATTCGGCTAGCGACCCTCATGGGGCATACCCTACCCAATAGAGCCATAGCCAAATAAGGTACCTGAACCATGCATTAGCATAGGATTCGGCTGGCGACCCTCATGGGGCATACCCGATCTGATAGAGTTGTGACCAAATAAGATACCCGGACCCATCATTAGCATAGGATTCGGCTGGCGACCCTCATGGGGCGTACCCTACTTAGCCGAGTTGCGACCGAATAAGGTACCCGAACCTAACGTTAGCGTAGGATTCGGCTGGCGACCCTCATGGGGCGTACCTCACCCAGTCAAGTAGTATACGACCCCCAACTAGCGCCGGAGGTCGGTTGTCAGCTCACATGGAGTGTAGCCGGGGAAGATGTCATCCCGACTGGCGCAAGTACTCGGTCAGTAGCCCTCGTGGAGCATCCCGAGTGTATTTTGGCAGACTTGTCCAGCCTCTGAGCGTAGGAGATAGGCTCGCAGCCCTGAGTTCCTGTCACGCGTATCCGGAGCTGGCCCTGCACTACAAAGATACCGGATGAGTAACATCTAATGATGAAAACAATCACCCAAATGAAGTGTATTTTACAATATATGTAAATACGAGCTCTTCCTCTTATTGATATTAATTTCCTCGAGTAGTTGACCCCTTACGTTTAAGCACTCCGCCCGACTAGTCATAGCCCCCTAGCGTCGGGAGTTGGCTCATGGCTCTTTCCCAGACACGCGTTTTGGGTGACTTGAGTTCATCTTTCATGGAGCAAAGTTTCGTGGATCAGGATTTATGCTACTCGAGTACTTTTGCAATTATTTAAGAGCAAAAACAGAAAAAAGTGCAGCTTGTACACCTATTAGGTGTAAGCGGCTGCGGCATTGCTAAAGCCGAGTGAAGAAATATTTATCAGGAAGCGACTTAGCTATTCAGTATTTCGGAGTGGGGATGCCATCCTTGCGTTTGAGCTTGTGAGCCCCCGAGCATGTCACTTGTTGTTCTGATAGTCTTCAGTTGTAGGAGGTCGAAGACGGTTGTGACCGACTGCCACAATGAAGCCGCCTGACTTGCGTTTGCGATTCCCAGCTTTAGTCGGGACCGCGTCGTCGGTGCCCTCCTGCTTCTTCTGTCAGGATGTCTTCTTGTCATCGAGGGCGTCAGCAACAGCGTCGGCCGAGTCGGTGTACTTGTTCGCCATGTCGAATAAAGCCTTGACAGAATTGGGAGGCTTACGTGTGAATTTATCGATGAACGAGGTGTCTTTGACTCCTTTTCGAAAGGCGGTGATGACGACCTCGTCCTTGATCTTCGGGATTGAATTTTTCTTCTCAGAGAACCTCTTGATGAAGTCACGAAGAGACTTGTTCTTCCTTTGATGCAACTGATACAGGTCATGCTCGGAAGATGGCCTCTCATATGTTCCCTGAAAGTTGGAGATGAGGCGTACTCGGAGTTCTCCCCAAGAGCCGATGGATTGCTTGGGAAGTCCTATTAGCCATGTCCTCGTTGAGTCGGCTAAAGCGACTGGGAGGTAGTTAGCCATGACTTTGTGATTTCCTCCAGCTGCTTGGATCGCCAGAGTGTAGACCATGAGCCAGGACTTGGGATTGGTCTTGCCGTCGTATTTTTCGATGCCTGTAGGCTTGAAACCCAATGGCCAGTCGACCTGTTGTAGTTCCTGGGTGAAGGCCGGTACGCCTTTGTCTTCATAAGGGCTCCGACTCCGAATACGGCGGTGAAACCGCTCGTGGTGGAGGCCGAAACGCTCATTCTTGTCTTCCAGTTGGCATTGCTCGTCTTCTTCTCGTTCGCGGCGCCGAGCATTGATGTCTTGCCGAAGGTCACGCCGTAGTTTGTCTCGGAGATCCTGATTGTCCCGACGGTCGCTTCGACGCTGCCGGTTGTTGTTGTTCGGGTCGCCGAGTGACGTTTGGCGTGACTCCGTGTGCAGCCGACTAGAGCCGACCGCTCGACGTCGCTTTGAGGTGGGTGAGACTGTCGCTAGGCAAGTCGACCGGTTGGTCGGTATGAGTGTGTCGCCCGACTGTTGGTGCTGTTGACATGCAGCAGCGGTGATCATGGCTTTTATCCTTACGATCGTCGAGGTGGCCTGGTGGTCAGGCCCGAACTGGTGTGTATCCAGTAGAGTCGCAACAGCCACGATGTTCTGTTGAGAAGTAATGAAGATGTCTTGGTCACAGACTCGGGTTTGGAGGATTTGTTGTTGTACAGTCCGCTCGGCCCTGTGTAGAGCGTCGTCCCGGCATCTTGCTTCTTCCTCTTGTTGCTCTCGCAGTCGGCGTGCTTCCTCCTCTTGCTGCTCGTGTAGTCGGCGTGATTCCTGAGTCGGAGTAGAGCCTTTGGATGCCATGAAGATTTCTCATGGCGGGGAGAAGCTTGCCAAACTGCTGTCCGACTTAGAGTCCAAATCCGACTGAGAGTCATAATCCGACTGAGAGTCGTAGTCGGAATAGTTGATGGGGGTGATTATAACTCCAACCTCCCTAGATCCGATCTCGAGCGGCTCTGGGCCGTATCCGAGTCGAAATCCAGAGGATCGGGTTTGCCGCGTCGGATGTTGTCTAAAGATATCCGTGGCGTTGCCGAGTCTGTACGGGAGACTGACGATCTCTTCCCTTCTTAGCTCGATCTTGGCTGGCTCAAGGCCGAGTCTGAGTCGAACACCGAAGGAAAGAGTTGTCCCGAGACCAGGACAAGATGAAGATTGCCGCACCAAGTCAATGAGGGTTGCTGCAGCGTCGTGTGGACCGACTGGCGCGGAGTCGGCCGGTTCCCTGGCAGATCGGATCGAGTCCGAGTCGGCCAAGGTGAGATTGTCGATCTGGTCGGCGACGAAGTCGAGGCTTCTGAATGCAATTGTATCTCCGGGGGAGAGTTTGCTGCCATCGACTCCGGTTGCTGGATCCATCGAGCTTGTAGATGTAGATCGCGCCGAAGCCCCTACCTGGCGCGCCAACTATCGATGTTTTACACCGGCAATAAATATATGGGGCTACTCGGCAGATGGAAACTCGGTGGATTGCAAAGGAACACGCAGAGATTTTATACTGGTTCAGGCCCTCGATGTGAGGTAATACCCTACGTCCCCCTACGTCCAGTTGTGGTGTTATTCCTTTGAGGATTTGCGATGGTGATTCTGGTGAACCAACTCAACCTGCCCTCATGGGGCGTCCTGCCTCCTCTTATATACTGGGGGACAGGGTTACAAGGTAGGAGTCCCAACCGGATTACGGCCAAGGGATCTCCTCTTAGAGATATAACGCACCCGACTAGAGCTATATCTCTAATTACAAGGCTAGGCCCATCCTCTATCCGAGTGGCCCATATGCTTGTCATGAGGTACTCGAGGCCCATGGCACCCACAGCAAGGCAAGCCCCTTTGACCATATTGTCTCCTATATGTGCAAAATTATGTTATTTGCAAAATATGTACGCTTAGTTACACTTTAAATTGATCGGCCTCGGTTTGCAAGCGTAACCGATGGGCCTACCCAGTATTCAGACTTATTTTGGTAGGATATTGATGTATCTCTCCCTTGATAGCCCCATAGATGGCACGTTGGCATCATATCCTTTGGATACGATTGCCGAGTAGTATGGCTTAGACCTGCAGCGTTTGTATTGCCGTTTGGGAAACAGTGGTTTTTGCTCAACTGTTTGAAAACCCGGTACTCTGCGTATCGACGTGTTTGTGAAATAAATGAAAGTTGTGAAAACCTTGATGTACAGAGACAGTGCCTGTGTGGCCTGGCTATGTGTTATCGATAAGGACCGCCTCCTTTGGGAATTACATCCGAGCATTTTACAGTGCGACCATATGGGTAGAATGGGATGTCCCTGGCCGAGTAAATTGTAGGTTTAGAGAAGTCTGGTGCCGACTGGAGTGGACTCATCTGAGTTGTGGCTCGTGAGCCCTGGTGCCGACAGTGGTTGGAGCCGACCTGAAGCATTGATCCTGTGTGGATCCTTCTGCTGGCATTAGATAACCCTAGACTGGCTTTGGAAATGGCCTCGTCATGAACTTCTAGTACCGACCAGTACTTGGTGTAAGTTTCGTGTCATATGGGAAAAGCGTACACCCTCTGCAGAGTTTAGCTGAAATGTTCGAACAGCCATGCCCACAGTTAAGGGCGGTGTAAGGTGATTCCCATAGCGTAGATTTGATTGCCAGTGGTTTTGTGAAATTGATTTGTGGGAAGGGAACCGTGACCAGAGTTTGCTGAGTGGCAAATGGAAGGCCTGTGTGGCCAGAAACGGGACTGTGTGACCCAGGGTGTTGAAGCACCATAAGCAAGTGTGTGAACAGTTAACAGGAGAAAAGTCTTCGGGTTGTAGCCAGAAGACGATAAAGAGTAAACTACCTGGTTGTAGCCAGGGCAGTGAATTTGGGCAAACTGGTTGTAGCCAGTGAAGCGAATGAGCTGGTAACCGGTTGTAGCCGGAATTTCTAAAGAAGTAGCTGAGAACCGGTTGTAGCCGAGTTTCAGGGTCAACGGGTGGTCGGAGCCACTCGGGAAAACAGCAGACCTAAGGAGTGGTTGAAGCCACTCGGGTGATAGCCGAGTTATGTGGTCACTCAATTAATTACCGGAAGATGAAAATAAAAATACATGATTCAGTAACTATATATATGGCGAGTTGTTGAAAAGCAACTTGCGAAATGGATCGAGACGTGAGCCTCTTTCCGACAACTAAAAATTTGACACACTAGTATTTGACAAACAAAATATGGCGCCCTGCGAAGGCCCACCATGTGCACACAGTACCCGATCCCTGGATCAGTAGTCGGATACACACATAGTCATCGGTGATGTAACTCAGAGTACACAAAGCATTAAATACATAATAGAGTACATACATATATATTACAAAGGGGTTTTCCATCCAGGACAGGCCCTAAATGGACAAAAGCACTAACAGGGTGAACTAGCGAGACACAGCGCAGACAGAGCGGAAACAAGGACAAACTACTCGGCAAAAGAACACATCTACACCACAGGCTCGGTTGGGAACTAGGCTGAAACCTCAGAAGTCTTCGTAGTCGGCTTGGTCCTGGAAGACCTCGGCAGTAGTCGGGTCTTCGTCTTCTCCTTCCAAACCTAATATATATACATATAGGGACAAGGGTGAGTACTTTCGTACTCAGCAAGCTGGGAAAAAGTGCCATGTCGGTCAAACAAAAAGGGGCTATGAGTCTTTATTTGCGAAAACAGCCTTTAGAAACATTTTGCTTTTCAAACACTAGTGTGTCAAATTTTAGTTGCCGGAACGAAGCTCACGCCTCGATCCATTCCGCAAGTTGCTTTTCAACAACTCGCCACACATAGTTACTAAGTCATGTATTTCCATTTTCAACTTCTGGCAATCAACCAAGTGATCACACAGCTCGGCTATCACTCGAGTGACTTCGACCACTCCTTAGGTCTGCTGTTTGTCCGAGTGGCTCCGACCACCCGTTGACCCTGAGACTCAGCTACAACCAAATCTCAGCTATCACTTTAAGCATTTTCCGGCTACAACCGGATATATACGCTACACTGGCTACAACCAGTTAGCTCAAACTTTGCTGCCCTGGCTACAACCCGGGAGCCTGCTCTTTATCGTCTTCTAGCTACAACCCGAAGACTTATCTCCTGTTATCTTTCCACACACTTGCTTATGGTGCTTCAACACCCCGGGTCACACAGACCCGTTTCTGGCCACATAGGCCTTCCGTTTTCTACTCGGCAAACTTTGGTCACGATTCCCTTCCCATCAAATCATTTCACAATCCACTGGCAAACAAATCTACGCTATGGGAATCACTTTACATCGCCCTTAACCGTGGGCACGGCTGCTTGAACAGTTCGGCTAAACTCTACAGAGGGTGCACGCTTTACCCAAATGACACAAAACTGAAACCGAGTACTGGCCTGTACCGGAAGTTTGTGACAAGGCCATTTCCAAAGCCAGTCTAGGGTTATCCAATGCCAGCAGAAAGATCCACACAGGATCAATGCTTCAAGTCGGCTCCAACCACCGTCAGCACTAGGGCCCACGAGCCACAACTCAGATGAGTCCACTCCAGCCGGCACCAAACTTCCCTAAACCTACAATTTACTCGGCCAGGGGCAGCCCACACTACCCGTTTGGTCGCACTGTAAAATGCTCGGATGTAATTCCCAAAGGAAACGGTCCTTATCAATAATACATAGCCAGGCCACACAGGCACTATCTCTGTACACCAAGGTTTTCACAAACTTTCATCTTCTTCTCAAACACGCCGATACGCAAAGTACCGGGTTTTCAAACAGTTGAGTAAAACCACTGTTTCCCAAACGACAATACAATCGCTGTAGGGCTAAGCTCTTCTACTCGGCATTCATACCCAAAGGATATAATGCCAACGTGCCATTTGTGGGGCTATCAAAGGAGAAACACATCAATATCCTACCAAAAGAAGTGCGACTACTGGGAGGGTCCATCGGTTGTGCTTGCAAACCGAGGCCGATCAATTTAAAGTGTAAACTAAGCATGCATATTTTGTAAGCAACATAATTTTGCACATATAGGAGACAATATGATCAAAGGGGCTTGCCTTGTCCAAGCGGAGGATCTTCCTCGGCGAAGACGGCTTCTGGATCGTCCACCGGTTCAAGATCTAAACAAGCAAAAAAGATAATTACTGACAAGCTGAAAAGAGGTAAAACACTAGGAAAAGAACATCACGGCAGTCGGCTGCAGAAAGGGTAGCAGTCGGCTGAGGATGGATGGCTGTTTGGATGGAGGTTTATTGTAGACGGCCGGGGTTAAACTTGTGGACGGAGCGACAAAGCTCACCGGTTAGGAACTCTGGATGGTAGGCTCGGCGATGAGCGGTGGTGAGGGAGCTCGGGGAGCAAAAACGACTCAGGAGGCTGGGGAGAAGATGATGGCTTAGCTACGAAGCTGGTGATGGCGGTTTGGTAGAGGCAGCTGGGTTGCAAAACAGAAGAAAGAAGAGGTATGGATGGCTCTATATAGCCGGCGCGAAGCTGGGACACAGCAGGGCAGAGCGATGGAGAGAAAAAGGAGTCACAATAAGCTGACAAGGTCACGGCGAGCTGGCTGGGCGATGCGACGTCAAGGCAGAGTTTGACTTAGGGGATTAGGTGCGGCCGGTGGGGTTAGTACACACTGTAGCGGCGATGGGACACTCTGGTCGTGGCAAGAACGGGTTGGTGAGACTTGCAGTCAAAACCTCTGACTATCCATTGGTCCAAGCGGGTTCTTGCAGTGCGGCGGTTATTGTCCGTTGGTCTGAGCGGGGTTGCGGGCAGGTGGAAGTCGGACCACGTCACCACTTCGGCAGTCGGCGTCCAACGGGAGGAGCGTTGAGAACATGGCTGTGGTGAAACTTGGTGAGGTGATGAGACAGCATGTCCGGATCGAGGCAAGTTGGGGCGGCAAAACAGAACTGGTTGACAGGGTAGTCGGCAAGCTCAAGGGTTACTCGACTGCAAAGACGACCGAGTGGGCAAGGGTAGAGGGCAGGCTCTGAAACTGAGTAGGAATCTACTCGGCACAAAGGAAAAGGCAATCGGCTGGCCAGGGAGAGAAAAACTGGGGCACAACTGAATGGAATAGGAAAAGAGTTAGAACTCAGGAAGCGAATTCAAACAAGGAGATGAAGAACGGGTTGTTACACAAAATGTTTCTAAAGGCTGCTTTCGCAAATAAGACTCTTAACCCCCTTGTCTAACCGACATGACATCTTTCCCCGGCTTGCTGAGTACGAAAGTACTCACCCTTGTGCCTATATATGTATATATGTTATATTAGGTTTTGGAGAAGAAGACGAAGACCCGACTGCTATCGAGTTCTTCCAGGACCAAGCCGACTACGAGGACTTTTGAGGTTTCGGGCGTAGTTCCCAACCATGCCTGTAGAACCGACGTGTTCCATCGCCTAGTAGTTTTTCCTCCCCTGCTTTCGCCCTGCCTGTGCTGTATCTCGCTAGTTTACCCTGTTCTTGCCATTGTCCATCTGGGGCCTGTCCTGGATGGCAACCCCTTTATGTATCCTCCCAGTATGTATTATATGTACTCTGTTATGTATTTAGTGTACTCTGAGATTGTTTCACTGATAACTATGTGTGTATCCGACTACTGATCCAGGGATCGGGTACTGTATGCACATAATGGGCTCCCACCGAGGTGGGGATGCCACATGGGCGGCACTGGATGGCGGCAGCAGGGCGGCGGTGACGCCAGGAGTGGAGCAACGACGCTGGATGCAGCGGCAGCACCGGCAAGGCAGGCGATGGCACGGCAACGGCGGGGTGGCGAGGAGGGGACGGCGAGCTCCTCGGGTTGAAGACGACGGCAGCGCTCCGGCGGCGGTTGGCTTCGAGGAGGGGTACGCCGAGGCGCTGCTTGACACGGCAGAGGCGGTGGTGGGGTCGCGGCAACCCGGCGCGGCTCGGGGCGGTGACGAAAGGCGGCAGGAGACAGCGGCAGGTGGCGGCAGCGGAGCGTGGTGGAGAAGGCATTTGGGGGCGCGGCGAGCTTGGGCGAGTGTGGGAAACGAGAGAGGGGAGCTCGAGAGAGCTAGTTAAGGGCACGGGGAGGCGGAATCATGGCCGAGGAGACGGATTTGGAGCAGGAGTGGGCGCGGTCGTCATAGCAACGTGGACGTGATTCAGCGCCGCTTCTCGGGGAAGTGGGGGAGATGGAGACGTGAGGTGGAGGGGACTGGGTCTGGGGCGGTGTGGGAGCATGGCGGCGCGGGCCAGGGCTAGGGAGGCGTGGGCCGGGCGAGCTATATGGGCAAGAGCAGGGGCAGGCCCGAGAGAGAGAAGTAGAGAAGAAGAAGATGAACAGGAGGGAGGAAACCAGAAAGGAGAGAAAAATAAAAGGGGAAAGGGAAAATTGAAAGAAAAAGAAAAGAGAAAGAAGGAGAAAAGGTAGGGATTTTTGGGGATTTTTTCGGAAATTCTTCAAATTTAGAATTTAAATTTTAGAATTTCAAGAAGTATTAGAAATATCGGAAATTGGGAGTATTCGGAATTTTGGAGGGTCGCGAACGTTAGAGTATATATATATATATATATATATATATATATATATATATATATATATATATATATATATATATATATATGGAAAATCGAAAACGCCGAAACACTTTTGAAACTCGAAATATTTCTTTGGAATCGAGGAGATTCACTAGAATTTTTGGAACCCTCCAAGTATAAGAATATTTTATGAATTTCTAGAATATTGTAAGGAGTTAGCAGGAATATTCCGAATTCAAGAAAAATTAGGAATATTTACGGAATCAGGAACTTGGGGAAAAAATAGAGGTATTTTGCGTCGACCAAGAAATTAGAATATTCAAGAAATATATTTCACGAAGTTAAAAAAACGAAATAAATAAACTTTTCAAAATATAGAGAAGTTTCACGAAGCCACCACCGTAGCCTCACCCTATCCACCACCTCCTAGCCGCGGCCCCGCGCCTCGTCGCCGCAGATGTACCGACCCCACACCTCAGCTGCGCTTGAGCTCCGTCGTCGAGACAGAGGTTCTAGCTATTTACTTACTTGATTCCAACCATATGGGTCTACAGTATATGAGCATTTTGGCTTTTTTTGGCTGCATAGATCACGAGGCATTGACGAACCAGAGATATGGGTTGCCACTGTAACTGGCTGCTACTTCTAATTTCTCTTGGCTAGGTGCTTAGTTTCTTAAGTAATTAAATTAATTAATACAGTATCTAAGTACGAGAATATATATATATATATATATATATATATATATATATATATATATATATATATATATATAGCTAATCATAGTGTCATTACAGTGGTCATGCATGGGATGGGAACACAACAGGTCGGCTGGACGATGGATCTAGCTATGTGTATATGTGTGTTTGTACTACTGTATGTACTGTCTGGGGGCGTGAGTACATACGTATATACGTACGAGCCCGAATGATCGAATTGAATGCACACCGCATTATATCGCCTAGCTTGGATGGACCACTCCAACATAACTCATGGATGCAAGCTAGTATATACATGTAACAGTACGTAGTATATGTTGCATTTTCGTTAGGTAGAAATTTAATTAAATTCATGCACGTCCAATTAATTAAGGCACCCATCCGTGCATGCACAGCATCTACAAATCAACTGGCCGGCGACCCACTTGATCTTTGAATATTATATAGCTAGTCGCCCAGCCAGCGCGCGACATATATGCAATGCACACATGCATGTTGGTTTTCATATATGGATCATGCGTTTGCTCGCTTTGCAATCTTAATTTCAGTTTGGATGGATAGAGGATATATGATATACTATGTACATGAAAGGTGTCTACAATGGTTCATTGCGCAACTATATTTTTCAGTGAACTCTCTTATATATAAGCACTCGCTGATGGAAGAAAAAAATTAGCTACAAGAAAAAATCAATATGTTTTTTTTTGAAAAAATCAATATGTTTTTTTTGAAAAAAACTACTCCAATATATGTGGCATCATATATAATTAGTTGCGAGTTTGGGCATGTACATTTACATGCATGTACAGGTCATCTCGATCTTGCGGTTTTTAAGGCAACGTAGCACGTCGTATGCACCCACGTACGCATGCCCATGCGTGTGTCTATATAATTCTCCACGGTGGTGGTTCGCTCGCTGTTCATCATGCCGCTTTGCTGCTCTCCAGGTAATTGTCTCCCTGCTAGATCTCACAACCATTAATTTAGCAGCCATGTATACGTTGCCAATTGGTGATATGTATATATACATACTTGTTGATCATTAATTAGATAGGTATATAGTTGATGGGAGCATCGCCATGCTGCTGCAGGATGCAGCTGCTATAATTCATGAAGACGGTGAGGTGGTAGATCGATCAAAAAGCATGGATGATGACGATACTAGTTTCAATTCTCTTCTCTACTGCGATGAGGAACCTTTCGACTCGCCGCCGCCGCCACCGCTGGAGCAGCAGCAGCAAGGGCTAGTAAGGACGCCGGATGACGACGACGATGAGGTGATTGAGTACTACAAGGCCAAGCAGAGGTCGTACGCTCCGGACAGAGATTACTGCTGCTACCTGCGCCATCTTCGTCTTCGTCAGCAGCAGCAATCCCTGCAGCATGGTGTGTCGGCCGCCAGGCTCAAAGCCGTACGCTACATCATCTATGTACGTACAGATATATTCGATCAGTTCCTAATTTCTTTCTATGATATAGCCGGTCGTTAATTCTTCCGTACGTCTGATAGCTGGATAGATCACTGCAAATTGTTTGTTGTTAGATATTTGTTTTGGTATGTGGTGAGATCGATATATAGCTAGATTCATATGAATATTCAGGCAATGGGCAGGCTGGGGCTGGAGGCAGCGACGGCGTTCAATGCAGTCAACTATCTGGATCGGTTCCTTTCCATCAACTGCCATTTGGTACAGTATCTATCATACATGCTGAATTAACTAACTTGCCTGCTTGGATTTGGATTAGAGAAACTGGGAACTCAATCTGCATGCATGCAGAGGTGGGAGGAGTGGATGGTGGAAGTGGTGAGCGTGGCCTGCCTGTCCCTCGCCTGCAAGCTGGACGAAGTCACCATCCCCTCGCTCCACGATCTCCAGGTACGCATGCACATACTGTATGCATGATCCAATTCAATAATCTCACCTCAATTGCGATCGATCCATCGATCTAAGATGTGATCATTAATTCATATACGTGTGACAGATGGAGGAGGTGATGGGGCACTCGTTCCGGCCGTCCACCATCGGGGACATGGAGCTCACGCTGCTCAAGGCGCTCCGGTGGCGCCTCGCCTGCGTCACCCCGTTCTCCTTCCTCCAGCTCCTCCTCTTCCCCGCCACCGCTTCTCGCTGCACCGCCCTCCTCCTCCGCTCCCTCTTTGATCCCTCGTTTCTCCGGTTTGATGCCTCGCTGGTTGCTGCCTCTGCTCTCAGATTATGTATACCACAGCCTCATCATCTCGCCAGCCATGTCAACCGTCTCATTCATCCAATGTGCCAAACGGTAATTAACATATTCCCTCCTACATCAATATTTAACCAGCATCTCCTAATCAATGTCTTAATCTGTTACTAGTTTGCATCAACGCTTGTTCATCATTCATTAGGCATGCATATGTCTGTAAACGGGAACTGTATTTTGCATATTCAGATACTTAACTGTTTTGCCATTTTTTTTTGCCGGACCAGTGATCGAAAGCTGGCCAAACTTATTAAGCAAGGGGAAAAATTGTTTTGCCAGATTGTGAACAGTACTCTGGAGGTTGCATGCCCTGTTGTCTGAAAAAAAAAGTAGTGTGTACTAGTATTGTTCTCGAATATTAAAGCAAAGCTAGCATTTGTCTGTTTCCATAAGGATAACTGATGGTGTTAAAACTAACAGGACAATGAGGTGAAAGAATGCTTCAACATGATGAAAGCACTTTACTTGGATCTGTCAAACAATCCTGGCAGATGTAATGACCAGCTGTGGAGTCCCATTTCAGTAATTCCCTTCCAGACTAACAGTACAGTTAACAGGTCCGCAGTAAGCCGACGCCTATTTGGTGGATTAAAGCCAGAACCTGATGGTGATAGAGAGGAAGACAAGGATAGTGGACTATGCACATATGTTCAAGAGATGAAGTGATCTCACAGTTAAAAGTGAACTAGCCACTGAAAGCGCTAACTTGGGAGGAGATTAACATTATTCGTTTACTGTAGCTAATCAGACAAATTGATGTATTTTGTGTATTTATATTCGTTTTGTAATATCGGTACTTGCTAAAAGCACGCACATGTATTTGTGTTGTGCGTGCTGCTCAATTATTTCAAGTTTCAACAATAGTACAAGTCTGTGTGCTGCATATATTTCATATGTAAAATGTAATACTGTTCGAGCATAATGTATATCACCAACCAGAATATATGTGGCTGGTATGATTAAACTGTACTACCTTCAGGCTTTGGTGTGAATGTATGTGCCTAAGACCCCTTTTCTGATTTGGAAAGCGACCGAAGGTACATGCTTTGCTTTCTGATGAAATTACATATGTGAAATGTAGACCCCAGCGGCTTTCACAGGATAGAGATCATGAAGAAAGCAGAGAGCAAAAGAAAAAGAGAGGAAGATTCCAATGCTCATGAACTGGGGCTACGGCCCAAATTCTTTTCCTTATCCAAATGACGAGGAGATATATAATACTCCTAGCAGGTTGGTGCATATGCAGCACAAGTACAAAGCGAGAAACCTCAGCGCAAAGCAAGGAATAGATCCTGACGTACCTGAGAGATCGATGGATGGATCGCAATCCCCAAAGGAAAAGAAGAAATTGAAATCAAAGCTGGTATTTAATTTGCAGCCTTCAGAGTTTGCTGCTGCTGCTCTGACTGACTTGATTGTCAGGCATCTGATTGCACTGCACAGAGTTCAGGTGCAATGCAAGATATTTGAAGAGCAAGAAGGTCAGCAACTGACTCAAGCTATAGCAGTAGTAGGACGGACAGAAGAATCTTACAAGTTGAATTGGCCTACAGAACATTGATAAGCATGCAGACATTGATAAGCTTGTGTTAAGCATTGTGTCTGTGGAAATTGTGGTGAAATTAATCTCCAAGTAATCGGATGTACAGTACTACTAGTAACTAGTGTTGGCTTGTGCTAAGCATGCAGATATTGATAAGCATCCGACAGAATTATGGAAGCAACGTGTCGTGGAGCACATAAAACTGAACTGAAATCTTTATTTTGTTCAGGCTTTGAGAGATGGAGTAAAAGGAAGTACAGGCCACAGGGAAGTAGCCAATTCAGTAGCTAGTTCTGCTTTGCAACTTATTATATTAGTTGCTGCATAATTTAGTCAGTTCATACTTTTATAGCAGGTTATATTTAAGTTGGGTGCGCTGGCCGGGCCAGTCATCTCCCCCACAGACTGATGATCAACTAATTAGTCTGTTAGTACATATTAGCTAGTTCACTGCAAGCTAGTTAGTTGATGGACATCCCTCTGCTCCTCCTCGTCGATGTCATCGTCGTTGTCTTCATGGCAATCACCCGTACGTACTCGTAAGCTAGTTGGTTTGTATAAATTAATTGCACTTGACATGAAAGTGACGTACTTACTGAATTGGTAGTAATTAATTAAGTTGCAGGCGGAGCAGCAGCAGGAGGAGGTGGCAATGGCATCCAGCTGATCATGGTAAACAACTGTGGCGAGTCAGTGTGGCCGGGTCTCCTGGGCACCGCGGGGCACCCCACGCCGCAGTCGGGCGGCTTCCACCTGGGCCCCGGCGAGGAGGCCGCGTTCGAGGTGCCGGCGGGGTGGTCGGGGCGCGTGTGGCCACGGCGGGGCTGCAACTTCGACTCCCGCGGGCGCGGCAGCTGCGCGACGGGCGACTGCGGAGGTGTCCTGCGGTGCGGCGGCGCGGCGGGGGTGACTCCCGCGACGGTGGTAGAGATGACGCTGGGGACGTCGGCGTCGGCAATGCACTTCTACGACGTGAGCCTGGTGGACGGGTTCAATTTGCCGGTGGCGATGGCGCCGGTGGGGGGAGGCGTCGGGTGCGGGACGGCGGCGTGCGGGGCGGACCTGAACGTGTGCTGCCCGGCGGCGCTGGAGGTTCGGGACAGGGAGGGGAGGGTGGCGGGGTGCCGGAGCGCGTGCAGGGCGATGGGCGGCGACCGGTACTGCTGCACGGGGGAGTACGGGTCGCCGTCGGCGTGCCGGCCGAGCATCTTCTCCCACCTGTTCAAGGCCATCTGCCCGAGGGCCTACAGCTACGCCTACGACGACGCCAGCAGCCTCAACCGCTGCCGCGCCAAGCGCTACCTCATCACCTTCTGCCCCCCGCAACCATCTTAATTATATTCATCATCTCATCTACTACTTCCTTTGTATCAATCATCATCGTACGCATAATTAATTTCTACCTGCAGCCTGCAGATCTATGTTACTCCTAGCTCAGTATGTAGTAGCTCTTGTATACTTAAGCCCTTCTTTCTTTCAATCCTACTCTTCCCTACCTCTGGACACAAATCAGCAATTTGGTCCTATAGCACCATCAGCCCGACGCACTTCTTTGGCGTTGGGAGGCCTCAAGTCGTTATTCAACGAGATCGGCATACCAAGCTCTATTCCTAGGATGAGAAGGTTTCCCATCACTGCCAATCTGGCACTGCCTCGCACCAGATTCTTGCCCAACCCCGGTCGCTGCGTCTTCTGCGACCAATGTGAAGAAACGATTGATCACATCCTCGTTGCTTCCCCGGAATCTAAGCAATTCTTGTGGATGTTACTCAACGCCATCGAAAAACCCCATTGCTTCCCCCAATGGGCACTCGTCCTTCCTCCCGTGGTGGTGCGAGAGCAGAAAACGTATCCCCAAGGCATGGCGACGAGGCTTCGACACAGTGGTAATTCTCATCGCATGGACAATTTAGAAAGAGAGGAAACAATCGGGTGTTCAACCATGAGCAGCGGTCGTGGAGTGAGGTGATGAGGGCGGCCGCAGAGGAGGCAGCGTTTTGGCGAGCGGCAGGTTTGTTGCCGTATCCGTTCTAGCACCTAGGATGCAACAGACAACCCGAGATGTAGCCTAATCTTATCTTTGTTTTCTTTTTTTCCTTTTTTTCGTTGCCCGTTGTAGAAAACTCAGATTTGCTATTAATTAAATGTTTAATTTTTTTGATTCTATCAAATAACTAAGATTAGTTGTTGGATGTAACTTTAAGATTTGAAATGGAAGAAGCGAGTTCTAGGTTGTATTTTTAGCTGTAGTTGTATTTTTAATTTGTTGTAGTTATTATTATCGATTTGTGCAACTTTAGTTATAAATTTATGTAACTTAGTCACAAATATATGCAACTGCATCTAACGGTTCGTATCTTGGTCTTTAGATATAGAAAAAATTATTTAATGAATTTATTTTTTTTAACGTTTGACCAATATATGGTCTGTACAAAACTCTTTCTTAATTAAAAAAATACACAACTCTTTTACGTATTCCCAAAAAAATTGTCATGAGCTGATCGAGTGCTAACTTCTAAGATGTAGGACACGGACTGAGCCACTTCACAGCATGCATATGCATGGTAAAATGAAAGCATTATTCGAGGGACAGAGTTGGCTTAGTCGATATACACTACTCCAGAGTCCAGACGACACAACAGCTAGATGCATGAGGGCTGAATTAACCGAAACACCTGCTAGCTCTGGATGGATGCAATATCTCTTTCTTTCGTGACCTCAACTCTCAACCCGAGAAGTAGAGCTGCGATGACGCCTGCGTAGCGAGAAGAGCCAGCAGCCTCCTCCTCTCTGCATGCAGCAACGCATATATACCTGAATAATGAATTTATGGGGGAAATTACTCCACTACTCCACTATATATCCAGTACTACTAGCAAGTATTAATTAACCGATGACAAATTAAAGAATCGATCTTGTGAGACATACATACATACATATACGTGTGTATATATATATATATAGTAATGCTGATAAGCAAAAAGGTAAATATGATGAAATAGATGATTTAGAAGATATCACAGACTTGGATAAACAACTGAAAAGATATCAGAGACATACTTTAAGAGCAATAAAATCTCAACAGATATACAGTATGGGGTTTTTTAAAAATAAAAATGGGTTATACAGAATATCTAGAGAAGTAGAACTTAGTGTCTTAACAAAGCCAATGGGAGGACACACATCGACGAAGCAAAAAATTTCCTCCAAGCAAAGCTTTCATTCACATTCTAGCCTTAGTAGTAGTAGCCTGATAAGAAGATACCTTGCAAGTATATAATAATAAGGTGTGTAATATACATCAGTGTAAGGTAAGTCAGTAAGCTTGTTTTATCATTCTTCGGGGTTCCCGAAAGAGAAAAACCATATGTAAACTATTTGTTTAATTATAAAGTAGTTTTCTTTAAGTTTTTCTGTCTGTTTATTTCTGGAAGAGTGTTTATGCTAGAGACCCTATAGGAAAAACCTCTTCGATAGTTCTCGTTTATAGCCTGCATCTCGCATAGACATCAGGAGAACCTTTATCGGTAGAGAAGTGTTCCCTTCGGGTGGAACTGCCTGGGGAGAAGATAAACTCTCTGTCAGAAAAAAATATGATTAGGGATATCTAAGAAGGTTGCTTCTAAAAATAAATAAGTGATAAATATGGTGAGTACTAAGTAGGATAACACAAACTAATCGTTTTACACCCGGCTGTACCAGTGGTTTCACTAGCCCTAAAAGATCCTATGAAAATCGCTATCAGCGAATAGTAACTATGAACAGTAAGTCAGAACAATAACCCGGAAGCTGTGAACAGTAAATTGAATATATGTAAAAGAAGCTAGAATATCTGTAAAAGACCAATATATGTGAAAATTAAAGTAAAAGGAAGTCCTATTATCTCTGTAAAAAGTAAGTGTAAAAGTAAATATTTCTTCTGCATGGTTTTTTTCCTATAAATGCTGTTGATCTATTTGGACTCATGCTTTCTCTTATTGCTCCTAATTTTAACAATTCTTCTATGCGCATTTTAAATTTCTCTATATTCTTTGGAGTTACTTCTATTGGGCATGTTTTAATTATATAGTTTGGATTTATTATATTAATTTTGTAACTTATTGAATTTTTCTCCCAGTATTTCATAGGGATTTCTCCTATTATTTAAATGTCTTCTAGTCTTTGAATAACCCTTTCAATATCTCTTTTAGATTTTATATCTCTATACTAATTTGAAGCGAATAATTGTAGTCCTATGTATTCTATATTAGAATTTGACATATAGTATTTTTCTATATTTTCACTAAGCTCATGTTGTGTACTTCTAGGGTCAAGGTTATCAAGGTTGGAAGAGGAGGAGGAGGAGGCGGTTCCACCACGCTTTCGTACTTCTGAAATATATGAAACATTGTCATGTTAGGAGATGAATGTAATCCCTTGCTTATGTATTACTGTGGCTTGTACCGATTGTTGTAAGAATCTTAAGCATATTATTATATCATCATTTATCATTGATAAATCTTTTATTATAATTTCATCTAAATTCATTAAGTTGCAAAATTAATATAATAAATTCGGACTATATAATTAAAACATGCCCAATAGAAGCAACTCCAAAGGATATAGAGGAATTTAAAATGCACATAAGAAGAATTGTTAAAATTAGGAGCAATAAGAGAAAGCAGGAGTCTACATAGATCAGCAGCATTTATAGTAAGAAACCATGCAGAAAAAGTTAGAGATAAATTCAGAATGGTCATCAATTATAAAAGGTTAAATGATAATACTATAGAAGATGTCTATAATATTCTAAATAAACAAGATACATAAGCGAGAGAGCAAATCAGGTAAATGGTTATCTTTTCCCTTAATATGCTCGAATATAACTTTATATCCATTTCCGGAAATAATATCTTCAAATAAGATCCACCTCCTGGTAGAACTCTTCTTACTATTAAGCTGATTATAATATCTATATATTGCTTCACAGTCTGTTTTAACTATAAATTCTTTAAAGCCTAGATAGAGTCTAAAAGCAGTTATCGCATTAATTATTGCAAGTATCTCTCTGTCTGTATTATTCATAGTTTTTAATTTATAACTTTCAGAGGCATATCTACGTATTATTTATATATATATATATATATATATATATATATATATATATATATATATATATATATAGAGGTAATTACTAATTAGCTAGGTACGAACCGCGAGCGGCGAGCAGGCTTTGGAGGTGGGAGAGGACGCGGCTGCCGTTGACGTAGTTGATGAGCCTGAGGAAGTTGCGGTTGGCCACACTCACCATCATGTCAAGCACCCACTCTGCCTCCGCCGTCGTCTCCAGCAACTTCTGTATCACGTAGTTGCCGTGCTGGTCCAGCATCACCATCTGCTTAATTAATATTCCAATTAGATCACCAATGGATCCACACATATCCAACATCAGCATATACATACATAGCAGATAATTGATTATATTGATGCATAAGGAAGACGATGACAAATTAAATTACATGAGCTAGCTAGAACTGACCAAGATTTGCTCCTCCCCGGCGTAGGCGATCTCAGCTGCAATCATGAGACGGTCATGGATGCTACCGAAAGTCAGGCACTTCTCCATCACATTCGATCCGTACTTGCGGCAGCTCATCTGGACGATCCACCCCTTCAATTTGGTCAGGATCATTCCTCGCACAAACTCCCCTCCATGCTCCACAATATGCTGCATGTATACATGCATTTTGTACATATACATTTTTTTTTGTGGGTGGTACATATATATATATATAAACACAATCAACCATACAATATGTAATCTACTACTAATTTCTTTCTCCTATATAGCTAGCTATCAAATCTATATATTAGCTAGTTACCTGCACAACATAGTTCCCGAATTGGTGTGCAGCCAGCTCGGGAACACCTTCCACGATTTCGGATATCAACTCTTTCAGTATGTCTGGATCATCACAGCGTTCCAACACTCTCTGCAGGGAACACCAATGCAAATGACAAAACTATATATGATTGACTAACTAGCAAATGAAACAATTATATTAATTAAAAGAATGCATGCATATATGTGATAAATAATAAAAAAAATGAAGAGTAGCTATCATCAACCTGAACAACGCGGCATCCGTAAGGACGGATGGAGAGCATCTTGGCATTCCCACAGAAGGTTGCATAGATTAATTTTATAAAATGCGGCGGCACACACTGCAAGCACTTCTGGACAACGTGGTTGCCGTTTTGGTCATACATACATTTCATTAGCTTTCTGCCAACCTCGTTGGCCATCTCTATCTTCAGATCCAGATCGCTTACTTCAAAAGCCTAATTAGTTAAAATACACACACCAAATCAATTAGCTAGGAAGAAAATAAGCTAGTTTAATTACACACTAATTAATTGCAGACTCACGTCAAAATTATACGTATTAGTTAATTTAAGAAGAACCATGAAACAAAGCTTAACTAATTCTTGAAATACAACTTATATTAACATTGCGGCAGATTTATCCCACTAACAATAAACAACACATCTCTATAACCCTTTTTGAGATGGAAAGCAGCAAGCATATACGTGTTGTGTATTTATAAAAGAAGATTTGCAATTTTGCCACACATAAGTGGATGGCACATTTATTTGTTTGTCACATATGTGTATATGACACACTTATTCTTTTGCCACATATGTGTGTATAACATATTTATTCTTTTGTCTTTGGGCTCGGTTGTCGTTGATCACTATGAGTGTAATAAATGAGCAAACACCACTCAACTATTGGACAAAAGAGCAATTTTACCCTTTTAACAATGCATGTGCCTGAATTTACTTGGAACCTAGATAACATGGTGCAAAAGTAATCACAGTGTACATTCAAATTACCTTCTGAATCACTCGGCAGCCGTACAGGTGAAGGCTGACCTCTCTTCTCTTGAAAATACCTTCTCAGAAGAGGAAGTATGGATGGCAATCAAGAGTCTGCCAATAGAGAAATCTCTTGGACCTGATGGCTACACAGCTTTGTTCTACCAAAAGTGCTGGGAAGTGATCAAAGTCGATCTCATGGCGGCCCTATCCAAATTCTGCACTGGTAATAGCCAGAACCTAGATTTGCTCAACTCAGCTGTCATCACCCTTATCCCAAAAAAAGATTCACCCATAATGCTGAGGGATTACAGGCCGATTAGCCTCATCCATAGCTTTTCCAAGCTGGCAACAAAGATAATGGCACACAGATTAACCCCAAGAATGGAGGAGCTTGTTCCTTACACTCATACAGCCTTCATCAAAGGAAGATCCATACATGAGAACTTTATCTTTGTCAAAGGTTTGGCTCAGCAATTCCACAGACAACGCAAGGCTGTGATTCTTCTAAAGCTTGATATTTCGAAGGCATTTGACACAGTGTCTTGGTGTTTCCTGCTGGACATGCTACAGTACAGAGGTTTTGGCCCCAAATGGAGAACTTGGCTGGCTGCTTTGTTTCTGACAGCTGAAACAAGCATTCTCATCAATGGAATTGAGACAAATCCAATCAAGCTTGTAAGGGATTTAAGGCAGGGTAACCCTTTATCCCCACTTCTCTTTGTCCTGGTGATGGATGCATTGCAAGCAGCAATGACCTGTGCTAAATCTGCTGGATTGCTATCTGAGTTGGTTGCTAGAGGTCGAGTCCCAAACATCTCTGTGTATGCCGATGATGCAGTTCTCTTCTTCAGACCCATTGAATAGGAAGCAAATGTGGTAAAAGCAATCTTGAACTTGTTTGGGGCTGCTTCGGGGCTAAAGACAAACTTCTTGAAAAGTGCAATCATCCCAATTCAATGCAATCAGCTGCAACTAGAGTCTGTGGCAGAAGTGCTGCATTGTAAAGTTGAACAATTCCCAATTACTTACTTAGGTCTCCCCCTGTCACTGAGAAAGCCAACCAAAGCAGATATTCAGCCAATCCTAGACAAGCTGGCAAACAAGGTAGCTGGATGGAAACCGAAATTATTGACCCCTGATGGCCGACTCTGCTTGATTAAGACAGTACTCGCGGCACTTTCAATGCATTTCATGACGGTGTTGCAATTACCAAAATGGGCAATTAAAAACATTGAGCGCAAGTGTAGGGGATTTCTTTGGAAAGGTCAGCTGGAGGTGAGTGGGGGACATTGCCTTGTGGCCTGGAAGGATGTTTGCACTCCAATTGAAATGGGCGGTCTGAGAATAAAAAATTTGGAGATCTTTGGACAGGCTCTTCGACTGAAATGGCATGCCGAGCGGTTGGAGCAAAAGGAAAGGCCTTGGACAATGGTTGATTTCCAGCTGGGTACTGATGTGGATAGTGCCTTCCATTCAGCTGCAGAATTCTGTGTGGGGAATGGAAGGGATACCAGATTCTGGACAGACAATTGGCTCGGGGGTGGCAGCATTTCCTGGCGATGGCCTATTCTCTCGACCTATGTGGGCAGATCAAAGCTAACAGTTGCACAGGCTTTGGTTAATCATAGATGGGTTAGAGACCTGCGGGGTTCCCTATCTAATATTGCCATGGTTCAATTCTTCCAACTCTGGGACGAACTTCTGCTCTTCAGCCTCAGCCATGGGCCTGACACAATCAGATGGAAACCAACCTCGGACGGTGCATTCTCTGTCTCCTCTGCTTACGACATGTTTTTCATGGCGAGACAAGTCTGCCCCTTTGGGGAGCTCATCTGGCAGGCCAGTGCGCCATCAAGAGTCCGTTTCTTCTTTTGGCTGGCTGCAAGAGGAAGGTGTGTGACGGCCGACAACCTGGCGAAGAGGGGATGGCCACATGAAGACTGCTGCTCTCTTTGCATGCGCGAGCAGGAAGACTGTCATCATTTACTTGTAACATGCGATTTCACTAGGAGAGTTTGGAGATTAATGCGTGCTTGGATCAGCGTCGACTTCCCGATTCCTGGACAGATTGATTGTAATCTCACTGATTGGTGGGCTGAAGCCAGATGGTGTTTTTGGACGGGCTACAGGGATATCTTTGATGCAGTTTCCATGTTAACCTGCTGGTTGATATGGAAGGAGCGTAATGCACGGATCTTTGAACAAAAGAGGCGATCCCCTGAACAATTGGTGGACGACATCAAGGCAGAGATCATGGTTTGGAAGACAGCAGCAGTTTTCAAAGAGTGTAACATCAACAACATGTAATCGCGGTGCCCTCGGGCTTTTATTTTCGCTTGCGGGGTTGGTGGCTTAGCCTCTTTCCCTCTCGACAGCCTGCTGTCGTTGTAAGCTTTGTATTGTAATGAACGTACTTCCCCTTCTTAATGAAATTGGTCGACCGAATCTTTCGGCCGACCCGGCAAAAGTACAGGTGAAGGCTTAGGGAAACCACACAACCAATTAGTTTTGCGATGAGTTTCCTTCTGTAGAAGGCCGGTCCATACCCAAGAAGCTAAAGGGAAAAAAAAGCTCAGTTAAGTTCCACATCTTTTCATCATTATTTCTAAAAAACTTCAAATTAATATTCATGCTGTGAATGTCAATCAAAAACATTTTTGGTTTCGAAATAAAAGCCAGTATGCATTTGGGGAAACCTTCTGGATGGCGTAGTTCGCAAAAACATCAAGGGCAAGCAAGCGGACATGAGGCACAATTTCTTCATAGACCATAACTAACTCTGATGTGGTTGCTCTCTCAAGCTTCTTCTGTATAAAACGGCTCCCAAATGGATCAACACTGCATGCAGAATAAATACAGAAAGGAAATCATGAATAAGCTAGAGATTGTCATTTGCTAGCTTCAACCAACAAATGTAATATACATAAATCAGTTCAAAACATGTAATATACATAAAGTGAGTGTTGCATGAGTTATGTGCACCTGAAAGTAGGTATATGGCCCCTGATATTAATGAGCCTCATGGAATTGTTTTCTGGGTTCTGGACCTGCTCAAGAAGGAAATGAAACTCAGAGTTCCTGTTGTCCAGTCCACCGATCTGTCCAGAATGATATGTCTGCAAGGAAAACCCGGAAACATTTTGAGGTCCACGAATAACTGTATTTTCTGGATATATCACAGAAAATGTCATCTCGGCATCAGGAGCATAGTGGTTCGTCATTGCAGGCTCAATAGACCGACCCTGGATGAGGTTGGGAGGAATTTGTACTTGGTCTGGGTCACCAAATGCATGAATGTATGACATCAAGTGAGCAAGGTGACCCCCCTGGATACCTCCTCCAACATCATCATTATTGAGTTGTCCAGTAATCTGCAGGGAGTCTTGCTCAACTACTTGTACTGATTGGGAACTTGAAAAGTGTGAACCTATGACACAAGTAGAGCCGACCGTCATGTTCTCCCGAGGTTCCAATTGAGCAGTTCCTATCCCATTGTTGCCCTGCAAGCTCATCTCTGCTAAGATATTCATTGTTTGTGGATAGTAGTCAGTGTTATCTTCAGCTTCATCAGGAACGTATGGTGGTAGCTCGAAATCTTCCTCTCCGAGTAGCATCTGCATGAAAGTTGGTTCTTGTCTGTGCCGATGCTTTGCACCGGCAATAATACTATGGGGGTACTCGGCGACCTGGAATTCGGTGGATTGCAGAGGAACACGAGAGAGTTATACTGGTTCAGGCCCTCAATGTGAGGTAATACCCTACGTCCAGTTGAGGTGTTATTCCTCTGAGGTAGATTTGTGATCAATGATCTGGTCTGCCCTCATGGGGCGCCCTGCCTCCCTTTATATACTAGGGGACAGGGGTACATGGTAAGGATCCCAGTCGGATACGACCAAGGGATTTCCTTCTTAGAGATAGAATCCTATCCGACTAAGGCTATGTTTCCTTATTGTACAAGGCACAGCCTGTCGGGTGCTATCTTATCTCTAATTACATGATCTGGCCCATCCTCTATCCGAGTGGCCCATGTGCTTGTAGTGAGGTACCCGGGGCCCATGGCTCCCACAGTAGCCCCTGAGACCTTCATAGTTGAGTCACAGCTGATGCCAAGTGCTCATCCTCCACGGTGAAGGTTACCCGAGTGCGATGCTCCCGAGTACTCTTTGTCCGAGTAAGTCTTCCCGAGTCCTGCTTCATGTCAGCTGGCAGCGAGGCTATGAAGGGCTTCATGTAAATATATGAATAGTGTGCGCCGAATAGGCGCACCTATTAGGTGTAGCCCCCGACTTTGTGCTTAATTGTGAAGACAATTAAACATAAAGTCAAAGATCTTTAACCTGGAAGTCTTTCCCGAATAGATTACTACTGGTATATGAGACTCTTCGGTATCATGTCAACCGGAATATAATTTATAGTCTTGCCGAGTAGGATGCTACTCGTATATAGGACTCTTCGACTTCATGTCGGTCGGAATGTGTGTTTATAGTCTTGCCAAGTAAGATGTTACTCGTATATGGGACTCTTCAGCTTCATGTCAGCTGGAAAAGAGGTTTATAGTCTTTCCCGAGTGGCGTCCCACCCGGAAGTTAGACTCCTCCGCATCATGTCAGCGGGAATGAAGATTTATAGTCTCTCCCGAGTAGTGCACTACTCGAAAGTTAGACTCTTTAGCGTCATGTCGGCTGGAATAACGTTGCTCATGGCAACTGGTGGCCAAGCATGTCGGCCAAGTACCACTTTATGAAAAATAAATCCATTGCGTGGTTAGGTGTACTCGAGAGAGATACCTGCATCCCCAATTTTAATGAAGACCAGCTTGTGATCCTTGTAAGGATATATCCTCGAGACCTGGTGGATAAGACAGATACCCAAACATATTCGTTTAGCAATAAGGCTCTCATGAAGCATATCTGTTTACCTCATCGGCTCCTGTTAGTAGCACCAGCGCTATAATTTCAACTCAGCCTGCGGGCGGCCCACATGGGGCATGCTACTGTAGGAACTCATGTCTTGTCAGCCCAATACCAACTGTGTAGGCCTGGGCCCATTTAGTCGATACAGGCCATAAAAGGATAGGGAGAGAGAAAAAGATTCCATCGTCTTCCCCAAAGCAACCAATCTCTTCGTCTTCCACCTTCGCGCCTAGCTTTTCGCCTCTCGCCCGGCTAGGGTTGGCGACAGCTGTTCCCCACCCGGACTCGGGCGATTTCAATCCTCTTCGTTTAATCCAAGCCCCCGATTTGCTTTCCCCCAAATCTCACCACCTCCAGTCATGCCGAAGGCGACGAATCCTGCGGGTGCATCAGGAAGTTCTTGGCCGATCTCGGATTGCGGCTCGGTGAAGCTGAGACGGCTGGAGAGCGAACTGAAGTTGCCCAGCCAAGAAGTGATCCGTTGGCGGTCGGCGAGGGATGAGTCGAGCCCCAACCCCCGGCCTGGTGAAACGGTAGTTTTCGCCTCTTTCTTTGATCGGGGCTTGTGTCTTCCGTCGTCTGATTTCTTCCGCCGCATCCTTGATTTCTACGGGCTGGAGTTGGTGCATTTAAATCCCAACTCGATCCTTCAGATCTCCATATTCGTTACTCTTTGCGAGTGCTTTCTGGGTGTTGAGCCCCACTTCATCCTCTTCCGACACTTGTTCCATGTCAAGCCCCAGCCTTCCAAGAGTAACATCAGTGTGATTGGGGGGGCTGGTCTTCAACTAAGGAGTGATGGGAAGAAAACATATATCGATTTGCCCTTGAAATCTTCTCTGAAGGGCTGGCACAAGGAGTGGTTTTACTGTGCCGATCTAGCTCCTTCCTTACCCCCGTTTACTGGTATGCCGCCGGCGGTGTTGCCAAGCTGGTCTTCGGAGCCAACCTTTGAAGAACTGGGCCAGGCACACATATTGCTGACGAAGATAGATGACCTCAAGAGGGCCGGCTTGACAGGGCCTTGGGTGGCTCGTCGTTTCCTGACGAGGCGCGTCCAGCCGCTGAAGCTGAGAAGCGCTTTCGGCTGGGCCTTCAGAGGTAAACACGATCCCGACCGGGTGAGCAGCAAGACAGCGGACAAGGGGGCAGTAACCGATACCTTGTTTGGCTACTTCTCAGAAGGGGTCGTTGCCACCGAAGATGATAACCGCCGAGTTGCTGCCTATAGCTTCATCCGGCCGCGGACCAAGGTAACCTTGTACTTTCTTCTGTGGTGAACGCCTGTGGAACGATGATTGTTCAACCTTGCGTGATGGTATCTTGTCGACTTGCTTGTAGTGGCATGAGGAATTTGATGAAGATTCTCGTCCATTGTCTGCGGTCGCGTCGAAGAAGAGGCCAAGGAGTCCCTCTGATGCCCAACCCGACTCCAAGAGAGCGGGGAAGAAGCCAATTCTATATCGGGGCGAGGGGGCCATGACAGCGCGTGCCGTGAGCGGTAGCTTGAAGATAAAGGACACCGCTGCCACAACGCCCACGCGGTCGAGTCCCAGGCTGAGAGCAGCAGGCTTGGGCTCGACGTTGTCGTACTCAGCAACAGCGCCGCCAAGGGGCCAACTAGAGCAGAGGCCGATTGGGGCGAAGGAACCCGAACCAACCATACCAGAGTCGAGGCCGACCCAGGCCGATATGCCTCTGCCGTCGACGACACCGACCGGGGCGAGTGCCGATGCTAGCGCTTCGCCGGGGAGCGGGCACGCTAGCAGGAAGTTGAAATTTTCCAAGAGGTGCGCTACTCCGAGCATTCTGTAGTCGTTGTATGTTAAAATACAGTCCTGATGTCTTGCTTCGTTGTGTAGGAGGCGGGCCGATATCGACCTCAAAAAGGTCGACCCGTCTGCTCTGCTTGATGAGTCCGCCCCAGCCGAGTCAGCGGCAGCGAACACACCTGCTGAGCCGGCGGCCAGCCCGGTCGCTGAAACCGAGGTGGCTCCGACTACAGGGCCACTACCGCCACTCGACCGAGAAGTGGCTGTTGGAACTGAGGCCCCAGCCCCCGAGGCACCATACGTCACGGAAGCGGGGGACGGATCCCTCGAGCCGGTCCCTGATGTTGTAGGGGAAGGCGGTGCTGAGGCCAGGACCCCGTCGCCATCGTGGTTATCGTCATCGCCATCGTCGCCGTTGCCGCCGCCACCGGAGATCCCACACTTGCCTCGGATCGAAGCTCCCCCACGTGTGATGCCCCGGACCTTTTCGTGGACCACTCGCGACGGCACTATGAAAAGCTTCAGACTCGATGAAGTCGTCGCAAGGAGAGAGCGCGAGAGCCTGCTTCGTGCCGCCATCAACGGGTCCCAAGGGGTCGCGGTATGATTCTTGTAGTGAAGCTCCAGCAATCTTCTTGTCTTGATGTTTGACTCTGTCGTCGGTTTGTTCCTTGTCCTGAGCAGAAGCTCGTCGACCGCAACGAGGCGATGACAGAGATCCTGGTCGAGATGGCTCCCCACCTCGCGGAATTACAACAGCTCCGGGCATTGAAGGCCGAGATGGAGGCGCGTCACACGAGGAGGGAGGCCTGGCTGAAGAGCGGCGCTGATCAGCTCAGGGCTGAGACATGGGCCCTAGCCGAGAAGATCAGAGGTAAAATCCCCGAGCATATCTCCCCGACTGGACTGTTGGTGTAATCATCCAGCTACGTCGATCCGACTGCTTGGTGGTGTCATGACTGCGTGATTGAGCTCTTGGCTAATCTGTGGTGCAGACCTCGAAGCGGAGAGGGAATCGCAGCTGAAGGAGGCCGAAGAAGCCAAGGCCGAGCTTGAAAGGGTCAAGGCCGACCTGACAAAGGCCAACACCGAGCTTGGCCGGGAGAAGTCCGAGTTGGAGAAGGCCGTCGTCGAGCTCGGTAAGGAGAAGGCCGAACTGGAGAAGACCGTGGCCGGGTGGGAGGCCGACTATGAAAGTAAGCCCTCAACCCGACTGTGATCTCAGCCAATACATTAGTCACCCTGTGTGTAGCCGAACCTGACAAGCTTACTGGCCGGCCGATCTGGGCAGGCATGAGAGCCAACGTCCAGGCCCAGTATCGATTCTACACGGAGGAGATAAGGTCAATCAGGGAGTCACGGGAGGCCCTCGTCGGGTCCGTGAAGGGGCTCCTTGACCTTGTGGATCCCCGCTCAGTGGGGACCAGCTGTAGCAGAATTCCTCAAATAATGGGGCGTCTCGAGGACGCGCCGAGTGCCCTGAAAAGGTACTCAGACGAGCGGGTTGCCGCCGGCGTAGCCCAGACCCTAGCAATGACCAAGTCCATCTACCCGAGGGCGGACATTGAGGCCATCGGGGAGGGATTTTCCGAGGAGACGACGCCCGAGGAAGCGCTGGAGCTGATCTCGCAGGCGAAGCCGACTGCTGAAGCGATTACCCGAGACCTGGGTCTGTAAAGGCAATACATTTTGTAGTCGGTGTATACATATGCTTCCGTATACGATCGTGTGTGAATATATGTGTCGTGCCGCCAAACTTATTATTCGGTTGTCATTAGCTTTACCCGACCATGTAGCATGCACCGAGCTAGTTCGATAGAACTTGATAAAAATCGTTCGGAGGAAGATGCTATGCTCGGGCGAACGCATCAGTCGTGGCAAGGCTTCATAACCGAGGTGAGATAAGCTTGTATGTTATTGACAGAACACATATATACATGCAGCCCCCGACTCACTACTCGATTGGAACAAGCGGCGTAGTGAGTCAGGAAAAACTGTACACATGGAAAAAGTAAAACTCAGGTATAGAAAGGACGTAGCTATTCTATATTCCATGAGTTGGTGATGAGGACGCCGTCTTTGGTCTTCAGTCGGTAGGCGCCTGGCCGCGTGACCTCGGCTATAATGAACGGCCCTTCCCAGATGGGGGATAGTTTATGCCTGTCCTTGGTGGTTTGTATCTTCCTTAGAACGAGATCCCCGGCCAAGAAGGCGCGGCCATGGACATTGCGATTGTGGTAGTGACGCAGGCCTTGAAGATACCTTGCCGACTGGATTGTTGCGGCGTCTCTTGCTTCTTCCAGCTGATCTAATTCGATCAGTCGGGTGCTGTTGGAATCGTCTTCGGAGTAAGCCCGGACTCGCGGAGAGCCGAACTGTATCTCAGTTGGTAGCATGGCCTCAGTACCGTAGACCAGGAAGAAAGGGGATTGCCCTGTTGCCCGACTAACCGTGGTTCTGAGAGACCAGAGAATGGATGGTAGTTCTTGTACCCACCGACCCGCATATGGTTGTAGTCGGTCGTATATCCTGGCCTTGATGCCTTGTAAGACCATGCCGTTGGCTCGCTCGACCTACCCGTTGCTCCGCGGGTGTGCCACAGATGCATAGCAGATCTTGATGCCGAAGTCGTTGCAGAAATCTTGGAATAGGCCTGCCGCAAACTGAGTGCCGTTGTCGGTTATGATGCGGTTAGGGACCCCGAACCGGTATAGTATACTCAAGATGAAGTCCTTTGCTCGTGCCGCTGTGATTGTTGCGACAGGTTTAGCCTCAATCCACTTGGTGAATTTATCCACTGTGACGAATAAATGTGTGAACCCTCCTGGCGCTTTCTTGAATGGCCCGACCATGTCGAGCCCCCATACTGCGAATGGCCAAGAGATAGGGATAGTCTGGAGTTCCTGGGCGGGAAGATTTGTCTGTCTTGCGAAGAACTGGCAACCCTCGCACTTGCGAACGATATCTTTGGCGTCTGTGACTGCGGTGGGCCAGAAGAATCCCTGCCGGTAAGCTTTTCCGACTAACGTCCTGGATGCAGCGTGGTTGCCACATATGCCCGAGTGGATTGAACGCAGGATCTGCTTGCCTTCCTCGGTGGTGACACAGCGCATGAGGACACCGGATGCGCTCCTTCGGTACAGGTCTTCTCCGACTAGCAGGAAGCTTTTGCTTCGACGCTTGATTTGCTCGGCTTGATTGCGATCTTCTGGGAGTTAATCGTCCAGGAGGAATTTGAGAACAGGACCCCTCCAGTCTTGACATATGTGCAGCACTTCGAGGGTGGTCGGGGTAGGCTCGCCTCCCGACTGCTCTTGTGCCGGTTTCTTCTTGACTGATGGCTCCATAAGTTGCTCGACAAAGATTCCAGTTGGAACCGCTTCTCGCTTGGATCCCATGTTTGCCAGCTCATCGGCCGCGTCGTTGTATTGACGCAGGACGTGTGTGATTTCCAGCCCGTCGAACTTGTTTTCCAACTTGCGGACCTCCTGACAGTATGCCGCCATTGTGTCGTCGAGACAGGTCCAGTCTTTCATGACTTGGTTGACCACGAGTTGGGAGTCTCCGCGCACAACCAGTCGACGTATGCCGAGTGATATGGCGATGCGGAGCCCGTGAACAAGAGCCTCGTACTCGGCGACGTTGTGGGAAGCCGGGAAGTGGATTTGTAGTACGTACTTCAACTTTTCGCCAGTGGGGGATGTTAGTATGACTCCAGCCCCGGCACCGCCGATCCGTAGGGAACCGTCGAAGTACATTGTCCAGTACTCTAGCTTTGTTGTTGGTGTTGGGAGTTGAACTTCTGTCCACTCGGCCACGAAGTCGGCTAGAGCTTGAGATTTGATAGCTGTCCGTGGCTGAAAGGTGATGCCAAACGCCATCAGCTCGAGTGCCCATTTAGCGATCCGGCCGGTGGCCTCGCGATTATGAAGGACGTCCCCGAGTGGAAACGCTGTGACCACCGTGACTTGATGTGCTTGAAAGTAGTGCACCAGCTTTCGGACTGTGATGAGTAGGCCGTATAGCAGCTTCTGGACCTGTGGGTATCTTGTTTTGGAGTCGGCAAGGACCTCGCTGACAAAATAGATTGGCCGTTGTATTTTTTGAAGATGACCCTGTTCGGATCGCTCCACTACCAGCACCGTGCTGACTACCTGTGTTGTTGCCGCCAGATAAAGCATTAGTGGTTCCTGGGGCAGGGGTGACGCTAGCACGGGGGGTGATGTGAGGAATTCTTTGAAGTCTTCGAAGGCTTGCTGGGCTTCCGGGGTCCACTGAAAGGTGTCCGCCTTTTTGAGGAGCTTGAAGAAGGGCATGCCCCGTTCGCCCAGTCGGGAGATAAACCGACTGAGTGCCGCCATGCAGCCTGTTAGCTTCTGGATGTCTTTAAGGTTGGTCGGGGGCGCCATGTTCTTGATGGCGTTGACTTTCTCCGGGTTAGCCTCGATGCCGCGGTGCGAGACGATGAAGCCGAGTAACTTCCCAGACGGCACCCCGAAGGTGCACTTGTCCGGGTTCAACTTCATCTTGAATCTTCGAAGGTTTTGGAAGGTTTCTTCCAAGTCGGCAATGAGGTCTTGTCTAGATTTAGACTTGATCACCACATCGTCGACGTAGGCTTCCACGTTGCGCCCGATCTGAGTGTGCAGACACCGCTGAATAGCCCTTTGGTAGGTTGCGCCTGCGTTTTTCAGACCGAACGGCATTGTGATATAGCAATACGCTCCAAACGGCGTGATGAAAGATGTTTTTAAACAGTCTTGTTCCCTCAAGCTAATTTGATGATATCCCGAGTAACAGTCGAGAAAACTGAGTAGGTCGCACCCTGCCGTGGAGTCAACCACCTGATCTATCCTGGGAAGACCAAATGGGTCCTTGGGGCACGCTTTGTTGAGGTCGGTGTAGTCGACGCACATGCGCCATTTACCGTTTTTCTTTCGGACCAGGACTGGGTTGGCCAGCCAGTCCGGGTGGTAGACTTCCTTGATGAAGCCGGCTGCGAGGAGCTTGGTGATTTCCTCCCGGATAGCGTCTTTGCGGTCTTGAGCGAAGCGCCGCAGCCGTTGTTTGACCGGCTTGGCGTCTGGCTTTACGTGTAGGGCATGCTCGATCACCTCCCTTGGTACGCCCGGCATGTCGGACGGTTTCCACGCGAAGATATCTTTGTTGGCTTGGAGGAAGGTGACGAGCGCGTCTTCCTATTTGGGGTCGAGTCCGGTCCCGACTAAGGCAGTCTTGGAGGGGTCGGAAGGGTCCAGGGGGATCTTCTTCGTGTCAGAGTCCGCTGAAATTCCCGACTTCGCTGCTTTTTTCGCCGGAACTGGATCTTGATCGACTTCAGATATAGCGGCTTGCCGGATGCTGTTGCGCCCGACTGCCGCTTCTTGTGTTTGAGCCAGCTCGCAGCTCTCCTTGTCGCAGGTGAAGGCTTGCTTAGCGTCGCTGCGGAGGGAGAGGACTCCTGCTGGCCCGGGCATCTTCAGCACCATGTATGTGTAGTGCGGTATCGCCATGAATTTGGCGAGGGCCGGTCGTCCGAGTATCGCGTGATACGCGGTTTCGAAGTCGGCGACCTCGAAGGAGATGTTTTCTGTGCGGAAGTTGTCCCGCGTGCCGAAGGTCACCGGCAAGGTTATCTGCCCGAGCGGGGTTGATGACAAGCTGGGGATTATCCCATGGAAGGGCGCGGTGCTCGGCCGTAGTTCTGAACGAGGGATTCTCATCTCGTCCAAAGTCTTGGCGAACAGGATGTTGAGCGCACTGCCTCCGTCGATGAGGGTTTTCTTCAGCCTAATATTTTTGACGACCGGGTCTAGGACGAGTGGGTATCGTCCCGGGTGGGAAACCCGATCTGGGTGATCTGCGCGGTTGAAAGTGATGGCCATCTCTGACCAGCGCAGGTATTGGGGGGTATCCGTTGTGGAGACCGCGTTAATGTCCCGCGCTGATAGCTTCTGCTTGCGCTTGGATTCGTACGCGAGTGGCCCCCCGAAGATATGGTTGAGTTCAGCTTGGGGGTCCTGGAAGTCATCAGCCGGACCCGAGTCTGGCTTGTCCTTGTCCTTGTCGGCGCCAGATGATGAAGCCTGCTCGGAGGCAAACTTCTTGAGCATGTGGCAGTCTTTGGCCGCGTGCCGGCCCTTGGGGTGAAAGGGGCAAGGCCCGCTCATGACTTTCTGGTAGTCGTTGTTCCGCTGGGGCCGCGACTGACTGCGCTCCATGTTAGCCACCTCGTTGTCTGACTTCCGCTTGCGGCTGCCAGGCTTGTTCTGAGGCGGCTCGTTGTCGGCTTTCGCCCTGTTGTCTTTTTGTCGGGGCTCCTTCTTCTCGTCGAAGGCCTCTGCGACGGCTTCAGCTGAGTCGGCGTATTTGTTGGCCATGTCGAAGAGAGTCCGGACAGTGGATGGTGGCTTCCGAGTGAACTTCGCGATGAGCGGGGCGTCTTTTACTCCCTTGCGGAAGGCGGCGATGACGACCTCGTCTTTGATGCTTGGGATTTGATTGCGCTTCTCGGAAAACCTTTTGATGAATTCCCGTAGAGACTCGTTCTTTTTCTGATGCAGTTGGTAGAGGTCGTGCTCGGAAGCCGGTCTCTCGTAGGTCCCCTGGAAGTTAGCGATGAACCGCTCCCTGAGTTGTCCCCAGGAACCGATCGACCGCCTTGGGAGGCCTGTCAGCCATGTCCTCACCGAGTCGGATAATGCGACTGGGAGGTAGTTAGCCATGGCTCTGCTGTCGCCCCCAGCAGCTTGAACTGCTAGGACATAAACGGTGAGCCAGGACTCTGGGTTGGTCTTGCCGTCATACTTTTCAATTCCGGTAGGCTTAAAGCCGACTGGCCATCGGACGTCCTGTAACTCCCGAGTAAAGGCTGGAATGCCTTCATTATCGTGAGGACTTGGGCTTCGGTTTTGGCGGTGTAGCCGCTCGTAATGGAGACCGAAGCGCTCGTGTTCATCCTCCAACCGGCGGCGTTCGTCTTCTTCGCGTTCTTCGCGCCGGGCCCTTAGGGTGTGGCGAAGATCGCGTTGTAACCGCAATCGGAGGTCTTGATTGGGTCGGCGGTCGTATTGGTGGCGCCGCCGATTGTCGTAGTTGGTATTGCCGAGTGTTGTTTGGCGGGATTCTTCATGCTGCCGGGTGGAGCCGGCTGCCCGTCGTCGTGCTGATGCAGATGACTCCGCCGCTGGGGAGCCCGTTCGACGGGTCGGTACGTGAGTGTTGCCTGACTGTTCTTGCTGCTGGCAGGCGGCAGCAGTAATCATCGCCTTGATCTTGGCGATGGTTGGTGTGGCCTGATGGTCCGGCCCAAACTGGAGCGTGTCCAGCAGAGTTGCGGCGGCTACGACGTTCTGTTGTGGCGTGACGAAGACATCGTGGTCGCCGACTTTGGTTTGGAGGATCTGCTGCTGGGCGGCTCGCCCAGCTTGTCGAAGCCCGTCATTGCGAGCTTGTCGGTTGGCCTCCTCTTGTTGTTGTATTCGGCGCGCCTCCTCATGCTGCTCCTCTTGCAGTCGGCGCACCTCGGAAGGTGGTGTTGAAGCCATGAAGATCTCGCGGGGGAGGAGGAAGCTTGCCGAGGTGGAGTCCGAGTTGATGCTCGAACCACCATCCGACTTAGTGTCGGACTCCGAGTAGTTTATCGGAGTTAGGACGACTCCGACCTCCCTAGATCCAATCTGAAACGGTTCATGACCGTGTCCAAACTGAATCGCTGGAGGTCGGGTCTGCTGCGCGGGTTGTAGATGCACAGCGTCGCCGAATCTGTACGGGAGATTGACGATCTCTCCCCCTCTCGGCCTAACCCGCGCTGGCTCAAGGCCTAGCGCGAGTCGGACGCCGAAGGAGAGAGTTGTCCCGATGTCCGGCGATGTGAGGGACTGTCGTAGTAGATCGTCGAAGGAGATGGCGACGTCCCTGGGGCCGACTGGCGCAACGCCGGCTAACTCCTCAGCTGGCGAGATCGGATCTGCCTCAGCCAAGGAAAGGTTGCCGAGTTGATCGGCGACAAAATCAAGGCTCCCGAAGGTGATGGTGTCTCCATTGGAGAACTTGTCGCCCTTGACTCCGTTGATGGGATCCATCGAATCTGTTGATGAAGAACTCGCCGGTCCCCTACCTGGCGCGCCAACTGTCGATGCTTTGCACCGGCAATAATACTATGGGGGTACTCGGCGACCTGGAATTCGGTGGATTGCAGAGGAACACGAGAGAGTTATACTGGTTCAGGCCCTCAATGTGAGGTAATACCCTACGTCCAGTTGAGGTGTTATTCCTCTGAGGTAGATTTGTGATCAATGATCTGGTCTGCCCTCATGGGGCGCCCTGCCTCCCTTTATATACTAGGGGACAGGGGTACATGGTAAGAATCCCAGTCGGATACGACCAAGGGATTTCCTTCTTAGAGATAGAATCCTATCCGACTAAGGCTATGTTTCCTTATTGTACAAGGCACAGCCTGCCGGGTGCTATCTTATCTCTAATTACATGATCTGGCCCATCCTCTATCCGAGTGGCCCATGTGCTTGTAGTGAGGTACCCGGGGCCCATGGCTCCCACAGTCTGGTCTGAATAGGGGCTTGTGTTTGCACTTCCAAGTTGATGGTACCTCTGTCTGCACCAGCATTTGCAAGCACCTTTTGATTGTCTGAATCAATAATTGTACTGCTTGGATCACCCTGAAATTAAAAAGGAATACGATGCATCAATATTATGGATTTGATAAACACTAGCGATATGTAAATCAACCACCTACCCGCTAACAATGCATGCTAGTTTCAATAGGCAATACTCCCTCCGTTTGAAAAATATAAGGTTTCTTTTTTTTTGCAAAGTCAACATTTGAAAATTTTGACTAATAATTAAACTAAAAATATATGTGTTTAATATTATGCATATAGTATCATTATATTCATATTTGATAACATTTTCGTATGATGTTAAATTTATGGTTGTTGATGATATATTATAAAGAAACTAATAGTCAAAGAACAATGTTGGAGACCGTGTAGAAATCTAATATGACTTATATTTTCAAACGGAGAGAGTGTCGTTTTCCAGTAAAAAAGACAATAGTTGATCGACATCCCATCCTTGTGTTACCTCTCTATGATATTCTTGCAAACCGCTCACTTGGATCATGTCCAATGCTGAATCAAAGGTACATACATTCCTTAAAGTAATTTTTCTTACATTCTAGAATGTTTCTATGTCGATATAATAGAAAAATGTTTCAACATTAGAAGGGAGATGGAGATTTGTCCCATAACCTAAGTCTTTTTAACTTTTAGAACTCATTGGTTGTGTGCCTTTTGACAGAGGCCGGAGATGTGAACCATTTCCACTGCTTCAAAAAAAAAAAGCACGGCAACATAATTAGAGCCCTAATTGCATTTAAACCTATAACTTTTAGGGCATCCATAGTGGTGGATTCAAACCAATAGATGAAGTGGGTCCCACCGTATATTAATTTGGTTTGGCCCTATTTCCTATAGTATGAAAATCGCTTTGTGTGGGACCCATGCACAATTGTAACAGTCGGGGAGCAAATAGTCTTCTCATAAATAGCCGAATTGTTTTGATGACATGGAGACATCAATCAGCTGAAATTAACTCCTTAGAGCTGTGCTCTAACGGCTACATGCCATAACAATGCTTTTGTCAATCCGTGGCTCTTTGTGACGTACTCCGCCTAACTAGCCAACTTGCGCTAGGCTTGTCTATGACTATAGTTGAGTATGTCTGCTATATCTAGTAGTTTGACACTTCAACCTTTCATGGTGGTAGGAGGAGGGAGACAGAATACATGGCTGACAAAGAGAACTCTCGTCTCCGCATGTGGTCAAGATGAGAGCATTGTGACCAATGACACAAATGAGTTGAATGTGAAGGGGGAAAAGGCACTCATGTTTTTGGAATCCTCATTCCCATCGGGTTTGACCGAGTATTCAATTGGCTAGTGTTGCCAGTGTGTTGTGTGTGCAAACAAATTAATGTTCGCAAGGATGAGTTACATAAATTACTAAATTTTTACTACAAAATACGCACTCATAGATTATGGATCATTTGAAGGAACCTCACCTAATAAACATTGGGATTAATGGTCCTCGGTGGCATAGACATCCGCCATATTGCATCTGATATATCAACATAAGTGTGACTTGGATACAAGTGCTTCCAAAGATTCACCCAAAATCTTGGAATGGTATAGGAAGCAAGTATATATTCATATCATAATGCACCCATTCGTATTTACTTATTTAGTTAGTTCCATATTTAGCATAGATCAATGCTAAACAAGATCATGGCAATGATCATAATGCACCCATTCGTATTTACTTATTTAGTTAGTTCCATATTTAGCATAGATCAATGCTAAACAAGATCGTGGCAATGAAATGGTTGATTTGATCTAAGGCATCATGCTTGAGCATCATAGCGGAATATTGGATGGCATACTGAACCCACATGGCTCACCGGATGTGCGCTCAAACGCATGCGTGTTGTAATATTGCTTTTGTTAGCCTATGTGTCGTTGTGACATGCTCTGCTTAATTGTTGGTTTGTGCTAGGCATGTTTATATTTGTAGCTAGTATGCCTTCTATATGTGGTAGTTCGATACGCCTACCTCTCAAGGCGGTAGTAGGAGGAGGGAGAGGGGAGACATGGTTGATAAAGAGAGCTTTTAACACCGTCGGTGGTCGAGATGAGATCAACTCTGCATCCAATGGCACAAATGATTTGAATATGCGAAGGGGAAGAGGCATTTGTTCTTTAAGTCTGCTCATTCCCATCTAGTTTACTCGAATATTCAATTGGTCGATGTGGCCAATATCAACTGCAGCATGTGTGCACACAAATTAATGTTGGCACAATGAGTTACAATAGTTTTTTCTATACAATACAACTCATAAAATTTGGATCATCTGAAGGAACCTCACTTAAGAAACATTGGGATTAAAAGGTCCTCGGTGACATACACATCCACCATATTACATCTGATGTATCGACATGAGTGTGACTTGGACGCAAGTGCTTCCAACATTTTAGACAGAATCTTGGAATGGTATAGGAATCAAGTATTCTTATCATAATGCACTCACTCATATTTACTTATTTAGTTCCATATTTAGCATTGATATGTACTAACACAAGATCATGGCAACAACATTGTTGATTTGCTTAATTCCGAGGCATCATCATTCGAGCATCGGAGTGGGACATTACGATGGCTTACAGTACAACCCACATGACTCACCGGAGATGCACTCCAACAACTGCATGTTGTAACATTCCTCTTGTTAGCCCATGTGTCAATGTGACGTGCTTTGCTTAACTATCGATCTATGCTAGGCATGTCTATGTTTATAGTTGAGTACACCTGCTATATTTGTTAGTTTGATACTCCGACCTCTCAAGGCGTTAGGAGGAGGGAGAGAGGATACATGGTCGAGAAAGAGAGCTCTGGACTCCGCGGGTAGTCGATATGAGATCAGCTTTGCATCCAACAACACAAATTAGTTGAATGCGAAGTGGTAGAGGCACTTGTTCTTTTAGTCTACTCATTCCCATCTGGTTTACCTAAATATTAAATTGATCGGTGTGTCCAATATCAAGTGTGGTGTGCTTGTGCAAACAAATTAATGTTGCCAAGGATGAGTTACATAAGTTACAAAAAAATTCTACAAAATACAAATAACAAAATTTGGATCATTTGAAGGAACCCTTCTTAAGAAATTTTGGGATTAAAAGGTCCTTGGTGGCATACACATCCGCCGTATTGAATCTGATATATCGACATGAGTGTGACGCAAGTGCTTCCAACATTTCACCTGAAATCTTTGAATGGTATAGGAAGCAAGTGTTCTTATCATCATACACTCGCTCAATATTTACTTATTTAGTTTCATATTTAGCACTTATATGTACTCGTAACACAAGATCATGGCTACGACATGGTTGATTTGCTTAACTATAAGGCATCATGCTTGAGCGTCGTGGTGGAGGACTGTGATGGCGTACTAAGCCCACATGACTCAATGGAGGTTCACTTGAACATCCGTATATTGTAATATTGCTCTCGTTAGCCCATGTTTCAATGTGGCATGGTATGCCTAACTATCGGCTTGCGCTAGGCATTTCTATGGCCATAATTGAGTATGTCTGTTGTATATATTCAATAGTTCAATATTCTGACCTCATAGTGGAAGTAGAAGGGCGGAGAGGAAATACAAGGTCGATAAAAAGAGCTCTTGACTCTGTCGGTGATTGAGGTGCGAGCTTTGCATCCAACGACATAAATGAGTTGAATGCGAAGGGGAAGAGGCACTTATTTTTTGAGTCTGCTCTAATATTCAGGCCAGTGTGGCCAATATCAAGTGCGGCATGCATGTTGGCATGATGATTACATAAGTTCTAAAAACAACTAATAAAATTTGGATTATTTGAAGGCACCTGACTTAAGAAACATTTTGATTAATGGTCCTCGGTGGCATACACATCCGCCATATTGCATTTGATGTATCGACATGAATGTGACTTGAGACAAGTGCTTCCAACATTTCACCCAAAATTGTGGAATGGTATAGGAATCAAGTATTGTTATCATAATGAATGAACTCATATTTACTTATTTAGTCCTATATTTAGCACTAATCTGTGCTAACACACAAGATCGTGCTAATGACATGGTTGATTTGCTTAACCCCGAGGCATCATGGCGAAACGTTGCGATGGCTTTACTCTACCCACATGACTCACCTGAGGTGCACTTGAATGCTTGCATGTTGTAATATTGCTCTTGTTAGCCCATATGTATCTGTCAAAGGATGAAACTCCGACGGCGGGGAGTCGGGAGACCCCTCTTTGAGGTTCGGCCAGGAGAGTAGTTCGCAGGCGACTACGACGTCCGGTGGAAGATAGAACGATGAATGGATGGATGGATGGATGTATCGGCACACAAGTAAGACAAGAGGAAGTAGACAGGTTCGGGCCGCACGGAGGCGTAATACCCTACTCCTGTGTGTTTGGCTATGTGGGAGAATGTGGTTTGCTGTGTTACAAGGTGAGCTTAGCTCACGGCCGGAGCCGAAGAAGAAGAACAGTAGCGAGAGTGCGAGCTAGAGAGCCGGTCCTAGCCAGAGAGCCCTCGGCGGTTGCTAATGTTGAAGCTTGCTTGCCCTTTCTGCTCGTCAGCTTGGATCCTCCTTTATAGAATTAGGGGACTCCACAGTGCCGAGTAGCCCCGAGAGAGAGCTTTTCTCACTATGTCTTGTCGCATGCCCGTGGCCGCCTGCTGCGCCGCGCCGGGGGGGCGTCTAGTCGCCACCTCACCTGCCTGCTGGGCCGCGCGGGAGGCATGCCGGGTCGTCCGGTCGTTCGTTGTGGGCGGCTGGTCTAGTCGGTTCCTTGCCAGGCTGCTGCAGATGGCTGCGGCGGCGCTCCCTATTGAGAGGTGAGAGTGCACGTCGTTGTGTCTTTGACTGCTGCACAGGCACGTGTCCATGTGGGGCCATCCGGAGGTGCCCACGCGTGGCGGAGCTGGCGACAGGGGCTACATGCCCTGTCGCCTCGCCATTAATGCGAGTAGTTGGCAAGTTGGTCCACCGAGTTCTTCGAGTGAATCGGCCCCCGGGGCCGAGGCGATCAGCACCCGGGGCCAAGTCAGTCGGCACCGGGACTGGGGCGATCGGCACCCGGGACCGGGGCGATATGATAGTGCCCCGGGGGCGAGGCCCGGGGCCGATGACGAGATGGCGCCCGGGAGCGAGGCCCGGGGCCGATGGCAATGCCGCCCCGGGGCTGAGGCCGATGGAGATGGCGCCCCGGGGGCGAGGCCTGGGGTCGATGGTGCCCCGGGGCCGAGCGAGATGCCGCCTAGGTCCGGGCGGTGCTCGGGCCCCGGGCACTTAGTGGGACGGCGACCGTAGCCGGCCGTCTCTTGTGCAGAATGTGGGCCCGGAGGAGCTGACGTGGCCGGAGATCCACGCGTCCCCGCAGAATGTGGGACCCCCAGTCCCATTTCGCCGACAGTATCATTGTGACATGCTTTGTCGTACTATCAGCTTGTGTTAAGCCCGCCCATGGCTGTAATTGAGCACGCCTGGTATATCGTGTATTCTGACATCCCACGGTAGTGGTAGAGGAGGGAGAGGGAATACTTGGTTGAAATAAAGAACTCTTGGCTCCAGTGGTGGAGATGCGACCTTTGCATCTATCGGCACCAATCGAGTTGACTGCAACAGGTCAAAACAAGCAGTTGTTCTTCGACTTTGGTGTTCCCATTTGGTTTGCCCGAATATTTAACAAGTGTGGCCAAGTTGGATGGTGTGCTATGTGTACAAGTCTTACCAAGGATGGGTATCCTTGTCCCCTTAGGCACATCTGTACTCCTACAAGGCTTTTTGGGAAAAGGGGAGGTGGTGGTCCCTCTTCTTTCACAGTCAAGGCTAACACATAGGCAGAGCCACAGAGGGAACTAACAAAGGTGGAGCTTTGCAGAGACAAAAATGAGGTCATGGTCCCTTCTAGCTTTACAAGAATTACAATGAGGTCATAGCCCCTGCTTTACATAGTTCTTTTTCCACATTTGGCCCCTCAGATCTATAGGGGAAGCTCCACAACTTATGACTAACAATTAAATCGTGTATTTTTGTCGTTGTGTACATGGTTTGTTTGCCCAAGCCCCTATTTACATCAAGATTTGACATCATGGGTAAAGTTGTTATATCATCAAAATATCCAATGTTAAAATTGAACCTTCTAGATACCTACGTTCCATTCTGGAATTTTCTATCCAATCCAGAACTTCTAGCATCGGAATAATTTGGGACAAAGAATCCCCACTTGGAACTTCCGATATCCGAATAATTCGGGACAAAGGAACCCCACTCAGAACTTCCAAGTTAAGTTGGTTTCACAACTTTTGAAAAGATTTGAGTCGGTTTTGGATAGATTTGAAGCCAAATTCTAAGGAATTTTGACCCAGATACAAGGCAAGACCACCCTTCCTATAAATATAGAGGGCCAAGCCCAATTGAAACCCCCAACAAACAATCGATATTATTTTTTATCATTTCTTTTATCCCTTTGCTCTTTACCCTTCCAACGCTAAATGGTTATTTGTTTTTGTAATGCCCCGGTTTTTAGGACGTTAAAAACTATTTTAGTAAAAACCCTAATTTCAAAAATTTTTGGATTTTTGTGTGTGCTTAAGGATTAAGTGCCGTAGATCTCAGTTTAAATCTCCTTGAAACCCTAAAACCTTGGTCCGAAACTCTCTCCAAATTCCGGGACTCGAATTTTGCAATTCGACTGTCTATAAAATTCCTTGGAAAATTCAAATTCGAATCCCTTCTGAAGCCTTTGATTAAAATATTCTTATTTTGCCCCTCCCAAAAATTCAGGTTCCCTCGAGAACTCCCTTCCCAAAATTGCCAAATTTATATATTTCTAAAAACCCTAAAATCCCAAGAATTAAATTCAAAAATATATATTCTTCCCAAACCCTCCCTAAATCTCTCTCAAATACACACACACACACACACACACACACACACACACACACACACATATATATATATATATATATATATATATATATATATATATATATATATATATATATATATATATATATATATATATATATATATATATATATATCAGAGCCCCTATTGAAATCTCTTTGTTTGAATTCCTGAGAATATTATAAAGCCAAGCATCCAAATTCCAAATAGCCTTTCAAATTCTCCAAAAATCCCTCAAAACAAATCCCTAGAAAAAAAATTGAAGCAACACTATGCCTTTGGGCCGTCCCCATTCCTTTCTCTCCCCTCGGCCCACTCGGCCTCAGTCCCCCTCCCGAACGCGTGCCTCACCGACTGGCAACCAGGCCCTGCCCGGTAGCCGCACACCGCACGCCACACTCGCCCACCTCCTCGCTGACGGTCGGGCCCCACCGACCAGTCACTCACCCCGCTTGCGCATGTGGCCGCCGCGCTAGTGACGCTAGCGCCTCGGCCCCAGGCCCACCAGTCGGCGCCTGATCCAAGCGCCGTGGGCACCATCCTCTCCCCGAGCCATCGGTGTTGTTGTCAACAGCCATCGTCGTCTTCCTCCTCGTCTTCTTCTTCCCTCTGTCTCTCTCTGCTCTCTCTCTCTCTCTCTCTCTCTCTCTCTCGATTCTTCTTGGCTCCCCCGACATAGGACGCCCATGCCCATACCCCCGTGTCTCGGCAAGCTTCAAGGTCAGAGACGCACCTCCTGTTCGGTCTCATCCCCATCCCTGTTGTCCTTCTTCCCCTCTCTCACAACAACCCGAGGAAGCAGGGTGACGCCAGCCACAGGAGCTCGGCATCGCCGCGTCCCATCAAGCTAGCCACACCTTGCCCAGCGTGCTCCACTGCCTCTATGAGCCGTCGCATAGCACCGCCTCCCGCCTATAAATAGGCCCTAGGCCCCCGCCGTTGCCCCACCCAGAGCTGCTCCCTCCGCCGCACATTCTCTCTCTGCCGCCGCCATTGCCTCTCTGGCCCGCCCAAATCCCGCCACTCCCAAGCATAATCGCCCAAGCCGCCATCACCTTTGGGTCCCTCGAAGTCCCACGACCTCCCCAAACTCCACACCAACACCCAAGAGCCACGGAGGCCGAAACGCCTAATTGGGCTAACTGCAGCTCCGTCATTGAAACCAATGTGAGCTCAAGCTCGATTCCGAGCTAGTCCGGTCAAGCACAGCCATAGCATCATCCCTGGTGAGCTCCCTCTCTTCCTCTACCCGAGTACCAAAGCCCTTCCCTAACCCCGCAGCCAGCGACCCCGTTTCCCCGTCACCGACGCCATTATCTCCTCTCCGACCTCGGGACCTCGTCGCCCACCACCGTCGACCACCATCCACGCAATCCGAACCGTCCACCTCCTTCACCGTCTCCCCCTCTTTCCATTCCCGGGCTCTATTTCCTCTCCCTCGGTGCCAATCACCGGCGCGACCATGGCCGCCGTGCGCTGTTGATCTACCCGGCGGGCCTCCGGGTGCCCCGGGCCATCACTGTCCAGTGGACCCGACTGCCTAGTCCCTCCCCTTTCACTTCCACGTGGGCCCGGTCTAATTTGAAAGCTTAATTAAATCCCAATCCAAAATATGTCCCTATGACATGTGGGCCCACTCGTATTAATCAAGACATGCCCCATTGACATACGGGCCCCACTAATTTAACTAAAGAACCACTTACACGTAGGCCCAACTATTTATCCTCTCTCTCTCCCAACGACAGTGGGCCCATTTAATTAATCCCCTAATCAATCCCCTCTCTCCCTGACAGATGGGCCCAACACAATTAAAGACCTTAATTAACCTTTATTTCAAATATGTGTCACTTACATGTAGGCCCCTGGTCAGGCTCCCTCTCTCCCTTCCACTGACATCTAGGCCCCATCCATTTCTCTCCCCTCTCTGTATCAATGACATATGGGGCCACCCTGTCATCCCTCTCTCTCCTCCCTATGACAGGTGGGCCCCGCTCTCTCTGAGACATTGACAAGTGGACCAGCTCTTTAGTTTCTCTCTCTAGTCATTGACAAAAGGACCCCACTTGTCAGCCATTGTTCCCAAAATAATTCTTCTTCCAAAAATCCAATTAATCCTTTTTTTATTCCAGAAAATCATTAAAACTTCAAAAATCCCTATCTTTTAATCCGTAACTCCAATTGACCCCATTCAAGTCTCCAATTTTTTTCTACAAATGAGATCTACCTCATGGTACTGTTAGTTATTAATAATAGTACTTTATTTTTAGGGTTTTGTGTATTTTTCTTTCGTTTCGCGCGTAATCGACGCTTTGGAAATTCTCTCAAACGTCGTATTTCGCGAAGTTTGAAGACGAAGACTGAGGCAAGTCACTCCTTGACCATATTGCTCCTAAATAGGATATTGGTACCCTATTCCTTGTCGCTCCACCCCGTGGTACCTCGGTGACCGTGCTCTCTGAGCATGGATTCCGATGGTTCCACCTCCAGCACAACTGTTTGTCGATTTGGGAAAAATAGGGTTCTAAAAGGTTTCAAAACCCGACATGTGATGTCGGCAAGGTTGCGAAACAAAATTGATTGCGAAAATCCATGGTGCAAAGTGATCGCATATAAGGTTTCCTTGGGGAATTTCATCTGAACATCTCACAGTGCGACCACACGGGTGGAATGGGATGCCTCTGGTCGAGTAACTAGTGTTCCCAGGATCGTTTTCGGTTGCTAATAAATGTGGGATCGGCTGGGTGCCAAGAGGACGATATACCCCCGTCCCTGAGTATAGGAAAGGAGTTCCTGGTACTTGGTTAAGATAACCTATTTATAGGGCAACGTGTTATCCTGGGTAGGTTTTGAAAAGGCCTTGTCGTCAACCTTCCCCGCTGACGAGTGCGGGAAGTAAGCTCGCGTCATATGGGTAAAGCATGTATCCTTTGCAAAGGTTTATAAACTGTTCAAACAGCCGTGCCCACGGTTACGGGCGAATGTGAGGTGATTCCTCTAGTGTAGATTTGTTTACCAATACTTTGTAAAAGAAGTTTTGTGGTTTGGGAATCGTTACCAGAATCGGACTTAGTGGCTGCTGGATGACCTGAGTGGTCTAAAACGGGGCTGCGTGACCTGGGATGTCGTATGACATCATAGATTAGGCTTCCTGAGTAAAAGCAGCTTGTGAAATGAGTTGAGTTTATGAATCACTCGAGGATGCCTCTGAGATGAATTATGAGATGAGCTAATGTCCTGAAGAGGACGAAAGTAAAAGGAAAATAATAGAGAAAAAATGAGATTACATCCTAGAGAGGACAAAAGTGAAAATAAAGTAATAGATGAGGATACAGTGGAAAGCTACTTGAGGGCAGACACACTGAACCGCTGTCACGATCTGACAGGCGGTATACGAATACCTAAAAACAATAAAAAATCTGATTTGTCAGCTTGAGTTGTTGAAAAGCAATTCGCGAACAGGATCGAGACGAGAGACTTCTTCTAGTTACATTGAGACAACTCACACTTAGGATTTTTTTTTTTGAAAATGTTTTCAAACAAAAAGGTTTACAAAATAAACCCTAGCCTATCTTTGATAGCCTGCATAACTCACGTTTTTCGTGACTTGCTGAGTACGTAAGTACTCAATCTGTTTCTTTTCTCCCCTCATTCAGGAAGAATGAAGTGGAAGTGAAGATTAGGGTTTCTTTCCTAATTCCAAACCGTTGCTTGTGGATTGGGTTCCCGCTGTGCTGTCAATCCGCTGTTGCTGTTCTGTTTGCAGGTTGCTGCTCAGGGCTTGCCTGAAGTCGCAACTTATAAAGGTATAATATATAATTATTTAATTAGCTGTTGTAGTACATTTCTGTTGACCGCGGGTACCAGCATGGTTTTCTGGGACTGGTACCAGCATCGCGGTTCCGTGGGAGTTGGTTCACGCCAATCTCCTGCGGCGCTTCCTCTCTGGTGTCACTGTAGGTGATGACAGGGCGGAGGCGTTACACTTTTTCATCTCCATGACGTAAAAGGGTGTCCTAGGCTTTGCCGACCGAACTAGAGCACACCGGCATGCGTTTGCCCCGATAGGTCCCTTCTGGGCGAGCGTTTGATGGGGTTATATCCATACTAGAACTTCCGAGCCATTAACAGGAACTTCCGATGACAAAGGTGGAGTTTTGCAGAGACAAAAATGAGGTCATGGTCCCTTCCAGCTTTACAAGAATTACAACAAAGTCCTTTACTTTTACTATTTTAGTATTAACCAAATAGCAAAATATTCCCTGCTTTACATAGTTTTTTCACATTTGGCCCCCTCAAAATCTATAGGGCAAGCTCCGCCACTTATGACTAACAATTAAATCTTGTATTTTTGTCGTTGTGTACATGGTTTGTTTGCCCAACCCCCTATTTACAGCAAGATTTGACATCATGGGTAAAGTTATTATATCATCAAAATATCCTATGTTAAAATCGAACCTTGTGGATACCTACCTTCTATTTTGGAATTTCCTATCCAATCTGGAACTTCCTGTATCGGGATAATTTGGGACAAAGAATCCCTACTTGGAACTTCCGGTATCTGAATAATTCTGGACAAAGGAACCCCACTCAGAACTTCCGAGTTAGTTGGTTTCACAACTTTTGAAAATATTTGAGTCGGTTTTGGATAGATTTGAGGCCAAATTCAAAAGGATTCCGACCCAGATACAAAGTGGTCCTATAAATATAGGGGGCCAAGCCCATCTGAAACCCCCAACACACAATTGATATTATTTTTATCATTTCTTTTATCCCTTTGCCCTTTACCCTTCCAACACTAAATGGTTGTTTGTCTTTCGTCTCCATGACGTAAGAGGGCATCCTAGGCTTTGCCGTTCGAACCAGAGCACACCGGTGTGTGCTTGCCCTGATGGGTCCATTCTGGGCGAGCGTTTGACGAGTGTTTGAGTTGCTAATAGGAACTTCCGGTATGCTTGTAGCCGCGTGTTTTCCTACTTTGCTGCGGATTGCACACATATGCGCGATATGTGTTGGCGCAGAACCTGTTTTTTCCGTCAACATCACCAACACACAGGAAAAAAAAAACCTCCACAATGTAACGTTAAAGAGGTGGGCAGTTGACATATGATCGTTTCAGAGGAAGCCAATGCTTCTTCGTTTTGAAACGACCACTCGATCAGTGCCGGTGCGTGTATATATGCGAATGTACCTGCGGAGACGTCGTACAGATCTATGATTTATCTTCCCATGGATATATATTGTGACCCATCAGCTTCTTCTTTAATTTGCATGATACGGTTTGATCCTAAACTAAACTAAATTAAACTAACTGCACCTGTGGCTAGCTAATTCCCTTCTAGGGATCGTGTTTAATTTGGACAACCAATTGAAGTGGGCCTAAATCAAAGCTCAGCTAGGATATCATCAATGAAGCTGCTACGCACGCGCGCGGGCAGCGCTCGTATATGTACATAAAAAAATTAAAAATAATAATAATGAAAAAATATAATATTAAAAAAATTGAGTAAAATTTATACTAATAATTTTAAACTTTTATCTCTAATTTTAAAACTTTCAATTCAATTTTTGAAACTTTCAGCCCAAATTTAAAAACTATCGACTAAGAATTTAAAAAATCTACTCAAATTTTAAAATTTTTAACCCAAAATTTGAAACTTTTAATTAGATTTTCAAAACTTTCAACTAAAATCTAAAACTTTTTAACTCTGTTTATTTATGTATTATTTTATAATTAAGAATCATTAAACACTAATAATAATGATTAGGGGTGGTTAGTCCTTAACGAGGGGTACTTGCCACGCGCGGGACTTACCATACCCGCGCGGGTGTACTAGGGCTACCCGGATATCATATTATATATACTATTCATTACACGGTTGGTTAAGGCCCACACACCTTGTTTTTATTTATTATTATTTTTCTAGGACGCTCTCTAATTAATTAGACAATGTATATGTGTATCGTATTTGTTGTAGGTGACCACTTATATCCGTTTTGCTTCTATTTCTTCAATCATATACATTGTCTCCAAAAATCATGCAGTAGCATGTTAATGTAAGCAGTGTATATATATGTATATATGTATATATGTATATATGTATATGTATATATGTATATGTGTATATGTATATGTATATATGTATATGTGTATATATATATATATATATATATATATATATATATATATATATATATATATATATATATATATATATGTATATATATATATATATATATATATATATATATATATATATATATATATGTATGTATTCACAAAATAAAATGCTGATGCATGCAGTTACCTCGTGTTGCGGTTGCGGATGGTTCGGAAGGGAGAGGCTGGTGTCACGGCCTGCTTGTTGGTAGAAACAGACACTAGCAGCAGCATGTATGTCAGTGGCAGCAACCTTGTGCTTGAGCTGCTTCTTCTGCCTCTCCTCCTCCGTCGCATGTGGCGGCTGCATCCCTCCTCGGCCACTAGCTGCACCGTCCATGTCTTGCACACCTACGTTCTGCTGGCTGCCAGTCTCTCTAGATTAAGGATAATATTTGTGCCGTCAGTAAGCTAGTCAGGCTTTAAAAGACTATAATAATAAACAGGACCATATTAGACTACCCAATCATCATGTTTAATTAACCACTTAATTATATAATACACTTGCCTTTTTCTAACTTCAAGTGAGTTTTGTTGTAAACCAAAATTTCATCAGACATGAGTGCAGAGGGATATAATATATATTGGTTAAACAAAACATCCAGATCTCTGCCTATACGTGGAACAAATGATGAATATACCCAAAGCTGGCCTTGCAGGGGAAAAAAATCAAACATAAGGATTAATTATTGTTTGAACGCAACTCAACAAAAACAGCACAAATCATCCAGATTTATTTTTTTAAAAAAAAAAGAGCAGCAAGATCTCAGAAAAGGGGGCAAAAATGGAATCATGAAGATTTTTTTTTTAAGAAAAAGCACCCAGCTAGATCTGAACAGAAAAAAAAGAAAAAAAAAGAGATATCCGGTCGGCCGGTCAAGATTTAATTAAAGACCAATATGAATGTTTTGATCGATCGATCGAGAGGATTACATGGAAATACAGATCCATGGATAGATGAAGTACAAATAAACGGATGGACGGACGGATCGATGGATTCACGTCTTACCTGCAGGCTGAAAGTAGCTACATTAGTACCTAGTACAGAGGAGAAACGGCGGCTGGCTATAGCAGCAGCAGCAGCACAGTCGTTCGAAGCTAAATGAATCACAAGGGTGGCCGGCCGGTGTGTGCACAGAAACGAAACGAAATATATATGGAGGTGTGGAAATGAGAGCTAAAAAGAGAGAAACTTTGATGCTCACCCTGTGAAAGAGATAGATAGATAGATAAATAGATATATAGCCGGAGCCGACACTACCTGTGGTGAGATCGACGATGACTCAAATGCAAACTAGAACGCGTACACACATGTTTAGTACTTGCCCCCTTTTTGCTATATATATATGCTAGAAAAAAGAATACAAACTAATTAAAGACCGAGCGAGCGAGCGAGCATGCATGCATGCATGGCGTGAGCTACATCAGCAGAGAAGTGGACGGAGGCTGGCTGTATATATTGCCAGATGTATACCTGCCTACGCAAAAGGAAAGGCTGACGCTGGCGTGGTAATTAAGCAATATACATATTACAAACACACTATGACGCCAACCTTTTCGTTTCTTTTCTTTTCTTTTGATTTTGGAACAGCTAGCAGCCCAAAGCCAGCCACCAATGGCCAGATACAAACAATATTTAACAACTCATCATCATGCATGTCAATCGCTACCGCTATTTTCTTTCTGTTGCAGAAACGACAGCAATTAAAGTTAAACGCACATATTGCTGGTGACGATTCATTCATTATTATTTCTTTCTTGATTTATATATCTCACAGGAATCGGAGCATGCAGCAATGTATATATGCCAGGCTAGCTGCATCCCATATATATGTATACAATATGATATATTTACTCTAGTATATAGAGTACGTATATCTGGCTGTGAGTTACTAACGGGGTGTTCGCAAGTCCAGTGGGACGGCAGTTTCTTTTCTTGTTTTTCGCGTGCATGTTTTCCAAAACGATAAACGGTGTGTTTTTTTAAAAATTTTCTATATGAAAGTAGCTTAAAAAAACAAATAGATTTATTTTTCAAGTTTTTAATAGTAAATACTTAATTAATCAAGCGCTAATGATGCTTCTTATTTTACGTGCGGTTTATTTAAGGTTTAAAAGAGACAGTGCCTAACACAGTGTAAGTAGTAATTAAAACTGTCAGTTTCTTTGCTGGCAACGATTTGATGTTTATATATCAAGCAGATCATGCTATTGATCAATTAACCTTATCTGTTTTCAATCGGATTTTTTTAAAGAACCGGACGGTGCCAATTTCTTTGAATATAGAAGTCTACAGATTCAACCCCTAAGGGCCTGGTAAAACTATACAGGGTTGTACATACTAATAAACAAGCTCAGCCAAAAGCTTCACCCTAGCAAGCATCCATGTTCCTTGATTTTTGCAGAAAGTTTTCTCTTAAGAGTACTTGTGTTGAATATATATATATAATGGTTACAGTTTAGGGTTTAAAGTTGTAGTATGTATTAGAGTAGAGTTAGAGTCAAATTCTGTCCTAGAACTCTCTTAAACAGAGATGCAGATCTGTTGTAACCGTATAACGACTTAGCAGAAGACGACGAGAGGGAGCGGTTAGCCGGTGTCGTACCAGTCGAGAGTCGTTGTAATTCTGATACGCTGTAATTATGTTGGATTCGAGAGAAGCGCATGTAATCAGTTTCTTGGGGATATAGGCTTTAGTTTAACCTCATTAACAAATATCGTATCTCGATATCATCATCGTATTTGGATATCTAGTGACAACCCGAATCCTGATTCCAGCCGTGGTCCTGTCACATATTGTGATCGTGGTAGCCCTAGCGAACAAAAGCTTATATGGTTCGTCACACAGGACGTTTCCATGCCGATCCATGTGTTTCTCGGCAACCTCCGTCCGTGCCATAACCATCGCACCTGTAGGGCTCTTGTGAATTTCTCTAGGTTTAACACATCCAAGCCCCTATAATTAGTTAACGGCATGTTTTTGTCTGGTTTACCTTGTACTTCCCCTATAATTAGTTAGATATGTCGCATGAGAAATGAATTTTGAATCATATCAATTAATATATTATAGGATAGATGTGAGTATGCATGACCCTGGGTGATCGTCAACTGGTATATGCAGGTGTATGGGCTGGACTGCATGCCGGGTGTATCCATGTCCAAATGATCCTCCCATCGAACGTTACCGCTATAGGCGCAAAGGCTGAGGCTGGCGTACGTGGTAATAATTAAGCGAGCGTCTGATATACACACATACGACGCCAACTTTTTCTTTCCTTATTTTCTTTTTGATTTTGGAACAGTAGCGCTAGCAGCCCAAAGCCAGTACCCAGATACAAACAAATATTTAACAACTCATCATCTTGCATGCATGATCCGTGACGATGTATAGTACTCCTTAGAGAATGAGGTTTAGTGAATGATCTCTGTTAATTCCTTGAATGAATTAGACCGTAGTAGTATATATTTATACTGTATAAAGGGGTGTCTTTTGGGAAGAATTATGTCTCTTCAGGAGAAGATACGTCCCTCCGTGTGGCAGTTTCCGGGAGAATTAGATCATATGTTAATTGTGTTATAACACTCTTTCTTGATCAATTACCATATGATAATCATTCTTGAGTCATCACTTAAAAAAACTCATCGAAAAACCCTATGGGAAAAACTTGAGGATAAACAATTCTATAGATATGCCATAAAAACTCCTTTAAAACCCAGTGAGAAATATAAAGAGAAAATGATATGACATATATATGAAATCTTTCTGAGAAAACCTAATATAAGAAAAAACTCATGGGAGAATTACTATTGATTATAACTATTGGGTTATAGTTTAGTATAACTTCTCTAAAACCATATAGGAAAAATATGAGAAATTATTATATATCATTGATATCTCCTCAAAAACCCCTGTGAGGAAAATAGAGATATGATATATTTATTTATTTATTTAAGCTGTTATATTGCCTCATTAAAAACCTCTACTAAAAAGGGAAAAAAAGTACAATATTTGCTTTGGACAGGTTTAGTCTAGGAGATTACTCACCCTGACTCTTGCAAATCACAGAGTCGTCGCATACCAATTTCTTAAATATATTTCTGAAAAATAGAAGTTAGTAAGGACTTAGTAAATAAGTCTGCGAGATTATCGCAGGATTTAGTTTGCAAGATACTAATTTCTCCATTTTTCTTGTAATTGATGCGAGAAAAATAGTTTTGGGGCAATATGTTTGGTGATATTGCTCTTTATGTAACCTGTCTGCATTTGAACAACACAAGCAGCATTATCTTCATAGATAATGGTAGGTGATTCAATAGAACCAATACCACATGATTGTTGGATGTGGTTAATCACTCTGTGAAGCCATACACATTCACGTGATGCTTCGTATAAGGCAATTATCTCAGAATGATTAGTGGATGTAACCACTAAAGTTTGTTTAGAAGACTTCCATGAGATGGTTGTTCCATCATGTAAGAATACAAGGCCGGTTTGTGATCTGGCATTATGGGGATCTGATAGGTAGCCAACATCAATATATCCTATAAGATACATATTTTTGTTTTTATTAAAAAACAAACTGAGATCTTGGGTGCCTTGGAGATATCGAAGGATATTCTTTACTCCCACCCAATGGCGTTTAGTTGGAGCTGCGCTATGTCTAGCTAGTACATTTACTGCAAATGCAATATCCGACCGGATGCAATTTGCAAGGTACATTAGCGCTCCAATAGCACTAAGATATGGAACCTCGGGTCTCAATATCTCTTCACCTTCATCTCGAGGTCTAAAAGAATCTTTCTCTCTGTCAAGAAATCGAACAACCATTGGGATTTTCGATGGATATGACTTGTCCATATTGAATTTCTCCAATATTTTTTGGAAGTAGGCGGCTTGATATATAAGTATGCTTTTTGGAAGGTGCTCAAGTTAAATACCTAAGCAAAATTTGGTTTTACCCAAATCCTTCATCTCAAACTTCGTCATTAAATGATTATGTGCCTCATCTATATCTTGTGTGTTGCCAATGATATTTAGATCATCAACATACACTGAGATTATACAGAATCCTGTTGAGGACTTCTTGATGAATACACATGGGCAATCATCATTGTTGGAGTACCCTTTTTTCAAAAAGAACTCACTTAGTCGGTTATACCATATTCTTCTCGACTGCTTCAAGCCATATAATAACTTGTTAAGCTTTACACAATACACATTGCGGTTTGCGTTTGGATTCTATTGGGAACCTTCATGTATATGTCCGAATCCCTATAAAGATATGCTGTCACTGCATCCATCAACTGTAAAGATAGATGATTTTGTACTGCCAGAGATATTAGATATCGAAAAGTGGTTACACTCATTACTGGAGAATATGTTTCATTGAAATCAATGCCGGGTCTCTGCATGAACCCTTGTGCTACAAGTCTTGCTTTATATCTCACCACCTCATTGTTTTCGTTCCATTTTTAGACAAAAACCCATTTGAATCCGATAGGGAATGTTTTGGGAGGTGTTGGTATCACTTTCGTGAATACATCTCTTTTCATAAGCGAGGCAATTTTCGCTTGGATTGTTTTCTTCCATTGATTCCAGTCCGAGCGCTTTCTGCACTCTACCATGGTCTTTGGATCTGGATCGTTTTGAAGGTTACTTGCAATCATTGCAAAAAAATAGTTGTTGACAATTATAGTCTTTCTATCATATGATTCTCCAGAATCAATATAATTTGTGAAAACTTCATGGACCCTGTTGACTCATTGTTATTTCCCAAAACATTTGAATCAGGGTTTTCCGATGTCCCAGCATCAGTATTAAAGTGCATTGTTGATCTGGGTTCGTGGATCCTAAGGCTTTCATCAACTTGGTGTTGATCTTCATTTACAGTATCAGAAGATTTTTTCTTCTATTTCCTTTGTCGCTTGCAAGAAGTTATATCTGCCTTGGGTGCCGTACTTTTCCCCCTCTTATTTTGAACTGGGAGTTGAATAGTTCTCGATGGTATCTCGATTCTTTCTGGCACGTTTCTAGCAGGATTATAGGATTTTGTGATACCTCTATAGCAGGTTATTTGCAATGTTTTGAAAATGAATAATTTCTGAACTTGAAGATCAGTTTCTTGAGTACGTGGATCTAATGCTGAAATGCCTTGAGCATTCCAATCAATTTCCGTATATTCTTTTTGGTACTTAAAATCTCTCCTTAATGCCAGAAAATGTTCTTCATTGAAGATACAGTCAGTGTACCGGTCTATAAACAGGTCTCCTATAAGAGGCTCAAGGTATTTTATGATTGACGGAGATTTATATCCCACATAGATACCGAGTTTCCTATGTGGGCCCATAGCAGTACGCTGCGGTGGTGAGATCGATACATATGTAGCGCAACCGAACTTCTGCAGATGGGAAATATCTGGTGGATTTCCATGTACTAGTTGTAGGGGGGTTGCTATGATAAGCAGTTGGGCGCAATTGTATTAAGTCAGCAGCGTGTAAAACTGCATAACCCCAACAAGATGATGGTAAATTATAATTTTGCAACAATGGTCTTGCTATGAGCTTTATTCTCTTAATAAGAGAGTCAGCTAAACCATTTTGCATGTGAACATATGAAACAGAGTACTGAACTTGAATTCCGAGGGCCATATAATAGTCATTGAAGGCACGATATGAGAATTCAGCAGCGTTATCCATTCAAATTGATTGAATTCAATGTTCAGGATGAAGTGCTCGTAATTTAATAATTTGATCAATCAATTTGGCAAATGCATGGCTTCGTGTGGATAAAAAATACACGTGTGATCATCGTGTAGATGCGTCAATTAAAACCATGAAGTACCTAAACGGTCCACTTAGTGGTTGAATAGGACCACATATACCACCTTAAATGCGTTCAAGGAATTTTAGTGGCTCGGCTTTGATCTTAAGGTAAGAGAGCCTTAAAATCAATTTTCCAGTGGCACATAAGGTGCACACAAAATCCGAAGATTGTAGGAATTTGTTGCTCTTAAAAGTATGACTAATTAAATTGCTGATAATTTCCCACATCATCTCTATACTAGGATGGCCAAGGCGATCATGCCAAGTTTGGAATGTGTCAATATTTTAGAAAATTACCTTATATGCAATATGTTGTACGGGCTTAATGTACGTGTAATACAATTTAGAGGATAAAGATGGAATTTTTTTAAGCACTTGTTTGCCATATCCATTGTTTTTGGTTAAGAGAAGATATTTCTCTTTGTTGTCATCTTGAGTTTCGACATGGAAACCATTCTGACAGATATTTCTATAACTCAATAGGGTACGAGTAGAATCAGAATACAATAAAGCATTCTCAATTGTCAATTGAGTACCCATTGGGAGTGTGATAGAGGCACGACCAGGGCTAACTATTGTTGCATCGCGTCCAGCGATTGTTAAAACACTTCCTTGTCTCTTTGTAAGAATCAAGAAATATTTTGTGTCCCAAAGTATAGAGTTTGTGGTGCTACTGTCCATAAGGTATAATTCCTCCTCCATTGGATTGAATCCCGTAAATCTATATATAGAAAGAAGAATTTGATATGAAATTCTTATCAGATATATAGACTATGTACAAACATTTATTCAATACTGAATATGTTCGGTACATTATTGTAGCATACTAGCTTACAATATAGATGACAACTTAGTATTATTGTAACACATGCTAGGGCATAATTAACATAGTATCTATGTTATTGGGAGACTATATGAGGTCTCCAAATAGATCTTGTGAAGCAAACTCCACAAGCATGTCGTCAGTGGTCATAGGTTCACCCTGTTGAGGAGGGGCCTCAGTGCTCTTGAGTTCCTCTAGAAACTTCTGAGAATAGCTTGCTCCACCGGTGTTGTCGGTTTGGAGGTTGAAGTGTGATTCAATCCTCTCTTCTTGAGCAGATTTGCCTTTGGCCACAAACTGAAGGTATAAGTTGATAAGATGTCTAGCAGTACGGCATTTCTTAGTTGTATAGCTGTGACAGCCACACTTCTGACAAATGTCATATTTATTTTTGTTCTTAAAATTGCCTTTCCCCTTTTGGAATTCACAAGATCTTTGCTTCCTGTTGCGTTTGCGTTTGCGTTTACCCCTGAAGTTCTTTGGATGGTTCTTATTTCCATCAAACTTCGGTTTATTCTGATCATGTATGTTCGCATGTACTTCAGGCAAGGGAGCTGTCCCAATAGGGCGTTGCTGATTATTCCTTAAAATGAGTTCATCATGCTTTTCAGCCTGAGTTATTACGTGCATCAGATCAGAATAAGTTTGGTAATTTACAGCACGTCATTGGTGCTGTAAGACCCAGTCTGCGGGGAGCATGGTAGAGAGTGTCTTCTCTATCTTCTTCGTATCAGTGGGTTCTTTTTCACAAAACCGCAATTTTGAGTAAATATTATGAAGTGCATGATTGTATGCTCCGATTGTTTTGAAATCTTGTAATTGGAGATGTGGCCATTCATAGTTAGCCTCTGGAAGTATCACAGCTTTCTGCTGTTCATACCTATTCTTAAGGGCTAATCATAGATTGCGTGGATTCTCCTCATAAAGATACTCCGCCTTTAAATCTGGATGTATATGGTTTCTTATAATATATAAGACAGTATACATTACATTAGGAGTAAAATTAGGCGGAGCTTCTCCTTCAAAAGGATCAAGTATCACTATCAACATACTCCGAGTGGCTAGGCTGACCTTGACATCCATAGCCTATGTAGGGTAATTGTGGCCATCAATAGCGAGAATCTCAAACTCTTTGGCGGCCATCTTATTCCTATATAAGAAATACCATGAATTGATTAATTTACAAGGAGTAAATTAATTTTGTATGGTAATGGTTGTAATAATATGCAAATATCTGAATACAAGATGTGTCTTGCATCCATAATAGCGTAGACCTCAAGTATGGAATATAACCCTATGGACAAGGTGTTTCGTTGCTAATGGCATAGTCTACAAAATTTGTAGTAGATGCTTTAGTCTCCATAGTTTTGAGTTATATTCATGTATATCAAAAATCATGTCTTGGTGATAAACACCAAGATTTTAAACAAGTTACCTCGTTAATTTAGGCATAATCTACAAAATTGTAGTAGATGCCAAAGGCATAGTCTACAAAAATTTTAGTAGATGCCAAAAGTTATAGTCTACAAGTGTGTTGTAGTAGATACTGTTGACATAGTCTACAAAATATTGTAGTAGATGTCGGTGGTATAATCTACAAATATTTTGTAGTAGTTGCCATTGTCATGATTTTCAATAAATAGAGAAATTTCTGGTGATATTATGCATAAGAATTCCAATGAAATTAAGTAAAATGACTTAATTAATGAGAATTCAAAATTTAAAATTACAAAAATTAATAATTTGCAAAATTTAAACATGGTCGATAATTAAATTGCGAGAAAATAAATCAACTGCAATAAAATAATAGTCCCAAAATATGCAATATGTTATTGGGAATGTACATGGACATCCACTTTGAACATTTACATAAAATCCAGCATTCATATAATTATAACAAAATTGTTACAATTAGTAACGAGTAGAGGGACTTAAACATAAAAACATAGGGTATTTTTGTGGTTTTATTTAATTAAAGGGCCGTTTTTGCAAAAAAATACCCAACCTGGGCTTGGGCCCAGGCGGCCTTTCAGCCTATCATCCTTGCGTGTGGGGGGGGGGGGTGGTGGTGGGGGAGGGATTTTGGGCCAGGCGGCTGGCCCATACTGCAGAGATGAGGGTTGGGGGGGAGGAGCAAACCCTAACTGCTCCTCCTCCCACTATAGCCGCTGCCGCCGCCCCTATCGGGAGCGGCTCCTCCAGCCGGCGCCGGCGAGGAGCCGCCTCCCCCCTTCGCGTCGCCCCTTCTCCATTATGCCGACGAGGAAGACTCCCCCGAAGAGAAGTTCCCTTCTTCCTCCTTGATGAAGCCATTGGAGGAGTTTTTGGGCATCGGCGTCGGACAGAAGAGGCCGAGACAGTGGTTCGCCGCGGCGCCAGCATGGACTCACCGGCGGTAGAGGGGGCGAGCGCCACGCCGAGCTGACATCGTCCGTCGTGGTTCGGCAAGCCGGGTCGCCGTCGCTCAGCGCGAGGTGCCGCCGGCAACGCGCACAGCGGCCAGCACAAAGGAGTCGATGACAGGCGGCATGGCCGTGGGGACGACTCGCGGCGTCGCGGTGCACCCCCGAGGCCTCACCTCTACTCGGACCGTGGGCGTCGAGACGCGGACTTCGTGCTCCACTCACAGCCAACGGCGCTTCGGCGTCGACCGGTGGCCGGTGGCGATAAAGGTGCCCGGTGAAGGAGGTGGTGCCGCAACGGGGGCCTCGTCGCAGTCGTGAACGTCGTCCACAGCAGCCCGCAAGGTGGCGGTTTCCACGGTCAGCTGCACCACCACCCGTGTTGCACTGGATCGGTGGCGTCTCAGCACGGCTTCAACACGTCAGCGAGCCTGGTGGCTACTCCTTTCTCCGGACCTACCTCTAGGACATCGACAGAGGAGATGGCGCAAATTCTTGCCAAAGGCTTCAATGGAAGAGAGAACACCGTGTATTGCTACACAGTGGTACAGATAAAGGTGAAGTTCGTCGAACTTCTTCATGGCGTACCTTTCTTTCTCCTCCTTTCTGCCTTTCGCTTTCTAGAGATTCTATGTGCTGATAACGTGTTGAGAGAATGAGTCTTAGTGAATGATCTTTGTTAATTCCCTGAATGATTACACTGTAGTAGTACATATTTATACTGTACAAAGGGGTGCCTTTTGGGAAGAATTGTGTCTCTTCAGTCTCTCCATGTGGCAGTTTCCAGGGGGAATTAGATCACATGTTAATTATGTTGTAACAAGTACAACGTCTACCTACACTTAATCGCTCGATCGCTGCTATTTTCTTTCTGTTGCAGAAACAACTGGAATTAAAGTAAAACGCATATATTGCTGGTGACCATGATTCATTCATTATATCTTTCTTGATTTATATATCTCATAGGAATGTGGGCAGCAATATATAGCCAGCAGTGGCTTAGCCAGGAACTTTTTGTTGTGTAGTCCTAGTTCACAAGTTTGCATCACATATAAAATTTTTCTCTAACACAGCAAATCCATATATAAGTACAAAATTAGTAAAAAAAAATGTGATATAAATATAGCAATATTATCTTATAACATCAGTAATCAACTATTAATTTAAGTAGCAAGTTCAAAATGTGCAAATTTTACAATATAGATAGTTCAAATACAAAAGATCTTACACATAAATAGAAGATTACAATGCCACTACCTTACTCTACGCTTGCTATTAGCCATGAAAGTATTTATTAATAAAATATTTAGTTCAAATACAAAAGATCTTACACATAAATGACAAATAGAACCATAGAGAGTTCATTAGTTCACCAGAGCACATGACTTCACATCATAGAGGCAACCGGGCAAGGGCACCAGGGCTTGCTTCTGCCTTGTTGGGCTTTTTTCTTGGGCCTGGGTGACTGCCTCTGTATGACTGGGCTGAAGTTAGGGGGATGGGGGTTTTGTGGGCCAAAACCGGGGGTAGTCATAGACCCATCAGTTGCCAAAATTTTCGTCCGTCGCTGACATTATCATAGCGTCATGCTAATGTCATACTAGAAAATCTAGAAGACAAAAGGACTCGATGGCTCCTCATCAAGGTCAGAGATTTTATTTCCGCATAAACAGAGGTGATCATGAATAGGCTAAGATCAAATTGATGTAAGATTTAGACTCCAACATTGTGGTATTAGAGCCCAAACTTAGCTGTCATGATCCCTTCATTTCATCATCCCAAATTGAAACCATTTGTGCCCTCAAAACCCAAAAATCCTTTGGCATGTGCAAATTTGGTCCAAAATTTTGTTCTTTAAGGTTCGGATTAGGGCTAACTGTGCCTAAAATAGCTACATGTTCCACTTCCAAATTCAAAATTGTAGACATGTTGCACTTTTGGCGAAATTAGACCTAAATCCCCAAATTTCAAAAACACTAGAACCTTAAATTCGCAAAACCCCCAAAATTTGAAACCCTAGAAATCCAAAATCTCCAAAATCAAGCTTCAGTTGGACCAAATTTACCTGATTGAAGCCCCAAAACCATCGGGAAACCCACAAGAAGTCACGCGGGCCTCGCTGAGAAGGGGGGACGGTCACACCGTTGCCGCACGTGGCATCTTGCCATGCGCGTGCCTCAGTGCCGCCTCGTCTCTCCATTTCCTCCTCGCGGCCATGCCGGCACCACCGTGTGCGTGCTGTAACGCCACTCCACTGACCCGCGGCGATGGACAATCGATGCTCATAGGCGGGTAACACGGCTTGGCACGGCCTCGGCTGCGTCCCCCCGCCGATGAATCGCTGGAGCCGTATGGTGCCACCACACGAAGGCCACTACATCAGACTGTCATCACCACCATACCACTCCCTCGGTTGCTCGCCGGAGAGGAATTGGGAAAGGGGAGAAGGGAAGAAAGGAATTAGGTTAGGGATTTGGGGGGGGGGGGGGGGCAGGGTTTTCTCCAGCGCGGGGGCAATCCTGGCCATCCCAGGAGAGCTTGCCGTCCCCGCCTTGCTCACCACCGCAGTTGACCAGATCCAACACACCAACTGCCTTCCCCCCACCTATGCGTATTTGGTGCACTGCTCACCGCCACCGCGCCTCCTCGATGCAGGCTGCCTTGAGTCGCATGTTATGTTGTCATTGTCAGCGAAAATAGAGTTAAATTATATACATTATGCTCTTGACAACAACTCTGATTTCACGGTTGACACTATTGGAACAAGTGAATCATATGAAAATGTTCATTAAAAAATCCCATATAACCCTACATAAACCATTAGAAATACCTATCAATTACTAAGAGTGCTTTAGCTTCCATATCATCCCCTAATCACATTTCCCATCACTGCCTTACTCGATCATTTGCAAATCATACTATTATAAAAAAGAATAGCGTTTTTGCCGTATGTCTTCCGCTTTGTGTTCAAACTTTCGTTCGTCGCTCCCCTGGTTCTGTTTCAATTATCGCTTCATCGACGCTTCATCCACATGCGACTTTGTTTGCCTAACATGCGCAATGCGTTAGACCACGGCCTAGCCCAGTGCGGTCGACTAGCTCGTGTCGCCACACAAGAGCAGAGATCATAGTATGCATGAGTACTTCACAAACGTATTAAAAATATTGATTCTATTTTTAGAATAAAAAAACTTTATTGAAAATCGTCCTCTAATCATCTTTTCCATCGCTGTCTTACTCGGCCATTTGCAAACCACAGACCAACTATTCTCAATTTTTCTGTATTTTCTTCTCGTAGAAACGTACGGGCATTTTGCTAGTCCTATATATACGTATATGATATGCTTTCTTTATATTATATTATAAGACATTTTGACTTTTCCGCCTATGGGTTACTACTAATTAAAACTGCCACTATCTTTGCTGGCATTGATTTGATATTTATATATCTAGCAGATCATGATGCTATTACCTACTAATTAAGCTTCTCTGTACGGTTTGATCAGCACTGAATCCAAACCCATCGTCTTTGCCACGCAGCAGAGAGAAACACAGTAGGTACGACACGTTCATATGTATGAACCAAATTGCATGATCTCTCTTCTAATCCGATTGTTGGTTATTCCTTGAGTGCACGTTGAGAGAGACATCCATCCATCCATCCAAATCCAAATTAAGGAGCAGCACTAACTAGTATTTAGTGTACAGGGCATGCATACAGGATGGCCAGATCCAAATAACGGTGGCCGCCATCTCTCAGAGAGCAAGCAAAACACACAGGAGCGAGTTGGGCCGGGCCTAGTACATAATTGGAGGCCCACCCCAGCAGCAGCTAAAAGGAAAGGAAAGGAAAAAAAAAGGCTAAAAATATCAGTGGTCGTCGTGGTGCTTGGTGCAGGCGGAGGAGAGGAGCATGGAGACGCAGCGGCGCATGATGTACAGCCGCGCGCGCTGCTCCCTCACCCGCCCAGACACCGACCGCCTCAGCCCTCTCCTTCTTCCTCCTCCTCCTACTGCGACTTCCCCACCCACCGCCATCCTCCTCATCTGGTGGCCCTCCTCGTCCTTCACGGCCACCACCTGCATCGTCTTCGTCTTCTGCAGCAGCCTGTTGTTATTTGAGTACATCATCTTCCACCACTCGCCTGTAACGTCGTCGTCGTCGTCGTCCATTCTATACATCTCCATGATCACTGACAACTACTGAAAGCTTCTTCTTCTTCTTCTTGACCTCCTCTTCGGTAGTTGCTCTGCTGGCTTGTTTATTGCCAAGGTATAACTAGGAGGAGGACAAGCTAGCGGCGAACTTAGCTTAACCATGAGCCATGGCCAGTTTGGGTATTTATAGTCAGTCATACTGCAGCAACTACGATCGATCGGAGTAATCAGCAGTTTAATTTGCCACGCGTGTCTCCAAAATAGGGTTCAGCATGGGGCCGGGTTCCTTCTCTCCTTAATTCTATTGCATTGATCAGCTCAAAACGTGATTAAACTAATTAGCAGAGCATCTTGCTAGTACAATGCAATTAAGTAGAGTATCTACTTGATTGATAAGAGTACTGCTAGCAGCTCCACGGATGCATATGCTTGTTTGGATCGATCGAGCTAGCTCTCTCTTCCCCTCTCTCTCTCTATATATGCCAGGTAATTAACTGATGACTTTCTTTAGTACATCAAGTGCTAATCATTGATCATGTTGCATGTCCAAACCCAACCTTATTAGATCCCCTTGTGCCGGATCAAACATCATAATAACGTTGTATTCTTCGTCACATATAGCTAGAGAGACTTTGGCAATCGAGCAATCGTAATTAAATATGTATACATCTTGCTTGTAAAACAAATTAGTAGTACTAACTAATCTGCAAGCAACAGCAAGTTGTGTGCCAACTGCCATATCTTCATTTCGGTGTCGTCGATTCTGAAGCTAGTCAATTAGTTTCTGCAATTATCTGCAGCTTCTTAATTAAGATTTGACAACAAAACAATTTTCAAGAGAATTTAGTGCGTCAAACACACTTGCATGTTTTTAAGAGGCATGTACCATGTCCGTCCAAAAAGACTTTAATTTTATACACGAATCTAGACGAGTGATTATCTAAATTTGTGTATAAAAGTAAACTTTTTTGGGTACGAAGGTAGTATAACCTAATTTAAAAAAATTCAGTAGGTTATATACTTCCAAATACACATTTTGGGCATCTTTTTCCTTATTAATGTAGTACTCGTAATTTAAACTAGCTATCAACAAGTCAGAAGCATCAAATGGTACACCCTAGGAGCTAGCTGACATGAACCTAGGGAGTAGAGCGGAACCTTGGATCCAAGGCATTGAATTGAATCGCTACGGGAGGCATGCATGCATCTCTGCATCTTGCTGCAGTTTTCTTGTTGTTCTTGTTTTTTTTTTTTGAGAGAGTAGTGACCGTTTTCTGTTAGCATGCTTTTTGAACTGCTAAACGGTATATTTTTTATAAAAATTTCTATGTAAAAGTTGCTCTAAAAAATCAAATAAATCTATTTTTCAACTTTGTAATAATTAAAACTTGATTAATCATACGCTAATAGCTTGTCTCGTTTTATATGCGCTAAAACTATCATCTCTTTCTTTACTTCCGAACTTAGCCTAAGTCGTTTTGTCGTTTAATTTGGTTATTGATGTGATCTTAAAAATACATTTTAAATTATTGATATATTTATATGTCTTGATGAAATTGTGATTAAAACAAATCTACTCATATGAATCCTTGTGAATATAACCTAAATATTCAAAAAAAAAAAGTTATGAATGTTTAAAGTTTTTGGAGTTTGACTTGGAAAATGACATGTTTTCAAAGTCAAAACTGTTAGAAAACCGGCACCAATATAGATCTCGATAACCGAACACGGAAGCACACCATAGAAGATTTAAACTTAATGACAACACCAAGACACAATATTTGATAACGGAGTTCAGCCAAATCCTACATCTCCAGGGCACTGATTTCGGACGCTCCTCCCCGATCCAACATAATTACAGCGTATCAGTGTATCCACGACCATCGACCTATATACCACCAGCCAGTCGTCCTTCACCTATTCTAAATCGTCATGCGGTTACAACAGGTCCGGCTCTCTATTAACTAGGATAGAGTTCAACTCTAACTCTACCCTATACATATTACAACTCCAAACCCTAAACTATAACCAACTTTGTGCATCTATTCGATACAAACTCTAACAAACTCCACCTTGACGAATATACCACAACAACCTGAATTTGTTCCTTGCACGAACCTCTGTGTACCCGAACATGAGTTGGTTCCTTTTGCCGCTCACACTGAGCCGTTTAACAAGCCTACACCAGGCTCACCGCCATCAACAGACTTTGTTATCTTCGTAATTTCTTCCTCTAGACTCCACCTGAAATAGTGATCCACCTTTTCTTCTGTCATCGCAGTTGTCTTGCTAAGTGAAATTGAATTCCTCCGCACATACCCGACTCCGCGAAGATCATGTTCACCTTCGTCTTCCATCTAGACTTTGATTTTATCTACTCCATGACCAGATAACATATATCACTCATCACCAAGTAGACGAAGCCAAATTCACTAGACCAATACGAAGCAAACCCTTTCTTCCTTATCGTTTTATGAACTGAGCTAACGAATCCAACATTCAAACTTTTTGAATCCTTAGACTGAGCACCTGATTCTTCAAGAAAGTCAACATTGCCTTGAGTCACTTGAAGAATTACCACGATAGCAGTTGCTTTTCCACCTCTTCAGTGCAGATTTCCATATATCCTCATCATGTTGACCCGTAGATCTTGGATATATCCTGTACGGCCAAATAGTCCCATTGACGCTATTAACGAAGTTGACCCACTATTGCCCGAGCTCTATTGATTCTATCCCTGTTCAAAGCAGCCCACTTGGCCATCCTGAACAATACTAGGCCTACATGAACTTGGCCCGAAAAAACTGCCGGCCCAGGAAACTCCTTTTTCTTTTCCTTTTTAGTCGGTCAACCTCTAAGGCCTGCTCACCTCTATCGATCCATGTTCGCATCTTGCCCGACTACCACCGCTGCTTCTATCGCGGCGCTCCCAACTCGGTGGAAGCCCACCATGTGCATACAGCACCCGATCCCAGGATCAGTAGTCGGGTACGCACAACAGTCATCAGTGATACGACTCAGAGTTACAATAATTACATATCAGAGTACATACATATATATATATATATTACAAAGAAATTCCATCCAGGACAGACCCCGGATGGACAAAAGCATCAACAGGTAAACTAACGAGAACAGCACAGACAGGGCGGAAGCTGGATAAAACTACTCGGCAAAAGAACTCGGCTACACCACAGGCTCGGTTGGGGACTAGGCTCGAAACCTCAGAAGTCTTCGTAGTTGGCCTGGTCTTGGAGGTACTCGGCGGCAGTCGGGTCTTCGTCTTCTTCTCCAAAACCTACTATACATATATATAAACAAGGGTGAGTACTTTCGTACTCAGCAAGCCGGGAAAAGATGCCATGTCGGTCAGACAGAAAGGCTAAGGGTTTTATTTGCGAAAAACTGCCTTTAGAAACTCTTTTCTTAGCAAACACTAGTGAGTCCAAATTTTAGTTGTCGGAAAGAGGCTCACGCCTCGATTCATTCCGCAAGTTGCTTTTCAACAACTCGCCACTTAATGAATCAAGTATATCCATATCATCTTTTAAATTTGCATTTGTCGGTTCGGTGTGTCCCGAGTAGCTACAACCACTCGTTGACCCTGAGACTCGGCTACAACCAAATCATAGCCGCCGCCCTGGCTACAACGCGGGGGCTCAAACTTGCTCATCTTGCTGCCCTGGCTACAACCCGGGAGCATAAACTTTATCGTCTTCTGGCTACAACCCGAAGACTCAACTGCTCAACTGCCGCCCTGGCTACAACCCGGGGGCTTAAATTTGCTGCCTTGGCTACAACCCGGGAGCATGATCTTTATCCTGTTTACTTTTCACACACTTGCTTATGGTGCTTAGCACCCCGGATCATACAGACCCGTTTCTGGCCACACAGGCCTTCCGTCTGCTTACTCGGCAAACTCTAGACACGGTTCCCTTCCCATCAAACTTGTTCACAAACCACAGGCAAACAAATCTACGCTATGGGAATCACCTTACATCGCCCTTAACCGTGGGCACGGTTGTTCGAACAGTTCTGCAAAACTCTGCAGAGGGTGTACGCTTTACCCATCCGACACGAAACTTACACCGAGTACTGGCCTGTACCGGAAGTTCATGACAAGGCCATTTTCAAAGCCAGTCCAGGGTTATCCAATGCCAGCCAAAGGATCCACACAGGATCAGTGCTTCAGAATGGCTACAACCACCTTTAGCACCAGGGCTCACGAGCCACAACTCAGATGAGTCCACTCCAGTCGGCACTGAACTTCCCTAAACCTACAATTTACTCGGCCAAGGGCATCCCATAATGCCCGTATAGTCGTACTGTAAGATGCTCGGATGGAATTCCCAAAGGAAACGGTCCTTAATGATAATACATAGCCAAGCCACACAGGCACTGTCTCTGTATATCAAGATTTTCACAAACTTTTATTTATTTCACAAAACCTGCCGATACGCCAAGCATCGGGTTTTCCAAGCAGTTTAGTAAAACCCATTGTTTTCCCAAACGACAAACAACGTTGCGGGGCTAAGCCATTCTACTCAGCATTCGAATCCATAGATAAGATGCTAGCGTGCCATTTGTGGGGCTCTCAAAGGAGAAAATACATCAATATCCTACCAAATAAGTGCTACTACTGGGTAGGTCCATCGGTTGCGCTTTCAAACCGAGGCCGATCAGTTAAAGTGTGAACTAAACATGCATATTTTACAAACAACATAATTTTGCATATATAGGAGACAATATGATCAAAGAGGCTTGCCTTGTTCCAAAAAAGGATCCTCCTCGGCGAAGGCGGCTTCGGGGTCGTCCACCGGTTTAGGCTCTGAACAAGCAGAAAGGAAACACTGATAAGCAAGAAAGGTAAAACACCAAGAAAAAGGATTAACGAAGTAGTCGGCTGTAGCAAAGGTAGCAGTCGGCTGATCCAGGCTTGCGAACCGGGCGATAGAGCTCCAAAGCTTGAGAGGATGAGTACCTAGCAGAGCTGGCCGGTTGCAAAACAAGAGAAAGAGGAGGCACAGTTGGCCATATATATAGCCGACGTGCAAGGTTGAAGCACGGTAGAGGCTGGGCAACGGGTAGGGAGAAAAAGTCAAGATGAACTGACAAAGGATTTGACGTCCACGCAGGGATTGACTTGGGAGTCCAGCGTGGCCAGTGGAGTTGGTACGCACTGTAGCGGCGATGAGACATTAAGGTCGTGGCTAGGACAGGTTGGAGAAAACTCACTGACAGGGCTTCAGACTGACCACTGGTCCTAGCGATGCAGCAGGTTATTGTCCATCGGTCCAAGCGGTGCTGCGGGCAGGTGAAGACTGATTCTTCTCTACTTCGGTAGTCGGCGTCCAACGGGCGGGCGCAACTCGGTGAGACGATGAAACAACAGGTAAAATAACAAGGTAGTCGGCCACTTCACAGGCTTACTCGGCAGCAAGGAGGTCTGAGTAAAACAAAGGAAAGGGCAGGACACAAGGACGGAGTAGGAATCTACTCGGCTCAAGGGAGAAGGTAGTCGGCTGGCCGGGGAGAGGGAAAATGGAGGCACAGCTGACAGGATAGGAAAGGATTAAGATCCAGAAAACAAGTTTTAACAGGGAAAAGGAAAACGAGTCGTTACAGCTTCTCACACACGTAGTTTGCGCATGCGCCCTTTACGCCATCGAGTCCACCTCACCGCACCTATATCTTCCCGTGTGATGCTGCATCTCCTACAGCCGGAGCCCTACTGCCGCACAGAAGCCACCGCCCGCATGAACCGGCCCTGCTGCTGAGCAAAAGCGCCGCTGCTCCAGAAGAGGCTCGGCCGGACCTCCTCCCAAACCTCCATCGTTGCCTCCTTTCGTCAGAAGCCGCCACCACCTCTGGTCGGAGATGGCCCGCCGAGCTCCGCTACCTGCACCACTGCCCACTGCACCAAGGCTCATGCACCGGAGCCCTTCACTCGAAGCCTACAAACCGTTCCAACTTCCAATTGACCACCCGTCAATCTAGCCGCAAGCTGAAGTCGACGAATCACTACACTGTCTTCTCAGCCGCCAAACAACTTGAGTGTCATGTCTGGCCATCTCCCTGTCGAATTCAGCTCACCAAAAGGCCCGGGCCACCCGCCCAAAGTGTTCGACTTCACCGATCAAGTCGTTGATCGCCTCTAGCTTCAATCAATCCCGAGCGTCACGTCTGACCGACTCTCTGTTGAAAGTAGTTCACCAAAAAGTTCAGGGCACCCGCCCGAAGTGTCTGACATCACCAATTGGATCACTAATTGCTTCAGCCGCCATTAACTTGAGCACCATGCCTGGTCGTCTCCTTGTCAATCACAACTCCTCGAATGGTTTAGGCCACCGCCTGAAGTGTTCAACTCCACCGATCAAATTCTATTGATCGCCACCATGCTCCACCTTGCGTTAATGTCCCTCCCTGGACATTATGTGTAGTATTCGTGGTGTGGGGCACCTCCATCGCACCTCTATCTATAGATCTCCCGCAGGCTCTGATACCACTTGTTAAAAAATCGACACCGATATAGACCTTGGTAACCGAACACGGAAGCACACCATAGAAGATCCGAAATTTATGACGACACTGAGGTATGATATTTGATAATGGACTTCAGCCAAAGCCTACATCTCCGGGACACTGATTATGGGCCGAATCCAACATAGTTACGGCATATGAGGGTATCCACGACCATCAACCGGTACGCCGGCAACCAGTCGTCCCTCGCCTATGCTAAGTCACTATGCGATTACAACAGGTCCGTCTCTCTATTTAAAAGAAAGCTTAGAGCACAATTCAATTCTAGCTCTACCCTATACCTATTCCTAAACTATAATTAACTTTATACACATATTCGATATAAACTCTAACAAAAATCAAAGAGAATAGTTGGATCTCCAGCATCTCAACTCATGAGTCCAATTAACTTAGTTAGCGTGAATTACTTCCAGATAGATAACATTTTTTAATAATGAAAATGGTTTACGACACCTAGCGCTAATTTACCAGCACGTTTTGCTGGCATATAGTCTGACCATATGTTAGCCGGCAGATACTATATCATATAGAATTACCGGCAGATAGTGTGTCGTCCAACATAGTATTGATGGCAGATAGCATACCAAAATTATTTCCCGGCAAATAAGTTTGCCAAGGATTCTCAACTTTAGCTTGCAAATATCTGCCGGCAATCCGGTGTGTAGTGAGCATTACATACTTTTGTATGATCTATCCAATATATGCTGGCAATTCGAATTGTTTCTACATTTTAACCATGTGAATAAACTCTATCTCATGCCTTAATTGGCCCCGAATATTTTCTGTAATTCCTTACTTAGGACATGTGATTATTGAGCTAGATGCATGGCTGCTATCCCTAATCGAGACACACGGAGATGAGAGGGGGGACAGATGATTTGATAGTGATAGTCTTTTAATTTGATATTTCCTCCGTTTCATGATAGTTATCATTTTAGGTTATTTACCATAGATTAAGGTTTGAGAATGAAAGACCATAGTTTCTTTATTGAATGATTTATGGTTGAAAGCCAAAGGGTGGTTGGGGATAGAATAAGTAGAAATTTAAATGTGAGTTGATTGATTAGACAGTAGTACTCTAAAACTCTAAAGTACAGATAAATTTTAAATACTAGAAAGAGAATTATTTTAAGACAGAGATACTAATTTACCAAAAACAAGGCTCCTATAGAGACTATGTTTATGCTTGCAAACTGTGGTGTTAATCAGCTCAGCTAGCCTAGCAGCAATATAGATGTTTTCACAGACACACAGCCGAAAGTTTCGCACACGGCATATTGTAATTTGTGCTAATTAACATGATTAGAGAATTTGATGACTCATTTGACTACACATTGCATTGTTTAGTCTCTCCACATGCATGCATGTTATCATGCATTAGCATCTGGGTTTTAATTTGTTGGGGGTGATGTGACCATGTGACTACCTATCATAGTGCAAATGCAAAAAGGGACCTAGATACGGCAAGCTAAAGCATAGCATAAATCAGGGTTCCAACACCATGAATGTTTATGACCAAAAAAAACTTGCTTAGCTGTCTCCGCTGATAGAATATTGATGATGCACACAACTACTAGCTCAAACGACAGTTCTGGCAGATAAGTGATTTGATCATGCAAGGGAGGTGACAAAAGTGATCAACCGTCTTCTTGTCCACTTCCCAACACCAAACTCTTGCATCACATGCATAACCACCATTACACATAAAGAATAGTAGTATTACTTATTTTACATTTTTAATTTCTTGTACCCATGTAAACTTGGTTAAAAAAATGAAAATACCTTAGGATAGTTTTCTTTATTTTTATGAAAATGTGAAGATACCATCAATAGTAACAGGGGAGGATCAGGTTGTCTACGGCTATCAAAATTTGGCAACACCACCTTCAAAAAAAAATTTTGGCAACACCAACAAATGTCTATTTTACCAAAATTCGATATGAACAATATTAATCTTGACAAATTTTAGGAGTTTTTGGTATTAGCAAACCAACAGTACCAAGCAACACTTAATACACCTCCGCGGCTAAAACACGGTAATGCCAAAATCTATTTCAGATAAACCCAGCACAAAAGATATCAAGCATATATGTAAATCAGTTTTGTTTTTCTTTTCATGCATCAGTCCTCCAAAGGTTGGGCCAGATGCTCTTGGCCCAGCCCAATTCCAATTTAAGAAAATTGTTCTGCACTGAGCCCAAACGGGTCCAAAAAGCCTTATCCAATTTCTCCATCTTTCCATTAGAATTTTTACTGTTACTAATTTAATTTTTTTAAAAATTTACAAAACTAATTTTCGATTTGGGAAATTTGCAAAACTAGCCTCTTGCCGCCCTGGGCTACGGCGGTATTTAAAAACCGCCGTGGCCCAGGGCGGCGAATGGCATCCCGTCACCCGGGGCTAACGGCCCAGGCGGCCGTTAGCCACGGGGAGGCCACGTGGATTCGCCGCCGTCCCCCAGGGCGGCGAATGCATAGGACCGTCCACACAGCGATCGGACGGTCCGAATCCACGGCAAATTATTGTAACGCGCGCTAACTACTTAAAACAGTCATAACTTTCGCATACGGTCTCGGAATCGAGCAAATAAGTACTCTACGGACATCTACAGAAAATTTTACATCCGCTTCCCCTCGACTATGTCGGGTTTGTCCAAATAAATTTTGCGAAATTCGGCCAAGAAGATTGAGTTTTTGAGGTCCGAAGTTTCAGCACGGTTTTTAAAGCACACTCGTAATTTTCTACAGGCCACATCTTACATCGGTTTAAGCTGCACCTTCATGAGATTTTGCTATTCTCGTGTTGCTAGTTGAGAAAAAAATATCAAAAAAAAGAAAAAAAAATTTTGCAGAGCGGCCCCTAGATTCGGACCGTCCGATCGCTGTGCGGACGGTCCTATGCATTCGCCGCCCTGGGGGACGGCGACGAATGCAAATTGCATTCGTCGCCGTCCCCCAGGGCGGCGAATCCACGTGGTCTCCCCGTGGCTAACGGCCGCCGGGGCCGTTAGCCCCGGGTGACGGGATGCCATTCGCCGTCTTGGGCCACGGCGGTTTTTAAATACCGTCGTGGCCCAGGGCGGCAAGAGGCTAGTTTTGCAAATTTCCCAAATCGAAAATTAGTTTTGTAAATTTAAAAAAAAATTAAATTAGTAACAGTAAAAATTCTTTCCATTATCCTTCTCTGAAAAAAAGAGAAGAATTCTAGGAAAATCTCCATCCACCGGACTTCTCGCGCCGGCGCTTCGCCACCGGCATGGCCGCCGCCATATCCACCTCCGCCCTCCTCTCGCCTATTATGGCTGCGCGGCCTCTCGCGGGAAGCACACGTGAGTCTCCTCACCTCATCCTCTCGTTGAACTGTCTAAACCTAGCCGACCGGAGGCATGACGCGCGTGGTGCGCGGCGGGAGCGGCCGCGCGACGGACGCAGTGCGTCACGAGTGTGGGGCAGCCGCGCGGGGCGCTGCCGCCGTGGGCTGGGGCTCGTGGTAGTTGAGGGGGCTAGTCGCGGCCGCGTGGGGGCCGGGGCGACATGGAGCAGCGCGGGGAGGCGGGGGCCGGCAGGGAGGGAGGCGCGGCCACGGCGGCATAGGCGGGAGGCGCGAGCCGACCGGCCGAACAGAGTAAGCGCCCAGGAGCAGAGCAGAGGTGGCTAGACACAGAGCCGCAGGCCAGGCCACAGGGCTGCTGCTTTGCTTAGTTGCCTTCTTCTGATTTTTGAACAAGTAGAGATCGAGTACTCCATATTTAACCAACCGACAATAGAATTAGCATATAGAAGATGGGAGTGAGCTAATTGTTCTCCATCCCTATAGTTTTGCTAGCTTATTGGCCAGTTGGGTTTACCAGTATGCACATACATGCACGTTGCTGTTTAATTTGGTTTATTAGTTTGTGAAGCAACACTAACAATCCATCTGCTGCAATAGATGCCTCTAAACATTAATTGGCACGTTGCTGACCTGCTTATATACAGGAAATTGTAGTTGATGATCTATCTAGTGTCATATAGTTTCACAGTGTTTAAACAACTTTGTTTCTTCGGTCCTCTTTACACCTCTTTTTTTTTTGTCCTCCACCACTGCCCTCTCTGTTTGTACTATTGAAGTTTCCTGCAGCCCTTCCTTGCATCAAGTGACCAGAGTTCTCCCCCCTCCTTATTTCTTGGTTTTTGATCTCTAGTTTCGTTCGGTGTTCCGTACCAGAATAAGAGAAGGATTCCAACAATGCGGGTCTACTGTGCTGCTGATGAAGAAGGTTAGTCTTGGTAACTGCAGGTTGACAAGTTATAGGTGGTCAAATGTTGTATTTTGCATGAATCAGTTAAGAGTTTTTGATTCTTGGGTGAAATTTCTTGCAACCCAGGGTCAGATCTAGGTGGTTATAAACTTTTGATGTATTTTACACCAGAGACTACTATGCCATTTCTTTCTTTCTTTCATTTTGATAAGTACAAGTATTAATTTCCTTTCTAGGCTGTACATTGCACACCACATTTACTTTCCAAGTATGAGAGTGTGTGTTAAGTTTTAGCTTTCACACACCGCAAATGGCTGTGCATAATGTTCTGCAAAATGTGCAGCAGAAGCTCATAATGAGTCATCACATAACTCAGTGTAGCAAAATGTACATAGCCCACTATGGAACACTATGGTGCAAATTTCCCAATCATGTATCTCGTACTTAAGTAAAGTACTAAATCTAAGCAGTTCATTATGTGTTTAGGAGATTGCAGATTGAGCTTTACTTTGATCGAAGACAGACGTGTTTTTTTTCTATGTAAAACTGTAGAACTGATCCACATGACTTCATTTTGTGCATTTTGTGATTTTAAGAAGAGGAAATCAATGACTTGGGAGTCAACGTGGCACTATCCATGCTAAAATTTTACAAACGTAAGTTCGTTCTTGCTGTCTATGCAGCAATGATAGGCCTTGCCTTTTGATATCAACTATATCTCTATAACTTGCTCACTGATTCAGCCTTTATGTGAACAGGAGAAATATCGCCCTTACTACCCTCAAGCTGCCGTTATGTGCCAACTTGCAGCGAGTACTCTATGCAAGCATACAAAAGATACGGTGTTGCTAAGGGTACAATCTTGACAGCTTGGCGTCTATGCCGTTGTAATCCTCTTGGTATGTAGTTTTTCTGTTGGTTCAGAGTTCTTTCGATTTGTTTGATAGTTTCAGTCTGCACCTGCATCATATCATATTTATTGAATTTCTTGTCCAATACACAAACAGGTGGTCATGGATATGATCCCCCAAGGTGGTTTGGTGAGGAAGAGTTACCAAGGCAATGATGACTTGGTAATTACTAGAGAACGTGCATGCATGCCCTTTGGTCATTTTTCTTACAATTAAGTGTGATATTAGATAGTGTAGTTCCAGGATCTTTTAAGTAAATGCCACATAGAAATTATATTTACACAATCTTTTTTCTAAGACAGCCTTTTATAACCATCATATTCCATTGGGATCCCTATTCAATTTGCGTGTTGGCGGCTTTGTGTATGTTTGCTTTCTCCCTATTTTTGCACATTAGCGGCAACAGACTCAACGCCCAACTGGCATGTTGCTTTCTAAACCCTGTAAACAACCTTCCAATGAAATAGTCACATACATGGTTGTAAGATTTGCTTTTGTATTTGGTCAGCACCATTTTATCAGCCTTCTGTGGACTCAGACGAAGGATGAGCATTGACATATTCCTGAACATGTAAAAGTTGAAAATTTCAAAATTACCACTGTGTGTACATTTTAGGAGCACTTATAATTAAGGATGTCAAGAGGGGATATATTCTTGCACTGTATGTTTGTGGAACTGAAATATCCCAGGGTTTTGAGCAGTGCACTTCATCCTGTGTTCCACTTTAATAATTGCCTTAGGTTAGTTTATCTGATCTCCTGGCTACCATGTCTCATATATGGTGGTTGTTTGTAGGTCTTTTCCTATACAATTTAGCATATCATAGTTTGTCTTGCCCTCTCTCGTAGATATTTGATGGTATATGTTATATAGATTTGAGCATTTGCACATCAGTCCTATATTCTGATCAAACCTTTCCGTTTCAGCCCTGTTTTTTAGATAATGGAATAAACATCCCACCGCTGCACTCATAGATGCAGAAAGCCATACTTTTCAGCTATAGCTACTGATAATTTGGTGTCCCATGTTGACCTTTTCTTACCCCCTTCCTCTTTGTTTTTCTGTTAATTTTCAGACATCAGATTACATATTCACAAGGATGTCCTCCACTTCATCTTTGATCATGCAACCAGAGAAAGCAAGGATGCTCAGGAGTTTTACTGCACCTGTCAATTTCAAGGCAAACTTATATGTTAACAATGTGTCAACTCATGCCGTGCTGAGAAGGTGATCAGATGTTCGGAATTTCTGTGAGGAAAATTGTTATGACAAACGGTAAATGGCTATCTGCTATGAACTTCAAAACAACGTCTTTAGTAACAATTGTGCTCGTTTATCAGTACAATTGTGGAATCATTTTCCCAGGGATCCTGTTGGAGATGCCTTGTGGTATTATTCCCTACCTCCATGCCATGTGAAGCTTTCATTCCTCAAGGTTTATTTTATCATCAAAGACATGCTCATCTTGGTTCTGGAGCCACCCTTCTGCTCCCGTCCTATGAAAAGCAGCAAGGATCATTGAATATAATTTGATGGGAGAACAGAGGACTCTGTAATGTTGATACAGGAATCAGTCAAAACTACACCAGTATTTGATTTAGTGATGTAGCTAAGAAAAATTTAAGACAGTGAATGATGTAGCCAAGGTATTGTATACGCTCATAATGTAAAGGTAATTTGCAAATTCGATTCGCAGCTCGACGGATAAATATGTGCAAATGTCAGAACTTTGTAAAAAGGGCAGGTACAAGGCATCTTCACAACCACATGGTGAATTATGTTACTGCGCTCAGTGAGTCACTGATGCAAAAGAGAAGACAGATAAACATCTGACGCACACAACAGCAGTTGCCCTTTGGAAGACGCATCTTCAAATCATCAGGACTCAAACACATAATATCTGTAGTGGTAAAATTCAGTCAGCTTCAGAATAGAACTGTATGCAGCAGTTAACTCCAGTGTTATTCCTTTTTCTTGTCCACTCCAGAGTGAGATAAAAATTCTAATTTGCGTTTTCTTGTAGAGCTCTTGGTAAGGTCGAGGAAGATGGAAAGGATGGAGGCATCGATTCCTTCAAGCCATTTAGACAGCTCTCCTGGCGATAGATAGCATGGTGGTGTTTTAATTTTGCTGAGGACAGGGTTTGATGTCTTCCATGCCAGGCTTGGATTCCTCGGCCACCTCCTCCTTGTTGGCATATACGGCTGATGGCTCTTACAAGGAAAAATAATCAAGTCATGTTGTAACTGGAGCAATATAAGTACAGGTACGTCTCAAAAAAAATATATATAAGTACAGGTAAGTACAAGGTGTCCTTCACTTTGCATGTTGACAATGTCACTTCGTTTATAGTACTAGTAGTAATTAAAGAAAATTATGAGGCTGCTAAAATGAAGAGCACTGAAGCATTCTGTGCACACAAGAAGTGTGATGCACTTTTCTTGTCCAGATACAAGTCTACTAACTCTGGTTTTTTTATGCAGAAAAGAAGAGAGAAATTAAAGTGTCAACCAGTTGAAGTGTCCTGTGGCACCCATGCGGAGTGAGCAAAGAGGACTCGGCCCATCCACCCCTGCAGCAGCCACCGTCCATCCTCTCCCAGCAGGAAGTCCTTGTGATGGTGCGTCTTCACCACCTCCCTGACTGCATCGACGACATCTAGTCTGAGTGGCAGCTGCCGCATGCCTGCACGGTGGTTCCTGCTCTGCCACTGTCTGTACTTCTCAGGGCGCTCCACCAGGTCTGCACCCTCGCAGGCGATGGTGTTGAGGGCGTACGGCCCCAGGACGTTCTGCTCCAGCGCCAGCCGCAGCTCACTCTCCCTTGGCGTGGTGGCGTCCAGCATGTCGAACAGCGCCGAGTAATACAAGAGCGCGCCACGGAATCGCGACAGGAAGGAGGCGCCATGGTTGGCATTGGCGATGCCCTGGATGAACACGTCTGGCTGCATTCTGCTGATGTTGCGCAGTGCAACGTCCCTGGGGCTTGGGCCGTCGCAGAAGACGCTCTCGTCCATCAGAGCACTGAAGCTGAAGAGGTCATTCACCACAAGCACTTCGTCAGGCTCGATGTGCAGGTCATTGGCACCTACCGTCTCCCACTTCGCTGCTGCCACGGCTTGGAATCTGAATGGCACGCCCAACTCACCGGCGCACCTGCTGAGACAACATCCTGACGCCTCGATCCTCTGAGATGGACGGAACCCAGGCTGGGGGATGTCGACGATGGTGATCCTCACCTCCGGCGGCCCGCCTTCCCTGCTTCCCAGACGGCGGAACAGCTCTGGCCAGTGCAGCCCGCAGCGCATGCCGTAGTCGACGATGTGCAGCCTCCCCTTCCCTTCCACGGCTTGCATGATTGTCATGGAGGCGAAGATGAGCGCCACCTTCTTGAAGCTGCAGGCCGCCATGTAGAGCTTGTACACCTTGAGGAACTCCACCAGCGACATGCGCCACTGGTCCTGACACAGCCGCCTCCCGCTGCCGTCTAGCCGTGCCTCCAGCCCCTTTGCGAAGCAGTGAGCCACTCGCTGCATGGCGTCGCCTGTCGCCGACGCGTGCTGCTTGATCTTCTTCAGCAGCTCGCCTGCGCACTGCTGGTTGTCTGTCGCCATGGCCTGTGCACACTGGATCAGCAGCATCCGTAGGTCCACCACCTTGCTACTGCCATCCTTCTCCTCCTTGTTGCTCTTCTTCTTCTTCTTCTCCGCTTCATTGTCCATGTCGATGCGCAGCTTCTCCATGTCCTTGATGCATGTCTCGTGCCCGCGCAGCATCAGTTCATTCAGCATCTCGCGGGCACCAGCCTCCTCTGGCCCTGCAATCGTCAAAGCAGCTATTTTATTGCTCCTCCCCACTTCCTCCTCCAGCTCTTGCTTCTTGTCCCTGTCATTGTTTTTCTTCTTTCGTCCCCTACCATGATCATGCCTTGATACTTGATCCACCGTCTCCTCCTTTCCGAAGCTGTTGTTACTAGGCAAGAACTTGCTGGCCTCTTCCATGCCCTTCAAGAACGCCCTCACCACTTCAGTGCCCGGCAACAAATCACTGGCCTCCTCTGTGCTGCCCCTCTCAACACACTGCAAGTTGGCAGCAGCAGCAGCACAACCCATCTCATCCTCCATGAGCATACGCGAGACGTAGGAGAGAAGTTGGTTGTCCAACAAGGAGGGATCTGTGCCATCACTGCTGGCGAGGTGTGTTGAGGCGGGAAGGTCAAACAAGACAGGTGGTGGGGATGGTGCTTCGTTCTCCTTGAGGAGGGCCTCCCAAAAGAAATCCTCTGGGTTGGCCATGGTGATGATCATTCAGAGGTGGTATGGTGGTACCCTTTGCTCTTGCTCATCATATCATGAGGCCGGAGCAAAAACCTTGTTCATACGTCCAACCTAATGCGTGATGATTCCAACAACCTAGTATAAACAGGACGTGCAATTGGAGATGACTCCAAGGTTGCCTGGAGAATGCAGACAAGGTACTCTATATATATATACCTTGTTTTATTTTCCTATTCAATATGACTCCTTGGAAACATTTTAGAACATGAAAAATACTTATTACTCGGTATCACACACACACTTATTTTTTTGCAGAAGAATACAAAGTTATATAATATATATTTATATACATTTATATTTTGAATGGGATATATCTGCCAGACTGCCATTGTGGAGGGAATTGTAGCAGTGAGAACTGGACTAGTCATCTGCTACCCATGTTGAGTTGGGCAAAGAGGAGGGCGGCTAGGGCAACTAGGGCTTGAGCCCCAGGCTTGGCTCCAAAACTCAATTTAAATTCTATAGAAATTGCATAAAAATTTTAAAAACATATGATATCTGTCCAAAATTAGCTAATTCAGTCCTACACTTGCACATTTTCTGGTTCCACCCTGGACGCAGCCTTTCCACCCGAGGCACTCATGACAGTTCTTGAGACCTTTATCCATGATCCACTAGTGGAGTGGACCAAATCTCATAAATCCAGTGGAGTGGAAGTCCATAACCCACATGCACAGGTATTTATCAGCATCATAGCACTCAATGTATGTTTATCATCGTAAACGGACCAAAGTGCACTTCTGATCTACTACCTCTTGTTTCCAATTATTTAGAGGGCCATTAGTAACATCACAGAGATGCCTACTCTCCACAGCTCTGTTCTGAGCGCATCGCTTCGACTCAGGTCCCGAAGAAACGACTCCTTTCCCTGCCTCCGCCGCCGCGTGAGCAGCCCAGCCCGTAGGAAAGCCAGCGAGCAGCGAGGAATTCAGCGGCGGGACCATCTCCAGCGAACCTGAGGACAGCAACGGTGTAGGCTCGGCCGGGCTAGATGAGGGCGGCCGCCGGTTTGGGGCCGTCAAGGTTGGATCCGGCTAGATCTGTTCCTTGACAGTGGTCATAGCGGCAGGCGGCGGCTAATGCCGTGAGGCTTGGCGGCAGCGTGGCCTGATCTAGGGCCACTGTGCTTGGATCTGGCAGAAATGGCAAGGTGGTGGAGGAGCTGGTCAGAAGTGAATGGGACACTGATAAGTTGTAGGAGTTCGGGTTGGTTCTCAAGATTGCCTCAGTGAGCTGTTTTTGGCACAGCAGAGCTCATCCGGAAGGTCAAGTGTGCTGGTTGTTGCTTATTTTCCATGAGTATGTTTTCTGAATACGTTAAACGGTGCGTTTTTTTAAAATTTTTTATTTAAAAGTTGTTTTTAAAAAATAATATTAATCTATTTTGAAGTTGAAAATAATTAATACTTAATTAATTATGCGCTAATAATTCATCTCATTTTATGTGATCTACTTCTTGTTTCTCTTTTTTCATCTTTAAACTATCCCTTGGAAAGAAGCAGGTAAAGAAAATTCAAAGCTTAGTCCTCCTAGTCTTTTCTTTTTTTATTATTGTTTTGTTTTCTCAGTCGTGAGAACTTGAAGTCTAAGTAGTATGCTGTAGTCGTTGGCTATATCTACATATAGAGATCGGATTTTTATTTATTATCTTTATAAAAAATAGTAATATTATAGTAAGGCGGAGTTGTGGTAGGCGTTAACGGGGCACTTTCACTTTATGTGGAAGGTAAAGCACGCCACCTGATTGCTGAAGCAGTCTCCCACAGCAATCTCGGCAATGAGTAGTGGTTCTCAACCATGTTCCTAATCATCATAACTGCCTCTCTGCTCAACGGCAGCTGTTCACGGTGACTTGGACAAAGACGTCCGGCTGCATCTTGCTTATGTTGTTGAGGACAATGTCTCTGTGGCTCGGGCTGTCTGTGACAACACTCTCGTCCATGAAATTAAAGAGGACATTCATGGCAAGCACCTCATCAGGCTCCATGTACGCAAACGCTCTGCCATTGTGGTGCCATAGATGATAGCACGAAACTCGAATGTCACACCGAGCTGGCCGGCATGCTGTCTGAGCTGAGTACCCATCTCCTCCATGTGCTTTGCTGGCCAGAACCCGCTCTGTGGGTGATCCTGACCTCCGACAGACCATCGTCTCTTTCTCCCAACAAGCGCAGCAACTCCAGCCATAATCCACGATGTGCAGCCGGCTCTTTCCGACTGCAGCTGGCCGGTGGTTGGAAAGAGGTGCAGACGGCATCGGCAATCGAGCGCCGATGTGGGGGAAGAGGGGGTAGGGGGCGACAACATGGCGTCGGGCGGTGCAAGGGGCGCCGGCTAGAGGAGAGTTAGGGCTTGGGTGCGGAAGCGAGAAAAGAATCTGATACCATATGAGATTGATTGACGCAACGCAATGATTAGATTAATAGCAATGTGGAGTACATATAGGCACTACTCTTCTCTTACCTAGTCAATCGATTTACAGAAACTGAATTAGGAGGCTACAGGGCTAGCTAGTAGAGTCTTGAGCAACCCAAGTGGACAAGGCGTACAGCACTCGGCCCTTCCACCGGTGCAGCAACCACCGTTGATCCTCGTCCACTAGAAAATCCTTATGGTACTTGTCCCTCACCCTGTCCAGCACCAACTTAACAACCTCTGGATTCAACGGCAGCTGCCTCAGCCCTGCGCGCTGGTTCCTCGCCTGCCACTGCTTGTACATCTCCGGCCGCTCCACCCGGTCTGCGCCCTCGCAGGCGACCACATTCAGCGCCGCGCGTCCGAAGATGTCCCTCTCCACCAGCATCCGCTCATGGCTGTCCCTGGGCACCGTCGCATCCAGCAGCTCGAAGTGTGCCGCGTAGTAGAAGACAGCCTCCCGGAATCGTGTCAGGAAGTAGGTCGCGCCATAGGCGCCGTTCATGATGCCGTGGATGAACACGTCGGGACGCATCCTCCGGATGTTGCCCAGCGCCTCGTCCCTGGGGCTGATCCGGCCGTCGAGGGGGAAGACGCTCTCGTCCATCACGTTCCTGAAATGGCAGAGGCTGATCACCACCAGCACCTCGTCAGGGTCAGCGTGGATGTCTTCAGGGCGTACGGTCTCCCTCTTCGTCGCCGCGATGCCATGGAACTTGAACGGCACGCCGAGCTCGTCGGCGTAGTTGCTCAGCCGGCGTCCGGTCTCCTCGATGTGGTGGTCTGGGCGGAATCCTGGCTGAGGTAGGTTAATGCCGGTGATCCTCACCTCCGGTGGACCGCCGCGCCGTGCCGCCAGCTCACGCAGCAAGCCTGGCCACTGGAATCCGTAGCTGAGGCCATAGTCGACGATGTGGAGGCGGCTCCTCCCCGTGACGGCGTCGTAGATGGTCTTGTTGGAGAAGACGAAGGCCACCTTCTTGCAGCAGCAGGCCTCCATGTACAGCCGGTACGCCTTGAGGAAGTCAACGACGGAGGTGCGTTGCGCCATCAGCGACCGGTACACTTGGCTCCCGGTGCCGGCGAGCCGGGCCTCCAGCCCTTGCGCGAAGCAGTGTGCTAGCCTCTGCGCCGCGTCTCCCCACGGCGAGGAATGCTGCTTGATCTGCCTGAGCAGCTCGTGCGCCCTCCGGCGGTCGTCGGTGGCAACCGCCTGCGCGCACTGGAGCAGCAAGGTGTGCAGGTCCACCGTGTCGGCATGGATCACACTGCGTCTCCCCCGCGCCTTCTTCCCGCCTCCCTTGCAGCTGCTGCTCTCCGTCTTTGGCTTCGACTTCTTCCCCTTCTCGCCGCCCGTGCCGACGCGGAGGCTCAGCTGCTGCACCCCCTTCATGCAAATCTCCGGTTCCTGGAGCATCATTTCGTCGAACAACTCGCGTGCGCCTTCCTCCTCCGTCTCCGGCTCCGGCGCCATCAGTTTGGTGGCCTTGCCAACCCCCAAATCGTCGTCCCTGTCTTTCTTGCTGTTGCGTCCACCATGAGCGCCTCCCCCGAGGATTCCATGTCCATCGACCACTACCTCCCCCTGCACGGTAGAGTCTCTGCCTCTCGGCAAGCCCAACAGGAGGAGACCGCTGCTGTTGGCGGGCAAGAACTTGTTGGCCTCCTCCATGCCCTTGAGGAACGCCATGCTGAGCATGTCGAGGCTGCCCTCCTTGTCGCCGGCATCGAACAGTCCATAGCCCATGGCGCCCTGGTCAACGCTGTCGACCGCAGCAGTGGGGAAAGTCGCCGTGCTGGCCGGGGCATTGGAGGAGGATGACGAGGCGACGCCGCCGGAGGAGGAGGAGGAGGAGGAGGAGGAGGAGGAGGAGGCGAGGATCTGGGCGAATGGCTGCTGAGCGTGGAGAAGGGCGGGGTGGTCCGGGTACTGGTAGAAGAAGTGGTCTTGGATGTCATCCTCCATGAGGAGACGGGAGATGTAGGGGAGGACCATGTCGTCGTCGAACGCCGAGCGGCATGCAGGGAAGACGGGCGGGGAGAGCGGCTCCGGCCATTGGAGGGATCCCTCCTCCGGCGTGGCGGCCATGGACTCACTAGCCTAACAACCACTGTACTGCAACTCTGCACTGCTGTGCTGTTAATTAAAGTAGCGGAAGGATCAACGATGGCTTCTCTCTCTGTCGTTTTGGGTTTTTTTCGTTTTTTTTCAAAAGCAAAGCAACAATGTGAAACTTGACCAGTGACCACCATCATGCACCTAGGATTAGTTAACTGAAATATTTCAGAAGATTTCTGCTGCTCCTAGTATAGTATAGTTTATTGAAGGCAAGGACAAAATGGAGCAGGCCACATACACCAACCCAAGATATAATATGCCAAATCGTTTGCAGCCATTGACCACCCCAGGGAGAAGGAAACCTGATCAACTTGTTCATCTTGCTCCTTAAGAAACAGAAACTGAACAGATTACATATATGGCTGCTTCATCTTGCACATCCCTTTCTACATACTATCCAATAATTTTACATTCTTTCTGCGACACCACAGCTACAAGCTTGTTTAGTATTACAGCCTCAAATTACTAGACCAAACACATATCCTGCTTAGCAATGCATAGTAAGAAGGAATCAACCCCTGTATCGAAAACAGAGTTATATTCTGCTAAAATGCACCAACCTCCAAAAATCACGGTTAAAATGAACAAGTAGGTGCTTCAAGGACATAGCAAAAGACAGATCAAATTGTACTTGAGGAAAAGGACAGATCAAATAGCACCTACTATTGTCAGTCTAATTAGTTATCTCAGCACATGGAATGATGGACCAAACTAGCGGTATTTCAAACCTGCAAGGCTGCAAGTAAACAAAGAAACACAACCAGAAAATATGTAGTACTAGGATTTGTAACAGGAAACATATAGAAAGCAACGACTAGTAAGCATCTAACCTCGGACTGAAGTTCAGTATGCTTTGAAAACTCAAAGTTCATCTTAAAATACTAAGCGTTCCTAGCAGATTAAGCTATTGACTAACATACAACAAATTTGAAGAATTGTACTAACTCGTAGACCTTTCTCAGGTATGATCAAGAAATATATAAGATCATGAACTTCATCGAAGTTCACCAACCATATATTTTATTGCAAGCTAAGCAGCCATCTTTATTTGGAAATCATTTATGTCAATTTCACATGATATATCACAGACTAAAGTTCCAGTCATCAGTTCACCATATATTGCATAAACTCCTTGAATCTGGTGAACCCTTTTTAGATGTACTTGTCTGGCTGAAAATGCGAACAGCAAGAACTGCCTGTGGAAACGAAACCTGTGGGAAACAGGTGGGAATTGTATGACATCTTTTTAATATCTGATGCGCATTTTCTGGTTAATATACACTGTTTACTGTTGTCATATTTGAAATCAACATACAACAGAAACTGAACTCCAGAACACATAAACATGTGGGCAACTGAGGGGGGAAATGACATCTTTTTGGAAGAATTGGTATCACAACTTCACGCATCATGAGTGCATCCACACAAACACAAAAGTGGTCCTGTCCCACAAACAATTGAAAAATGTAAGACAGTGGTGCACACACGTCAAACACTTGTGAATAGCGGTGAAACTTCACCTGCTCAATCACCTGTCACACTTTTAACTCTTTCCAAGGCAATGGAAGCATCCTGAAATTGACTCTACAACAGAAAGGGAACTTGACAAATACTGGAGTAGCACATATCATCGAACACGAGTACACGAGAATAATCTAAACATGTACTCTGTAAAATTGGTTGTCAGCAACAGAGGAGCACATAGACATAAAGTAGAATATGCAAATAAACAAGGTTCTCCATTTATTTATGTTGTACACTATGACAGGTCTGCAGCAACATGTCCATAGCTATATTACCAAATCCTAGTAGTAGATCTAAGCATCTAATACAGCAAAGTATTGGTAAGACATTACCATGTAGCTAGTTCTGAAGTTGTAAGTTATTAAATAAAGCAGCTAATTGAACTAAGAGAGGGATTTGTGATCATGAGCAACCCATGTTGATATGGCGTACAGTATCCGTCCCTTCCAGCCCTGCAGCAACCAGTTGTGATCGACGTCGATGACGAAGTCTCTGTGGTAGAAGTTACTGACCTTGTCTCTCACAACCTGAACGAGCTGAGGGTCTAACGGCAGCTGCGTCAGGCCGTCCCGATGGTTGCGCACCTGCCATTGCTTGTACGTCTCCGGCCGATCTACCCGGTCGGCGCCCTCGCAGGCGATGACGTTCAGGGCGCTTCGGCCCAGGATGTCCCGCTCGATGAGCAGCCGCCCGTCGTTGTCGCGGGGGATGGTGGCGTCCAGCATGTCGAACTGCGCCGAGTAGAAGAAGAGCGCCTCCCTGAAGCGCGTCACGAAGAAATGGCGCGCCGTACGCGCATTGAGACGCCCTGGACGAAACACCTGAGGCCTCATGTCGCGGGATATTGCCGAGCACCACGTCTCTCGGGCTCGCGCTTGTCGACGACGACGCTCTCGTCCTGCAGGTTGTTCAAGCCGTGGTGGCAATTCACGACGAGCACCTCCTCAGGGTCGACGTCGAGGTCGTCGCGAGACGGACTGTCTCCCACCTGGCTGCAATGGCGTGGAACTTGAATGGCACGCCGAACTGACATGCACAGTTGCTCAGCCGGCGGCCTGTCTCGTTGATCTGGTCGGCTGGCCGGAACCCCGGCTGCGGGAGGTCGATGCCGGTCATCCTCACCTCCGGCGGCCCGCCTTCTCTCGCCGCCAGCAGCTTGAACAAACCCGGCCACTGAAACCCGTAGTGGACGCCGTAGTCGACGATGTGCAGCTTGCGCCGCCCGCCACGGGCGTTGGTAGATGGTCTTGTTGGAGAAGATGAAGTTCACCTTCTTGACGCAGCAGGCCGCCGTGAACAGCTTGTAGGCCTTGAGGAAGTCCACCGCCGACGTGCGCTTCGCCATGAGCGACTGGTACACCTGGCTCCCCGTGCCGGCCAGCCGCGCCTCCAGCCCCTCGGCGAAGCAGGACGCCAGCCTCTGCGTCGCGTCACCTCTCGCCGACGAGTGCTGCTTGATCTGCTTCAGGAGCTCGGTCGCGCTCCGCCGGTCGCCCGTCGCCACCGCCTGCGCGCAGTGGATGAGCAGGGTGTGCAGGTCGACCACCGCAGCCTTCGCGCGCGACGCCTTCCGGCCGGTTCCATTGACGTTCCGGGTGCTCTTCTCGGCCTCGCTGTCCATGGCGAGCCGCAGCTCCGCCATCCCCTTGTGATGAAACACCTCGTAACCCGTTGAGCATAATTTCGTCCGAACATTTCGCGCGCTGGCGGCGGTGTCCTCTTGCTCTGGCACCATCAGCTTGGTGCTCCTGCTGTCTCCGCCTCCAGATCGTCCTCGCGTGCCTGTTCTTCCGGCCCTGCCGCCACCGCGCTTCCCGAACTGAACGTCGTGTCATCCACCACCGGCTCCTCCTTCAGCCGCGCGCCGCCCTCGAAGCCGGCGAGGAGGTTGTTGTTGCTGGGAAGGAACTTGCTTGCCTCCTCCCTGCCCTTGAGGAACGCCATGTTGAGCATCTCCATGTTGTGGGCGCCGACGAACAGCTGCTGCAGGTCGGCGTCCTCGTCCGTCGGCGTTGGGTGGCGCCGCCGTCGCCGTTGGGGGAGAGGAAGGTGGTGATGAGGTCGTCGTGGCCGTCGGGCATGGGGAGGGGGTCGGGGTGGGGCGGGGACTGGAGCAGCTGAGAGAGCTCGATCGGGTTGTACGGCCAGGCGGTGTTGGCGCCGGAGTCGTCGGAGGAGTTGGTTGTGTTGTTGGTGCGGAAGCGGAGGTGTCGTCGGAGGAGGATGTATGTTTCGAGGATCTTGGGCGTAGGGCTGCAGGGCGTTGAGGAGGACGGGGTGGTCGGGATACTGGTAGAAGAACTTGTCGTCGATGTCTTCCTCGCAGAGCATGCGGGAGATGAAGGGGAGGAGGAGGTCGTCATTGCTGGGGTCGTCGTCGTGCGGCGTCGGGGGCAGGTCGAGGAAGAGAGAGGGGGAGAAGGCGTCGAGATCATCCTCCTGCGGCGCGGCGGCCATGGCCTCTCGATTACTAGTCCATATAGTGGCGATCGATCGATCAGACCATGGGTGTTTGTGTGGAGGGAGGGAGGGAGGAGTTCATCGATGATGGGGTGTTTGTGTTTGTGTGGCAGCAGCAGGTTCAATGATGACGCAACTCAAAGTCGACCGAGTCTTCAAGTCTTCTTCTTTATTTGCCCACCACGTTTGCATTTCATCAACATCAATTATGATGGAATATACTCCATATTAACTAAATCCATATATATATATATATATATATCGCTAAAATTTGCTACTCCCTTCATTCATTTTTGATCGGCGCATAAGCATAAAAAAGAGTTCCAAATTAATCAGCGTATAATGTTTCAGTTTTGGGAGAGGTAGTAGTAGTAGTAAAGAAACATACCTATATATTCCTAGACAAAGTGATTTTGAATAAAAAATGATTATATACATAGGGGCGGATTTAAATTTAAGACTTCGATGTTTAGGGATAATTTTAGACAGATTTTTTTATTTGTCTTCTTGTCAATTAATAGTTTGAAAAAAAAATACTATACAATAAATGTGACGAACAAAAAAAAACTTAAATAATCATACAAATTCCAAATTAGTTTTTGGTTGTTAATCTAAAGTCAATTGGCGTCGCAACTAGAGGAGAAACCTGACATTATCATTCACTCTTCTTTTTATTTTGCATTTGTGTCTTTTGCCTACTTTGAGATTGTTTGTTAATCGTTTCTACGGGTCTCAATGTCAACCTAACTTTCGCAGAACGTGGGTAATGAATAATCTTTTTTGAAAAAATCCTACACAATATATACGTTGGATGGGCTGGATCGTTCATCGAAACGAGACATAAGCTTGTTTTCTTGGCCTTGCAGGGCAAGACAGGCGACATTTGCATCGACGTGCGTTTGAGTTCCGTATTATACTACTTGATGGTGAAGTAGGCGAACGAGTAGGAAGAGGAGGTCGATCGACAAGTAAGCACACCCATGAATGAATTGATTGAATAGATAAGGTGGCTAGCCCACGAATGACTGGTTGACTACATAAGCTCGCTAGCTAGGCAGCTTCTCCGTTGTGATAACGACTACTACTAATTAAGTTATAGACTAGACTAGCGGATTTTTTTCGCGCGATTTATCGTGGGCTAGCTAAATTGAATTTTTATAGTACAATTTTTAGATCATATTTTTATATATACAATTATATTTTATAAACAATAGATATTAAAAGTAAAATTGGATTCAATGTATAGCTTTTACCTTCTAATTTTTAAGATTGTATTTTGTATATAACTATTTTCATATTTGCTTTTGATCAAACTTTGAATTTTTAGATTCTGTTAAATAACAAAGCTGGCCATTGGATAGAACTTTAAGATTCAGGATGGAGGAAGCGAGTTCTAAGTTATAATTTCAGCTTGTTGTAGTTGTTATTATCAATCACGTGCAATTTTAGTTATAAATTTATACAGCTCAGTCATAAATATGTGCAACTACATCTAATTAATCGATCACGTATAACTTTAGTTATAAACCTGTGCAACTCAGTCATAAATATGTGTAACTGTAATCAATTGATGGATTCATTTGTTTCAAGCATTTGATCAATAAGCGGTCCCAACTATTTTTATTAATCTACACCTGTTATAATCTGACCCTACCACGATTAGCGGTGTAGATTTTTTCCCTCCTTTGGTAATTTCTAAGCCTTTTGAACAGACATGATAGCTTTTTTTAGCTATCTTTATAATAGTAAATAGATATTATCTTTATCTCTACTATTATAAAAATATTGATGGTTTCCGTTAGTCCATGTGGTGATGTCAGTATGACATCACCGCGCACAAATTGCCCCTCGGCGATCCCAAGTTCCTGTGCTACATTGATACACTGTTAATGATCCAACAAAGCAAAATAGCAGGAAGAAAGAAACAAGGACGAATCCAAACATGAATGAAAATAAACAAAAAATGCACGGAAGGAAAGGGACGAAGTGTGGCCTTCCTCTCCACGGCTCCGTAGCCACCCCGAGCTCGTTGCTGAGCAGTTTGGAGAGGCATACCTCGGTGAAAGATCACGGAATAGGTCGATGGGAGCACAACCAACCGCATTTGCCTCTCCTCGCCTCCACGACCCAGTAGCGCCGAAGCTTGACTAGATCCGGTTGCCCCCGGCCTCCTAGTCGTCGCTTACCGTGTCCTAGGTCTCCCTGCTAGAGGCGGAGGCGCCCCTGGCATGCCTTTCAGCGTCGGCCTCAGCCCTGTCCCACCACCACGCTGCCGGCCTCCTCCCCCTCCCCTACCACGCCGACGGCCTTCTCGCCCTCACCCTCTAATCCAGTAGCTGCACGAGGAGAGCAGCAGACGACGAGTCAGAGAGGAAGGCGGCAGGTTTCTAGCGGGTAGAGGTGGAAGAGGGGGAGGGGAGGCACATCGAGGCCTGCCTTGTCTGCAGCCTCGTTTCGAAGCCGTAGAAGAAGAAAGAGGAAAAAAAGGAAGAGAAACGGAGGAAAGGAGAAGAAAAGAATAAAAGAAAGAGAGGGGCCACTGATAGGGGTGGGTATCATAAGTCTTAAAGAGAAGCTTAATTAGAGATTAGCCAAGATGGGCCCACATGTCAATGTCTAGTATGAAGGGGGATTAATTCCTGTTGCAATATACATGCGCGTTGCTAGTAATACAATAGATACACAGATTGACAGATGATAGATGGATGGATGAATAGATAGACAGATAAATCTTTAATCATGCACTAGCTAATTTCTGCTTATATTTACGGAGCGACCGTATCTATTGATAGCGAGATACTTATGATAACTTGATCTATTATTAAAACTTGTATTGTTTCTACGACGTGCATCTACCTTCTCGTGAATTAGCATATCAAGATTCCTTATGTATACATTGAGTAACAAAAACGTGAAATCAGCACGTGCAGTTCTACTTTTGTTACACCTAGCTGATTTTGCTTTTCAAGGTTAGGCAAAGTATGACCGATACGTCCGACCCAATCCATTTTATTGGACTAATTCCGTGACCAACCTCCCTCATCTCTCTCCCTTATCTCTCCTGACTGTATCGTGAGAGAGCTCATCTGCAGTGTCGTGGAGTTGATTCGCTCAGGCGCGACAACCTCTTCCAAGTCCAAGAATGACGGCAGCATCCGGATGATGGAGGATGGCACGCCGACGGAGGACACCGTTGTTGTCGGCAGTTCGCACGGCGGCGCCAGGGGGATACTGTTGCCGTCGTCGCAGGCGGTGGTCCAAAGGAAGAGGCCAGGTGAGGTTCGTGCTGCCGGCGGCGAGCCAGTGGTCGGACCCCAACGTGCGGAGGGAACTGCAAGAGCTGATGGAGGCACAGGAGACTGGCATGGAGTTCATCCTCAGCCACTCCCGACTTGAAGGCCAAGTGTGGATTGACCTTCTTCTGACTGACGGCTGGTGATCTAACTTCTGCTACGACTTCCTTCGGCGCAACATCCATGGAAGGATTGTTGCAATCTACTTTTTATGTTATTGTATTTTATTGGATTCGAGCGTTTCACTCCCTTCTGTTATACGTAATGTATACTATATATTTTCTTCGATGGTAAAATTTTGATATTACAATCAGTTTTTTTAATCTTACATATGCTTAAAATATTTTTTATAAAGCGATAAAATATTTTTCATTTCTAGACTTAGGACATGCGGCCAGGCTTAGTTGCACTCATAAATAAATAACATACGGTGGCAGATCCATGGCATGAAACCAAACAGTCGGTTAAAAAATTCACCGAAAGTATCACGCAGCAAAATTAGGTTTCACCAGAACTTAATCATTTGGAAAGTAAGCAAAGGATCATATAAAAATCCTACCATAAATGCAGTCCATGTCTATCCTCCTAAAACAAATGCCTAAAAATTTAGAATCCATCAATCAAATTTTTTAATTGTTGGATCTGCTTGAAGATCTGTGAGGGTTAGGCCTGGTAGGGAGCACATTTTGGGTAACGGGCTGCTCCCCGAGATCCGTCAACCTATGGGCTAGATCCGTCAACCCATGGGAGAGAAGCAGCAGTCGCCTTCTCTACATGGGCGGCGACATGTGCAATGCTGCTTCGCTCGACCGCCGCCAGACCATTGCTATCGACTTATGCAATACGAATACAGGGAGAAAATTCAGTTGAAAGTTTTCAAATTTTGAGTTAAAAGTTTCAAAAATTAAATTAGAAGATTTAAAATTAGACTTGAAAGATACTTTTAAATTATTAGTATAAAGTTTACACGAAATTTTTCGAATTTCAATGTTTAATATGGAAAAAAATTAAAAAATCTTTGGACGACCCATCAGCCTCAAAACATGGCGGCCCGTTTCTCCCATGCACGAGCACATGTCGGTCGGAGCGGTTTCGGCGTCGTTGTCGCGCCGCCAACGCACCCCAACTGTGCTGTCCTTTGTTCCAAACCTGGTTTTCAGCCCTGTGTTATCCCTTGCAGATATCAACGAGTGCAGGCAGCCAGATATTTATCCATGCCATGGAATGCAACCTGCATCAATATATGTGCCAGGCAGGCATGTACCATATGAGCGTACAACTGTTAAAGGTGGTGTTTGAGATGTTTATTTTTTTTTCTTATAAGTCATACGTAAAATGAAGAATATTATTAGCATGTGATTAATTAAGTATTAACTATTAAAAACTTAAAAAATAGATCTATTTGATTTTTTAGAGATACTTTCATATAGAAAATTTTTGTAAAAAATATACCGTTTAGTATTTCGAGAAACATGCTCACAGGACCTTATGAGCGTACTTAGGGTCTGTTCGTTTCCTCTGCTACCACCGGCTTATTTTTTTGGTTTCCGCGTGCACGTTTCCCAAAACGATAAACGGTGTGTTTTTTGTAAAAAAAATTCTATATGAAAGTAGCTTAAAAAAGCAAATAGATCTATTTTTCAACTTTTTAATAATAAATACTTAATTAATCACGTGCTAATAACGTTTCTCGTTTTACGTGTGACTTATTTAAGCCACAACTTAAGCACTTAAGAACATGCCCTTAATACTCTGCCACTTAAGCTTGCTTCGGAACGGCTTATCATAGCACGCAAAACAAGATAAGTTATTAGCGTATGATTAATTAAGTTTTAATTATTATAAATTTAAAAAATAGATTTATTTGATTTTTTTAAGCAATCTCTTTATAGAAAGTTTTGAGCTTCAGATAAAAATATAGCCGAGAGGATGAAGATTTTCAGCTTCCAAGAGCTAGAGCAAGCTACCAACAAGTTCGACCAAAATCGCATCCTCGGAGGAGGCGGCCATGGCACAGTCTACAAAGGCATCTTATATGATCAACGAGTCGTGGCAATCAAGAAGTCTAAAATTATGGTCCAGAGAGAAATAGATCGATTTATTAATGAGGTCGTTATACTTTCACAGACTAACCATAGAAATGTGGTAGGTTGTTGCCTTGAGACAGGAGTTCCCTTACTGGTATATGAGTTTGTACCGAATGGAACTCTATCCTATCATCTTCATGGACAAAGTGAAAATCCTTTGTTATGGAGAAATAGACTAAGAATTGCTCTAGAAACTGCCAGAGCAATTGCATATCTTCACTGTGCCCCCTCAATATCAGTCTTCCATGGAGATATCAAATCTGCAAATATACTACTTACTGATGCTTTAACAGTAAAACTATCAGATTTTGGAGCTTCAAGGTCAATTTCAATTGATTAGACAGGAGTACTTATAGCTATCCAAGGAACTTATGGTTACCTTGATCCCGAATACTACTACACTAGTGGACTTACAGAGAAGAGAGTGATGTTTATAGCTTTGGTATCATATTGGCAGAACTACTGACAAGGGTTAAGCCACTTTTCTCTTCTTATTCATCAGAATACATAAGCCTCGCATCATACTTTGTATCGCTGATAAGAGACAATTGTTTGTCAGATATTCTAGATTCACAAATTGTTGAAGAGGGAGGGACTGAAGATTCTAAGGTGGTTGCAGAGTGTTGGAGACAGACCGCAACCCTTTTAGACAGTCCCTCTTCAGAATGCTCAAGATTGAAGACACGTAATGGAGCTCCTTCGGCGGCCATAGACTGAAAGCATGAGGCGAAGGCCTAGCTCGAAGGCGAAAGGCGTAATACACTTAGCGAACACGAAGGACTTCAGGATAGAGCGCTAAGGCTGCCGACGAAGGACCCAGGAAGGCCGAAGAGGCGACCCCACGGGCAAAACCTTGTGGCGGCCGTCCGGACTAAGAAACAAGATGGCCAAAAAGGCCAAAGGGCTCACCGAGGGCCCAGCCCAGATAGGGGCCTCACGGCCCACGTGATGGCCCAGTAGCCCATCAATGAGCCTGCAGTCAAGAAAAGATGGAAATACCCCTGTAACTGTCCCTGTCAAGGGGCTGTGATGTAATACCACTGTAAATAAAATCCTAGAGCCTGTAATTGTACCACTAGGCCTATAAATAGTCACCTAGGCCACTGTAATGGCAAGGTTTTTGAGATCAATACAAAAGATTTACTACTATAGTCCACTCTCAATTTTCACTGTTGTTTTTCGACAACAGTTGGTGCCGACCGTGGGGAACCCTCCCCAGGTGAGAAACCGAAGACAAGATGCCTCCGAAGAGGAAGTCGACGAGGAGACAAGCAGCCCCACGTTGCTACGGAGATGCAGAAGTCGATCAATCCGAAGACCGTCAGGTCGAAGCACAGGAGGAGCAGGTCGAAGAGGGAGCACCTTTGACTCCCGTGGCCTCACCAGGTGGAAACGAAGATGCTGTGGCGGTGCCAAGGGTAAAATACGAGGCTATGAAGGATAGTGTCTTGAGACTACAAGACATGTTTTGCTAGATGCAAGAGCAGCAGCAGCTGCTGCAAGCTCAATCTCAAGTCTTCGGACTCCACCAAGCTCCGGCCTCGTCTACCCAAGCCTTCGGACTCCACCAAGCTCCGGCCTCGTCTACACAGACGTTCGGACTCCACCAAGTGAAACCTCCGCCCGCTTCGGTCCCTAACGCCTTCGTGATCCCCCATCGCGCCATAGGCCACGACCGGCTTCATCTGACCCTAAGTGCCCCTTGTGATGGCACCATGGCCAGCGGCTCCGATAGCAGCTCCTTCGTCGGCCCCAAGCTTGGTGCTGCCTCCGCCAATGCAGCTGTCGGCGAAATGGGACAGGGGGTCCCACATGCCCTGGGGACGCGTGGGTCACCGGCCACGTCAGTAGCCCGGGGGGCCATCTCTCCATCGGCCCCGGGCTCGTCCCCGGGGCGCCGTCGCCATCGGCTTCGGCCCCGGGCTCAGGGCGTCATTGGCCTCGGGCCCATGCTTTGCCTCCGGGCGCCATCGTCTCACTCCCTGCCCGGGGCCCACATGTCGGTCCCCGGCAGGCTCTGGACCAGCTCCCCGACTACCGTGATACGACGGGGCGTGCTGCGCCTGTCGCCTGCTCTGGCCCCCGGTGGGCCCGCTTCCTATGTGGTCAGCCTGTGTCGTCAAAGGTGTCACAGGGGGTCAGAGGCTTTTTGACTACGGAGGTTTCGTCTTTCCACGCCCCGGCAGCGGAGGCAGGTGCCGTCCCATCTCCAAGCTCCATCCGCCCGGCGACGTGATGGCCGTGCTGACCGGACGTCAGCACCAACTCCGGCAGGGGAGACGTGCGCTGTCCCATCCCCAGAATCTCACCACCCGCAGCAGCTGAGCAGCGTGACGACCCAGCGTGCAGCACCAACTCCGCCACGGGCTCAGCAGACGGGCGGGAGCGACGGGACGTTCCTCCAACTCCGGCGTGGACTCTCCTCCAGCGCGGCGCGGTGGACGGGCGTGGACAAGGACGACAAGACGTAGCATACTAGCTCCCTCTCTCTCCCTCTCTCTCCCTCTCTCTCTCTGCGCATATGCAAGCTCGGCACTGTGGACTCCCCTGGGCCCTATAAAGGAGGATCCATGCCGCAGACGAGGGCAAGCAGCTGAAGCTCCAGCGATAGACAACAAAGCTCTCTCTCAGCCTCAAGTCCCCGGTGAGCTTCCGAGCTCCCGGGGGTCCTCCTTGTAAACTCCGACTCGCATTCATCTCTCTCTCTGATAGTCGAAAACACACAGGAGTAGGGTATTACGCTCTGGCGGCCCGAACCTGTCTAAACGCCTCCTGTCTCCTCTGTGCGCAACTGTTGATCGTCTTCCCGGACGCCCCATGCGATTACCACGGTTCGGACGGTCCAGACCTCTCTGCCTCCAGCCCGGGCCCCCGGGATTCGGACGGTCCGATCCCGGTTCGGACGGTCCGAACCCTGCTTCCTCTCGTCTTCTTCGCCGATTCATCTAACCATCTTTCTCCCTGACGCCGGCTTCGCCTGAGAACTACTCCCCTGGCCGAATCTCAAAGGGGGGTCTCCTGACTTCCCGCCGTCGAGGGTTCATCCTCCGACAGCAGCAGCCCCCTCAACCTCCTTCAGCAGTTGAGTTGACGCCGTCCATCCAAGCGTAGGTGCAAACTCTCCTTCAATAGCTGGGCGTCGGAGGGCAAGACGCAATTTCTTCGCCACCGCCTGTCGAAGCCACCCCTCCTGCAGGGAGATGGGCAGCCCCAGCCGTCATGCATCATCACCCGGCCTAATGTGGCGCCTCCACCAAGGCGGAAGCCCACCATGTGTAAACAGTACCTGATCCCTGGATCAGTAGTCGGATACACACATAGTCATCGATGATACAAACTCAGAGTACACTAAACATTAGATACATAATAGAGTACATATAATACAAAGGTTTCCATCCAGGACAGGCCCTAGATGGACAACGGTAAAACAGGGTAACTAGCGGGATACAACACAGACGGGGCGTAAGCAGGGGAGGAAAACTACTCGGCGATAGAACACGATGTTACCACAGGCTTGGTTGGGAACTAGGCCCGAAACCTCAGAAGTCCTCGTAGTCGGCTTGGTCCTGGAAGAACTCGGCAACAGTCGGGTCGTCGTCTTCTTCTTTAAAACCTAATATGATATACATACAAATATAGGAACAAGGGTGAGTACTTCCGTACTCAGCAAGCCGGGGAAAAGGTGCCATGTCGATTAGACAAAAGGGGCTAGAGTCTTATTTGTGAAAACAGCCTTTAGAAATATTTTGCTTGTCAAATGCTAGTGTATCCAATTTTTAGTTGTCGGAAAGAGGCTCACGCCTCGTTCCATTCCGCAAGTTGCTTTTCAACAACTCACCACATATAGTTACTGAATCATGTATTTTTATTATCATCTTCCGGTGATTATCCGAGTGACCACACAACTCGGCTGTCACCCGAGTGGCTTCGACCACTCCTTAGGTCTGTTACTTCTCCCGAGTGGCTTCGACCACCCATTGACCCTGAGACTCGGCTACAACCAAATCTCAGCTATCTCTTTTAGCATTTTCCGGCTTCAACCGGTTATATTCGCTACACTGGCTACAACCAGTTAGCTCAAACTTTGCTGCCCTGGCTACAACCCGGGAGCCTGCTCTGTATCGTCTTCTGGCTACAACCCGAAGACTTACTTCTGTTAATTTTTCACACACTTGCTTATGGTGCTTCAACACCCCGGGTCACACAGACCCGTTTCTGGCCACACAGGCCTTCCGTTTGCCACTCGGCAACTCTGGTCACGATTCCCTTCCCATCAATCACTTTCGCAAATCATTGGCAAACAATTCTACGCTATGGGAATCACCTTACATCGCCCTTAACCATGGGCATAGCTGTTCAAACAGTTCAGCTAAACTCTGCAGAGGGTGTACGCTTTACCCAAACGACACGAAACTTACACCGAGTACAGGCCGGTATCGGAAGTTCGTGACAAGTCCATTTCCAAAGCCAGTCTAGGGTTACCCAATGCCAGCAGAAGGATCCACACAGGATCAATGCTTCAGGTCGGTTCTAACCACCATCAGCACTAGGGTTCTCGAGCCACAACTCGGATGAGTCCACTTCAGTCGGCACCAGACTTCCCTTAATCTACAATTTACTCGGCCAGGGGCAGCCCATACTATCCGTATGGTCGTACTGTAAAATGCTCAGATGCAATTCCCAAAAGAAACGGTCCTTATCGATAATACCTAGCCAGGCCACATAGGCACTGTCTCTGTACATCAAGATTTACTAAAACTTTATTTATTTTCATAAACACGCCGATACACAAAGTACCGGGTTTTCAAACAGTTGAGCAAAAACCAATGTTTCCCAACGACAATACAATCGCTGCAGGGCTAGGCCATTCTATTCAGCATTCATATCCGTAGATAGGATGCCAACGTGCCATTTGTGGGGCTATCAAGGGAGAGATACATCAACATCCTACCAAAATAAGTGCGACTACTGGGTAGGTCCATCGGTTGCGCTCGCAGACCAAGGCCGATCAATTTAAAGTGCAAACTAAGCATGCATATTTTGCAAACAACATAATTTTGCATATATAGGAGGCAATATGATCAAAGGGGCTTGCCTTGTTCCAGCGGAAGATCTTCCTCGGCGAAGACGGCTTCTGGATCGTCCACCGGTTCAGGATCTAAACAAGCAGAAAAGATGATTACTGCCAAGCTGAAAAGAGGTAAAACACTAGGAAAAGAACATCGCGGCAGTCGGCTGCGGAAAGGTAGCAGTCGGCTAAGGATGGATGGCAGATGGATGAAGGTTTATCATAGACGGCTAAGTTAAACTTGCGGACGGGGCAACAAAGCTCACCGGTTAGGAACTCCGGATGGTAGGCTCGGCGATGAGCGGCGGCGATGGAGCTCGGGGAGCAGAAATGGCTCAGGGGGCTGGGGAGAAGGAAGATGATGGCTTAGCTATGAAGCTGGTGATGGCGGTTTGGTAGAGACGGCTGGGTTGCAAAACAGAAGAAAGAGGAGGCATGGATGGCTTTATATAGCCGGCGTGCGAGGTAGGGACACGGTGGTGCAGGGGAGATAGAGAGGGAAAAGGAGTCACAATAAGCTGGCGAGATGACGCGACGTCAAGGCAGAGATTGACTTAGGGATTGGGCGTGGCCGGGGGAGTTGGTATACACTGTAGTGACGATGAGACACTCAAGTCGTGGCAAGGACGGGTTGGTGATACTTTGCTGACAGAGTCTCTAACTATCCATTGGTCCAAGCAGGTTCTTGCGGTGCGGCGGTTATTGTCCGTTGGTCCGAGCGGGGTTGCGGGCAGGTGGAGGTCGGATCATGTCACCACTTCTGCAGTCGGCGTCCAACGGAAGGAGCGTTGAGAACATGACTGTGGTGCAACTTGGTGAGGCGATGAGACATCACGTCCATTGATAAGGCAAGGTGTCGTGAGCTTGACCGGATTGGGGCAGGTCGGAGTGGCAAGACAGAACTGGTTAACAGGGTAGTCGGCAATGCAAGGGTTACTCGGTGGCAAGGGTGGCCGAGTGAACAAAGGTAAAAGAGCAAGATTCAGGAACTGAGTAGAAATCTACTCGGCACAAGGAAGAAAGGCAGTCGGCTGGTTAGGGGAAGAAAATTTGGGGCACAGCTGAACGGAATTGGAGAGGAGTTCGCATTAAGAAAACGAATTCCAACAGAGAAAGGAGAAACGGGTCGTTACACCTAGCCAGCGCAAGCTTCACTAATCTTCGGGGTTCCTTACCCCTGCATCCCTCCTTCATCGGTGCCTTCGCTGCATGCCATGCCGGTGAACGATAAGAAGTCGCCACTGAGCAGGGGGCTTTAAAGCCATCCAATCCCGCCTCAATTCAAGAACCCTTCGACCGCCAAATATGTGGGTGATCAAATATGTGGGTGATTCGGACTCCAATGAATTCTTGTTCGTCTACGAGTCCGCGATCGAAGCGGCCCACTGTAACGAGAACACCAAAGCGAAGGTCATACACCTCGCGTTGGATGGCTTCACGTGGTCATGGTACTTCAACCTGGCACCAAGAAGCATATACTCCTGGGAGTAGCTGCGCGATGTTTTCGTTACCAACTTTTGAGGTACCTATCAGGAGCCAAAGACCCAGCAGGAGCTCTTCGGTGTTAGGCCAAAAACTAGGAGAATCCATCCGCGAGTACATCTGAAGATTCTCCCAAGCAAGATGCCAAGTGCAAGATATCACCGAAACGTCGGTCATCAACGCCGCCTCGGCTGGTCTCCTCACAGGCCCCCTCACCGAAAAGATAACAAGAAAACAACCGAAAACGGTGGATGAGTTGTTTTGCATCATCGATGGCTACGCAAGGGGCGAAGAGGACACCAAGAGAAGGATGAGATCCAAGCTGAACTCAACCAGGAAGGCGCACAAGGCCCGACAGGCGCAGCGCAGGCCAGACCGACATCTTCGCAACGCCCACAGTCGGCATGGAAGAAGTTCCGGGACGAAAAGGGCAAACAAGTGATGACTGTCGAAGAGTTGAACACCCTTCAGCAAAACTTCAAAAACTCGCAAGGTGGATCGGTGAAAAAGAAGCTGAAGAGGGAGAAGGACAAGTTTTGTGCCTTCCATGGCAAAGCTTCGCACACCACCGAGCAGTGCAGGAACAAACAACGTCCAGGGAGCGCTGGTCAGGGGGACCAAGGCCATTCTCGACAGGAGATCGGCCCAGGAGAAGCTGCAGACTAATCCGAAGAGAACATGCCACTTCAAATAGAAGCATCTCAGGACGGGCAGCGAAGGGTGATCGCTGTGATCACAGGGGGCTCCTCTCAAGGTTGGACTTGAAAAGGCAGAAGAAGGCACACGAGAGGGCGATTAACCACATCGCCACAGCGTCCCAAACCAAGCCACCTCCTTTCGCATAAACATCAATCACCTTCGGCCTTGATGATGCCGAAGGCGTTTTCTTTCCACATCAAGACCCCATCGTCATATCCGCCAACATCACCTGGTGCGAACTGCGACTTATCCTGGTCGATGGGGGGAGCTCGGCAGATATTATCTTCACCGATGCTTTCTGGCGAATGGGAATATCGGAGGCAGCACTTGCTTCGACCGCGATCCTGTTGCAAGGCTTCGGTGGAAGTTCGGTTCGTGCGCTAGGACAAGTGCAGCTCCAGGTATCGTTCGGCGAGGACAGCAACACCTGGACCGAACAGATAATCTTCGACATTGTGGACATCTCGAGCCGTGGCGTATCACAACTACCTGTGGCTAAAAATGTTGGGGCTGAACAGTGTGATCACGGTTCGTGGCAACCAGCCATCGGCAAGGGCCGCCAAGTAAGCAGCGAAGAGCGTGCGCGAGATACATAACGTCCAAGACGAGCGACAGGGGACGGCGAGGGGCTATGGCTTACACAAGCCTTCACCCCAGGGCGAAGTCAAAAAGATCCCAGTCGACCTTGCCGACCCGTCAAAAGTTGTTTCCATCGGTGGAGATGTCGACGAAGTGCTAACAGCCAAAATGCTGAAAGTCATCAAGCTAAATCTGGACGTCTTTGCCTAGGGTCCGGATGATCTATCAGGTGTAAACTGCGACCTCATAGAACACCACCTTGCCGTAAAACCCGCCATCAAGCCAAGAAAGCAAAAACTGCGCAAGATGCCAATCGAGCGTCAGGAGGTGGTGAAGGCGGAAGTCAGCAAGCTGATCCAGGCCAACGACATCCGCAAGGTGGAGCACCCGGAGTGGCTGGCGAACCCGGTGTTGGTCAGAAAGTCGAACAGCAAGTGGAGAATGTGTGTCGACTTTACAGATCTAAACAAAGCATGCCCGAAGGATGACTTTCCACTCCCGCGAATTGACCAGCTGGTTGATTCTACTGCCAGCTACGAGCTGATGAGCTTTCTGGATGCCTATTCGGGATACCACCAGGTTTTCATGGCCGAAGAGGACTAGGAGAAGACCTATTTAATCACCCCCTTCGGCACATACTGCTATATTCGTAAGCTGTTCAGCTTGAAGAATGTCGGAGCTACATTCGAAAGTTGCTGGGGTTCCTGGTGTCTGAAAGGGCATTGAAGCGAACCCCAAAAAAATTAAAGCCATCCAACAGATGTAGACGCCCAAGAACGCACGCGAAGTGCAGAGGCTGACGGGCACATCGCGGCCCTCAGTCGCTTTATGGCAAGGTCCACGGAGAAGGCATTGCCATTTTTCAAGACTCTTCGAGGAGCCAACAAGTTCGAATGGACAGTCGAATGCCAAGCCGCCTTCGAATCTCTCATGACCTACCTCCAGGAGGTACCAAGGCTCACCAGCCCGAGGGCGGGGGCCGAGCTACTGCTATATCTGGCGGCCTTGCCGGTGGTGGTGAGCGCGGCCTTGGTACACGAAGGCGAAGGCGAAGGCGAACAAACACCTATATACTTCGTTTACGAAGCATTACAAGGGGCGAAGCTTAGATATTCAGAGATCAAAAAGTTGTCCTACGCCCTCGTCATGGCCTCCCGAAAACTCCGGCACTACTTCCAAGCGCACAAGATCACGGTGCCGTCGCAGTATCCCATTGGAGAAGTGCTTCGAAAGAAAGATGCCATAGGTCACCTAGGCAAGTGGGCGGCGGAACTGGCCCCCTTCGACCTCCATCATGTGGCCCGAACAGCGATCAAGTCACAAGTTCTTGCCGACTTCATCGCTGAATGGACTTCGCCGGCAGAAAAGGCAGCCCCGCCGGTGAATGAGAATTGTTGGTCAATGTTTTTTGACGGTTCTTGGTCGCACACCGGAGCGGGCGCCACCGCAATCCTCATTTCACCCACGGGAACAGTCATACGCTATGCAGGAAGGTTACAATTCCCCACCACCAACAACACCACGGAATACGAAGTCGTCCACCATGCGTTGTGCAAGGCAAAGGCATTGGGGGCCCGGTGATTGGTAGTCAAGACAGACTCCAAACTGATCGCGGGCCATATCGACAAGACCTTCGAGGCCAAGGACGAAGGAATGGTGAAGTACCTGGATGCCATAAGGGCCATGGAGAAGGCCTTCGCCGGCATAATGGTCGAACATCTCCCTAGAGGGGAGAACGAAGAAGCGGACACACTAGCGAAGGCCGCTGGCACCGGGGGTCCTTTCCAGCCTAGAGTTTTATTCGAAGTGATCTACACGCCAAGTGTGAAGCACGAAGAAGACTCACTGCAAGTGATGGACATCGACCAGGAGACACAGGACTGGCGAACACCTTTTGTACAATTCCTTTTTGATGTGAACGTGGGTGTCCCGATCTTTCGATGAGAGGGTAGGTCGATTGGATGGAGCGATGTTGGTAATTCGACTACAACCGTCCAGGGACGTTGCACCTTAGCAATCGTTACACCAACTCCAGAGGCTGTTCGCAATCTCGACGGATGCACGATTAGCCCAACCACGAGGGTAATTGTTCCTGTAAGCAATCGAGAACTAGCAAGAACAAGATGAACAAGCAACTCAATTTATGAATAAAGATGAAGGTTTAACTCAAGAGAACAAACGGTGGGGTTCCGAAGACGAGCAAACCGGCGATCTAACCGATCACGGGATTACACGGTAAAGTAGCGACACTAACTTTAATCTAACAAAACCCAATCTGTTTGTGGTGGCTCTAAAGGTATTAATAGGATGGGAGGACGACCACAGGAGTGTTGGGGTCATTCTCTAACCCTAGGACATGTCCCTAATGGACCCAACTTGATACATGGGCCTTCGACCCAAAAACGGTGACGCGGCACCATAAGCAGAAAACCTCTCGTCACTAAAATGATGATTACAGACGATTCCAAGCAGATATGAGTATGAATCTAGATCTGTTGGAAAGTAGACTTGATAAGCTTTCCATGAAGTACTAGAACTTCCAAATCGGAGTTTGTATGAAGTCGTGGCGGCCGTCACAATTTGGTGTTGTCGTATAGTCCGAATCCAGCCTACGCGAATCCCTTTCCTTGGTGATCTCCTCCCTTTCCTTGTTGATCTCCTCCATATGTAGGTGTGGCCGTATCGTTGATGGTGATGTCCTCATCACTTTTCGAAGGGACGCTCCCTGACAACAACACCGAATCAAAACGGCTGCAGGCAAGAGTACGAAAGTATAAGATCATCGATGGGCAGCTATACAAAAGCGGGATCCTGGAGCTGCTCCTTCACTGCGTCTTTGAAGCCAAAAGCGAAGAGATGATCAAGGAGGTGCACGAAGGCTATTGCGGCGCACATCAAGCACCATGGGCAGTGGTGGCCAAGATACTTCGCCAGGGGCTGTATTGGCCAACAATCTTGCGCCGATGCGAAGAACACATCAAGAAGTGTCCAGGATGCTGAAAGCATAGCAAGTCACAGAACGTGCCACAATACAAGCTACAGCCGCTTCCCCTAGTATGGCCTTTCTCTAGGTAGGGACTGGATATCATAGGGCCATTCCCTGCGGCCCGAAACAGCTACAAGTTCGCGATTGTGACAGTAGAATACTTCTCATGGTGGATCGAAGCAGAATGGCTGGCAAGTATAACCTCGGCGGTGGTTTAGCGATTCGTGTGGAAGAACATAATCTGCCGCTTCAGCATCCCAATAGAGTTCGTCACCGACAACAGAAAACAATTTGACTCGGCAAAATTCAAAGAGATGTGCGAGGGGGTGAACATGCGGATCAACTTCGTATCTATCGCACACCACAGTTGAACAGGGCGGCCGAAAGAGCAAACGGCAAGGTCCTCGAAGCCCTCAAGAAAAAGCTCGATGAAGCGTCGAAAGGAAGATGGCTTGACGAACTCACATCAGTGCTCTGGGCGCTTTGCACCACTTCAACGCGACCAACAGAGTTTAGCCTGTTCATGCTCATATATGATGAAGAGGCCATGACCCCGAGCAAGTTGGGTGCAAACTCACCCCGGGTCACGATGTCCAGAGATGAGGTGGGGCGGAAGGCGGCCTTAGAGCTGCTCGAAGGAGTGCGAGTCAAAGCATTGCAGAACATGGAGAAATACTCCGCTTCGACCGCCACACTGTACAATAGAAAAATGTGGCCAAATGAGATCTTGCCAGGGCATATGGTGCTCAAAAAGAAAAACAACCCCCTAGCGGTGGGTATGCTCGAGTCGAAGTGGGAAGGACCATATCTAGTGGCTTGCAAGTCGCACGAAGGGGTTTACAAACTGGCGACCATGGAGGACGAAGAGCTCGACCACACATGGAATGCTGCTTCGCTGAAGCGTTACTACATGTAATAAGCATGTAAAAAAACTGGAGTAGGGTTATTATCCACAACAGAGGCCCAAACCAGTATAAAATTCCCTGTGTCTTTGCATTTCTCACAGGTGACCCAAAAGGACAACGCCTGATCAGCGCTCTGTCGAATGAGGGAAGCGGAAAGATCGAAGCAATGCTCGATCAAATGCTGAAATTGCATAGCGTCGTCCAAACCCACAATGCGAAATATAACCTACCAGACAAGCGCCAAGTAATAACTAGGCGCTATTTGTCGAAGGTAGGGGACGGCGAGTAGCCGAAGCATCGTTCGGCCGTAGAAAAAATGCTACCGGCACACAGCACGAAGAGCTAACCCACCGACGAGTGCCAAGTAATCACTTAGTGCTATCCGTTGAAGGTAGGGGATGGCGAGCGGCCAAAGCATCATTCGGCCACACAAAAGAATAATAATAAATAAATACATGCCAAACACGAAAGCCAACTCACCAGGCAAGCGCCAGGTAATAACTTGGCGTTACCCATCGAAGGCAGGGGACGGCGAGCGGCCGAAGCATCACTTGGCCACAAAAGTGCACGACGAACGCATAACTTGAAAATGAAACAAATTGTGAAGTCCAACCTAACAATGAGTGCTTAGTAATAGCTAAGCGCTATCCGTTGAGGGTAGGGGACGACGAGCGGCGGACGCATCTTTTGGCCACTAAACCGCGATACAGATGAGCGTCGAACTCGCGAGAACAAGCATTGATTCCACAACGATTGAAGCCATACTATGTCGAAAGCGACAGAAGTAAAAGAAGGCCAATCAAATAGATTTTATTCAAAAAAAGAATGTCGAAGTACAAAGAATACACATCAAATTACAGTACAATGTTACAAGTCTATTCCGAAGAGGACGACGCTTCGCTATTGGACGAGCTATAATCTATAGGGCTAACTAAACTCCCAGTAGGACCGGGAGTAGAAAATCTTGGCCGAAAAATATAGTCGCCCGAAACACCTCCGTCTTTCGAAGTAGTGTCGTCGCTTGTAAGGTTGATGACCGGGGAGTCGCGAGCAGCCGCTCCGCGCTCCACCAAGTTGTCGCTGTCCAGGACGACGACCGGAACCTCACGGACGGGAGAGCTAACAGGGACGAAGGCATACCGACGGTTTCGAATCCCTTGTTGACGAGCCGACATCTGAAAATTTCGCCAGAACTCCACATATCACCACGGCGAAGTTGGTAGTCCTGGTCGAAGTCAGACACGTCGCGCCCAGGGTTCTTTCGCAGCCACTTCGCCACAGAACGAAGGGCATAGCTTTGACCGTTTATCACTACGCCCGGGACACGGTCCTTGAGGCTGGCATACCTCATCTTCCCTGGCAGCCGAGACGTGACGAACTTGAAGTTCAGCGCTGGCCGTAAGTAGTCGAAGCGAAGAAGGCATAGCTTTCGGTTAAGAGACAACTGATGTGCGAAAGATTTTTCCATTCATAAGAAAAGGTGGGGCCGAAGGCCTTACAACAACAAATTTACAAGAGGCTGGTTTTCGGCAGAAATAGCTATCCTAAGCTATCAAAAAATAAGTTGAGCGAGGGGGGCCATCACACCTGCTGTCGGCGAAACGGGACTGGGGGCCCCATATACCCCGGGGACGCGTGGATCTTCGGCCACGTCAGCTCCTCCGGGGCCTACATTCTGCACCGGTGACGGCCGGCTACGGCCGTTTTCCCGCTAAGTACCTGGGCATGAGCACCGCCTTGGCCCGGGTGCGCACTCCCCGGGCGAGTCGCGATGATGGCTCGCAGCCACCTCCTCGGTCCCGGGACATGTCCCCGCGAATATTACTGGGACGGGGCATTCCTGGGCCTGGGGTGCGCTCCTCGGGCCCAGGGCCCACAGCTTCGTCCCTGAGGAACTCGGTGCCTTGTGCGCGCGGAGGGCTCGACGAGCTCTCTGCCCCGGGCCCGAGCTTGACTCGAGCGGACCAACTGTTCCAACCACCTGCATTAATGACGAGGCAACAGGGCGCGGCGCACCTGTCGCCCGCTCGGGCATGCGTGGGCTCTCATGATGACCCCCTGTGAGCCCGCTCCCTGCACAGTCAGAGAACTTTTGACTAAGAGGGCTTCAGTTTTCCACACTGGCAGCGATGGCGTGCACTGTCACACCTCCACGACCAAGCCGCCCGCAGCAGCCAAGCGACGTGACGACAAGACGTCCCGAGCCGACTCCGGCGTGGCTCAGCAGGCAGCCGCGTGCGTGCGACAAGACATATCATACCTAGAAAAGCTTTCTCCTCACATGTGAGCTAGGCGCTGTGGACTCCCCTTGAACTATGAAAAGAGGATCCATGCCTGCGGGGAGGGGGTCTTCGGGATCGACTTCTCTCTCTCAAGTTCCAGGCTCTCTTTTCCAGCGAAGGGCTTCTTCGAGTCCGGTCTCTGGTAGAGCTTCTAGTTCCCAAGTGGGGGCGAGCTCTTGAGCACCCCTCGAGAACACCTTGTAAGAGCAACCCACATTCATCTCTCACATAGCAAACACACACAGGAGTAGGGTATTACGCCTCCGCGCGGCCCGAACCTGTATACTTCTCCTGTCTCCCTTGTGTGCCATCTATCAGCCCGGGCTCCCAGGCCGGAGCATCCTTCATCTCCCAGACGCCGCTGCCATCCTGCGAACAACTCCCCTGGCCGAACCTCAAAGGGGGGGGTCCCCAGACTCCCCGCGGTTGGAGTTCCCTCCTCCGACACCTACAGCGGCGCCTTGGCTTCTGGCACGTCTCCACTGGTCTCCAACATCGTTTCGACGGCCTCACGTTCCCTCCGCTTCTCCAGCTGGTCGCAGAGGTGCTCAGCAGCTATCTCCTTGCCCTTCGATACCCACCAACCTTTCTGAAAGGATTGGTAGTGGGACCGGACCTCATCCCTGTCCTCCCACACGCTGTTGTCTTCGATATCATGAGTGTAGATCGCGGAGAGGTCTTCGAGGTGGTTGCAGTCGCTGGCGTGAAGTGCCAAAAGGATGCCGTAGCCCGCCGTACGGGCATAGCAGTTGCCGAAGACGCCCGAAGCGTTGCCCATCGCCCCCCCAGCCACGACGCACTAGTCGGTGAACGCCTTGGCGGGGGCGTCGTCTTCGAGCAGCGACGGAGGAAAGGCGCCCATCCTTGTGAGCGTCACTCACAACGTGCAGCTGGCGTCGACGGCCGAAGCCCGAGTGCCGGCCTCGACCTCTTTAGCCTCAACGAGCTCGGTGCGAAGGCGTTCCAAATCGACTTCGCGGTCGGCAAGACGGGCTCGGAGCTGATCGGCCTCGGTCCTCAGGACGGAGTTCGAAGCCTTGGCGTCCTTGAGCGCCTTCTTCAGAACGTTCTGCTCCTGTGCCAGCCGCTCCGCCTTCGACGCCTCCTCCCACTGGTGGTTCTTGTGGCATCCAAGCAAGCGTGCGTCATGCCCTTGTAACACCCAGTTAAGAGAGTGCTTAGAAAAAGGGGGGCATGAAGCTACAAGCTAAGTAAACCAAAGTCGAAGACCCAAAGAACAAGCCGACGAAAGAAACTTGGGGGGAACTAACCTTGGTTAGCAAATCATGAAGAGACAAGCCCACCTCATCAAGATCGAACCGGTCGTCGACGACCGGCTGGACCGCCGAGGGTTATGCTAGAGAGCTGAGGCCCCCAACAAAAGGGCGAAGTCCATCGCAATAGGCAAAGTCCTCGGTGACGAAGCTAGGCACTGGAAGGACGCTATCGGACGTAGAAAGCGTCACCATCACTCATCCGCTGCTGCTAGTGGGCTCCAACACGCCTTCGGTCGGCATGTCCTCTGCCACGTCATCACTGTCGTCGTCTACGACGACATCTTCCTCGGTGGGCGAGGAGGAGTCCGTTCTCGCCCTTTTCGCCACTGGGCTTTGGTGCACTGGCGAGGTTGACTCGGAGTTGCTAAATGCCGAGCCCAGCACCACCGGCACGAACTGGAAGTGGACCGCCCTTCCAGCACTCCCGGGGTGGGCGGGGGCGGCCAAAGACGCGCGTCCTGCCGAAGACCCGCGCCTAGGTGAAGGCCCGGTTCCCGCTCGGCCGCTAACGGGCATCACGACGTCAGGGCTGGGGGTTCCCGCTCCGAGGTCTGTGTCCCCTGCGTCGCCATCCTCGTCGTCATCAGCTGCCGGCGGCAACGAAGGGCGGATGGCCCAAAGAGGCTGAACCATCCTCTCGGCCATCCGGCTGGGCCCTACTGCGTCGCCAGCGGCCTTCTTCCGCTTCTTTCCCGCTGCGTCCCCACCATCATCGCCCTGAGGCTGGACGGGGTTCTCGCGCGGGGGGACCTCCTGGCGAAGCCGCAGGCACACGCGGTTCACCCTTCCCCCTTTAAGGAACTTCATAATCTCCTCGTACTCCTTCGGAGTCATATCCCCGACGAGGCATCTTGCCAGCCTCTCCGCTTCGCCCAAGGAGATAACTGCAAACCATGTAAAGTTGCCTGAATCAGAGCAGATCGGAGCGAAACTCAGTAGGCGAACAGGAGATCGAAGCAGATCAAAAGGAACATACTAAGGCGATCGTCGGGGACGGCGATGGCGGGGAGATCGCAGATCCGATTGTCACGGTCGATGGTGATGTTCTACGACCGCGCCAACGGAGTGACTCCCATCATAAGGTACTCCTCGATCAGGTCCCGAACGCTGAGGCAGCTCGCAATCGCTCGGAGAAGCTGGCGACAGGCCTCCAGCGCACCTGTCAAGGACACCTTCGGGCGGCATGGAAGTGGGGGACGCTCAGCGATGTCCATAGGGTCTTGAACTCGCAGGAGCCAGCGACATAGGAGATCTTGTGGTAAAACCACTGCCTCATCCACGACTTCTCCCCCTTCGGCATTGAAGCGGGAACAAGCCACAGATCGGCCTGGTCCGGCCGCGTAATGAAGTTCACGCAGCCGAAAGTGCTCTTCTTCGGCCCAGCTGGCATCGCCACCGTCTTGCTCTAGAGAGCAGCCTGGTGAACGATGGCGAAGAGGTCGGCCATCGGCTCGAACTCCTGAGTCTAGGCCATCAACTCGAAGACGGCGACTCGGACGAAGGCGCTCGGGCTGAGCTGCAGGAGCTCTAGATTGAAGAGGGCCAGCACCTCAGGGAGCAGGACGCAGCAGGGGAACCAGAGACCGGCGTCAAAGTATGCGGCGAAGACAATCGTCTCATCATCGCCAGGTGCGGGGACGACGTCTTGACCGGGTGCCCGAGCAAAACCCTCCGAAAGGGTCCCCCTTGGGCAAAGATCTTTGATATCGGACTGGTGGATGAGCGAAGGGCCGAGGTAGACGGTGTTATCATCATCGATTGATCCTGGGTCTACGTCGTCAGCCCTTGCCGAAGTGGGCTTCCGAGGAGCCATGGGCGCTAGGTTGGGCGAAGAAGGTTAAAGGTCGAAGGCTCGAAAAAGTTGAAAGCGATGTGGACGGCGAGCGTGAATGAATAGTGAAGAGCTCTCCAAGGCTGAAAGGCGAGAATGGCGTCAGGGGGAGCTAGCCGCGTCTAAATATAGGCGTGGCCACCCCGCGCCAACCAACCACGGTGCGCCACATGGCGCATCGGGAGACAAACCGCTGCTATTGCAATAAGCGGCCAATGAAGAGGCGACACGTGGCACAATATGAGAAGGCCACGCGGTGTCTCGAAAGGCAAACCGCCCCGTCGTCGCTGCGACCGACACATGGTGCTTCAGGAGGTGAACCGCCCCATCGACGCCTCAATTGACGCATGGCATCACAAGCGTTGAACTACCAAGAGGATGCCCAAACCGTTGCGGGGTGACAAGTGTCGTGGCCCACGGAAATTACCCTCATCATACCGCGCAATCTAAGGGCCTCGCCGAAGCGCAGCGAAAAGAAATCAAAGGTCTTGAGCTATACTCAACCGAAGTAGAGACAGCGAGCGGCCTGTATGGCGAAATGTGTTATCCACGAGCTCAGCCGAGTCCCAGCTCACCCTTGCACGTGAGGGGCTTGTTGGAGGCAAACCGCAACCCCTTCGGACAATCCCCCTTCAGAATGCTCAAGATCGAAGACACATAATGGAGCCCCTTTGGCGGCCCTAGACCGAAAGCATGAGGCGAAGGCCCAGCTCGAAGGCGAAAGGGGCAATACACTTAGCGAAGACAAATGACTTCGGGACGGAGCACTGAGACTGCCGGCGAAGGACCTAGGAAGGCCGAAGAGATGACCTTGCGGGCAGAATCTTGTGACGGCCGTCTCGACTAAGAAATAAAATAGCCAAAAAGGCCGAAGGGCCCACCGAGGACCTGGCCCAGGTAGGGGTCTCGTGGCCTGCATGACAGCCTAATAGCCCATCAAGAAGCTTGCAGCCAAGAAAAGATGAGAATACTCTTATAATTGTCCCTGTCAAGAGGCTATGATGTAATATCACTTGTAAATAAAACTCTAAAGTCTGTAATTGCACCCCTGGGCCTCTAAATAGACACCTAGACCACTATAATGACAAGGTTTTTAAGATCAATATAAAACATTTACTACTATAGTCTACTTTTAATTTCTACTGATGTTCTTCAATAACACAGAGGCTTGCAGAAGCATGCTTAAGTTTAAAAAGCTGAAGAAAGACCTACCATGAGGCAAGTGGAGATAACACTTGAAGATGTGAAAAGCTCAAAGGTCCGTCACAATTCTCAGATTAGAAGAGTGAGTCAGAATGTTCCAAAAGATCAGTCATACAACGGAAGCAAAGGTAGCGAAGGAACTAGATTATACAGCCTGGAGAAAGAAATCATACAATCATCTGAAATCCCAAGATGATTCCGCCTTTATGCATTATATGTACTATATTTAGCCGTTTTAACTTTAGGACCATCTATTAATTAAATATTTTAAAAGAATAAGTATATCAATCGATTGTAGATGTATATATTTATAATTAAATTATATGAATTTATAACTAAAGTTATACATGATCAATAAGTTAGATGCAGATGCACATATTTATGATTAAGTTGCATAAATTTATAAGTAAAGTTACGTGTGATCAATAATAGCAACTATAATAAATTGAAAGTATAATTATAACAAGTTAAAAGTATAACTTAAAACTCATTTCTCCTGTCCTAAATCTTAAAATTGCATCTAATAATTAGCGTTATTGTTTGCCAGAATAAAAAAATAAATATTTGATAAATAGTAAATCCGTTTAACTTTTGAGTGCCACCTTGAAAGTTGGATGTAAATTAGAAGCCTCGTGACTCGTTGAAACCGGACTGGACCGTCACACCTCTCTTCTCTTCCTGCCTCCCCAAATCCAATGAAGACGATGCGTGGTCATTGGATTGTGATCCAACGGCTAGGGTTTTGCACCGATGAATAGCACAGGTGTTAGCTTAGTTGTGTCCATCAGTGTCCGGCCGAACGGTCAAAACTGAAGGCTATATATGGTTTAACTGGCTATCTAGGTACCCTAAGTATAATCGCACGATAAGAATTCATCTCCATCCCCATAACTCCCATCACTCATGAGCTTGTAAGGGCGCGTTTGGCGCTACAGATTGGGGTAAAATTTGTAGTACACGTAAAACGAAATAAATTATTAGCGTATAATTAATTTAGTTTTTAATTACTACAAGCTTGAAAAATAGATTTATTTAATTTTTAAAATAACTTTTAGATAAATTTTTTTAAAAAAATACCCTGTTTAATAGTTTAGAAAGCGTACTCATGAAAAATAAGGGGGTTTTATTCCCAACCTGAACTGCCGAATGCTCCCTAAGTGTTAACGGATGATATATGAAACTGAGTTTATGATTTGGTTTAAAAGAAGTCTTCTAAGCAATGCTGATGAAGAAGGTAACGTGATAATTCATAATTTATAAGCCGAGAAGAAAGGAACCTCAACCAGGCCTCATTTGATTTACAGGAGAAATATAGAAAATCTTGAGGATTTCAATCATATAGAAAAAATTCATAAGAAAGCCTTTGAAACAAAGATTGAATCCTATCCTATCCTGTCTTTGAAATTCCTATGGGAAGCACAATTCTATATAGATTTTGGAGAAAATAACCATGAGTTTCTACCTCATATTTTCTTCTTCCCATGACCTTAAGAGCCCCTTTGATTCATAGGATTTTCATAGGATTCAAATTCATATGGAATTTTTTTCCTACATATCCCTTTGATTATAGGAAAAGAAATAAAACTTTCCATAGGATTGTATTCCTATGCTTCACTTTCATTGGAAAAATAGCAAGAGGTATGACTTCTTTGTAAACATTCATTTGTTTTTCATATACCACTATCAAAGGGCTCCTGTTCTTTTTTCCTGTGTTTTTTATTCCCGTAGGATTGAATAAACATACCACTTCAACTAATGTGTTTTTTCATATTAATATAATTTTCTATCCTACGAATCAGGACGGGGCCTAGATTCCTGTGTTTTTCTTGTGTGCCAATTAAATGGCAGCTTTGGAACTTTATGTGTTTTCAATTCCTATAGGAATTTCAATGGGTCTGATATTCTATTTTTACATTTGTGCTATTCTTATGCTTTCATAATCCTGCGTTTCAAAGGAGGCATAAATTACCTTAATTAGGAAGGAATGACTTTCATCATTTGTTTGTTGTCTTATTAGCCGTATCCAAATTTTGAAACTTAATTTTAGAGTTTATTTAGGGTTTTTTTTATCGTAATCTAGTTTTTAGCCTCGATTTTTAAACCACTAATAATAAGGTTATAAAATTTTTCACTCATAAGTTAATTTTGATTTCTTTGTCATTTTTCTAGGACATATCAGCTGTAGCTTAACTGATCAGATGCGGCATCCCTTTTAATCAAGAAAAGGAAGGAATGAAGAAAAAAATAAGGATATGAAAATGGCATATTGGGCTAGCCTATGACGTGATTGAGCCTACTACTTAATACTAAGTCGGCATATTTGATAGAGTGGAAAGGCCCAGAATCTACATTTACACTCACCCGGATATGCCGACTTAGTACTAGATCACGTCATTTCTTTCTTATTTTTTTAAATCTTAAGATAAGATCGTGGTTATCGTGGTTAGCTCGTAATTATCGTGTGATAAACCGCAGTAACTGTAAGCCATGGTAACCGCAATATATTAAAGCTAAAAATAAAATACGGAAAAATTGTAAAATGTACTAAAAATTTTAGAAAATTATGACAAAATTTAGGAAAATTATGGATACCTCTAAAAAAAATAATGTAATATTGTATAATTTTTTTCATAACCCTTGCTATATTTTTTACACTTAAAGTAAGTAGAAATTATATCCTAACCCATCTCTTTTTTTTTAAATTTTGATGAAGCTCTAAAATATAAAGTAAATTTCATCATTTTTACAAACTTTGTTCACCAGATAGCAACAAAAATTAGGTATTATTTATAAATTTTTTTAAAATTTTCATCTTATTTTTAAAGATTAAATTAAAATAAAATTTATTAAATTGATATCCTTACCGAATCCCGCGATAAGAATGACCGGGTTAGATAAACCTGATTGTTGGGCACTCGAACAAAAGTAAGAAAGAATAAAGGCTGAGATGCATGCATCGAAAAGGTGGAGCATCGCACCGGCCAGCGAGATCGGGCGGCCTGGTAAAATAAAATGCAATGCCACGTGTAGAATGTAGTAGTTACTTGCACACGCTAGTACTAGGTGTTGTACTCCTGAGTAGCAGTATAGAACTGAGTAGCCGTATAGAACTGGAGTACCTCCCTTCTAAAAGAGCTTTATTTTTTTTATCTCATACTAATCAAAACAAAATTAAAAAGACTATAATATCTTTTATTTTAAAAAACTTCAATATATTTTATTTTCACTTTAGTAAATTCTAATGTATTTGTCTTTTGCTTTTACAAACTTTAATATATTTATCCTCCACTTTAGTTTACTTTAATATAATAATTATTTTAAAGATAAAGTGTTTATAAAATAAATAAAAAAATAAAGTTTTTATGGATGGAGGGAGTATGAACTAGTGTTGTATGCCAACACGTACACCAGCGGTCGAAGGTAAGCTAGGCAGACAGATGGTATGGTTTGGTGCGTGTTGTTGCGTATGGAGGCCAGATTTCCTTATCCATGTCAAATGAATTAAAAACCAACACAAGCATAGATACGATCGAAGATGTGATGTGATGGATCGAGCTAGGAACCTTTTTCTTTTTTCTTTTTTGTTTAGTGAGTTTGGGGCAATATTATCGCACTAGGTTGCACACTCGCTGGCAAGGTTGGCCAACAAACGCGTCGCTGTTGGTCTGGTCTGCTTCCTTCCTTCCTTCCTTGTACTACCACTAGTTGTTTCCTTCATTCACACGTACGTCAGCCATCCAGCAAGCCCGCGTCATTCTCATCGACCTCTATCTGAATCCATCCATCCATCCAGTTGTTGCACAGCAAGTAAATCCCATCGCCACTTTCTTGTAGAGTAGTATTTTTCTTTCTTCCTCTGACAGACACGTTCTGCTAGTTGAGTTGTTGTTGACTCAACAATCAAACAAGAAGCAATCGAGAAAAACAGATGCACGCCCGCCTTCGCCTTGAGCTATCCAACTGCTCCGTAGGAATTTGGATAGCTTCTCCTTAACACCAAAGGCAATACTGCTGATTCTTTCCTCTTCTTCTCCACCTAGCTTAGCTTAGCTTAGGCTTAGGCTTAGTAACAATCAATCTCCTCCTGTGTCTGGCACAGCTACCTCTTCCTCCGTCTCCGGCCGGCCTGGGCCTGCGCAGCCAACCAAACTAGCCACTTCTTCTGCTTCTTCTTCTTCCTCACCTATTCATCCCCTCCCATATTACTTACTACTCTACTTGTTCCATTTCCACTACCTCCATCCATCCATCCCCGTCTACCCAACCAACCAACCATGAAGCCGCCGCCGCCTTCTCCCGCTAACATCGACGTCCGCGTGGAGCGCCCGCCCGGGCCGAGGCCTAGGCCGTCGACCCAGGACCCGCACCCAGGGAGGCTCAGGGCGCGCCCCTACTACCGCCGGTGGACGCCCTGGATCGTCGCCACCATTGCCCTCGCCTGCGTCGTCGTCTTCCTCGTCTCCATGTACGTCAACGACTGCCCCCGGCGCAACTCCGGCGACTGCGCCGCCGGCTTCCTCGGCCGCTTCGCCTTCCAGCCGCTCAGGGAGAACCCCCTCCTCGGCCCTTCCTCCGCCACGTACGTTATCCGCCGCCGCATCCAACTTCCCCTCTTTCTTTCTTGCATAAACTTATAAACGTATAACTGCTCTTTTTCTTATTTGCTCACAAGAAAGATTATATATGCATTATGTAACTGCTTTCTTCTACGATGTGCCCGCACGACAAATTCTTCCCTTTCTGCACATACGGCTACATAGAATCACCAATCACTCTATTAATATACTCAAAGATTTCATTTTTCTTGTGCTACTCTTCATATCTGCCTGCTAATTTCAATACCCAATTTGGTCTACTTCATGTGGTTGTTTGGAATTTGGAACCTGCTGACTCAAAACAAGGCATTATGTTATGTATCTCATTATCTAATTTGTTAGCAAAGGCCAACCGATGCTTCAATTGGCTGTAGAGTACGAACAATGGATCAAAGAAAAGCCATTTGTCAACTCTGCTCAGCCATTTTGTGTTCATTCTAGAGTTATCAGTGCATTTAAGAAAGCCTTGTGTTTATGTACTTGAATATGTTGGTCGCATTGCTTCATGCTAAACGTACTTCCATCCGATGTTTACTAAAGAGACTGCAACTGATTTCTCCTTTACATTTTTTTGCACCATGAACAACCTATCACCTTTTGTTTGCGAATCATTCATTACAATTCAGTAACTAGTTCATCCATAAAGATTGACAACTCCTCTAGCTGAGAATTGTAACATACGTTTTGTTTCATTTACTAGAGTTGAAGCTCCTTTACTGAGTTTTGTAACTTGGCTTTAGGTGATATGACAGTCCGAAACTGACAGCTGAAAAATAAAAATATGATTTTATAAAATAATATAGATATGTGCGAGCACTCAACTGGTTTCCCAATTCAAATCTAGGATTATCTAAATGGAATCATTAGACCTGGTATTGGTTGATGTGTCTTTGATTACTGCGATTGTTGATTCAGTCTTTTCCTTGCGCTCATGGTGGCAGTTGGAGAGTTGGTTAACCCCTAAGAAAGATTGAAAGTTTCTTTTCATACTTCTAAATGCGTGGATCTTTTATGATAATATTTTGGATTTGTAAAGTCAATTATTGGAATTGAAAGTACCTTGTTAGGGTGATCAGAAACATGATCCTTGCTCTATTTTGATTATGTGTTAACCTGGAACTGGCTACCACTTTGAACTTGGAGTTTTGTCTTGTTTAGATTAAGGATTGTAGGATGAGCAGATGTTTGTTATTTTTTATGGGTGACTGAGGAGCAAATGTCTGGTTGGAGGTACAGTGAACTGAGTCAGTGTTATTTTTTTTTTCCAACACAAAACATGAGGGAAAAAAGTGGGAGATGGGGGCGGGGGGATGAGCAAAGACTATAGTATTCTTTTACTATGCATATTGAATTCTGGAGGATAATAATACTTTCATCTCACTGACAATAGTATTATTTTACTATGCAGGTTACTGAAGATGGGAGCTCTAGATGTATCTAAGGTTGTCCATGGTCGCCAAGGATGGCGTCTGATTACATGTATCTGGCTTCATGCTGGAGTTGTTCATTTGCTCATCAATATGCTATGCCTTCTATTTATTGGTATTCGACTTGAACAGGAGTTTGGGTTTGGTAAGTAAATGCATTCTTTGTATATTTTCATCTGAACTTTTAGGTCCCAGACAACTATTCAGCCATGGCCTTGCTTCTGATAGTGGCTGATTAGCTTCTTTGTACAGTTTGTTATAAATGGAATTCTATTTGATGGATGCACAGTAGTAGATTGTATATAAATCCTCAGACATTTGATGTGTAAGACAACTTGATGTTTGTGTAAGGCTTGGAGAGTATAATATCATACCAAATACCGTAGACTTGCATTGGTACAGCGCAAGCAAAAATATCAGAAGTTGGTTTCTTGAACTATAATACAAAGGTCAGATGCTTATACTGAAACAAAAAACCTCCACACTAGAAAAACAAGAATACCTCAAAATAACTTTATACATGTTAATTACTGTGCAATAACTTCTGTGCATATGAATCAAAGTTCATTGAAGTACTAGTGTAGCAGTAAAATGATAATGGAACATATAGTTTCATAGCTTTGATGACTTACTGAAGTGTTATTTTCTCTACTATTATGCAGTGAGGATTGGTCTGGTTTATCTCATTTCTGGTCTTGGTGGGAGTTTGATGTCCGCCCTCTTCATCCGATCAAGTATCTCTGTTGGGGCCTCTGGTGCTTTGTTTGGATTGATTGGGTCCATGCTTTCTGAACTCATAACGAATTGGTCGCTCTATGCAAACAAGGTTTGTTTCCCTATCCTTCTCTGACACTGTAGAAAAAACTACTGCTATAGTGCCAATTCATTAGCTTTTTTTCCATTTTGAAGGATTTTTTTTGTTGAATTATATCGTGTGATTTTTTTCTCATTTTTCAGGTGGCAGCACTACTAACACTAGTGTTTGTAATTGTGGTGAACTTGGCTCTTGGGATACTTCCCAGGGTAGATAACTTTGCTCACATTGGGGGCCTTATATCTGGGTTCCTTCTTGGATTTGTTTTGTTTATTCGCCCACAGTTTGCATGGTTAAATCAGAGAAGAGTAGTACCTGGACAACAACCTGCTCCTGTGAAACGCAAGCACAAGACATACCAATATATTCTGTGGTTAGCTGCTGCTATCATGCTAATTGTTGGGTTAGTTCACTGACCTTCCTCTTTGGGCTCTAATGATAGTGTATTTTGTTGCTTGTTTCCTCCCTTGATGAAATCTCCCAATTTTGAACTTCACAGATTTACAGTGGCTATAGTTATGCTTTTCCGAGGATATAATGCAAACGACCACTGTTCCTGGTGTCACTATCTCAGCTGTGTTCCTACAAAGAGATGGAAATGCAACTCGTCACCGACTTATTGCACGGTAAGACAATCCAAAGATGCCTTTTTAAGTGATATTGCCATAGCAACAAATGAATAATAAACTTGAAGTATAATGTAGACAACAAATGTGCTGATCTTGCGGAGAGATCGACTATTGGTCCTTCAAAATGTGTTATTGGTATATATAATTTAAGCCTAACTTTAAGGCTGGCTCAGTTGAAATCTGAATAGTTGAACATTGCTTTGCTAAATTCTGAAAGGCAGCTGTGAATTTAGTCCATCATATGACTAAATTGTTCCTCCTTGCAGGAAATTCTACAAGGGAATACCCTAAACTTGACATGTGACGGCAGAAACATACACCGGAGCTACATTATAGCAGATGCTACGCAAGACAAGATCAACCAACTCTGCAACCAGCTCTGCAGCTAGCAGAATCTGGTTTCCCTCCCTGAGTCGATCTCCTTGTAAAATACTAGTAGTATACATTTTTCATTCTTTGTGTACATGAACAGATACATCTTTGACAGACACAGAATATAAAAGAATATACTGGACCTATCAAGAAAAGAATACAAGATATGAGTCTATGCAGTGCCATTTAATCTTCTCCTTTGTGAGCTCTTGACTGACTTATCTTGAGAAATAAGGGCAGCAGGCTTGTCACATTCCATCTCTGTATGAATGGAGCTCAACTTGCTTTACTTCGCTATGAAAGCCCAGCTTAGTGGGCTTGATGGGCCTTGGTTGATAAGGCCCACTATATATAAGCCCATTGCTTAAGTAGGCTTGGTGGGCCTCGATTTGTAGGCAGGCCGAGGCTACCATCTCTCTCCTCTTCTCTTCTCTTCTCACGTCGGTGTTGGGTGCCCTAGCTGTAGCTGCCTCCGCTTCTCCTCCGGCACCGGCCACTTCGGCGGCGGCGGCGGCGCCGGTGTCTCGCAAGCAGAACAACAAGATACGGTTCGTGCTTTCCCAAACCTCCAGCACCAATTTTTCATTATCTTGCGCTATTTTCTTTTCACTATCTGGACGAAAGATTTCGCCCGTGTGTGTTCTGCTTCTCGAATCGCACAACCTTGCCAGTTTCGGGCATGTCTTTACAATGCAAAGTGAAATGGCGATGTTTTGCGATCCTCTTGCGGTTGACGATTTTCTGCTTGCTTGCTTTTGATGGGGGTTGTGATCGTTTTCAATGGCTATGTGCAGTCACAGAGCGATGGGGAGAAGGCATGGCAGCAGGGGAAGAAGCCCTCCAAGGACAGGACATGGCGGTGCCAATGGAGGAGGCAAGGACCAAGGTGGTGTAAGCCTCTTCGTCAGTAACCTTCCGCTAAGCTGCAGGTATACAATTTCTCACCCGAGCCCAACTCAGCATCATCCCCTTTTGATTAGAGTTTGATTTGTTCACTTGACCTTCCAGACCTGAGGATGTCCGAGTTCCATTCCAAAAGTTTGGTCCTGTTCGGGATGTTTATCTGCCAAGACACTACCGCAGTGGGTAAGAAATTGTTGCTAAACTAGCTAACGTATCTTGGTTTATCTTCATCATTCGGTACTATATTGTTGGATGTTACACATTCTAAGCCGGCCACGAAGACTCTTGAGGAGCTCTAAGTCTTCCTTCGCTGGACTGCCTCAGGCCTCAACAGTGAAGACCCTACAAGTGCAATCTTCTTTTGAGACGTCTACTTCTGTCATGTGCAATTATCAATATACGCTGCATGTTCTGTATGGTGGTGTTGATTTTTCTGGAGACTAGCCTAACAAGTCTGGATAAACCCCACAAAGACCCCATTTTCCTTTCACTGTGTACTTATTGTTTGAAATTATAGTGCCCAGCAGTCTGTACAGGATACACTTGTGTTAATATTATACTACATATGCGCTTTCTTCTGTTAAAATTATTGTTTTGGCATGATGTACCATTTACCAGGGTTGTGTTGTGTTGAAGTAAGTACAAGAACTAGACTTGTTGAAAATCTCTTTCACAGTCCTAACTGTTCACTTGTTTGGTGAGGTAGAATATTGTGCAAATAAAGTTCTTCTATGAAGAGGAGATTTGGTTTGTTGACAAATTTATTGACTGAAGAGAAGTGGATTTTACTAGGGTCTTCCATGAGAAGATTTATTGAAGAGAAGTTGATTTCAAGTACTTTCGTGACTTATGAAACATTTGAGGAACTTGAAGTGAACTGTTTTACGAAGATGTGTGCAAGACATCCAGATACTAGAAGAGCTTGGTCTCCTAACTGCCTGTTTGGAAAATGCTACATGTGTTTTGATGAAAATGTTAGTTATTGGCTATGCTTCAAGAGGAATAATGGAAAGCTCACAAAAACATGGAACTTTGGTGGTAACTAGTTGAGAACATACCATATCCTATATGATGAACATGCACCCTCTTCTTTGTTGAGCATAGTTTATATATGGTTTTACTTATCCATCACTTTGTTACAACATATGTAGGGAGCCAAGAGGATTTGCATTTGTGGAGTTTGTTGAGTCTTCTGATGCTTCTAAGGCACGATATCATATGAACCATAAGATGGTTTCTGGACATGAGATCAGTGTTTCTTTTGCTGTGGAGACACGGAAAAGGCCTGAGGAAATGCGTAGACAAACTGGAGCCAGGTATACCGTACCCACTACTATTTTGAAAGATTTTTCTGTGTTTCATTTGAGATGACCCTAGTAGTTGCTCTACAGATGTAATTCCCCACAGAGAAAGGAAAAGTGCCGAACAAACTCACCAGGACAGCCTAAAGGACATAATGAGAAGCGGAAGCGCAGATCCTGTACTCCTGAATATAATGATCGGCTTAATGCTGACATTGGTCGTGATGAGTAAGTTATGCTTGTGCACTGCTGTGACACGTCATGTGTAATCTTGTTATAGTATATAATTCCAGAAATAATGTTGTTGTGTTTGGGTTCAATACTGATTCATCAAGGATTGGTTTATCTTAGTTACTCTATACCATGTCTACAACATAAGCCTTTTGTGCACAGTAACTGATTGCCCACACATGATGGCAGATAGTGTCAGATGGAACCCTGGAAATATGCAAACTTAATATATCCTCAACCAATGGTGTATTTATGAACTCCAGGACCCTACCTTAAACTGTCTGTGCAACTTAATTTTAGCCTTGTTCTATTGCATTAGCCCTAGCCATTCTACCATCTCTCAAAACGTATCAACATGGTTTGTACTGTGCTTTTTTCAAGCATGAATGCATGATGCATGACATAAAGAATCCCTTGACTGCTGATAGGATTACATGTCATATTAGATGCAGGCTCACTCCAAGCGAGGATGCACTATACAATCATTGATTTGTTGATTTCGTAGCCTTTTGTCCAGTTTATTATCTCTTGGACCAAGTTTACAAATCACTGGTGTTAGTGTATTCTTTTTTTTTTTTTTGTGATAAAATGTCTTGAAGTGATCTCCCTAGAGTTGAGGTAAGTCTTAGTTGGTTGCATATATGATTCCTTTTTTTTTTGGGAACAGTGTGCAGCATGCATGCTGGTTGTTTGCCTAAATGATGTTGTGTTTTGAGGTTGTTAGCTTGTTACTGGTAACAGATGGGTGCGTGCTTAGTTTAAAACGACTGACATGCTGGTCAGGTTTTGGATGTTCATTTGTTGCAGATGCATAAATTTATAATAATAATAACATTTTGTGAATACAGTGTGTAATAGTATAACTGTACGTTGTGTTGACAGGACGCCGCCTGCACCTGATGTTGAGCGATCCTGGGCTCTGGGCAGGTCACCCCAGCCATCCCCTCCAGGTGAGCTGTCAGGACCAGTGGATGGGTTTTCCTCACCTTTGAATATTGACAGGTTGCTATGTTTCCTGCAGGGTGGCCTCATGCCCATTCATACTCATGGTATGCTAGTGGATCTTCATGATGTGCTGTGCAATGAAACCATTTTCCTTAATGTTCTTATTCACACAGGTCATGCTGTCCTGCCCCAGGAAGGCAAGATGACCAGTCTGCTTCCCCACAGAGAAAGGAGAATCACCAACCAAAATCATCAGGACAGGCTAAAGAACATGATGAGAAGCGCAGATCCTATACTCCTGAATATAATGATCGCAGGGATGCTGCCAATGGTCATGATGAGTAAGTTCTGCTCCTGCGCTGCTGCTACATGTGTCTGGCACTCTGGTGTAATCTGGTGTTATATATAACTTGAAGTAATATTGTTGTATTTGGATCCCATACCAGTTCATACTTTTTCCTGTTGACTAGACACAGCTCAAAAATGACAATGGGCATACTCAAACTCAATATTTCCCTGGGCAATAGTGTATTTTTATGAGGTCCAGTTTGTAGTTTAGTTAGAGTTTCTTTGCTATCTCCTTTTAACCTTGATGTCTGGTGTTGGCCTCAGCCATTGTAGTATCGTGAATTCTTGATCTCCCTAGAGTTAAGTCGCAGTTTGTTCCATATACAATTCCTTTTCTTTTTTGAACAATGTGATGTGTCCTTGCTCGTTTGTATGCCTAGATGACTTTGTGTTTGAGGTTGGTTGCTAACTTGTTACTTGTAACAGACGATATCATTCATGTGTGTTTAGTTTAGTATTATTGATATTCTGGGTCATCTTTCGGATGTCCATATGTTGTACGTGTGTAATAGTAGCATTGTATATTGTGTTGACAGGACACCGCCGGCACCTGATGATGAGCGATCCTGGGCTCTGGGCAGGTCACCCCGGCTGTTCCCTCCAGGTGCGCGGTCAGGACCAGTGGATGGGTTTCCTCATCTTTGAATATTGACAAGTTACTTTGTTTCCCACAGGACGGTCTCATTGTCATTCATACTCATGTTCCCGCTCTCCTGAACTCCATGGCCATGCTAGATCACGGTATGCCAGTGGATCTTGATGATATTCTGTGGACTGAACATTTTTCCTTAATGATCTTATGCACACTGTAGGTCATGCTCTCCTGCCCCAGGAAGGCAAGATGAACAGTCTGCTTCCCCAGGGAGAAAGGGGAACCACCAAACAAAATCATCAGAGAGGCGTAGATCCTATACTCCTGAATATAATGATCGCAGGGATGCTGTCATCGGTCATGATGAGTAAGTTGTGCTCCAGTACTGCTGATACATGTGTGGTGTATGTTGCTGTATTTGGATCCCTTACCGGTTCATTTTTTTAGGCCCTCTTGTTTCCCTGGTTACTTGGCACAGTTCAAAATGACAACATCTTGAGACTTTTTTTTGTTTCATCTTACTTAGTGTATACCATGTGTTGATGTGTAGAGTATAAGTTGTGTGCCCAGTAAGGGATAGTCTGTGCATGATGGCATGGCAGATAGTGTGTGATGGAACCCTGTAAACTTAAATAGTTGCCTGGCAAATAGTGTATTCATGGTTGGTTATACGATTTTAGCCTTATTGTCTAGGTTTTGGCATCATCCATGTAGTGTGGCAAAATGGAGCAAGCATATGAAGATGATGTGTTGTGCAGCTTTTTGAATGATGTCCTGTTTGTATGGGCCGGGCAAATGGTGTTTTTGAGGTGGTTAGTAGTGACATATGGTAGGTACCATGATGAATGCGTTGATAGTTTAGAGTTGTCGACATTGGTGGGTAATGTGTTGGGATGTTTATTTGTTACACCAATGTGAGTGAGTAGTGACTAGTAATAACAGGTTATGGTGTATATGGTGACAGGACGCCGCCGGCAGCCGAGAGTAGCATGGCACTGAGCAGGTGTTCTCCAGCAGCCACCAGCGGATGAGGATGATGGGGGTCTCGTGGCCGGAGGAGCAACTAAAACTAACCGAATAGCAAGATTGACGCGGTGCGCCTCTCTCTCTTCATCTGTCTATATCCATCTTTTGTGTTGCCGTTGGATGAGTATATTCCAACAGACAGAAATTGTAGTAGAAGAGCACAGAGAAATGTTTCTTGTAACTCTGCCTGTTTGTCCTAGCTACAGTAAGCATAGTATGAATATAGTGGAGTACTAGCACGTATAGTATGTATGCCTATCGGTGCGGTGGCGCTTCGCGGTGGAAACTGCAACAGCTTGAGCTGCCTTCATGCTTTTTGCCTGGCCTGCCACGACCAACGCGACACTTGGGAAACGTGTTGCATGGTTGAGATGAGGCCATCATACACAACGCGGACGCGGTCACAAGTGCCCTCTCTCACCACACTACTACCACTACTACTAGTAGGAGCTCAGGCTCAGCCAGAACTACCTAAGCTCCTCGCATGAATGAACGAGTACGTCGGAGGTCAGAAAGCAATCAGCTCACGGTCAGGGCCGTTACAGCGCTCCACTTGAATACGTACGAGTATACTATTAACAATGCAATGCAATGCAATCCATGCAGTGCGGTGCACGCACGGCACAGGTTCCTGTTTCTCCGCCCTCCCTCTCTGGTTAGCCCAAACCAACGTCTTCCTTCATGGAATCTTCCTTACCAACGTCTTCCTTCGTGGAATCTTCCTTTTTCTTCCGTTTTTCCCTGTCCACTTTCTTTTCCTCAACGCAACCTCCTCGAGATGCGCACTCGCTCACCGACCCCGCACACCTTTTTCATTTACACACATCCTCCTTCCTTCACTGTTTAAGAGATAAGTTTTAAGACGAGAGAAGAAAAAAAAAGGTCACTTAAAATAAGATGAGTTATTAATATATAATTAATTAGGTATTAATTATTTTAAACTTAAAAATAGATTAATATGATTTTTAAGCAATTTTTATATAGAAAATTTTCGTAAAAAACACATCATTTAGCAGTTTGAGAAGCTTGCTCATGTGAAACGAGGAGTTTTTTCTTCTCAACTAGTACTCCCGAACGGAGCTTAAATCGATAGAGCAAGTACAATAGCAGACTATAATCTGGTTATAATCACTTCTTTCCATATACAGTAGTAAGAGAGAATAAGTATTGGCTCGTTCTAAATATAAGCATTTTTAGGTTATTTAGTAGAGATTAATGTTAATAAGAAAATATTTTGTTTCTCAATAAATATAGAATGAATGAAGGTGGGAGGGTAGTGGGGGTAAGATGTGAAGAAATTTGAATAGGAAGTGATTGATATGATAAATAGGGCTGTGAATAATGTTAGAAATTCTTATACTATAGAACAAGATTTAAATCCTATAAATTATCATCTTTTGGAATGGAGGGAGTAGATAAGTGAGAGAAAGAAAGAGGATGATAAAAATAGATGTACATATTAGCTCTAATACTGTTTTTAGATGAGTTTATAGCTAATAGTTAACTCTATTATTAAACTTGCTCTTATACCAAATACTCCTCACGAAGTTACGATGCTCCATTAATTCTTTTTGGAGTATCTTTCTTTTTTTCTTAAGAGGTTTCTCTGTTTCTCTTTTTACTTGTTTAAGAATATTTTTGACAAATACTACTGTTAGTATACTAAATATGGGATATTTCACATACATCCACATACCTCGACGGAGTACAATATACCAATTTGTATACGAAAACAAAATCCATAAATATAGATAGAGTCCGGAGCAGATCAAGAAAGGAGTCTCCGATAAGGAAAGAAACACAAAATCCTACTCGAGTTTTACCAGAACTGCTCGGATTCGAATCTTAATATGTCTTCCTACTTCTACTTGACAAGTGGGCATTCGAGGGTATAAATACAAGATCCCCATGGGGGAGTGGCAAGCCAAGACAATACAAAACCTAAGGAAAAACAACATAGGCCACCCGCCAATCTCATCAGTTGATATTGAAGGAGCCCAATAATGACTAGCCTCCGACTATTATACCGAGCTCATTTAGTTAACTAGAGCCAGCCCACGGATTATCTCGGGCCGACCCGCGCCCACCCTACCGAGCTCTACTTGACATACGGACAAACTAGACTAGGGTTTCTTTCCTATACTTTGTACTCATGAGATTAATATAGTGAAAAGCACCAGCCTCCCTGTCAAACAGGAGAAGGGCTATTACTTTTAAGAGGCTCGAACCTACATAAAAATTTCTGTGTCCTTGCATCTTCGTTTGCATTTTCATATCAGCCTTACTCTATATCCTAAAATACACCGTATATACATAGATATTATGGTTAGGTACCTATCTGTCGACAACTACCTCCATCACAAAAAGACTTTATTTTTAGACCATATCACATATACCAATACGAAGCTGAAAGACTAAAATGTCCTTCAATTTACCAAAGTCTAATGTGTTTGTCTTCTACTTTAATAAAGTCTAAGGGCATCAGCAACATATAAGGCCAAGTTAAGATGGATTTTTTTATTTGCTAGGGCCCGTCTTTATGCTTGTGGACTACCCATAACTAGAGGTCACTATAATGCCTTCTTCACAATGTATAAGGTCCACTTTGAGGGCTTAAGACCCCCTTCTATTTTTACATTGTGGATGCTCTAATGCATTTGTTCCTTATTTTAGCAAACTTTAATGTATTTGTTTCCTACTTCAATGTATTGATTGTTCTAAGGATAAAGTCTTTGTGGAACAAATAAGATGGACAACAAATAAAGTTATTTTGAACGGGGAGAATACTACTTTTGTAACTACTCCCTTCAAGTTACAAATTTCTATTACAAATGCATATAAAAATATTAACAAATATATGATTTTATTGAAATACTTTTCAAGATTAATTTATACATACGGTTCCCATGTTTATAAAGTAAACATTTTAAAAGTTATTCACAGTTAAAGTTCTAAAAGTTTGATATCAATCTTGTCCAAAACGATAAGAAAATCGGAGAGAGTAACATGAAAGAGTTAGGAAAGACCGGATGAATTTCAGACAATTTAAATCATGCTAAAAAATCATGTCAGTCTTTTGTTCAATGCTTTACAAGAAAAGATTGTCTCTTCCTTATTCCTTGTAGATATTTTATTAATGATTATTGTATAGGTTCACATGGAAGACAAACATGTGTGGTTTATGCTTTTATGTCTAAAAATCATCTATGTTTAGAGGTGTGACAGTTGAAAGTGATAAGAGACTGGTTGGTTTGTGTTCTTTTGTCTTCTTTTTTAAGAAAAAGGCTCTATATAATTCCCTTGAAAAACTAATCTCTTTCCGGCCGGCCATTAGTTGCCTTGTCTTTCTCAACTTCACGACGGTATTGTAGAGTAGTACTCCATGGTACTCTAGTCTAGGTATTTCATCCACCAAAGCATGGCCCCGTGTTGGATTGAGATCGCAGTAATGCATTCCTCTCTGGGCCCACATGAAAGGCACTGACGTGTGGAACCCAGAGTAAAGGATTTTGTGTTACTGTTGAATGATGAGAAATGGTGGTGGGAAGGAACTGGGACGTGGGCCAAGTGGCAAGGATGAAGCACTACTAGTAAGGAAGAAAAGAAAAAACCCAAGAAAAAGAAAAGAAAAGGGCACTAGCAGCAGTAAACCCGCTGGGTTGAACACCTGTCTCCGCATCTGCATGTCGCAAACCGCCATTAAATTACTAAATTTAATTAGTAAATTAAAACACTCTACTACCCTACTCTATTCTACTCTGTTTATTAGGGGGGAGAGAGAGATCAGAGGAGGAGGGAGCGTGGCCGTGGCGTCGTCGAGTTTCAAATCCACCAACGGGACGGACTCAACTCTCAAGATCTCAACCCTTTCTCTCTTAATTCTCTTTCCCTTCCCCCAAAAACCAAAACTGAGATGAGATGAGAAACCCACCAAACAAGAAAAACCAGATGCTCCCCTTCCTCGCCATCCTCCTCGCCGCCGCGGCGCCGGCGGCGGATGCGGCGCTCCCGTCGATGGCCGTGGGCGTCAACTACGGCGCCAACGCCGACAACCTCCCGCCGCCCAAGGACGTGGCCGCCTTCCTCGCCACCCACACCACCATCGACCGCGTCAAGCTCTTCGACGCCAACCCGGCCTTCATCTCCGCCTTCGCCAACACCCACATCTCCCTCGCCGTCTCCCTCCCCAACTCCGCCCTCCCCTCCCTCGCCGACAGGCAGACCGGCCTCGACGCCGCCCGCGCCTGGGTCCGCGCCAACCTCTCCCCCTACGTCCCCGCCACCAACGTCACCCTCCTCCTCGCCGGCAACGAAATCCTCCTCTCCCCCGACCCCACCCTCGTCGTCTCCCTCCTTCCCGCCATGCGCCGCCTCGCCCAGGCGCTCCGCCTCGAGGGCCTCACCGGCGTCCGCGTCACCACCCCGCACTACCTCGGCATCCTCGCCCCCTCCGACGGCATCCCCTCCAACGCCCGCTTCCGCCAAGGCTACGACACCAAGCTCTTCCCGCCGATGCTCCAGTTCCACCGCGACACCGGCTCGCCCTTCATGGTCAACCCCTACCCCTACTTCAGCTACAACAACCAGACGCTCGACTACGCGCTCTTCCGCCCCAACCGCGGCGTCTACGACGCCAACACCAGGCTCAACTACACCTCCATGTTCGAGGCCCAGATGGACGCCATCTACGTCGCCATGAACCGCACCGGCTACGGCGACGTCGACATCGCCGTCGGGGAGGCCGGGTGGCCCACGCAGGCCGAGCCCGGCCAGGTCGGCGTCGGCGTCGAGGAGGCCAGGGACTTCAACGAGGGGATGCTCCGCGTCGTCAGCAGCGGGAAGGGCACGCCACTCATGCCCAACCGCAAGTTCGAGACCTACATCTTCTCCCTCTTCGACGAGAACCAGAAGCCGGGCCCCATCGCCGAGAAGCACTTCGGCATCCTCAACCCCGACTTCACCCCCATCTACGACCTCGGCCTCCTCCGCCAATCCGACGTAACTAATTAGTCCCCATCTTTGCCTGATTTGATTCGATTGGATTGATTGATTTGGTTGTCTTTCCGAAATTATCCACCCTGAGATAGATACCGATTATCAAAAGAAAAAAATGGTATTTTTGAGAACATACTTGCTATTTGGGAGATTAGACAGGTTAACATAAATCTTTTTTTAATCAGTGGCATTTGTTCTTCAGGGGGAAAGAAATGAAGAATAGTAGTAGATAGATTCGCATAGCTGTAGCAAACCAATTTTTAACTCACGTCAGGGCAGTGTGATAGCGTTGATAGGCTGCACACGGTTGCTGATCTAAGCTGGTCCTCGCTTACGGCCACTCTCCGTGCGACCGTGACCATGCGGATATTGGTGGTGGCACTAGTGGACTGTTAGGTTGTTCACATTGCATTTGTCAGAGGTGTAGCCATGGTGTATGGGCCGACCTCTCTAGAAAGAGCTGTTTCCGTTTCAAACTTTTGCTCCTTTATCGCATCGATGATTTGTTTGTCCAAAGAATGCTTGCCGCAACAAACCCATGTGGTCCTTAGACACGTCTGCATTTTTTATACATACAGGCTATTCTATTGGGGCCGCTGCAAACCTCTGATTTAGATCCAGAGATGCACATGCTAGAAATGTGGCCAACTGCTATAGATAGAACTCACTAGTCACTACTCACCTACCATGTCAATATGTCATCGAATGATGTTTAGTAAACTGACAGGTTAACAGGTCCAATTGTGTTCTGTTCTTTCTGAATGCTCTCTGACTCATAGGTTTTAGTACAATTTCTTTTAAGATTTTTGTGGTGGACCAAATAACCAAGGGTATGATACAATTATAAGTATCATGCCTTACACCAATTTCTTATGCACACACCACACTAAAAATGATGCTTCTGCGATTCATAGGACAGCCTAGTCAGTGCATACTGCAGCAGCTTATTCTGAAAGCAAAAGATGTGGATGTAGGCGTCTTGTTCTGTGGGCTGTGTAGCTTAGCTTCTGCCTTCTATTGCTGAATACAAACTGTTTGGTACCTCTCGTTTGAACTTTGCATCGACTTGAAGATACCATTGTGGTCTGGCACTTCTACGAAGCTACCTTGAAGGAAAAAGAGGATTAAGATGCTGTCTGCCTCTCCTTTCAAGCTCAGTTAAAAACGAACTCAAAAGGTAGGACAGTCAGTTCACACTGGCAACATATAAGGTGCCATTACACATGGAGCTTGCTGGATGGAGCAGTGTGTCAGTGTCGTTTCCAACTTTGCTTCATCTGCTGTCACCTCTGTCCACCCGTCCCATGATATCCACATGTCCATGTATTTGTTATTTTGATCATTTGAGCCTTGCCATCCTCTAGTCTGCATGAGCTATATCGTGTGCCCATGTGGATCAGCTTCTCCAACTGAAGTATGATGCAGCCATTAGCTAGTTGCCCTTGGTGATGCTTAGGGAAAGTAGTGGACCATGTAGAGAAGATGGATCAATTTAGTGTGCCAAGAATCTTAGGCAAACGATTGATTTGGACAGGGCAATAAACCCTGTTTTTTTTTTTCATGAATACACAATTCAAAAGGGTTGCGTATCATTGCATAACAAACCCTGTTTTGGACGGTGCCAATCCAGACTATAGAGAGCATCCGTAACATGTACATAAGGATTTAGTCTCAATCTGATACAGGTAAAATAATTTTGATTGGAGAGATGTTATATGTTCTAAAGTGGATTTACAATGTTATTTACCCTAGTCCACAGCTCTGTGCAGCTAATCTTATTTATTTAGGTATTCTGGTGCATGGATTCATTCCTATATCACCTGACTTGTTTGTTGTGTAATGTTTATCTGCGTTGCAGTCTGAAGCTCCAAACCCTTCACCAAATCCATCACCAAACCCTAGTCCGAAACCTGCCCCATCTGGTGGAGGGAAGTGGTGTGTCGCCAAGGCTGGTGTGAGTGATACTGACTTGCAGAACAACATCAACTATGCCTGTGGCTATGTGGACTGCAAACCGATACAAAGCAGTGGCGTGTGCTTTGATCCGAACAATGTGCAGTCCCATGCTGCATTTGTGATGAATGCCTTCTACCAGGCTAATGGCCGACACGACTATGATTGCGACTTCAAGGGCACCGGTGTGGTCACCTCCAATGACCCAAGTAAGTACCAAACAACTGTATCTTGCAGAATTACACCAAAATTTAATACACTTATTAAGGACCTCTCATATGTATATTTTTGAGTAAATTTCGCAAAACTATAGATACTTTGACCAAACTATCACAAAACTACATATTTAAGGCTGTGTATCACAAAACTACAGATTTAGCAACAAAATTATCACGGAACTACAGATTTAAGATTATCGCAGAACTACAGATTTACTAGTAAAATTATCACAAAACTGCATGTTTAGTGCCAATTTAATCACAAAAACCACAATATTTATAACTCCAACATAATAGTAGTGCTAGGGATTTAAACTCTAAAATCTATAGTTTTGCGATAGCTTCATTATTAAATCTGTAGTTTTGTGATACTCCTTAAATTTGTAGTTTTCTGATAAATTTAGTGTTAAATCTGTAGTTTTGCACTAGTTTGGTCAAAGTACATGTAGTTTTGTGAAATTTACTCTATTTTTGAACCTTCATTTCAATTGAAACCAATGCTTTTATGGCAGGCTACGGGAGTTGCAAGTACGTCTCCTGACGGGACGCAGCAAGCCATGGCAGTGCAGGTGCAGCGGCACCAGCGTTGAGTCCACCTCCAGGGTTGAGTCACGGCAGCGCTGGAGGGTTGCTGATACTGCCTGGCTTGCGCCTCATTTTTCTCTACTGTTTTCTCACAGCAGCCGTGCTTCTTCCTTAGAAGAGCTACTAGCTGATCATATTCATTACGGCATTACCCCCTTAGCACAGGGGGTTATTACATATTATTAAAATGGTGTACCCATTATCAGTCAGTTCTAGCTTGTGTTTGGCTATGCCGCAAATTTTTTCGTTGTGTAGTGAAGCATTTGTGCTTAACTTATCATTCCATTCCATACTATGTAGAAATATAAAATGAAACAGCAAAAGAAATGGAGCCTCCCAGTTTCGTTGTTGATGCTACTATTTTGCCCCATGTCTGAATGTACGTGGGTAGTAGGAGGCTTGCTAGTCTCGTTGGAATGGTGGCTTCCTGTTTGAACTTTCATTTGGTCATACGATCATTTCTGTTGTTTTTGTTTTTACATCTGTGGCAGACAAAGCTTTTCGCTGTTTAGATGCCCGAGCCGCCAAACTGAACTGAAGCGCTGTTCTGTTTTCATATCTACTTAAGGTTTACCCTGCACCTCAAGCTCTTCTTTCACTGTATAGCTAGCATCATTCTACAGGTTCAGAAACAGAATTGGGATGTATCAATTGGTGCCGCCGTGCCGGTACAAAATGACTTGGAAGAATTGAATGGCGGTAATGTTTAAATCAACAGTGCAACTGACGAAAGTCTTGATCAAAGGGGAAAAAAGGGCACAAAACTTGCATAGCTGCAATCCAAAGAGAGCCTAAACATGAAATGATCAACTAGTTCAGAGTTACAAAAGATGTGCATCAGACCATGCATCATGGACAAGAAAACAACCAGTATTGGCTCACCGAAAGCATACTTTTTCTTTAAGGTGATCAATGCAAGCGTGTTGCATTAGTCCTTTTGTATAACCAAAGGATCTAACTTTGGGCTGTATGGGAATAGTTTGATGCCGATCGATCGACTAGAGTGCCTGGAGATGCAAGAAACAAGAGATTCGTCGTTTACAACGCTGTGTGGGGGCTGCATTAGCTAACTCTGTTTACTGAAACTCAAAAAGTTCCAGGGCTGTCTTTTTTTTTTTTGCGATCTGTTTACTGAAGAAAGTAATGCATGGTTGTTACAAGAAAGCATGCTAAATTACAAGAAAGTAATTCTGCTGTGTAGGACAGTCAGAGAGCCGCTTTTTTTGATTGAATTTTTACTGTTACTAATTTAATTTTTTTTTAATTTACAAAACTAATTTTCGATTTGGATCATTTGCAAATCTACCCTATTGCCGCCCTGGTCCACGGCGGTATTTAAAAACCGCCGTGGCCCAGGGCGACGAATGGCATCCCCGTCACCCACGGCTAACGGCGCCGGCCGCCGTTAGCCCGGGGGAGGCCACGTGGATTCGCCGCCCTAGGGGACGGCGGCGAATGCCCCCAGGGGGCCAAATGCAAAATTGGATTCGCCGCCCTACCCTGGGGGCCAAATGCAAAATTGGATTCGCCGCCCTAGGGTAGGGCGGCGAATCCAATTTTGCATTTGGCCCCCTGGGGGCATTCGCCGCCGTCCCCCAGGGCGGCGAATGCACTGGACCATCCGCACAGCGATCGGACGGTCCGAATCCACGGCAAATTGTTGTAACACGCGCTACCTAACTTAAAACAGTCATAACTTTCGCATACGGTCTCGGAATCGGGCAAATAAGTACTCTACGGACATCTACAGAAAATTTTACATCTGCTTCCCCCCCACTTCGTCGGGTTTGTCCAAAAATTTTTTGCGAAATTCGGCCGGGAAGATTGAGTTTTTGAGGTCCGAAGTTTCAGCACGGTTTTTAAAGCACACTCACAATTTTCTATAGGCCACATCTTACATCGGTTTGAGCTGCAACTTCACGAGATTTTGTTATTCTCGTGTTGCTAGTTGAGAAAAAAATATCAAAAAAAAGAAAAAAAAACATTTTGCAGGCGGCCCCCTGGATTCGGACGGTCCGATCCCTGTGCGGACCGTCCGTTCACTATGCTAAAAACCGCCCTGGGGGACGGCGGCGAATGTAATTTTGCATTTAGCCCCTTGGGGGCATTCGCCGCCCTGGGCTACGGCGGTTTTTAAATACCTCCGTGGCCCACGGTGGCAAGAGACTACTTCTGTAAATAGCCCAAATCAAAAATTAGTTTTGTAAATTAAAAAAAAATTAAATTAGTAACAGTAAAAATTCTTTTTTGATTTGTGGGTCTGGTGGGCTTGTCCGAGCCCAATAAGGCCCATAACTCCACCATCGCCACGAGCCTCTTCCCCCAAAACATCGAAACCCTACCTGCCTCCATCCACCTCCCGCCTTCCCCCTTGCCGTCCCCAAAACCCCAGCAAAACCCCGGCGGCGGCGGCGGAGGAGACGAGCCAGCTGTACCGCATCCGCCGCACGGTGATGCACATGCTGCGGGACCGGGGCTACCAAGAACAACCTCGAGGTCTTCCAGGTCGCCCTCTACCACATTCCTTCACCTCGCTACTCGTGTTTCTCCATCTATTCGCACGCATTGCACTGGTTAATGTTTCAGGTAGCACTTGTTGTGCAGGAAACGGAGCTACTCGTCAACATTAAGCTTAAGCAGCAAACCCTAGTGCCAGAGCATGACCTCCTGAGGCCTGAGCAGAAGAAGACGCTGCTGGAGCAATATACCGTGAAAGAAACTAACCTTTTCTTTTCTCCTGGTCAAATCAATTTGAGCATAACGTCATCGATGCTTCATTCCTGTGTTGCTAGCTGCACACATAGAAAAGATACCATTAGTTTTGGACAACTACTATGGCTGATTTCCAGGAGGCTTGCGTATATTGCCTAGTGCATGCCTTCATTAAATATCTCACAAATTCCCCTGATACTTACTTATCATAGGCAATAGGCAAATGACTTCTGGTTATTATTGAGGCACTTTAGCTTATTTGCAAACATGATCCCTTCATTTCACCTGTTACTGCATTCAAAGATTGATATTGTCCGCATGCTAGTTAACACATCACAACTCTGCTGATCTAGCTCCTTGCTGTAGACCATCTAACAAACAAAGCAACAGGTTTCTCTGACATCCAATGCTGCAAAATTAATAAAATTGTTAGTAGAGGGATTTGAAGTGCTAGGCGTACATTTTGAAGTTTTAACCAAAGCTCCATGGATGCTCTTTTATTGACCTTTCTTTTTGCTTCTAATTGTCAAGATAAGTAAAATCTAGGTGTATGTGCCGTTTGAACTTTGTCCTGCAGTGGAAAACACAACTGTTCATAATGTTGTTCTAAACAGTCATTGTTTCATGAAACTATAGTTTTGTTATTTACTGCAGCTGGTTTACAATGTGAAGTTGGACTGTTCATCTTAGTTTTAAGATAGCTTGTTTGGTAAAATGTGGTAGGTCACTGTTAGTAGACAATCATGATAAATGACAAATGGATCCTTGTTTTAGACTTAGAGGCGCCACTTGCAAGGAGCAGTGTGGTAACGCAGTCCAATTGTTGAGAATATGTAATCTGAGGTGGTAGCAGTATAAGCTAATAGAATAGCAATGTCAAGGTTCTGTTGGACCATTAACAGAAGTACTCTAATATCTGCTTCAAACGTGACGCTTTCAGATCTTAACACTAAGGAGCTTGTCCCCTTACGAAATTACCATGATAAATACTCAAGTGGGTTGTGACATACTCTGCTGCATGTGTTTCGTTAGTATGGTATGGCATGCATCATGGTGGATAATTCCAAGAATGTAAATGCACCTGATGCGTGCCGAGGATGTTGATCTAAGCAACTCTCTGTTTTCATGCCATAACATTTTGTTTATTTGCAATACTTTTAGTTTGACACATAATTTCTGAATTGAATAAGAAGCTGCATTTGATTAGTGCCGGTCACTCTGTTTCCTTACATGTATTACATCCCTCAAGTTTTGACACCTCATTCTAAAAAAGTGCCCTCACAATTATCTAGGTAACTTTAAACCTGGTTAGATAACTAGTTGAATTGACTTCAGCTGCAGATGTGTCTGTAAACTTTACTGTGGCAATTATATGATGTTTGTATTTGAATGCAGCTCCCCTATGTTCAAATTACGGACCCGATAGCAAGATACTATGGCATGAAGCGTGGACAAGTTGTAAAGATCATCCAAAACAGTGAGACCGCTGGAAGATACGTGACCTACCGTTATGTTGTGTGAGCTTCACTACATTTCACGCCTGGACCTATGCAGCGAATATTACCAGTGAAAATGCCTCTGTTGCTAATTCATTTCTGTGGCAGAAACATTAAAAGCACTGGAGTGCCTTGTTTCTCTCTTTTTAGAGCTTGTTGGTGGGCATGGCTATCTGAAATGTGTGTGATTGTGTGGTCTGTTTCACCTTTCGTGCCTTTATGATGTTTGTTTTGATTGAAAATGGCATGCCTTCCGGGACAATCAACTATATGCCTTCCGTGGTGGCGGAAGAGGAGCGACTCCGATTCCCCTGCGCAGGGTGAGCTAGCTTTCCCCAGTGTTTTTTTTTTGAAACTGAAGCTTTCCCCAATTCAATGCACACACAGATGGATATGTATGTTCATTGGTAAATGGAGGATTAAAATTTGCGTTGATTATGCGCAGAGCTTCGATCGACTTTAAGTAACTACATGATTAGATTTGAGTATATATTAGCATCCTTGCCCCTTGCTTTCAACAGTGGTTTGATTGAAAATGTTTGGGATGGGAATAGGACTGCAGGAGGTTTACCTGCGTCAGCCAAGGCTTCGTTGTGGGGATGAAATTTATCGAAAGGCAAAGCATGAACTGAACTGAAGCCTCCTTGTGTTTCGTGTCTTCTACTTCACGTTTACCCAGCAGCTGAAGCCCATCTTTTCAATATCCATTCTTTTTGCTTGTTTCTATGGGTCACATCATTCTACGTGTTCAGAAACACACTTGATGTATCAAGAGGTGCAGACGTGCAGGCACAAAATTTATCTACTACTAGTAGATTCGTAGTTTTGTACTAGCTGGTGCTTATGTCTAATCAACAATGATACTGAAGAAAGTCTTGATATCGCCTGGTAGGCTAGTTACCTGCACTGGGGCAAATGAAACATTAAAAAAGGTACAAAACTTACGAAGCTGCAAACAGACATCTTAGGCTTAGTTCTTTCGAAAGATGTGCATCAGACCATGCATCATGTACGAGAAAGCAACTACTATTGGCATAAGGTGATCAATGCAAGCATGTGGCTTTAGTTATCTTTTATAACCAAGGAATCTAACTTTCAGCTGTCTTTGGTTGTTTGATGCCGACTAGAATGACTGTCCATGCAAGAAACAAGAGATTCGTCATTAACGACGGGCAATACCCTAGGAAAGAGAGGAGCAACTGGGCTGCATTAGCTCTTCATAGTTTCAGAAACTCAACTTGTTTCAAAAGTTCCAGGTGCTCCGTGCTGAAAGAGATTACAAATCTTATTTGGAAATTAGCAGGTATGATAATCTTTCTCCCACTTCTGTTTTCATGTGATCCATTTAGTGAAAATTAAAATAATGCATGGTGAATAAATTATTGCAGCTTGAAAGGCAGCATGTTCAACACGTACTTATCTCAGCCTTGAGTACTAAGAAATTCTTGGACTGCCGTTCTCAGCCTTGAGTAGACTGAATCGCATAGAAAGTACTTATCTCATATTCTCATGTCATGTTGCATCAATCCACTTAATGACTTTGTGAATCTACGGTTTCTATTCAAGTTTGCTTGCAGGGATTCTATTGGACAGATTATTAAGTTGAGTTTCCACAATACATACATTGTTCTGACAGGAGACTAGTCTAATCAGGATTGAAAGAGAATACATATCTTATTTGATAATTAAGAGGTATGATGATCTTTGTGTGCTGTTTACTGAAAAGTAATGCATGGCGGATGAATTGTTATAAGAAAGCATGCTAAACACGCACTGTACTGTGCAGCAGTTCTGCAGTGTAGGACATTCCTGCCGCCGGATGTTTCTTGGACAGTCAGAGCTCTTGAATTCTCAGCCTTAAGTAGATTGAATCACATAAAAGGTACTCACCTCATGTCATGTATCATCAATCCTCTTTATGGATCTACCTTTATCTGTTTTAAGTTTTCCCATTTGTACTGAATAGGAGTAGTTTCCTTGCAGGGATTCAAGACTAATTCAGTATAGTTTCCTCAATACATCATAATTCTGATGGAAGAAATGACAAGGAGAAAGAGAAGTGTGCAGCCTGATGATGTAACCACAGCAGAGAGGTAATCATCCGCCGCCTCGTTCAGAATTCAACTGATCGAGCTATGCACATTCTCCTTGTGCTGTCTGTCTGTCATAATATGCGTACGCTGGTAGCAAAAGGAATGTGCTAAAATGTATATAACTTGTCTCTTGTAGATTATCATGAATGATCGAGGACAGTTTCAAAGGTATTTGGTAGCTGGCTGGGCACACAAATTTATGTTAGATAGCCACCAAGAAGAGCAATGGCAGAGACTGTGCTTGTGCTAGTCATAAAGAAGATTAGTATTGCTCTGGCCAATGAAGTAACCAACCAGGCCAGTGCTCAGTTTGCAAAACATGCAGTGCAGCTAACAGAGCTGCAGGGCAGCATGCGTCGCATTATGCGAGAGCTTCATGTGATGCATGATTTTCTTTGTCAGATGGATATCCGGAGCCGTGGCAATCAGGTGTACCAAGGATGGCTGGAGGAGGTGCGCAAGGTGGTCTATGTGATGGAGGACATGGTGGATGAGTACATGCATCTTGTTGGTCGCCAACGTGATCTAGGATGCTGCTTTTACTTGAAAAGATCATTCAGGCAGCCAAGATCTGTGCTTTCTTTAGACAGTATAGCCTCCATGGTGAATCAAACAGAGAAAGACCTGGCTCATCTGTCTCAGACAAAGGAAAGATGGGTTCCCATTACAAACAGCGGCAATTCGAGCTACAACATTGTGCAGAGACCCCAAGATCTGGCGAGCATTTCACGCTCCCTTGATGAGGATGATCTTGTCGGCATTGAGGATAACAAGCAGAAACTTGTTGAGTGGTTGGGAGATGGGGACCCTGCACGCTCTGTGATAGTTTTGCATGGCATGGGAGGGCTTGGGAAAACAGCACTCACATCAACGGTCTATCGAAAGGAGCGAGAGAGATTTGATTGCCATGCATGGGTCTCCATCTCTCAAACATATACCAGGGAAGATATCCTTCGCAGATTGATTGTTGAGATTTTCAGGGACAAACCAAATGCTCCAAGTAACATTGCCACCATGGACATCACAACCCTCCAAGACACACTGAAGGGTTTTTTGGAACAAAGGAAGTATTTAATTGTATTGGATGATGTCTGGACTCCTCAAGTGTACAATGACCTATCAGGAGCTATTGTTCCAAATCTAAAGGGAAGTAGGATAATAATAACAACACGAAATGCTGAGATAGGCCACCTCACTTTCCCTGAAAGGGCAATGGAACTAAAACGGCTATCAGACGGTGATTCATGGGAACTCTTTTGTAGGAAAGCCTTCTTAAAGCATGAGTGCCCTGAAGAACTGAAGGATTTGTCAGAGAAAATAGTAAGCAAGTGTAAAGGCTTACCTCTTGCCATTGTCTCCATTGGCAGGCTCTTGTCTGTGCGTGGAAAGACCCGAGTGGAATGGAAGAGGATACATGATCAGCTTAGCTGGGAGTTAATCAACAACACAGAGATGGAACACGTCAGAAACATTCTCCACCTGAGCTACATCTACCTTCCGACAAGATTGAAGAGTTGCTTCCTATATTGCAGCTTGTTTCCAGAGGATTATCTTCTTAAAAGAAAGAAGCTCATACGGTTTTGGACTGCGGAGGGGTTTATCGAGAGTAGAGGTAGAAGCACAATGGAGGAAGTGGCGGAAGGGTATATCAAAGAATTGGTGCACATGAACATGCTTCAGCTTGTTGAAAGGAACTCATTCGGCAGGATAAGATCATTCAGAATGCATGATATTGTACGAGAATTAGCAGTTGATTTGTGCCGGAGAGAGTGCTTTGGTATTGCTTACAGTGACGAGGATAAACATGGGGAGTCCATTGAGGAGAGTGATGGACGTCGGATGGTAATACATAGATTAACCGAGGATGTTAATCAAGCCATTGTTTCAAGTATGCACCGTCTCCGATCTTTGATTGTGCTGGATAAGAGCACACCATCATCGTCGAGGATACTACCTGTGATAGTGGACAGTAGCAGATATTTGTCAGTACTGGAGTTAAGTGGGTTGGCCATTAAAAGGGTTCCAGATGCCATCGGTGATCTATTCAATCTTCGGTATCTTGGCTTGCGGGATTCCATGGTAAAGCTCCTCCCGAATTCTATAGAGAAGCTCTCCAACTTGATGACACTAGACCTCTGGAGATCGGAAATACAAGAGCTGCCTGTCGGGATTGTTAAGTTAAAGAAGCTTCGGCACTTGTTTGCTGAGAAAGTGAGTGATTGGACTGGGCGAGATTTTCGGTGCGGCACCGGTGTATGCATCCACAGCGGCCTAGAGAAGCTGAGGGATCTACAGACGCTGCAAGCACTGCAAGTGCGAGATGAAGGGTGCGTGAGGCGCTTAGGGGAGCTGAGGCAGATGAGAAGCATCAGGATATGGGGTGTCAAGGGAAGCTACTTTAAAGGCCTCTCTGAGTCCCTGCGTCAGATGGAGTTTTTATCATACTTAAGTATCAATGCAAGTGGGGAGGAGGAGATTCTTCAATTGGATCTGGATGGTTTGAACTGGCTGCCTCCGAACCTTCAAACACTATCCTTGCGTGGGCGGTTGGCACAGGTAGGCACACTGTTGGGTGCCCCAGCAACCAAGGGTCAGAATAATCACTCATTATATTTAGTGAATCTATCTTGGTCCCAGTTGGTAGAGGACCCGCTGCCATCCCTATCTCGGTGGCTGAATCTGACGGAGCTTGACTTGACAAGAGCTTACTTAGGAGAGCAGTTGGTCTTCATCCGAGGGTGGTTTCCCAGCCTAAAAATACTCAATGTAGAAGACATGCCTAATCTGAAGCGGCTGGAGATACACCAAGGCGCCATAACGAGCCTACAGGAACTATACCTAATTAACCTCCGTGGCATGACGGAGGTCCCTCCTGGCATCGAGTTCCTCCAGCCCACTCTCAAGCACCTGGCCTTTTATGAGATTACTCGAGAGTTTTTGAGGACGCTGCGCCAATGCTCCAGAATTGGCAGTATTCCATGTCGACACACTCTAGCTTCTGATGCATGAATAATGGATGATCGAGTGATGATGGATATCGATGCAGATCGTCAACTGCATGCAGCAAGCATATGCTTAGCTCTGCTCTTGCCTAGTGTGTATTGATGGCTTTGCTATATTGTGTCTTCTTACTACTACCGCTACTACTCCAGTGCCCACTAGCATGCATATGCCTTGCTACGGTATCTGGTTGTGATTGTATTGGATTTATTTCGACCCTAAGTTTAATACAATACGATTGATATTAATTAGTATGCATGCATTTCTCACACATTTATATATGCAGTTTACGACCTATTACTCGCTAGCTACAAATAAAGTATTACTCTATTCCCTTGAAAACACGTGTCGCCGTTTTATGCATATGTTTCAAATAACTAGTATATTGCCCGCACGTTGCAATGCAATTTGAATTAAAGAAAAATTATACTTACCCTGTTATTACCATAACTTTTTATATATATTATCCCTTAATTTTTCTTACATATGTCACATGTTCTTTTTCCTTTTCGCAAAAAGTAGGAGGTTAGTGGTTGTAATGGTTGCAATTTTATTTTGTGCTAAAACTATTTTAAATAAAAATCTAAGTTAAAAATGGCTCTTTACTTGAGTTTGGAATTTTGTGCCATGTGTGGTCTCAATAAAATTTCTCCAAAAATCAGCCCCTAGAACCCCTACAAAAATCCCCTAATTTTTCCTAAAATTAAAAGTCTATTCAAAATCAAATTCCCAAAATTTAAATCCTCAAAAACTCCCTGGAAAAAAAAATTAAATGTTACTATGCAAGCTGGGCCGCCTTCCCTCGGCCTACTCTCTCTCTCTCTTCCTTGCGGCCCACTCAGCCCAGCAGCTCCTGTCTAAAATTCCTTGTGTCCACCTTCTTCCATCTCCTAGGCAGCTCGGGAACTCATTTTCCCCTGGCCGAACCCAAAGGGGGTTTGCTCCGATCCCCGCTTCCCGTTTACTGACAAAAGTATTACTCTACTCCCTTGAAAACACGTGCCACCATTACATGCATATGTTTCAAATAATTATAAACAGTTTGAGAAAATTAGCAATACAAAAGGTGATGGTATAATCTTAATCCTAAGCAGGGCACTTGTTAGTTTTATACTATACTAGCAAAATATCCGTGTGTTGTAATGGGTGAAGGCACGTAACCTCGCATGGGATTGTCGTTCAGTTCCCAACATAATTGACAGGAACATAAGAAAAGAAGAAACTTGGTAAGAATAGTTTCAACTTGGTAAGAATAGTTTCTTGCGATTCCTCCCTGCATGTTACACGCCACAACCCCATGCTAGCATCCTTCCGATGGCGAGCCCATCACATGGCAGTATCATCAAACATATAGGGAAATACAAAAATAACTTAAGTGTTTCAAGAGATAGTGTTTTTTTAGGTTATCACATTTAGGTAGCAGGTAGCAGTAAGCACCCGTCTCACCAAGCTAATGGCGAATGCTGAGAAACTCCTCGGTGTGTGAGCAATTAGCGGTGTAGTATGAGTTTTCCCAAAGCTTCCCCTGCCTCAACTATCTCTATGCCTTTTGGACTGCACAATGAATCCACACACACATACATCAAGCCAGATTCAGTTTAACACAATGCATAAAAAAAAGTAATCAAAATAGCTTCTGAGAAACAGGGGTATTTAATTTCCCTATCAAACCCTAGGTTACTCTAGATAACAAGGCAAGCGCGCGGCATCGAACCCTACATTATCCCCTTCCGATCCAATAAAATTGTTGTTAAGAAAAAGCCATCAAAACCCTAAGATTATTAGACCTGGAATAATTAAAGAGATTAGATAGGTAAAACACCCAGATTTGCACGCTCCATTCACCGTGAGACCCTAAATTGCTTTCGAACAAAGCACCGAATCATCAACCTAAGCAGAGGAATACGTACGAGAACCCTACAAAAATAGCCAGAATGAAACAGAGTTGGATCTTATACAAGAGACTCTAAACGTGGAGTGGAGAAGATGATGTGAAGGCAACCGATGCCATGGCGGAGGTGGAGGTGGAGAGCCCTCGGGCAAGGGGTTCGGTGGTGGCGGCGGCAATCGCCTCGTCCACGCTCACCATCTCCAACCTCTCACTTCCATCATTTGCTTTTTTGCCTATATTATTTTTTCATAAGAGTTTATAATCAGTTGTTGGCCGAATGATGGAGGTGTTTATAGTTAGGCACGTAGTAATTGAATTTTATCGCTGAAACAAAGTTACGCGCCGTTATGCAATAGGATATCATCGTTGTCTACTTATCTGCACATTACTGCAAGCAAAGTGGCAACAAGGTACTCCAGTAGCACATAGACATATACAGAGGAAACATGTAAGTATATATAGTAACCAAACCAGTTTAATTAATATATTCATCGCTACATCAGATATACCATTACAGGCACACAGGAACCAATAACATATATAGCAGCTAGTCTCATGTGACCATGTAGTAGATGTATATCAGCTCGCACGCGGACAGCAAGAGCAGATACGACATTAACCACACACCATATTGGCTAAGCTTCTTTATTTTTCATCACAATTCACACGAGAATTGAACACACATGACAAGCTAGGCCATATACATGTGACTTAGCAGATCTTAACAGTTGCAAGGGTTGCACTTGCAGTTGGAGCCGCAGCTGCAGCCATGGGCGGTCTCGCCGGACTCCGCGGCCGCCTCAAACTGCGCCTTCTTCTCGGCCGGCGCCACGCCGAGGACGACGGTGCCCTGGGTGCTGCTGCTCTTCTCTTCCAGGTCAGGGTACTTCTTTCTGCAACAGCCCACAAAACCAACATCAATTAGCACAAGTAATTCTGCAACATACATGATCGATGTAACTCACAGGCTAGGCCCTACATATTCAGAGAAATAATGAAAAAGTTGCGCTACAAATTAAGAACAAGCCAGCAAGCAGTAAAAGGAAGCAGCAATTCACAGTTAAAAATTAAGCATATATACCCGCAGGTGCAGTTTGAGCCGCAGCTGCAGCTAGATCCACAACTGCAAGACATCTTAATTGTCGCAGGCTCTAAGCTAAAGCAAAATCAAGGAGAAGAAGAATTAGCCTTGAGATTAATTACAAGCACAATGCATAGCCTTCAGGTCCTTCGATCCTCGCTATTTATAGGCAAAGAAGCGTATATCATCACGACGTTGCTGCGTGTCACGATGCAATAGGCTATCTGTCCGGAATTAGTCAATACACTCGTCCAATGGCCATCCTGATGACGAATCATATTTTGACAGCGATATTTTCTGGAGAGCACTTGATCTTGATTTTGGCCACACAAATTTTAGTCACCAAACGGATAGTGAGTGTTGGAGTTACTATGGCAAAGATTTTCTCAGTTTATCTCAGAGGAAATACCAAAAGCAACCACAATAATGGCTTAAACTTTCTTCCAAAAAAACAATAATGGCTAAAACTTCTACTACTCAGTGACAGTTTCTTACATCTAAAATTTCTAATGTGAATTGAGTCCTAATAATGTAAATTTACTTGACGGTTTTTCTGAACAGAGCTCTTCACGTCTGTGTCAAAATGTGGTTGCTTTCTACGAAAGCAACAATGCGTAGTTGACTTCTCTTCCCTTCTCATTACAGCAGCAACGTTATTTAAGGTAGAAGATATAACAAGAAAGCACTATAATACGTCATCTTATATTATATCTACCAATGACTTTTCTTCCTAGCGGCAAGAAATAGGCCTTCTATGTTTTTTTCTCTCCGTTTCTTTTGCCTCAAAGCAACAAAGTTTCAGGTAAAGAAGCATTTTGTTCAATATGCCTTGGCATATTTTGAGGATAGGACAGTGCAGATGTACTAATGGACTAATAAAAATAACATTTGAATATTTCTATTTTATTTCTGAAAGTAAGTAGTATTATGAGTACAAATACATTCGTTATGTTACCATAGTTTCCTCTGTAACCTACAAGATGTACAACTCAACCTAGTATTTTCTGTGCGTGAGGTGTACTTTAGAAAGGTATGGCCAATTGATAAGGTCAATAAGAGTGGAAAATACATGAAAATTGCATGGAATATGCCTGTCAATTTAACCTTGACTCTTCTTAAATATGATGCTTTTTCTTAAAAGATATTATTCATAAATATGCTAAACTGCTGTATATCATTTCCACTCATATATCACAGTAAGACTTAGTTTGAAGGTGGGTGAAGAGGAAGAAGAAGAAGATCATGTAAAACGAGATGAGCCATTAGCGTATGATTAATTGAGTATTTAAAAATAGATTTTTATGATTTTTTTAATGCAACTTTTATATAGAAAATTTTTACACAAAACATACCGTTTAGCAGTTCGGGAAGCGTGCTCACAAGAAATGAGGAGAGTTTTCACCGCTTCATACAAATTCGAATGCTACCTAAGAACTGCCAAGAAATGGCAATTACCGAGACTGCTACAGAGAAAACCCTCCTTGTAGAAATCATCAATGATAAATTTTACTGTCCTCGAGACAACAACAAGACTGATGCTAGGTTGCCAACTTGTCTGTTTTAGTTGACCTGACTGAAACAACAATAAAAGTAATATCTTTTTTTTTCCAATCTTATTGAAATTTGGTTGGCCTTTTTCTTCAGCCAACCTGGCTATAAACAGCAATAAAACATCACATCCGGTACATCAAGAATCTAGAAGGTGATCTCTTTTTTTATATACCCTGACCATAGAAAACATTATCACACTACACTAGCAAATATTGTACCAAATTCTTGGCAACTTACTAATCCTATGTGTGGGAACTATGATAACTAAGTAGTAGCTAAAATCCATAGCAGAGAGCATGATTATTTTCACTATGTAGATCTACAACGAGGATTATTTTCACTATGGGTGTCCTAGTTATTAATAAAATCTACAAATTATCATTGGAAAGCTTGAGATCTGGGTGTTTCGCACCAAAAGGATTTACGAAACTAACTGCAAGCCATTCACTCTAATAATTCCTTCCCTTCACAGAACCTAAGACAGGTTTCTGAACTATGGGTGGTACTCACTGCAATTTCACTTATGTACAATAGTTGCAAAAATCAGGGACAGGCTCATGTCAGAGACTTCAGCGGGAAAGAAAGCATGGTATTTGAGAGTAACATCATAATGAGCAACCAGTATGCTGGAATTATTAGCTTCATCATTTCATAATGCTGGCTCTATTCAGAGTACCCAGGAGATGGCTCTTGTGCTAATTTCAACTGAACGATGGTTGCCGTAACCTGTCAATTTAAAATGTTTGCTGTTTTCGTCCCAGCGCTTCATATGCATCAAGGGAGTATGAAAGCTACAAGTAGATTATAGAACCTAAAATAAGTTTGGATGATCGATTGATCGCAACTCAGCGTGCGTTTTCAGAAGTCACAATTGACTAACTGAGGAATGGAACAAAAGGAGGCCAAATGTCGCCACTTCTGAAAGGAACATCTTGTTCAGAACTTCACGATGAAATGAGCATAGTTATCCAAAGAAGAAAAAACTAGCTGGGTAAACTTTGGACTTGTTTTTTGCCGATGATGTGCAATATGTAATGGACTTACCAATGTTCAGATCCACAGTTGGGTGTCTGCAGAAAAACTACAGATGTGTCCTAGTGTACTCCAAAAACAGAACTCGGAAATGTTCAGAGAAAAAAACAATTCTCGCCCACCGTGGGGCTCGAACCCACGACCACAAGGTTAAGAGCCTTGCGCTCTACCGACTGAGCTAGACGGGCTTTGACAGCAATTTGTTTGTACTCAACTATTCATCGGCGAATTCAAGCTTTGCGGAAATTTCAAGGGAAATGATTTGTCTTGGGTTGCCAACATCTACAAATGAGAGCAACTATTGTTTACCTGTCGATTTTGATTCGTGGAAGTTCTTCTCTGGAGTGATTATTACCGCACGAGCTCCTATTTCCTTTGTAGAGTAGAAAACACTCGAGCTTAGCTCGAGTGTCAAAATGGAGTACCAAGGCCGTAGACACTGTTGATGTTGATACCATACGCTTCTTGGGCCACAAAGCCAAGATGCATCATCACCGATTCAGTGAAATAGCATGAAACAACTGAAACATGCTACCGTTCAAACACTAATTTTATGACTAGTTGTTGACAATCTATTGTGAATTTTACATGCCCAGCCTAAGTAACGAAAAAAACAAAAGCAACACATTTGTATGAACTGCTGAGAGGGAAATTTTCCAAAACAGTTCCCCACTGCATCAGCATCTCAAGGAAAATTTCTACCATTTAATCTACCACAATTTTGCTCAACTCAATACCCTGAGGATCTGAGGCATCCATAAGGCCTCTCAGACCAACTCTCAGATCTGGTACTCCCTCTTGCAAGATGGCACATACTGGGAAAATTGGAACACCCTGCACTCTGTTCTTCAGTTCTTCATACATTGCGTCGGCTCCCTCTTCATCTATTTTGTTTGCAACAATCAATGATGGGCGCTTCGTCAAGCCTTCTTGGTAATGCTCCAACTCCACGACTAAATCCTGCAGTTGCTCCCATGGCAGGACACCCTTTCGACCATTGAGCGTGGCTGCCAGGTCAAGTACGTAAGCCAGAACTTTTGTGCGCTCTATGTGCCTCAAGAAAGCATGGCCAAGGCCACGGTTCTCATGGGCACCTTTGATCAGACCGGGTATATCAGCCACTTTCACTGAGAAGTAGTCCTCATAGATTAAGCTACCAATATTGGGCCTTAGGGTGGTGAATGCATAGTCAGCTATCTCTGGTCGAGCCCTAGAGAGAGCGCTCAGCAATGTGCTCTTTCCGGCATTAGGCAAACCAACAAGCCCAACATCAGCAATGCTCTTCAGTTCCAAGATAAGATAGGTCTCAGTTCCTGGCTGTCTGGTACTCAAGCTAGACATCTCCTCTTGCCTATGTGCTTTGGACAGCCACATCTCCTTGAGGATACATGCATTCCCTAGTCCGCCTTCTCCTCCTCTTGCTATAATCAACCGCTGCCCAGGGTTTGTCATTTCAGCAACACTATACCGAACCTCTTCTTCCTCCCCATTTTCCTCCGCTACCTCCTCCATGTCCAACTTGTCTTCGTCCTCCCAAAATTCTTCATCCTCATCATCAGATTGATCATTTTCATCTATCTCCACCTGGTGTGGATAGCTAGTACCATCGTCATCTTCAGTGCGCACAAACTCTGTAATGGAATATGTTTCCTTTCCCCGACGATTTCTGTTTCCTTTTTCACCTTCATTTCCATCAGTGCTCTTCTTGGAAGAAATCTGTTGACTGGATTGGCTGCTATCCAGACCTTTCATCATCTTGCTGCCAATACGACTGGAGCTGAATGGTGAGTGTTCAACAGCATCTGGGATATCCCAGGGATCTAGTGCTCTTGTTGGCTTATTTACAGCAAGAGAAGGTTGCTCCCCTTGGACTAGATGAATAACAGTGCCTACTGGTACCTGTGCAATCTGTCACAAACAATAGAAGGCGGCGTCACTGGCAGTTTTCCTTTGATAGAGAATCACATCTATATACATATAATGGTGGTGACCTTGTCAGAACCTCTTGTCCCAATCTGATTCTTTGAAACTCCATGGCCTCCTCGGCTTGCTTTCTGAAAATAGTACAGTACACAAGCATCAAGTTAGGTAAGCATGAATTTTCTCTAGACATCCATCTCAGTGAAAATTCTCCATATCATATGAAACTACTCCACAATAACAATGAAACATTTAGGCTCCTGAAACTAACCAAAACAAATTAGTACTCGATACAATTTCATCAACAACGGTTGAACAAAAAAACTTCCAGAGGAAATTTATGATAGTCAGCACTGGCTAGATAATCTTGGTCAGTACTCACAAAGTTCCCGGGTCGATGGGGTTGAGGAATAGGGTCGAGGAACGTGGTATGCTACTTGCGACTTGTGAGAGGTTTAAAATAGGTGGGGACGAAAATGTCCCCACATTCCCACGACGAGGACAGCATTCACGGATCGAGGAACGCTGCCTTCGACCCCGTTTCCTGTGACTGCCTTTTATTGTGATTTCACCTTACTGTATACTTTTATATACAAATATATATCCAGCATACACCAGGATCCTTCCTACTCGTTCTTCTTTTTTTAAAAAAGAAAGATTAGGTTCCTGAATAAAAGCTAGGGTTAGCCCCTTTAAGTTCAACAAGTTCAGTTTCTCCACAATGGCACAATGTTTTTAGGAACAAACCCTAAACCTAGCACAATATGATGTTACCAAACAGCAGGAAGTCCAGAAAAAGTATGCTTCTCTGGACAAAACAGACAATATGATGGTTTTAAACATATACCATGTGATGTTGCAAACCACTGAAATCCCAGACAGACCTTGAACACTCAAGAATGACATCGCCACCTCTTCCTCCATTACCACCTGCATATTTCACAAGGAAGATCTGATCTGGCTCCATTGTTTAAGAATCATGAAAAATAAAATCTTGACTGTCAAATTAGACTAAAAGTAGCATGAATTATCTTCAGCCATCTTAAATAGTAGAAGCCTGGAAATATTCTGATGTAGTCATGTGTTGAAGCATCATTGACAGAGTGTTACTAAAAAGAAATTTATCTATCAAGGAAATAACATAAACAACCAGGTATTATTATTCCACAAACCAATACACAAAAAAGTACTGCTAGCACCATGTGCAGCAGGGAATCGTTAGGAAGTGCTCACCATCAGGCTTGCCTTGGCGATCTGACCTGGAGCGCCGAAGACTGATGCAGCCATTGCCACCATCACCACCTTTGGCACGCAAACGAAACCTATCCACCATGCCCCTTGCCTGCAAATTTCAGTATGGATGTTATTGACTATATTCCATTATGCCATGGATTTCTGGAAACCCCAAAGAATGGGTGCCTTTCAGTATATTCCGTTTGTAAAGCTTTGATATAAGGCAAGATTGCTATTTCTGACAAGTCTAGTTTGAAGATTAAAAATTCCTCTGGAAATCAAACCATATCTACAATATATGTGTAAGAAAGTAGTAACCATGAGAGAAAGACTAGTTGGTTATGAGAAATTGTTAAGGGGGTAAAATGATCTATGGCAGGTTTTCTATTATGCTGTTGCCATTTAGTTCAAAAAATTATGCTGGTGCCTTGGCGGAGACTTGTAGATTCCAGAAAGGTAGAATACCTGTAGAGGCGCCGTCTTTGCCTTCCTGCCCTCCGGCGCCGTGGTGGCGTAGTAGCATCCGATGCCACTAGCAGCCGGAGGGTTGAGCGGCGGGATGCGGCGTAGGAGAGCAATCTGCCGCCTCCACATCTTTCTTGTTGCTCTCAGGCTGCGGAATTGGGGTTCACCAGTGGCCGTCGAGGTCGCTGAGAGGCGAATTAGGTCTGGGCGCGGAGGCGTCGCCGCATTGGCACAGCCGCGCAGATGGCCTGAGGAGAGGCGCGGCCCTGGATGGAGCCGAGGAGAGTGGAGACGACTAGCAGCGGCGGCGCACTCGGGGAAGAGGAAGACGAGACGAGCTTCCTGGCATTGGGCCGGCGGAGCGTTCAGGCTCTAATTGGGCCGTAGCCCATAGAAGAAGAAGAAGAAGAAGAAGAAGAGGAGGAGAATGCAAAATGAAGAAAATGATAATAAGCTCCCTCAATAATCCCTTCCTTGCCTCACAATCTCACATTAAAAAAAGAAAAGAAAAAGGTAAACAAAGGATTGATGAAGCAGAAGCATCAAGATAAGCACAACATGCAGAGAAAGCAAGGCAACGCAGGGATAATCTCATCTTTCCACAAACAAAATACCCTTTCTTTTTTTAACTCCATCGTATAGAATCATTGTCATGATTAAACAATTGGCTGTATAAATAACTTATTTAATGAACTTTGGATTGAAAATATATGGGGATGTTGGCGTGAGTATGTGACTAATGTGGGTCAGGTTGCGATATCTGTGTCCAGAAACGATTGTTTTATCCATTTATGTGCAGGTGACTTAAGGTCTAACCTTGGTCAATAGTGAGAATCGGGACTACGCTCAGGGAGGAGCGGAGGTCTAGCACGGTCGGGATGCCATGTGACAAGATTGGACTAAAGTCAGTTTGTCTTGTAGTCAATCTTGGTCAACGGTAGGATCGTGACTACGCTCAGGGAGGAGCCGAGGTCCAGAACGATTGTGGCGCCCACGGGAGGGCCCACAATGTGCATACAGTACCCGATCCCTGGATCAATAGTCGGATACGCACATAGTCATCAGTGATACAACTCAGAGTACAACATATACATATCAGAGTACATACATATATAATACAAAGGTTTCCATCCAGGACAGGCCTCGGATAGACAGAAGCAACAACAGGGTAAACTAGCGAGAACAACACAGCCAGGACGGAAGCAGGGAGAAACCACTCGGCAGAAGAACACAGCTACACCACAGGTTTGGTTGGGAATTAGGCTCGAAACCTGTGGCGCCTCCCGACTAGGTGGAAGGCCACCATGTGCATAAGGCACCCGATCCCAGGATCAGTAGTCGGGTACGCACAACAATGATACAACACAGAGTTACAATAATACATAACAGAGTACTTACATATACGTACAAGGAGATCCATCCAGGACAGACCCGGGATGGGCAAAAATAATCAACGGGTAAACTAGCGAAACAGCAGAACAGGGCGGAAGCTGGACAAAAACTACTCCACAGGCTCGGTTGGGAACTAGGCTCGAAACCTTCAGAAGTCTTCGTAGTCGGCCTGGTCTTGTAGGAACTCGGCAGCAGTCGGATCTTCGTCTTCCACTCCAAAACCTACTATACATATATATAAACAAGGTGAGTACTTTCGTACTCAGCAAGCCGGAAATGATGCCATGTCGGTCAGACAGAAAGGCTAAGGGTTTATTTGCAAAAAAAATTGCCTTTAGAAACTCTTTTCTTTGCAAACACTAGTGAGTTTAAATTTTTGTTGTCGGACAGAGACTCACGCCTCTATCCATTCCGCAAGTTGCTTTTCAACAACTCGCCACTTAATGAAATCAGGCATAAACATGTTCTTATCATCTTTTACTTCGCATTTGTTGGTTCTTTATCTCCCGAGTAGCTACAACCACTCGTTGACCCTGAGACTCGGCTACAACCAAATCTCAGCTGTGGCACTTGATGCCCGCTACACTGGCTACAACCAGTTAGCTAGTCGGCCGCCCTGGCTACGACCCGGGGGCTCATCATCGCTGCCCTGGCTACAACCCGGGAGCATGATCATGGCACTAAATGCCCGCTAGGCTGGCTACAACCAGCTAGCTAATCGGCCGCCCTGGCTACAACCCGGGGGCTCATCATCGCTGCCCTGGCTACAACCCGGGAGCATGATCATGGCACTAAATGCCCGCTAGGCTGGCTACAACCAGCTAGCTAAAACACTGCTGCCCTGGCTACAACCCGGGAGCGTGCTCATCACCGTCTTCTGGCTACAACCCGAAGACTGAATTGCCGCCCTGGCCACAACCCGGGGGCTTAAACTTTGCTGCCCTGGCTACAACCCGGGAGCATGATCTTCATCCTGTTTACTTTTCATACACTTGTTTATGGTGCTTGACACCCCGGACCACACAGATCCGTTTCTGGCCACACAGGCCTTCCGTTTGCTTACTCGGCAAACTCAGGTCACGGTTCCCTTTCCATCAAACACTTTTCACAAATCACTGACAAACAAATCTACGCCAAGGGAATCGACCCTTAATGATAGTACATAGCCAAGCCACACAGGCACTGTCTCTGTACATCAAGATTTTCACAAATCTTTCCTTTATTTCACAAACGCACCGATACACAAGGTATCGGGTTTTCCAAACTGTTTAGTAAAACCCATCATTTTTCCCAACGACAAACAACGTTGCAGAGCTAAGCCATTCTACTCGGCATCGTATCCTCAGATAGGATGCTAGCGTGCCATTTGTGGGGCTCTTCAAGGGAGAAATATATATATATCAACTTCCTACCGAAATAAGTGCTACTACTGGGTAGGTCCATCGGCTGCGCTTGCAAACCGAGGCCAACAGTTTAAAAAGGTGTAAACTAAGCATGCATAATATTTTCCAAACAACATAGTTTTGCATATATGGGAAACAATATGATCAAAGAGGCTTGCCTTGTTCCAAGGAGGGGTCTTCTTCGGCGAAGGTGGCTTCGGGATCGTCCACCGGTTCAGGTTCTGAACAAGCAGAAAGAAACACTGATAAGCAGGAGAAGTAAAACACCAAGAAAAAGGATCAAGAAGTAGTCGGCTGCAGAAAAGGGGGCAGTCGGCTGAACCAGGCTTGCGAACCAGGCGACAGAGCTCCAAAGCTTGAGAGGATGAAAACTTAGCAGAGCTGGAGCTGGCCGGTTTGCAAAACAAGGGAAGAAGGGGGCACGGTTGGCCATATATATATAGCCGATGCGCAAGGTTGAGGCGCGGTGGAGCTGGGCAACGGGTGGAGCAAGGAAGTCAAGATGAACTGACAGGGATATGACAGGAAGTGACTTTGGAGTCCAACTGGTCAGAGGAGTTGGCAGGCACTGTAGCTGCGATGAGACATTAAGGTCAAGGCTAGGACAGGTTGGAGAAATCTCACTGACCGGGCTTCGGACTGACCACTGGTCCAAGCGATACTGCGGTTAGGTGAAGATTGATTCTTCACTACTTCGGTAGTCGGCGTCCAACGGGTGGGTGCAACTCGGGGGACAAAGAGCAACAGGTCTCAACAAGGTAGTCGGCCACATCACCGTGCTCACTCGGCAGCAAAGAGGTCCGAGTAAGACAAGGAGAAGGGCAGGATACAAGGACTGAGTAGCAACTCTACTCGGCACAAGAGAAAAGGTAGTCGGCTGGCCGGGGAGAGGGAAAACGGAGGCACAGCTGACAGGATATGAAAAGATTAAGATCCAGAAAACCAGTTACAACAGGGAAAAGGAAAGCGGGTCGTTACAAACCTCCCCCACTTAACAGAATCTCGTCCCGAGATTCGGCTACTCGGCAAAGAGCTCCGGGTAGTCAGCTTGAAGGCGATCTTCTCGTTCCCATGTAGCTTCGTTTTCAGAATGGTTACTCCATTGCACCTTGCAGAATTTGATTGCCTTTCGTCTTGTATGTCTGTCCCTTGTCTCCAAAATCCGAATAGGGCGTTCCTTGTATGTAAGGTTGCGTTGTACGTTGATCTCTTCCAACGGAACTTGCTCTTCTGGGATGCGAAGACATTTCTTCAACTGGGACACATGGAACACGTCGTGGACGTCAGAGAGTTCTTCGGGTAACCTCAGTTGATACGCCACTACTCCGCGTCTGTCGACGATAGGGTAAGGTCCGATATAGCGAGGCGCTAGCTTTCCACCCATTCCAAATCTCTTTGTTCCTCGTAGGGGTGATACTCGGAGATACACATGGTCTCCTATCTGAAACTCGAGCTCTCGTCTCCGATTATCTGCATAGTTCTTCTGCCGGGTTTGGGCTGTCCTCAAGCGCTCTCGGATAACCTTAACTCGCTCTTCTGCCTCTTTCAAAATGTCTGGTCCAAAAACCATCTTTTCTCCTACGTCTGTCCAACAGAGTGGGGTTCTACACTTGCGTCCATATAGAGCTTCATTGGGGGCCATCTGGATACTGGCTTGATAGCTGTTATTGTAGGAGAACTCGGCATAAGGCAGACAGAGATCCCAGGTTCCTTCAAAATCCAAGGCACATGCTCTCAGCATATCTTCCACGATCTGGTTGACTCTCTCGGTTTGTCCATCCGTCTGGGGGTGATATGCGGTACTGAAATTGAGATTAGTGCCCATTGCCTCATGCAACTTTTGCCAAAAGTGGGAGGTGAACTGAGCTCCTCGGTCAGACACTATCTTCTTTGGGACTCCATGTTGGCAGATAACCTTGGTCAGATACAGCTCGGCTAGCTTCTTGGCCGGGTAGGTTGTCTTGACGGGGATAAAGTGGGCGACCTTGGTCAGTCGATCCACTATTACCCAGATGGAATCATGTCCTGCTGGGGTCTTAGGTAATCCAACGATGAAATCCATTCCTATTTCTTCCCATTTCCACTCGGGTATCCTTAAGGGCTGAAGCAATCCTGCTGGCTTCTGATGCTCTGCTTTAACCCTTTGGCAAATGTCACAAACTGCGACATACTCGGCAATATCTCGCTTCATTCCAGGCCACCAGTAATGATCCTTAATATTCTTGTACATCTTGGTACTTCCTGGGTGGATGGAATAAGCGGACTCATGGGCTTCTCTCAAGATCAAGTCTTGGATTTCCTTTCTGTCGGGCACGCAAATGCGTTTCCCAAACCAAACAGTTCCTTTGCTGTCGATGGAGAACTCGGGGGCTTTTCCCTGGGTCATGCTTTCCTTTAGAGATACAATCTTTTCATCTACTTTTTGAGCTTCTCTGATCCGGTCCTCCAAGGTAGGCTGAATCAGCAAAGTCGCCAGCGTTCCTGGCTTGACCATATTTATCCTTAGCTTTTCCAGCTCTCGACTTAGCTCGGGTTGAAGGGGCGGGGTCAAGATGGCATTACAATGGACTTTCCGACTGAGGGCATCGGCAACAACATTTGCCTTGCCAGGGTGGTAATGTATTCCAAGGTCGTAATTCTTAATCAACTCAAGCCATCTTCTTTGTCTGAGATTAAGCTCCGTCTGAGTGAAGATGTACTTCAGACTCTTATGATCGGTGTATACTTCACACCGGTTTCCAACCAGGTAGTGTCGCCATATCTTCAAGGCATGCATTACTGCTGACAACTCTAGGTCATGGGTCGGGTAGTTCAGCTCATGGGGTCTTAACTGTCTTGAGGCATACGCAACCGCTCTTCCTTCCTGCATAAGCACACAGCCTATGCCTAGTCGGGATGCATCACAGTATACCTCAAAGTCTTTCCTGATATCCGGAAGGATCAACACAGGTGGGGTAGTCAGCCTTTTCCTTAACTCCATGAAACTTTTCTCACAGGCGTCACTCCATTCAAACCTCTTTTCCTTCTTTAGCAATTCTGTCATGGGTTTGGCAATCCTTGAAAATCCTTCAATGAATCTCCGATAATAACCAGCCAAACCTAGGAAACTTCTCACTTCCGTGACCGTAGTCGGGGATTTCCAAGAAAGCACGTCTCTCACTTTCCCCGGGTCCACTTCTACTCCTTGGGCAGTGACCACATGCCCGAGAAAAGCAACTCGGTCTAGCCAAAACTCACACTTCGAGTACTTGGCAAACAACTGGTGCTCTCTTAACTTTCCTAGAACCATTCTCAAATGTCCAACATGTTCTTGCTCGTCCTTGGAGAAGATTAGGATATCATCCATAAATACCACGACAAACTTGTCGAGATATTCCATGAATACCTTATTCATAAGACTCATGAAGAAAGCTGGAGCATTAGTGAGTCCAAAGGACATCACCGTATACTCATATAATCCATATCGGGTCAAGAAAGCTGTCTTGGGTATATCCTCAGATCTGATCTTCAATTGGTGGTATCCTGATCTCAAGTCAACCTTAGAGAAAACTTTAGCTCCTTGCAGCTGGTCGAACAGATCATCTATCCTTGGTAGAGGATACTTATTCTTGATGGTTACTCCATTCAGTGCGCGATAATCAACGCGCATCCTCTTGGTCTTATCCTTCTTTTCCACTAGGAGCACTGGAGCTCCCCAAGGTGATGTGCTAGGTCGCACAAAACCTAGGCTCTCAAGTTCTTGTATCTGTTTCTTCACTTCGGCTAACTCATTAGCCGCCATTCTATAGGGTCTCTTGGATATGGGTGCTGTGCCGGGTAGCAACTCTATAGAGAATTCAATCTCTCTATCAGGGGGCATTCCGGGTAAACGGTCTGGGAAGACATCAGGGTACTCATTGATCACCGGCACTTCTTCCAAAGGAATTACTTGCACCGAGCTCAGGAGGGGTCGGTTCTTAGGGTCTCCAAGGGAGGCAAACTTCACTTCTTGTCCAAAAGGGCACTGCAGGGTTATGGTGCTAGTTGCACAGTCTATTCGGCCCTTATGCTTAGCTAACCAGTCCATGCCAAGAATCAAATCCAAGCCTTGTGATTCCAGGACAATGGGGTTGGCTGAGAAACTAACTCCTTTAATTACCAAGGTAACTCCAGGGCAAGATTGGTCTGACCTAAACTTCTTGCCAGGGGAGTGTATGACCATAGGTATACTAAGACCTCGAACATCCCAACCATACTTATCCACAAAAGATTGAGAAATAAAGGAATGCGATGCTCCAGAATCAAACAGAACAACTGCAGGTACGGAGTTGACAAGAAACGTACCCATTACCACATCTGAAGCTTCTCGGGCTGTCTCCGACTGGATATGATTGACTCGGCCACGTCCAAAGGTCGGAGGGGCACGGGAGGTAGATCCATTAGCATGTGTAGTCGGCTGTCCTCGACTGAACACAGGGGCTCTTGAAGTGCTGGCGTTAGGGCGTCCAGGGACTGCAGGGTCTTGCTTCTGGGGACAGTGTCGGGCGAAGTGACCCAACTCATTGCAGTTGTAGCATCGGCTTCCTGGGGCACTCGGAATACTCTTCCGCTGAAGGCCGGCTGAGGTAGGGCGACTTGCACCGGTATTTGCACTGAGGGGTCGGGACTGAACAGAAGAAGTCGGGCGAGAAACAGACGAGCGAAACACCCGCTCTTGAAACTGGGATGGGGCAAACTGAAGGGAAGGACTGGGGAGATAGGGCCTGGTACTCGGACCACTACGAGACTGCATCTGGGAGGCCTTGCGCTTGCGAAAAACGTCGATCTCCTTCCTCGCATCTTCAACCACTAAGGCTCTGTTAACCATGTGCTGGAAAGTAGGGAAGTCATGGGCAAGAAGCTGGACCTTCATTGCCACATTCATCCCTTTCAGAAACCTTCTGATCTTCTTCTTGTCCGTGTTCACGTCCTCTGGTGCATAGCGAGCTAGATGGTTGAACCTGCTCAGGTACTCGCTGATGCTGGAATGTCCCTGCTTGAGGTTGTTGAACTCTTCTCTCTTGATGTCTATTACTCCTTCTGGGACATGTACATCTCTGAAGGCTTCCGCAAACTCGGGCCAGGCGATGTTGGCGGCATCTTGATGGGCAGCACAGTAGTTTTCCCCCCAGTCAGCTGCGGAACCACGAAGTTGATGTGCAGCAAACTGGGTCTTTTCCGTGGGTGTGCACTGCACTAGGTTCAGCTTTCTATCCATATCCTTCAGCCAGTCGTCAGCCTCCATTGGCTCAGCGGTCTGCGAGAACTCGGCTGGACGGGACCTCATGAAGTCGGCAAGCTTGGAGCGGCTACTGACTTGTTCTGGTCGAGCTTGATGGAGAAGAGGCTGCATTGCGGCCAGATTCTGAGCAATGCCTTGCAAGATCTGGGTCTGGATGGCCATAAGCTGCTGGGGGTCTGCTGGAAGGTGAGGAGGTTGAGGCAATCCTCCAGGGTTTGCTGTTGCAGCGTCGAAGGTACCAAGGCCGGCTGCACGGCCACTTCCTGACATCCGATCGTGGGTCTGCTCCAATTCTTGTTCCTCCGCGGCAGTAAGCAGGTTGTTGCGGACTGGACCTTGGTCTTCAAAACCCAAGCGGGCCGGGGTACGGACGGCGCGGCGCTGACGTTCTGCCATTTGGTCCTAGAAAAGGGCAACCAAAGGAAGAGGGGCTCAGCAAAGATATCGGCAACCAAACCGATGGAACAGATGAAGGAGCAACAAGATTAGCAAGATGGATTCAAGCAGCAGAACAAGGAATATACTCGGGAACCCAGCCTCAACGAAAAGATGACAGATGGGGCACTGGAACCTAAGAGCTTGCGCAGGAACCCAAGGTAGGGAAAAAGCCAAGAGTTTAGAAACCTTTCCAAAATTCTACAAAGCAGAGAGAAAGATACTCAGACAAGTCCTAGATTTTTGCAAATAGTATAGTTTTCAAAATAAGATCCTCAAGGGCATCTACACGGGTGGGGTTTCGTTCCTAGGGCCAACCTTTTGCTCTGATACCACCGCTGTGGCGCCTCCCGACTAGGTGGAAGGCCACCATGTGCATAAGGCACCCGATCCCAGGATCAGTAGTCGGGTACGCACAACAATGATACAACACAGAGTTACAATAATACATAACAGAGTACTTACATATACGTACAAGGAGATCCATCCAGGACAGACCCGGGATGGGCAAAAATAATCAACGGGTAAACTAGCGAAACAGCAGAACAGGGCGGAAGCTGGACAAAAACTACTCCACAGGCTCGGTTGGGACTAGGCTCGAAACTTCAGAAGTCTTCGTAGTCGGCCTGGTCTTGTAGGAACTCGGCAGCAGTCGGATCTTCGTCTTCCACTCCAAAACCTACTATACATATATATAAACAAGATGAGTACTTTCGTACTCAGCAAGCCGGAAATGATGCCATGTCGGTCAGACAGAAAGGCTAAGGGTTTATTTGCAAAAAAAATTGCCTTTAGAAACTCTTTTCTTTGCAAACACTAGTGAGTTTAAATTTTTGTTGTCGGACAGAGACTCACGCCTCTATCCATTCCGCAAGTTGCTTTTCAACAACTCGCCACTTAATGAAATCAGGCATAAACATGTTCTTATCATCTTTTACTTCGCATTTGTTGGTCCTTTATCTCCCGAGTAGCTACAACCACTCGTTGACCCTGAGACTCGGCTACAACCAAATCTCAGCTGTGGCACTTGATGCCCGCTACACTGGCTACAACCAGTTAGCTAGTCGGCCGCCCTGGCTACGACCCGGGGGCTCATCATCGCTGCCCTGGCTACAACCCGGGAGCATGATCATGGCACTAAATGCCCGCTAGGCTGGCTACAACCAGCTAGCTAATCGGCCGCCCTGGCTACAACCCGGGGGCTCATCATCGCTGCCCTGGCTACAACCCGGGAGCATGATCATGGCACTAAATGCCCGCTAGGCTGGCTACAACCAGCTAGCTAAAACACTGCTGCCCTGGCTACAACCCGGGAGCGTGCTCATCACCGTCTTCTGGCTACAACCCGAAGACTGAATTGCCGCCCTGGCCACAACCCGGGGGCTTAAACTTTGCTGCCCTGGCTACAACCCGGGAGCATGATCTTCATCCTGTTTACTTTTCATACACTTGTTTATGGTGCTTGACACCCCGGACCACACAGATCCGTTTCTGGCCACACAGGCCTTCCGTTTGCTTACTCGGCAAACTCAGGTCACGGTTCCCTTTCCATCAAACACTTTTCACAAATCACTGACAAACAAATCTACGCCAAGGGAATCGACCCTTAATGATAGTACATAGCCAAGCCACACAGGCACTGTCTCTGTACATCAAGATTTTCACAAATCTTTCCTTTATTTCACAAACGCACCGATACACAAGGTATCGGGTTTTCCAAACTGTTTAGTAAAACCCATCATTTTTCCCAACGACAAACAACGTTGCAGAGCTAAGCCATTCTACTTGGCATCGTATCCTCAGATAGGATGCTAGCGTGCCATTTGTGGGGCTCTTCAAGGGAGAAATATATATATATCAACATCCTACCGAAATAAGTGCTACTACTGGGTAGGTCCATCGGCTGCGCTTGCAAACCGAGGCCAACAGTTTAAAAAGGTGTAAACTAAGCATGCATAATATTTTCCAAACAACATAGTTTTGCATATATGGGAAACAATATGATCAAAGAGGCTTGCCTTGTTCCAAGGAGGGGTCTTCTTCGGCGAAGGTGGCTTCGGGATCGTCCACCGGTTCAGGTTCTGAACAAGCAGAAAGAAACACTGATAAGCAGGAGAAGTAAAACACCAAGAAAAAGGATCAAGAAGTAGTCGGCTGCAGAAAAGGGGGCAGTCGGCTGAACCAGGCTTGCGAACCAGGCGACAGAGCTCCAAAGCTTGAGAGGATGAAAACTTAGCAGAGCTGGAGCTGGCCGGTTTGCAAAACAAGGGAAGAAGGGGCACGGTTGGCCATATATATATAGCCGATGCGCAAGGTTGAGGCGCGGTGGAGCTGGGCAACGGGTGGAGCAAGGAAGTCAAGATGAACTGACAGGGATATGACAGGAAGTGACTTTGGAGTCCAACTGGTCAGAGGAGTTGGCAGGCACTGTAGCTGCGATGAGACATTAAGGTCAAGGCTAGGACAGGTTGGAGAAATCTCACTGACCGGGCTTCGGACTGACCACTGGTCCAAGCGATACTGCGGTTAGGTGAAGATTGATTCTTCACTACTTCGGTAGTCGGCGTCCAACGGGTGGGTGCAACTCGGGGGACAAAGAGCAACAGGTCTCAACAAGGTAGTCGGCCACATCACCGTGCTCACTCGGCAGCAAAGAGGTCCGAGTAAGACAAGGAGAAGGGCAGGATACAAGGACTGAGTAGCAACTCTACTCGGCACAAGAGAAAAGGTAGTCGGCTGGCCGGGGAGAGGGAAAACGGAGGCACAGCTGACAGGATATGAAAAGATTAAGATCCAGAAAACCAGTTACAACAGGGAAAAGGAAAGCGGGTCGTTACAAAACCTCAGAAGTCCTCATAGCCGGCTTGGTCTTGGAAGAACTCGGCGGCGGTCGGGTCTTTCTCTTTGTTTTTTTCGAGACCTACTAAGCATATATATGAACAAGGGTGAGTACTGTTGTACTCCGCAAGCCGGGAAAAGGTGCCATGTCGGCTGGACAAAGGGGGCTAAGAGGTTCATTTGCAAAAAACTGCTTTTAGAAACATTTTTGCTTATCGAAATGCTAGTGTGTCAAATTTTAGTTGTCGGAAAGAGGCTCACACCTCGATCCATTCCGCAACTTGCTTTTCAACAACTCGCCACTTAATGAATCATATTCTTCCATTTTTCACATTAAATTAACATCCGAGTGGCTCCGACCACTCCATTCGGTCTGCTGTTTTCCCGAGTGGCTACAACCACCCGTTGACCCTGAGACTCGGCTACAACCAAATCTCAGCTATCTCTTTTAGCACTTTCCGGCTACAACCGGTTATATCCGCTACACTGGCTACAACCAGTTAGCTCAAACTTTTGCTGCCCTGGCTACAACCCGGGAGCATGCTCTTTATCGTCTTCTGGCTACAACCCGAAGACTTATCTCCTGATTACTTTTCACACACTTGCTTATGGTGCTTCAACACCCCGGGTCACACAGGCCCGTTTTTGGCCACACAGACCTTTCGTTTGCTTACTCGGTAAACTCTGGTCACGATTCCCTTCCCATAAATCAGCTTCACAAACCACTGGCAAACAAATCTACGCTATAGAAATCACCTTACATCGCCCTTAACCGTGGGCACGGCTGTTCAAACAGTTCAGCTAAAACTCTGCAGAGGGTGCACGCTTTACCCAAACGACACAAAACTTACACCGAGTACTGGCCTGCACCGGAAGTTTGTGACAAGGCCATTTCCAAAGCCAGTGTAGGGTTATCTAATGCCAGCAGAAGGATCCACACAGGATCAATGCTTCAGGTCGGTTACAACCACCATCAGCACCAGGGCCCATGAGCCACAACTCAGATGAGTCCACTCCAGTCGGCACCAGACTTCCCTAAACCTACAATTTACTCGGCCAGGGGCAGCCCATACTACCCGTTTGGTCGCACTGTAAAATGTTCGGATGAAATTCCCAAAGGAAACGGTCCTTATCGACAATACATAGTCAGGCCACACAGGCACTGACCCTGTAACTCAAGGTTTTCCCAAACTTTTACTTATTTCACAAACATGCCGATACACAGAGTACCGGGTTTTCAAACAATTGAGTAAAAACCCATATTTCCAAACGACAAACAACGATGGAGGGCTAAGCATTCTACTCGGCAATTGTACCCAACGGATATGATGCCAACGTGCTATTTGTGGGGCTTTCAAGGAAGAAATACATCAAAGTCCTACCAAAATAAGTGCGACTACTGGGTAGGTCCATCGGTTGCACTTGCAGACCGAGGCCAAACAATTTACAGTGTAAACTAAGCATGCATATTTTGCAAACAACATAATTTTGCATATATAGGAGACAATATGGTCAAAGGGGCTTGCCTTGTTCCAGAGAAGGATCTTCCTCGGCGAAGACGGCTTCTGGATCGTCCTCCGGTTCCGGCTCTGGACAAGCAGAAAAGACAACCACTGATAAGCTGGAAAGAGATAAAACACTTAGGGAAAGAACGCTGCGGGAGTCGACTGCAGGAGGATAGCAGTTGGCAGAGATAGTTGGCGAACCGGGCAACAAGGCTCACCGGTTAGGAACTCCGGGCGAAGCAGCAAACAACGGCGAGGGAGCTCGAGAAGTAGGAAACGGCTCTGAGGCAGGGGAGAAAGAAGATGACGATTCAGCAGAGGTGGTCAGGTTGCAAAACAAGGGAATGAAGAAGCATGGGTGCTCACTTATAGCCGGAGCGTGAGGCAAGGGCGCGTTGACGCAGGGCGATGGAGAAAAGGAGTCAAGATAAGCTGTCAAGGCGATAAGACGTTGAGATAGGGATTGACTTTGGAGCTGGGTATGGCCGGTGGAGTTGGTAGACACTGTAGCGACGATAAGACACTAAGGTCGTAACAAGGACGGGTTGGAGGAGCCTCACTGACAGAGCTGCTGACTAACCACTGGTCCAAGCGATGCAACGGGGTATTGTCCACTGGTCCGAACGATGTTGCGAGTAGGTGAAAGCTGGTTACTTCTCCATATCGGTGGTCGGCGTCCAACGAGAGGGGCGCAACTGGGTGAGATGATAAGACAACGGGGAGATTATCAAAGTAGTCGGCAACTTCACAAGGTTACTCGGCAGCAAAGGTGGCCGAGTGACACAGGGAAAAAGGCAAGACACAGGAACTGAATAGGAATCTACTCGGCAAAAGGGAAAAAGGTAGTCGGCTGGCTAGGGAGAGAAAAACTGGGGCACAGCTAAATGGGATAGGAGAGGAGTTAGAACTCGGGAAAACGAATTCCAACAGGGAAAAGAGAACGGGTCGTTACAACGATCAAGAATACCGGGTGACGAGATTAGACACAAGAATACCATGTGGAAGGTCTTCATAACGGGTTTTGCAAATTAGATATGCAAGCATCGGAGCAAATCGGAGATCGAAATCGGAACCGTTGCTACAGTGAATCGGACTGCTACAGCAATCCGAGTGGTGCTACAGTAATCCGGCTTGCTGCTACAGTGTGTGGCTCGCGGCTACAGTATCGGGCTGCTACAGTGATTCCTGCACGGGAGGGAGTCTAATTTGGTTACGGAAAGGAGAATTTAATTTGGTAAATTGTAATTAGATTTGGTAATAGAAGATTTGAGCCCTAGTGGAACTAGGAGTTCTACTCCTACTTTGTGTAGGATGTTTGAGGTATAAATAGATGAGAGATGGAGACTCTAGAGATAGAATAGGGGGAAGAGAGAAAAGCTAGGGTTTAGCCTTGAGAGAGAGGAGTGCTTTGTATGTACTTTGTAAACACATCTTGATGCAATAAAGTTAATCTATTTTGAAGAGCATCTTCGGTGTGTATTCTTTTGAATTTCGACGGTTCATCCGACAAGAGCACGGCAGCGAGACGGTGGTTCTACCGGCGGACATACGTTGGTCAGACCGGCGCAACAGAGACGGTCTGACCGGTGCACTTTATCCAGGTTTAAGGGTTTATTTTATTCCGCAAAAGATTTTGGGTTTTTGGTGTTCCTACCATTCACCCCTCTCTGGTAAGCTTAATTCTTGTGTTCGATCCTACAAGTGGTATCAGAGCCTTGTTTTCTCTTTTTTGATCTTCACCGATCTTGAGATTTAGCAATGGCTGACCGATTTTCAATTAAGCCACATGTTTTTGATGGAGTTGATTTTCCTTATTGGTGCAAAAAGATGCAATCTTATATTATGTCCCAAGGCTTCGACATTTGGCTCAAAGTTTCAAAACCCTATGTTATTCCTGAAGAGATTACTACGGCTAATAAAATTGATTTTGAAAATAATTGTAAAGCTCGCAATTATATTTTAAATGGAGTTTCTCGTTCTGATTTTGATCGAATCTCTCATTTTGAAACCGCACATGAGATGTGGAAGGCCTTATGTGATTTTCACCAAGGATCTTCTAACATCAAGGAACCGCGTAAAGATGTTTTTAAAAAGGAGTATATGAAATTTGAGATGAAATCTGAAGAAGCTCTTGATGATTATTATGCTCGCTTTAACAAAATTTTGAGTGATCTTCGTTCTATTGATGATGCTTATGATGCTAATTATACTTAGTCTGAAGTTTCTCGACATCTTTTAAATTGTCTTGACATGTCTATTTGGGAGATGAAAGTTACATCTATTCAGGAATCGGTAAACATAAATACTTTAACCTTGGAATCTTTGTATACCAAATTAAAGACACATGAGATGAATATTCTTTCACGAAAAATTGATTCAAAATCTTCTGCTTTAGTGTCTTCTTATAGTTATTCAGTCGATGCTTCTTCGTCACTTTTTTAACTGCTTTTAATGCCATGTCCGATGACCAACTCGAACAAATCTCAGAGGAGGACTTGGTTTTGTTAACTAACAGACTCTCTCGAGCATTGAATAATGTAAGAAGCAGGAAACGAGGAGGTCCAATCTGGTGCTTTGAATGTGGAGAGCCTAATCACATTCGTGTCAATTGCCCTAAGCTCGGAAAAGGATCAAAGGAAGATGAAGAGGACAAGAGCAAAAACGAGAAGAAGAAGAAGATATTTAAAGGCAAGAGAAACAAAGAAAGTTACAAGAAGATGCTAAACAAAGTGTGTGCTGCCTTTGAACAAGCAAGTGACGTCGACTTTAGTAGTGAGGAAGAGGATGATGACAAAGGCAAAAACATCTCTGGAGTATGCCTCATGGCTCGTGGAGGATCAATATCTGGAGAGTCTGATTCTGATAATGAACACATTGAGGTAACTCCTTTTCAAGATATTATTGTTTCTCTTGGCTTTAAGATTCAAAAATATGAGAAAAAGATAAAGCAACATGACTTTATTATTGAATCTCTTAATGCTGAAATTTCTAGACTGAAATGTCTAATTCCTGATGATGATAATTGTACATCTTGTGAAGTTTTATTTTCTGAAATTTCTTCTTTACGAGATGTTCATGCTAATAATTGTTTGAGATTAAAATCTGAAATTGAGAAAACAAAAGTTTTTGAAACTTCTTTGGCTCTTGGTCTTGCTTTACATTCTCGTACTGCTAATGAGTTAGTTTTGACAAAAAAAATCTTTTAAAAAAATATAAAGTTGCTTTTGGTGCAAGTTCTTTGTTTAATGTTTTTTGTGCTAAAAGAATTAGACAACACAAGGAGGTTTCAAGTTCTAAAACTTGCTCAACATGTTTTGTGAATGAGGTAAAAGTGAAAAATGCTCTTGGTCGTGTTGAGTATATGGAGAATATTGTGAAAACTCATGAGATAATTTCTTGTTCAAAATGTAAAAAACAAAAAGGAGTTTTAGTAGATTGTGAAAAATGTGCTAACTTAACAAAAGAAGTTTCTTATTTGAAAAGTTCCTTGGAACAATTTTCTGATGGTAAATAGAAACTTAATATGATTTTAGATCAATCAAAAGTAAGCACACATAATAGAGGGTTAGGTTTTGATCCATATGCTAATTTTACTAATCATCAACCTTCTATTTTGAGTGTCACAAACAGTGGAGAAATTTTGACAAAACCAGAACCTAAGAAAACTATTTTCAAATCTGCTGGAATTATGTCTTCTCTTTCTTCCCCAAACCAAGGTGTTTCTACTAGAAAACCTTCAATTTCAAAATCATCTTCTCATGTGAAGTATACATGTACTTTTTGTGGAAAAGATGGACATTTGGTTGTGTAACGACCCGTTCTCTTTTCCCTGTTGGAATTCGTTTTCCCGAGTTCGAACTCCTCTCCTATCCCGTTCAGTTGTGCCCTAGTTTTTCTCTTCCTGGCCAGCCGACTACCTTTTCCCCTTGTGCCGAGTAGATTCCTACTCAGTTCCTGTGTCTTGCCTTTTTCCCTTGTGTCACTCGGCCACCTTTGCTGCCGAGTAACCTTGTGAAGTTGCCGACTACTTTGATAATCTCCCCGTTGTCTTATCATCTCACCTAGTTGCGCCCCTCTCGTTGGACGCCGACCACCGACGTGGAGAAGTAACCAGCTTTCACCTGCTCGCAGCATCGTTCGGACCAGTGGACAATACCCCGCTGCATCGCTTGGACCAGTGGTTAGTCAGCAGCTTTGTCAGTGAGGCTCCTCTAACCCGTCCTTGCTACGACCTTAGTGTCTTATCGCCGCTACAGTGTTTACCAACTCCACCGGCCACGCCTAGCTCCAAAGTCAATCCCTGTCTCAACGTCTTATCGCCTTGACAGCTTATCTTGACTCCTTTTCTCCATCGCCCTGCGTCGACGCGCCCTTGCCTCACGCGCCGGCTATAAGTGAGCACCCATGCTTCTTCATTCCCTTGTTTTGCAACCTGGCCACCTCTGCTGAATCGCCATCTTCTTCCTCCCAAGCCTCGGAGCCGTTTCCTACTTCCCGAGCTCCCTTGCCGTTGTTTGCTGCTTCACCCGGAGTTCCTAACCGGTGAGCCTTGTTGCCCGGTTCGCCAACTATCTCTGCTGACTGCTATCCTTCTGTAGTCGACTCCCGCAGTGTTCTTTCCCTAAGTGTTTTATCTCCTTCCAGCTTACCAGTGGTTGTCTTTTCTGCTTGTCCAGAGCCTGAACCGGAGGACGATCCAGAAGCCGTCTTCGCCGAGGAAGATCCTTCTCTGGAACAAGGCAAGCCCCTTTGACCATATTGTCTCCTATATATGTAAAATTATGTTGTTTGCAAAATATGCATGCTTAGTTTACACTGTAAATTGTTTGGCCTCGGTTTGCAAGCGCAACCGACGGACCTACCCAGTAGTCGTACTTATGTTGGTAGGACTTTGATGTATTTCTTCCTTGAAAGCCCCACAAATGGCACGTTGGCATCATATCCGTTGGGTACGATTGCCGAGTAGAATGCTTAGCCCTGCATCGTTGTTTCTCGTTGGGAAATATGGGTTTTTACTCAAATGTTTGAAAACCCGGTACTTTGTGTATCGGCGTGCTTGTGAAATAAGTAAAAGTTTGGAAAAACCTTAAGGTACAGGGTCAGTGCCTGTGTGGCCTGGCTATGTATTGTCGATAAGGACCATTTCCTTTGGGAATTTCATCCTAGTATTTTACAGTGCGACCAAACGGATAGTATAGGCTGCCCCTGGCCGAGTAAATTGTAGGTTTAGGGAAGTCTGGTGCCGACTGGAGTGGACTCATCTGAGTTGTGGCTCGTGGGCCCTGGTGCTGATGGTGGTTGTAGCCGACCTGAAGCATTGATCTTGTGTGGATCCTTCTGCTGGCATTAGATAACCCTAGACTGGCTTTGGAAATGGCCTTGTCACAAACTTCTGGTACAGGCCAGTACTCGGTGTAAGTTTTGTGTCGTTTGGGTAAAGCGTGCAACCTCTGCAGAGTTTTAGCTGAACTGTTCGAACAGCCGTACCCACGGTTAAGGGCGATGTAAGTGATTCCCATAGCATAGATTTGTTTGCCAGTGGTTTGTGAAGCTGATTTATGGGAAGGGAATCGTGACCAGAGTTTACCGAGTAAGCAAACGGAAGGCCTGTGTGGCCAGAAACGGGCCTGTGTGACCCGGGGTGTTGAAGCACCATAAGCAAGTGTGTGAAAAGTAATCAGGAGATAAGTCTTCGGGTTGTAGCCAGAAGACGATAAAGAGCATGCTCCCGGGTTGTAGCCAGGGCAACAAAAGTTTGAGCTAACTGGTTGTAGCCAGTGTAGCGGATATAACCGGTTGTAGCCAGAAAGTGCTAAAAGAGATAGCTGAGATTTGGTTGTAGCCGAGTCTCAGGTTCAACGGGTGGTTGTAGCCACTCGGGAAAACAGCAGACCGAATGGAGTGGTCGGAGCCACTCGGATGTTAATCTAATGTGAAAATGGAAGAACATGATTCATTAAGTGGCGAGTTGTTGAAAAACAACTTGCGGAATGGATCGAGGAGTGAGCCTCTTTCCGATAACTAAAATTTGACACACTAGCATTTCGACAAGCAAAAATGTTTCTAAAAGCAATTTTTCGCAAATGAACCTCTTAGCCCCCTTTGTCCAGCCGACATGGCACCTTTTTCCCGGCTTGCGGAGTACGACAGTACTCACCCTTGTTCATATATATGTTTAGTAGGTCTCGAAGAAAACAAAGACGAAGACCCGACCGCCGCCGAGTTCTTCCAAGACCAAGCCGGCTACGAGGACTTCTGAGGTTTCGAGTCTAGTTCCCAACCAAACCTGTGGTGTAGCTGTGTTCTTCTACCGAGTGGTTTCTCCCTACTTCCGCCCTGGCTGTGTTGTTCTCGCTAGTTTACCCTGTTGTTGCTTCTGTCTATCCGGAGCTTGTCCTGGATGGAAACCTTTGTATTATATATGTATGTACTCTGATATGTATATGTTGTACTCTGAGTTGTATCACCGATGACTATGTGCGTATCCGACTACTGATCCAGGGATCGGGTACTGTGTGCACATTGTGGGCCCTCCCACGGGCGCCACAGGTTGGTTATTGCTTTAGACTTGTAAGAAAACAGAAAAAAGACAAAGAACGTAAACTTGCAAGGTTGAGGTGGCAAAGGTCGAGCTTTTCTTCTAATGGCCCGGTCAGACCATAAGCCCCAGGGAGGTCCAACCGATGGCCATGGGCAGTTAGACCGCAGACACATCAGCAATCAAACCGATGGCCAACAGTGGTTAGACCGACTTTTCAACGTTGGTTGGATCAGTCTTCGGTAAAGCCCCAAGGTAAGGTTTTAGGTAAGTCTGGTACTAATTCTATTTATGCATATACATATGATTTGTCTACTGATTCTATTGGTTTTGTGTCTCAGTGTTGGCTTCCTAAATTTCTTGTTTCTAATCCCAACACAAAGGCCTCGACATCTTCTTATGCATAGATCTTTTGGTGGCATACTCCCCATGTGCATTAAACGATTGAGACGTCATTGCTTTTAAGGTAACATTGATCTACTTATGAATTGGCAATATAATATCTACTACTTCGTTAGCTTTTTCCTCGCTAGTTATGGAGATAGTAATTTTTTATAATAATACAAGTGGATATATGTCAATTTATGAGAACCTTGGTGATATCGTTGGCAATTGGTTGTCTTTTTCAAAACCTTTGATATCTTCTCGATTTGCTTTGTTTTTATATCGAGAGGGTTTGGAGGTTGTGTAAGGGGGAGTTTATGTTTTTTGATGCATTCATGTTTAATTTATTGCATTGCTCTCAATTTGAAAATAAAAAGAAAAGTGGAGCTTTGTTTTATACCTCTAGTATATTCTTGTGCGTACTAGCAACCTAAGTGAGGTCTTTTTGTCGCTAGTTTAGCTTGTATGCGTTCTAGTCTTTATATGAGTATTTGCTATTACTTTTAAGGGATATGATGCATGACACTTAAATTCTTTTATTTGAATTAAATAAATATGCAATATTGAAACTAGTGCTAAGTTTGAATAATTTATGCTTATATTTATTCTTTGTTGAATTTTCATTCCTCAAATGCTCAAAAATGTCTTTACTTTATGAGAGAAAAAAATGGATACCGAATCCTTGGCAAGAGTATTCACCACAAGGACGTATCCAAAGAGAGATAAAAAAATGGGTACCGAATCCTTGGAAACAGTATTCACGACAAGGACGTACCCGAAATGAATTGAGAAAAAAAAAGGAGAGAACAAAAAAATATATTCTCTTTTGAGCAAAATATTTAAGAAAGGATGTGTTATTCAACTTGACTAGGTATAAGGGTATTTTATTCAATATATGTACTAGTCAATATATTGCATTATAAATTGTTGAAATCATGAATTTTTAATGCTGATTTGATCTTGATTATAATATCATTGATTCATGTTTGGACTAAAATTCATACTTGTTTGCTAGTTGGTCAATTTATCTCCCTTGTATTGCAACACATGTCTCTGAGTTGCTTTAGGTATATTTCAAAGCTCCTAGAAAAGAAAAATTCAGAAGAAGGAAAATTGATAAATATTTCATATTCATTGTATTTGTGCTTTTATGGTTTATATTCTCTCTTTTAAATTCTTGATGAAATCATTGTCAAAGGGGGAGAAATATACAAAATGCATGCTTAAAGAAAGGGGAGCTATTTTAGAAAGTTTTGACAAGTTTGACAAGTTGATCGATTCTTTAAAAAGTCGATTTTGTGGTTTTATTGTAAATATAGTGGAGAAATTCTTTCTTTTAAAAAGGAAAGAGTTTTGATACTTCTTGGTTTTTATTTTTCAAAAATATCAATTTGTATTTTGGAGATGTTACCAATGTGTTCATCAAGGGGGAGATTGTAGAATCATTGTCATGATTAATATTTTGTAATGAACAATTGGCTTTATAAATAACTTATTTAAATGAACTTTGGATTGAAAATATATGTGGATGTTGGCGTGAGTGTGTGACTAATGTGGGTCAGATTGCGATATCTGTGACCAGAAACGGTTGTTTTGTCTATTTGTGTGCAGGTGACTTGAGGTGTAACCTTGGTCAATAGTGAGGACCGAGACTACGCTCAGGGAGGAACGGAGGTCTAGCACGGTCGGGATGCCATGTGACAAGATTGGACTAAAGTAAGTTTGTCTTGTAGTCAATCTTGGTCAACGATAGGATCGTGACTACGCTCAGAGAGGAACCGAGGTCCAGAACGATCAAGAATACCGGGTGACGAGATTAGACACAAGAATACCGTGTGGGAGGTCTTCATAACGGGTTTTATAAATTAGATATGCAAGCATCGGAGCAAATCGGAAATGGTGCTACAGTGAATCGGACCTCTACAGTTTCGTTTGCTGCTACAGTGTCGGACTGCTACAGTAATTTCTGCGCGTGAGGGAGTCTAGGTTGGTTACGGAAAGAAGAATTTAATTTGGTAAATTGTAATTAGATTTGGTAATAGAAGGTTTGAGTCCTAGTGGAAATAGGAGTTCTACTCCTACTTTATGTCGGATGTTTGAGGTATAAATAGATGAGAGATGGAGGCTCTAGAGATAGAATAGGGGGAAGAGAGAAAAGCTAGGATTTAGTCTTGAGAGAGAGGAGTGCTTTGTATGCACTTTGTAAACACATCTTGATGCAATAAAATTAATCTACTTTGAAGAGCATCTTCGGTGTGTATTCTTTTAAATTTCGACGGTTCATCCGACAAGAGCACGGCAGCGAGACAGTGGTTCTACCGACGGACATACGGTGGTCAGACCGGCGCAATAGAGACGGTCTGACTGGTACACTCTATCTAGGTTTGAGAGTTTATTTTATTCCGCAAAAGATTTTGGGTTTTTGGTGTTCCTACCATTCACCCCCTCTGATAGGCTTAATTTTTGTGTTCGATCCTACACATTGGTCTAGCTAGCTGTTCATACAAATATAACACGCGAGCGCTGCGTTCATCCACCTGCTGCCGTTTGCCGATTCCATCATATATTTCGACCAAATTCATTCATTAACCACGAGTGAGGAGTGTGTCGATCCATAAAATGGCCATCGTCCTGGATGCTTTCGCGTCCTACGTCGGCGACCTGCTCAAGCCATTATGGAAACAATTTGAATCCATCCAATTGACTGACTTAATAACAATAAGAAAATGAGGAAATGTCAATTGTATTCAACTGAATACCTAAAATATGTCCCATATGCTATACACTACGCAAGGTTAGATATGCATGATTGATCAGTGGGTGTATGCATGATTGATCAGTGGGTGTATCTTTCACCTTCTCTCTTTGTTTATCAGTTAGGTGAGATGGAAGGGGGTTTCGTGTGGAGGCTAAATGTTCAAATCCCATACATAGCACGCATGCGTATTTCTAAAAAGGATAAGTATTTTACATTCCTGAACTATGCAGATGGTCTAGTTTTTATCCTCTAACTTTAAAATCAGACCAACTACATCCATTAACTATCAAAACATAAACATAGGGTAACAATATATAATTGGTTTAAAAGTTATATTTCTTATTATTAAATTTAAATTTTAAGACTCATGATGACTAGGTTAATTATTGCTTAAAAAATATTATAGGTCTCACATATCATAGGGAAGCGGGGTCTAAGATATATATATCCTCCTTTTTATCAATTCACATAGTTTACATCCTCACTCCAATTTAAAGGTGGTTTTATCCTACCTGGCATATATGTGGCTTTGACATGGCAATCTGGTTAACAAAATAAATTTAAAAACTAGTCTCTAGCCCATATATTGCACATGCTATTTTTACAATTATATAAATATTAAAATTTAATCATATGGTTAATATGTGGTTGTTTTTTCAAATTATTTATTTCAAATTTCAAATTTAAATCAACAATACTAAATTTAGAGTCTGAGATGGGTATTACTTTATGGGTATAAATTGAGGAAGCAGGAAGAATGAGGCTAACATATAGGATTCATATTTTTTAAAAAAACATTTTTTGATGACTAGACTGCTATGTCACCGTCAAGTCCGACAAAACCACCTTTAAATAGAGATGAGGGTGTAAAGTAGATAGTATTAATAGTTGAAAGGTGTATTTTATCTGGTTTAAAACATGGGGATGTAAAGTAGACAATTGTCTTCTAAAAAAGTTGGGTAACTTATGACTTGCGATGGGTACTAATAGGGTATCTTATACTTCCTGTATGTTTTTTTTTGACGTCGTCTTGCATTTAGAGATGATGGAGTACTAGTGTATAAAGCAATAAAGAATTGTAGACAGCACAGTTGACTTTATTACTAAATTTTCCTCAAGTATAATAACAACTAAGACAGTTGTATTATGTTCGTCGTGAATTAACAGCCTGTTCCTTCCAGCTGAAGTAGGGGGGCTTAAATAAATCACACGTAAAACGAGAAACATTATTAGCACGTGATTAATTAAGTATTTACTATTACAAGTTGAAAAATGGATCTATTTGCTTTTTTAAGCTACTTTCATATAAAATTTTTTTAAAAAAACACACCATTTATCGTTTTAGGAAACATGCGCGTGGAAAACGAAGAGTTAAGCCAAGACAGATAAAGCTGGAACGAACACAATTTAGCATAAGACACATGCGACACAAGTTGTCTAGTAGCAATAATGCATAGTTAATAAATAACAGCCGATCCCAGCAATAATGTATATATACTGGAAATAAATTTTAATTCCTCGAGAGAATGTACCCTTATATGTCATAAAAAAAATTAAAAAACAACAAAATAGATTAGCATGTGATATATCACCCCACTAACATACAAGTTCAAATTCAACCTCTATAAGTTAAAAAAATAATAAATTAAACTCTGAGCAGTATACGTATATTCACAATTATTTTTTTCTTTTTGTTACGGCATGTAGAAGTTAAATTTGGACTTGTATGTTTATAAAGTAATACCTCATGTATTAATCTATCTTGTTAGTTTTTTTATAACTGTTTAGATAATATGTAAGAAACGAGCTGATATTCTCTCGAGGGATTGAGGACTTATTTGGTTGCTACTCTGAGCTATGTGCGTGAGAAAAAGTGACGCCTGAAGGTTCCATGAAATCTTGATGTTATTTTGCCGAACGAGGCTTACCTGAGTTGGTTTTGTTATCTTGATGTTCCATGAAATCGTTGGCTACGCGTGAATCGGCAGCAACGCCGAGAACCAGTGAAGGGGCAGCGTTGGTGCAGTGCCGAGAACAAGGGGCAGCGCTGGCTCGATCTGGCGACGCAGAACCCCGGGGCAGCTTCACCCAACGATCCGGCAAGGCTGTGAGGCAGCTTGCTGCGGACGGCCAGATCTAGCAAGCCTCTGCGGCAGGTGCAGGATCAAGGAGACTGACTACACAAGAATGAATAGGTGGTTAAATCTTCTTTTGGCTAAAACCGAATTTTATATACAAAAGCATAAATCAAAATGGTTTCTACACAATCAAGACCTAAAACACCTAATCTCAATTAAGTATGTCAAGAGGCTAAACCTATATTAAGGTTTGCAAACCTAGAGTGATAAATATGTTATAAATAATCTCTAAAATACTCAAAATAAATATAATTAAGACTCAAAATAAATATAATTAAGTAAATGAGACAAGATACGTCAGCTTCGGCCACCGGCGAGATATAGTGATGCTCCAGCGATGGTGGTATTCAACAAGGATCTGACGGTGTGGTCACATCATTACAGATTATAGAAGTAATCATCAACTAGAGCTGCCGCTGGTGCTCAGGCCACCGATTTGGGTCGCCTGAGCCAAGCTAACCGTATGCATGTAACCGTGCAGTTATTACGGTAACCACTGTTACCGTAGGGTACGCTAAAGGTTACTGGCGATAGGGTTTGATGAAATTTGTTTGAATTTAAATTTTAGAAAAAAAGAAAAATCCTAAAAAATTTTAGAAGTAGCACATGATTTCTAATAATATCTGATGATAAAATTTTATGAAAAATGTTAAGGTAACTTTATATTTTGCTATGACTACAAGGTGGCGTTACTTCAAAATGATACTTGAAATTTTTGAATTCAAATTTTAGAGATAAAATTCACGTGGTTTTTAGCAGTTACTGCAGTAACCGTCTTAGTCCTCAGGTCAATAATCTCTCCCAAACAGTAAGAAAAACCCTGAGCCTAAGATCTATCAGGCCAGGCGAGTGGGAAGGTCTCTGAAGGCAACAACCAAACAAGATCTATGCTAGGCTCAGGCTTATCTTCGGTTCGACAATTTCTTTTGATGGTAGCAACCAAGCAAGCTCTAAAAAACTTCCCATATTGTTTGGTTTGCTCTCTCCGTAGACAATTATAGGGCAGATAATATTTGGGTTGCGTAACAATGCAAGTATGTGAGAAAAACTGAAAAAGAATTGTCCAAAGCGACAGGAACAGCGTAGTTGACTCGAAATAGTTGTAAGGTTTGTTTAACGAGGAAACGCCAACTTGTCTTTAGGTCATCCATGTTCTTAAAATAGCATAACAAGTGCTAAATAGTTTGAAAAGTAGACACGGGAAGACAGTGGCCTAGTGGCCCTAGTGGGATTATTCGCTGTGGCCTAGTGGGTTTAGGTATATATATAAGAGAACCAAGAGGCGCAATGCACATTAGATGGGCCTAGCTATCTCAGATACGAATAAGGAGGATAGCAATAGCTCTTGCCGGCATCTGATCGTCAGACCAATAACAGGTACATACACTTGAAGTTTAAGTACATACACTTGAAGTTTAAGCTCTATCTCAAAATTATAAGTAGGTGTGAAAATCAAATGATCAGTTGTTCTGTGTACTACCTCCGTTCCAAAATAAGAATTTTTAGGTTATTTAACAAATACTAAAGTTAGTTGAAAAGATTTCTTTTTAATCGCTTCAATTGTTAACTTTTAAATTTTTGAATTGCTTAGATTTTCTTTCCAAGCATCTGAATGATTTTAGATTCATTAAAACAATAAGAATCATAAAAATAAGTACAGAAATGTTTATATTATGGTTTAAAATTTAAATCATATAAATCCTTATACTTTGGACTGAAAATAGCTTGTTAGATATGATTAACTTCGGTTATATGCGCAGTGGTTGAGTGTAATCTTGTATGGCACCTTGTCAATCATTAGCCACGTCATACAACTGGCGTGATTTGTACATCCTACGATTTGTCCTTTCCTATAGGACGTGATAGGGATTGGACGTCCCATCCATGATAAATTATTGGACGATGTCTCACCGCATATAAAAAAAATGTTTCACATGTTTTATCATTAACAAAAAAATATTTTTAACCATAATTGTTTTAAATGTTTTATTGCTCAATAAAAAATATTTCAACCAAATGCAATGTTAGAAAAAATTGATTTGCAACATCAAGACTCTGTTATATGTAACATCGAATAAAACACAATGCATTATGTGTAACATCTGACCAAAGAAGAGTCAAATATTCGAATATGTGCAATAAAGATAAACAATTGACTGCAACAAATCTACCATCCGCTCTTCCTCTACTCTAATTGCTAGATCTATTATCTTCTTTCTCTACTTCGGTGACTACATATGCTTCTTCATCTATTTCGGTGACCGGATTTGCCTCCTTTCTTTACTTTGAGGATGCAATTGGAACACAAGAGACGCCATTTCCGATCCAAAACACAGACTTGCGGACATAGCCAGCCATCCACAATCGGACCAAATCTGTAGCATCTCTCATATTCAAGCACACCAAGCAAATTAGATGGTTGATTAACGAAGGGGAAGTCTGTCTCATCTGGCAGTGCATGAGGTACTTGATACAAAACGCCAGATCCTCCGTAGGATATTTTTTGAGCGTCTCCGCTGATACCGAGTAGGCGAACTGCAACATCTCCACCGGCATGTCCACCACCTCGATTCACCTTGCCATGTGGCTGCGCCAGACGCCTCACCGCACGATCCCTCTGCCCATCTCCTCCTCTGCCGCTGCAACCGCCACCGCTGGTGGCACCGTCCTTCCTGGGGCAGTATGGGGAGAAAGGAAATAGGGAAAGGGAGAGAAAAAGCGAGGAAATGGAGAAAGGAAGGGAGAAGTCAACAAAAAAAAATAACATCACTTCGGAATTATTTGAAGGTAAGTAAAGAGAAAAAAGAAAAAAAATCATGTAAAACGAGATGAGTCATTAACATATAATTAATTAAGTATTAATTATTTTTAACTTTAAAAAAATAAATTAATATGATTTTTTAAAATAACTTTTATATAGATTATTAAAAATATATTTGAAAAAGTGTTGGAGGAGTTTTCCTTGCTATTACTGCCGAACGGAGCCTTCAACAGTATCTCCACCTGATTTGCTGGCTATTAATTTATTCTCTTCCCCACCGCAATCTCTCTCTTCCCCGTATCTCCCTCGGCACCGTCGTCGTCCGGTCCGCCCCGTGCGCCGCAGCTGCATCCGCGTCCGCCCCATCGAGATCTGGGAGGCGCGTCGTCCCTAGCGCCGGTGCATCCTCGCCAGCGCCGCCGACTATACCTCCGCCTGGCGTGTATCCGAGGGCGTCGCCAGTGTCGAGGACCGTCCTCCTGTCGGAGCTGACCGGGTTCGTCGCCGGCGCCTGCAGCTCAAGCGCCGTGGCGGCCCCGTCTGGCCTGCAACTGCAAGGAGCGGCGGTGTCACGCCCCGGTCAGGCCGCAGCCGCCTCGGCGCTGTCCGCCGCCGGTGGTGGTGGTCGTCGTGTGGTGGTCCAATAAGTGGGAGGTCGCGACCTCGCGTTCAATCCGTGCCTTGGCTGCAGCAATCAAGCTCCAAGATTCCCGTTTTCCCCTCCCAAGTCGATCGATCCTATGTAAATTTCTTGAAATCTTGATGCTTTCTCTCTCATCTGATCACACAAGATCAGGAAGATATTCTTGGTGTTCATGAATGTATTATCATGGAAGTTCATCAGTTCCACTGAGCTTCTGAAACTGCGAATTGCGTTTTTTATCGATTAATTTGATCATGTCATGTTCAGATTGTCTGCCAGAGTGCCAGTACTTCAGGTAGAACACAACTGGTGCAGCAAATATCTCGTCGTGTGGTGTTGGTCGTCGCGACGGCGAGCCTCGCGCTGGCGGCGTTCGGCGCGCTGCTGGCCCGTGCTCCAACTGCAAAGAGGATGAAACTTGCTGATTAGTGATGCAACATGTTTGCATTTTGGTGAGGAGGAGGGAGAAGGGTGAGAGAATGACACGTTGGTCCCACTCTCAGTTTTGAGAGTTGATAAGGTAAGTTTGAAACAGGTTATAGGGTGAGCTTAACCGCCACGCCAAATGAAATGGATTATGATTAATTAAGTATTAACTATTATAAACTTAAAAAATAAAATTATTTTTCTTTTTAAAGAAACTTCTATATACAAAGGTTTTGTAAAAAGACGCACCATTTAGCAATTTGGAATACGTGCTCATAAAAAAGAGGTAGTAGTTCCTCGAAAACTTTCTCCGCAGCTCAAGATCACTTTCTTCTTTTTCTAGAAATAAGTAGTCTAAACATTAATTGGTCGTATATTAGCAGACGATATATATATCGGTTTACGATATATTGCCACTCGAAATCAAGATATTTAAGCTAAAAGCTAATAAGATCGGTGCCTAAATAGAGAGTCAGCCGGGGCGCGCACTAAAAATGTCTCTAATTTTTTTAGCTACTTAAATAGATATTTAAAGAGTCAAAAATAACCACTCTATTAAAGATGATTAGCCCTAAACAACAAGTCCGCAACCCATTATAAACTTGAAAAATAGAATTATTTATCATTTTAAAGAAACTTCTATATATAAAGTTTTTTTAAAAAATGCACCATTTAGCAATTTGAAAAACATGCTTATAAAAAAGAGGTACTAGTTCAAGCGAGAAGCTAATAAGAACGGTGCCTAAACAGAGAGTCGGTTATGATGCACACTAAACGTGGTCTCTAATTTTTTTAGCTACTTAAATAGATATTTAAAGAGCCAAAAATAACTACTCTATTAAAGATGCTCAGCCCTAAACAACAAGTCTGCAACCCTGAATGGCTAAGGTTTAAAGGTGGCGTTCCATATGGCTTATGCGTGCGGCCACACGCAAAATAAAAAACATCATTAACGCGTGATTAATTAAGTATTAACTATTAAATTCTTAAAAAATAGATCTATTTGATTTTTTAGAAATACTTTCATATAGAAAGTTTTTTAAAAGCACACCGTTTTACATTTTGGAAAGCGTGCTAATGGAAACCAAGGCATAAGCCAAAAGTTAGAAGCATATCAGAACGGGGAGGTCAAATGGGCGAGCGTTCGCGCATCTGGACCGCGCGTGAACGCTTCGGCCCAGCCCACGTGTGGTAAAAAACCTTTATACACAAAAACTTTATACATATAAACTTTATACACATAAACTTTATACATACAAACTTTTAATATGTAGATATTCTACATAAAAGACTTTGATTCCAAATCAAATCCGAATCCAAAATCGAACATATAAGCTATATATATAGAAACTTTATACATAGAAAACATTGTATATATAAATGAAAAAAGTTTATTTGTATAAAATTTCTACGCTAGAACTCTAATTCTGAATTCGAATCGGACGTGTAAATTTTCCGTGTATAAACTTTTCAAGCATAAAGTTTACGTGTATAAAGTTTTTGTAAAAGGAAAGCAGTGCCAAAACAGAAGGTTGTAGGGGCGTTCGTGCGAACGCCCTGCGTGTGAACTTTCGCTAAATAGCCTTTTTGCATCAGAACACTACTTAAGGCGCTCCATGGGCCAAGCAGTACATAGGCTCCTTCCTCGTGGCCACTTGAAAATACACGTGCATCACGTGGATTGTAGCCTACTTGCAGTGGGACTGACTCTGTGGACCACATCCATAGGTTGTAGGCTTGCGGTTGCTCAGTAAAGCTCACAAGTAGTCAAAATAGAAAGGAAAATTTTAAATAATACCATCATTGGAGATAGAGTTACAGAATATTATCGTATGTGCGAATAGCATGTGGGCCTATGATGGTATTTTCTAGCTCTGAGATTTTTGCATTCACACCAAACAAATTGGAGTGTTGAATACAACCACTTTCTATTTGGTTCTGTCCACGCGACTACCATGCACACCCATAGATCGATTCCCGCAAGCCCTCCTATTAAGTTACATCACCCACCGCATCGCCCCGAGCTAAATAATTATATTTCCACTATAAACAATAAATCTCATTGGTTCCTACATCATACATGATAAATTAGCACACCTCAAGTCTTTCTTCTTGTTGAAATCTTATTATAGAAAGCTGGAAGTTTTTCTCACCAGAATCCACTTCGTCAACAATTAGCACAATGGAAGTCTTCTCACCATTGAAGTGATTTGAGTGATCTTGCAAACTCCAATTCCTCGGCACTTATGTCTCTCTCCGGCCCTCTGGCTAGGATTGAGCATACCGCTGCCTTCCTCTAGCGTTGAACGACCCTCCCTCCCCAACCTCTCCTTTGACGCCACCGCCTCACTTGGCCATCTGCACGATCACGCTCTCTTCTAATTTCCTTATCTTCCTTTTCTTTTCTTCCTATTGCAACGCACGAGCACACTCCCTTTTTTCTTTCACATCACCGCCTCGCTGTGTGCCAATCATGCTCTCTCTTTTCTTGAGTTTCTTGCCTTATCTTCCGACTCGTTGCAAGGCATTTTGCTAGTTTAGTTTGAATTTGTGCTTTCTCATGTACCATGATACACAATACTATGTAGATATACCCAAAAGTATGAACAATTAATGTTCAAATTTTGGTAGATAGCAAAGCAGAGACTTGATCAAAATTTTTACCCTACTAAAATTTTGGACTACCCAATATCTTTGTCTCTTATATTGACACACCAACAAATCTATCTTCATCAATTGTATCCTACCAAAATTTGGTACCGCCAAACTAGCCCAAGCTTTAGCACTATTAAAATTTTGATAGGATATCAAATGAAAATAGCCCAATACTAATTGTCAATAATCCATTTATTCACGTGGATTATTTATATTATATATTTTGTGTAGGTGTAATTTTTCGTTAGGTACTTCAGAGCAAAACTATTTAACTTTATCTACAGTTTAATAATTCAAAATTAATATTTAAAAATCATATGTACAAGCCACTCCAACAATTTTTCTATTATGTTATGTTTTCTGAATTTTAATAATTCTTATCGGGCTTAATAAATAGCGAGGTGTATTAAGTTTGGAGTCTCAACTATAGTTTTTTATTGTTTAATTCAGATTAATAACCAATTCATATTTGACTTGGAGTCTTAATTTACCATTTTTTCTTCAGTAATAACTATTGAAATTGAAAATTAACAATTAGTAAGTCGACACGGCCTCTAAATGTACAGATACATAGTTCTTAGTGTGGACTCTTTATTTACTTTTTAGTCCAAATTTTGGAACTAGTAAATATGAAGATGTATTACATCCGCTTACAATTTACAGATACAAAATCTGTTGATCGAACTTTCTACTCTATAACAAATATTTTCTATTCAACAGTTTTTCACTCAGATTTTAAAACATTCTATTCAGATAAGAAGATATTTAAATTATAAACTTGTATTACAAAACTTATTATAGGAATAGAAAGTTTTTATTAGGAAACTTTCAGCGGGAATAATAACATTCTGTTTAGAAACTTTCAACAGTAATAACGGCTTTCTATTCGCAAACTTTCAATAATAATAAAAATCTTTTTACCGTAAAATACAAAATTACATATTTTTAAAATTTATTTACAATATGAAATTTTTTAAAACTACTTACAATCACAATGTTGTATTTTTCAGGTTATACTCTTCTGTATACAAACTAGCAGCCTTCAAATTATTTTTGGGGGATAAGAATAAGAAATGGCTGAAGCTGTGGTTCTTTTAGCTGTGACGAAGATTGGTGTTGCCCTAGGGAATGAAGCAATCAACCAAGCCGCTTCATATTTCAAAAAATTTGTTACGCAGCTGACAGAGCTTCAAGGAAGAATGGTACGCATCAGGACAGAACTCAGACTGATGCATGAATTTCTTTCCGGAATGGATGTCCGCTGTCACAACAAAAAGACGTATAAAGTATGGGTAGAGGAGGTGAGAATCCAAGCGCATGCAATCCAGGACATTGTGGATGACTACTTGCACCTTATTGGTTACAAACATGACACGGGATGGTGTACCTATCTTAAGAAAGGATGCAAGAGACCAAATATTTTGCTCTCTTTAAACAGGATAGCGTCATCAATTAAGGAGGTAGAGACCAATCTGGATCATCTGTTCAAGACCAAAGACCGATGGGTTTCGATGCCAAATGAGGAGGATAACAGTGGTGAAAGCTCAAGCTACATTGTTGAGAGGTCGCGATATCTCGCAGACATTTCACGTTCCCTTGGTGAAGATGATCCTGTGGGGGTGGACGAAAACAGACAAAAACTCCGGGAGTGGATTACACCCAGTAGGGGCAGGCCCAACCCTGGGGATGGGATACTTAACAAAGTAAGAAGGAATCTTACCCTATTATGGGCTTTTGGACCGAGGCCCCAGGTTAACCCGGGCGTGGTAGGTGATAAGGCCATGGTCCAGGTTGACCAGGACGCTGAAGGTGATGAGATGAAACAACGCAAGGTGATAATGTTGCATGGGATAGGAGGATCCGGTAAAACAACTTTGGCAGCAAATGTGTATAAGAAAGAGATAGCCAACTTTGAATGCCATGCCTGGGTCCCTATCTCTCAAACATATACCATGACAGACGTACTAAAACGTTTGAACACTGAAATTTCTAGCAGAGAAGAAGCTAAAAGCACTAGTATTTCGGATACCATTGATGACCTCAGTCGTCGACTGGAGGGATTTCTTAAAGACCGGAAGTATTTGATTGTCTTCGATGATGTTTGGGAACCAGCAACGGTCGATGAGTTGTTAAGAGCACTTGTTCCGAATCACAGGGGGAGCAGAGTTCTTATGACAACACGCATTGATGGGGTGGCTCACCATGCTAGGTCCAACATGATGATAACAATAGAGCCTCTATCAACTAATGACTCATTGGAGCTCTTCCGTAAGACAGCTTTTCCAAGAGGAGATAACTCTGTCCCTGCAGAATTGACACAACTAGTAGATCAAATAGTTAGCAAGTGCAAAGGGATACCTCTTGCAATTGTCTCTGTCGGCAAGCTCCTTCGTGATAATACAGAAGCGGAATTCAGGCGCATACATAACCAGCTTGAGTGGGAGCTAAACAACAACCAGCGAACGCAGGACGTCCGGAATATTCTTTACTTGAGCTATATCTACCTTCCGACATATCTGAAAAGTTGCTTCCTATATTGTAGTTTGTTTCCAGAGGACTATCTATTTAAAAGGAAAAGGATTATACGATGGTGGATAGCAGAGGGGTTCGTGGAGAAGAGGGGTGGAAACACAATGGAGCAAGTGGCAGAAGATTATCTCAAAGAATTGGTTTACTGGAACATGCTACAGCTTGTTAAAAGTAATTCATTTGGCAGGATAAAATTATTCAGAATGCATGATCTCGTACGTGCATTGGCAGTCGATCTGTGCCAAAAAGAGTGGTTTGGTGTTGCATACAATGACAAAGCTATGGTACATGGGGAGTCTCCTGGGGAGAAGGATAAACGTCGGATAGTAATACACAGATTGAACTGGGATACTGATCCAGATATTTTAGGCGCACACCTCACTCAAAAAATTTCAAGTGCACACCACCTCCGATCTCTTATTGTCGAGGAGGACAATAGGACGCCACAGGCACGCACTCTGCTACCTCTAGTGGTGAATTGCAGATATATGTCAGTACTTGAGTTAAGTGGGCTATCCATTGACAATGTTCCAAATGCCATCGGTGATCTATTCAACCTTCGGCATCTTGGCTTGCGGGATTCCAAGGTAAAGGTCCTCCCGGGTTCTATCGAGAAGCTCTCCAACTTGCTGACGCTAGACCTCTGCGGATCGGAAATACATGAGCTGCCTAACGGGATTGTTAAGCTGAAGAAGCTTCGGCACTTGTTTGCTGACAAATTGAATGATCCATTTGGGAGAGAACTTCGGTGGTGCAATGGTGTACGCATCCCTGAAGGCCTGAAAGAGCTGAGAGAGCTACAGACACTGCAAGCACTGGAATTGCATGATGAGGGGTCCGTGAGGCTCTTGAAAGAGCTACGGCAGATGAGAAGCCTAAGGATATCCGGTGTTAGGAGAAGTTATTGTGAAGGCATTTGCGAGTCCCTGCGTCACATGAAAATTTTATCCAACTTAGACATCATAGCAAGTGGTGAGGACGAGGTCCTCCAGCTGAATGGTCTGAGCCCATTGCCTCCGAACCTTCAAAAGCTAAGTTTGCGTGGGAGATTGGCACGACCAGACAAACTGTTGGGTGCTGCTGCAACACCAGGGGGTCAGAATCACTTGTGCGTAGTAGATCTGTCTTGGTCCCAGCTAGAAAATGACCCGCTGCAATCCCTATCTCGGTGGTCGAGTCTGACACAGTTATGCTTGACTAGAGCGTACGTCGGACGAGAGGCAGTGTTCCAACCAGGGTGGTTTCCCAACCTCAGGAAACTCTATTTAAGAGACATGCCCAATCTGATTCGGCTGGAGATGCACCGAGGCACTATGACGAGCTTGCAAGAACTAGTTCTACGAAACCTCAGCGGTATGTTCCTGGTCCCGCGTGGCACCGAGTTCGTCGTGCCCACTCTAAAATCATTACTCTTCTTGGACATCACCCCGGTCTTCTTTGCTGAGTTGCGTAATTGTCCTAGACTTCGTGGTATAAAATGGGGATACACACTCGTTAGAGGAGACGGACAGTGATCTCTGATGGATGCAGTATTAATTGTCCTCACATCGCCATGCTGGAAATGTGCTAGACTTCCACGTGCTACCTGCAGGAATGAGTCGGGATGATGGTGTTGGTCAATTAATGTTACTACATTTTGAACTAGCTACTGTGTGTTTTTTCATTTCCTCGATATATGTATATATGTATATGTATATGTATATGTATATGTATATGTATATGTATATGTATATGTGTGTGTATATATATATGTGTGTGTCAATGTCTCAAATACAAGTTAAACTCTGTGACCTTAGGCAAACGTTGGACTGAAGAGCAATAAGGTAGAATATTGCAAGAAGAAAGTGCAACCATCAAATTTGTTGGTTCACTCAATTTAGATCTAGCAAGCTGGTGTTCCTAGCAATCTGTATCAAACATCTTTAAGCTTTCAGTAAAGCCGGGCTCATCGAGCCTTTCTCTAAAAAAAAATATGAAGCACTGAGTATTCATATACTCCCTCCATTTTAAATTATAAGTCGTTTTGACTTTGATCAAAGTCAAACTACTCTAAGTGTGACCAAATTTATAGAAAAATACACCAATATTTACAGCAACAAATTAGTTTCATTAAACCCAAAACTAAATATATTTTTATAGAATATTTTTCTTGTGTTGAAAATGTTACTACATTTTTCTATAAACTTAGTTAAACTTGAAAGAATTTGACTTTGACCAAAGTCAAAACGACTTATAATCTGAAACAGAGGAAGCATCTAGCAAGGCATCACAAACAAGGTCTCAGGTAGCATGGTTCTTTATCAGTTCAACTCAATCTAATATTATAGAAATATAAATAGACAATCTAATATAAATATTGGAAGTAAGAGGAAAAACATGCCAATTCCATTAATCTTGCCTGGACAGGTAGAACAAACTTCTCGGTCTCATATTGCTGCCGGGGATAGGTAGCTCTCTTCTTTTTCCTCCCCCGCCAAAATCTGATCCAAATTATTATGAGTTGCTGTTGGCCAAGAGTACAAAGTAAGTAAGAAAAGAAAGATGACAAGAGGATGGAACAAAGCAGAGCACCATGCAGTTGCATCTCATGCAGCCACGGCACCGTGCCTGGGTGCAAGAACGGCGCCGATTGCAGCAGCAACCACAAGATCCACTGGCCGGAGAGGTAGTTCAACGCGGTGCCAGAACTTGCGCGCATGGCAGCATCACGCGACTCACCCTCTTCTCACCTGAATTCAGGGGTGGACTTGGGGAGGGAGTAGAGGGAGATCGGCGGTGGCGGTGGCTGAGAGGTCGCCTGCTAGGACCTCAAAGGAGAGCTCACGGCCACTAGATTGGAGGGACATAGGTGACGCCAACGACGGGCTGCGACTCAACGCTCTATCCGCGAACCCTCAGCGTCTGCGTCACCGTGGTAGCGCTGAGCAGTGGATGGGAGGAGATGGGAGGGAAAGGCAAAGCGACAATCGGTGCTAGAGAGGAGGTGGCGGCGCTGAACTAGACAAAGCGGGGGTTACGTGATCCCTACCCCGGACTAGAAGAATCGGCGGCAACGAAAGAGCGAGTATGGTGATGGAGCGCAGTGGTGGCAGAAGAGCGAGCATTGCTGCAGTGTAAGAGTGAAGGCGATGGGGGTGTACCAGATTGGGCGAGATTCCTATCTAGCGCTGGAGTGGTGGGGAGTACGGGATGGAGGCGACGCACTTGACACCGTTGTGATGGTGTTTTGGCGTTGATGGAGTGGTAGCGCTCGAGACGGCGACTGTTGAAGAGGCGGCGGTGGCGATTTAGGGTTTGGGGTGTGCAGCGTGGTGGGGAGAATGGGATGCGCGTGGGTGCGTCTCGCGGGGAGGGAGGGAGATGGGGATCTACAGGGGAGGGGAATGATCTCGGCCGTCGGATTTCATTTGATGCCGAAGATATAGGCCATTGGATGTGTCACACGATGAATGAGTAACAATAAACAGTTAATGCATTATAGGGTAGATATGTACATGTATATATATGTATGTGTACATATATATACTAGCAAAATACCCATGCGTTGCTATAGGAAGAACTAAAAATATATGATAAACATATTACAATGAATCGTAAAAATGTATCTTCCATTTATTTTTGTCATCATAACATCATGATTTGTCAGCGTTGCTACAGGAAGAACTAAAAATATATGATAAACATATTACAATGAATCGTAAAAATGTATCTTCCATTTATTTTTGTCATCATAACATCATGTTTGACAAATCGTATTTTAGTTTTTGAAATACAGTTCAAAAGAAAACTCAAACAATTCACCATCGTCATTGATGGAGATGGATGGAGCAGCAATACGTGTATGACGTACAACACATTAGACGGACAAAATGGACTGAGCGCATACGCGTGGAATCCGTAAAAAAGCCAGTAAAAACACTATTTGTTTTTTATAATTTGGACAAGCTGGAGATGCACCGAGGCACTATGACGAGCTTGCAAGAACTAATTCTACAAAACCTCAGTGGTATGGTCCTGGTCCCGCGTGGCATCGAGTTTGTCGTGCCCACTCTAAAATTACTACACTTCTTGGACATCACCCCAGTCTTCTTTGCTGAGTTGCGTAATTGTCCTAGATTTCGCGGTATAAACTGGGGATACATTCTCATTACAGGAAACAGACAGTGATCTCTCTCTGATGAATGATGTATTGTCGTCAGCTGCAGAATTAATGCTCCGTCATGTAGCCATGCTGGAAATGTGCTAGTACTCCACTCCACTCCGCGTGCTACCTACAGGAATGAGTCGGGATGATGGTGGTTTGTTAATTAATGTTACTACGTTTTGAACTACCAGTGTGTGTTTTTTCATTTCCTTGCATGTAGACGGGGCACGGGCTCCCTGTGAGAGTCAGATTGTGCACGCGAATTGTAACACCCCTACTCTGGCACCACCACACTAAAGAGGAGGCGTCACAGGAGATTGGCGTGAATCAACTCCAACGGAACCGAGTTGCTGATACTAGTCCAAGAAAACCTTGTTGATACCCGTGGTCAACCGAGATATACCATAGCAACTAAATAGAATATTTATATGTTATACCTTTATAAGTTGTAACTTCAGGCAAGCCCTGAGCAGCAACCTTCACACAGAACAGCAGCAGCGGAACGACAGCGTAGCAAAAACCTAATCCACAAGCAACGGCGTGGGATTAGAAAAGAAACCCTAATCTTCATTTCAACTTTACTCTTCCTGAAGGAGGGAACAACATAATGGATTGAGTACATATATACTCAGCAAGTCAGGGAAAAGTGTGCTATACAAGCCACCAAGGAAGGCTAGGGTTTATTTCGCAAAACATTTTATTTTGACATTTTTCCAAAACTCTAAGTGTGGGTTGATCCAGGTGTAACTGGAAGAGGCTCTCACCTCGATCCTGTCCGTGAATTGCTTTGCAACAACTTAAGCAAACGAACCAATTTTATCTAATTAAAGTTTCTAATCAAGTCTGCCGCCTGTCAGACTACGACAGCGGTTTAGTGTCTACCATCTATTTGTTTATTTGCACTTTCATCCTCTTCAAGACAACTTTATCTCATATTATTTTTCTTTCACTTTCGTCCTGTCCAGGACCTTATTCATCTCATCATCTCATCCTTGGCTCCCAAAGCCACCCATAATTTCCATCTCAACATACACTGCTTTCACTCGGGAAGGCTAACTATGATGACATCTAACATCTCGATCCACATAGTACCGTTTCAGACTACGTAATGGTCATCCATCAGTCGACCTGGCCGATTCTGATAACATTTTCCAACCACAAACTTGCTTCGCAAACCTTTTGTAAAAACAAAGCTACGTAGAGGAATCACTTCACATCGCCCATGACTGTGGGCACGGCTGTTCGAATAGTTTAGAGCTTTGCAAAGGTGTACGCTTTACCCACATAACGCGAGTTTACTCCCTTACTGGCCAAGCAGGAGAGGTTCGCGACAAGGTCTTTCAGGAGCCATCCTAGGGTACCTTATGCCTAATAGATGGGCCAAACTCAATCAAACATTCGGCTTGCAATTAACCCCAAACTCCTAGACCAAATACTGGGCAAGCTTCCCTTCCTTGCTCTACTCAGGAACCCGAATATACCCCCAAACATCTTATCCCGATGTTCCATATCTACTGGCATGTGAGGTAACCCTGTTCCGGCTAAATACTTAGCCAGGGACGTCCCATACCGCCCGTGTGGTCACACTGTATTATGGTCAGTGCAATTCCCAAGGAATTGGTCCTTATATGCGAATACAAAGCATCCCTGCCCAGGCGATCACTTTGCATCACGAGGTTTTCGCAAACATTTCTTATTTTGCAAACATACCGACACCACGTGTTGAGTTGAAAGATTTTACAAACCCTGGTTTTCCTATTTCGACAACACATGTGATTTGAATGAAACCGTCGATACCCATGCTCAGAGAGCACGGATGCCAAGGTAACACTGAGGTGGAGCGACAAGGAATAGGGTTTTTCAAGCCTACAGGTTATTGCAACTACAACGTAGGTCCGTTGGTTCATCGCGCGAACTGAGGCTAAAACAAATTTAACGTGCGCACTAAAATGAAGTTTGACAAACAAAAATATTTTGTAAACTGGAAGCAATATGTCAAGGAGTGACTTGCCTCTGACTTTGTCTTCAGAACTCACGAAAATCCAACATCCGAAGAAATTCCGTCGTCGTCGACTACGCGTAACAAGATAAAACACGCAAAAACCCTAGAAATAAAATACTATTATTAATAACTAATAGTGCCATGAGGTAGATCTCAATTTTAGAAAAATTTTGAGACTTCAACGGGGTGGATCAGCGTTACGATCGAAAAGATATGGATTTTTGAAGTTTAAATTGATTTTTTGGGAATAAAAAGGATTTATTTGAATTGGAAAAAGGAATACTCCGAGGGAATATTCCTGCTGACAGGTGGGGCCCTATGTCAATGGCTTGGGGAGAGGCTGAGGAGGGGTGGCCCACTTGACAAAGAGAGAAACAGAGAAAAGGGGGCCACAAGTTAGAGGGGCCTACATGTCAATGAGGATGAGAGAGGGGATGACAAAGGGGGGCCCACATGTCATGGATTCGGGAGAGTGTTAAGGGTAGGGTCCACATGTCATTAGTACAGAAGGTTTTAAAGGTGTGGGGCCCACCTGCAAGTGACTCGTGTAGAGGGGCTCACAGGACAGAAACGGATGAGGCTAGGGTCCATTTGACAGAGAAAGAAAAGAAGAGAGTGAGAGGGAGAGAGAGTGGCCGAGGGGGATCGACGGCCGACAGCACCCCGAGCGGCGTCATCGAGCGGCGGCGTACGGAAATGGGGAGATGAGAGGGTGGCAAACACGATGAGCGGCTCGGATTGGCCGATTGGTGGTTGACGGCAGCCGGCGACGCAGGGCCGAGGGCGGCTGTAATGCCTCCCGCCCTAGCACCACCTACGGTGACACCAGAGGGGAAGCGCTGTGGAAGATTGGCATGAACCAACTCCCACGGAACCACGATGCCGGTACCAGTCCCAGGAAACCTTGCTGGTACCCGCGGTCAACGGAGATCTACCACAGCAAATAGCTAAATACATAAATATATATATTATACCTTTATAAGTTGCGGCTTTGGGCAAGCCCTGAGCAGCAACCAGCACAATAGAACAGCAGCAGCGGAACGACAGCGCAGCGAGAACTCAATCCACAAGCAACGGCTTGGGACTAGGAAAGAAACCCTAATCTTCACTTCAACTTCACTCTTCCTGAACGAGGAGAGAAAATAAATAGATTGAGTACTTACGTACTCAGCAAGTCACGAAAAATGTGAAATATGTAGGCTATCAAGGATAGGCTGGGGTTTATTTCGCAAACCATTTCAATTTGAAAACACTTTTGAAAAACCTAAGTGTGGGTTGTCTCAAAGTTACTGGAAGGAGGCTCTCGCCTCGATCCTGTCCGTGAATTGCTTTTCAACAACTCAAGCGGACGAAACAAATTTTAATTGATCTCAGTTATTGTGGGTGCCATGGGCCCCGGGTACCTCATGACAAGCTTATGGGCCACTCGGATAGAGGATGGGCCTAGCCTTGTAATTAGAGATATAGTAGCACCCGGGAGACTTTGCCTTGTACGATAAGGAATATACAGTCCTAGTCGGGTAAATTGTATCTCTAAGGGGAGATCTCCTAGTCGTAATCCGGCGGGGACTCCTACCTTGTAACCCTGTCCCCCAGTATATAAGGGGAGACAGGGCGCCCCTTGAGGGCACGACCAGACGGTTCACCAGAATCGCCACCATAATTCCTCAAAGGAATACATATAAACTGGACGTAGGTTATTACCTCACATTGAGGGCCTGAACCAGTATAAAATCTCCCTGTGTTCCTTTGCAATCCACCGAGTTTCCATCCGCCGAGTAGCCCCATATATTTATTGCCGGTGTAAAACATCGACAGTTATTTTTATACCGCATGTCGGATTACGACAGCGGTTTAGTGGATCTGCCCTCTAGCAGCTTCCCACTGTATCAACATCTATTACTTTATTTTCAATTTCGCCCACTCAGGACGTAATCTCATTTTTCAGTTCAGTCCCATCCAGAACATCATTTTATCTCATCTCATCTCAGCGGCTCCTTGAGCCATTCATAACTCATCTCAAAACACATACCGCTCCCACTCAGGAAGCCCTAACTATGATGCCAATCGACATCCCGGCTCACACAGCCCCGTTTCAGACCACTCAGGTCATCCATCAGCCACAAAGGCCGATTCTGGTAACGATTCCCATACCACAAATCAGTTTCGCAAACACTTGCAAACAAATCTACGCTAGAGGAATCACCTCACATTGCCCGTAACCGTGGGCACGGCTGTTCGAACAGTTCGTATACCTTTGCAAAGGTTGTACGCTTTACCCACACGACGCGAGCTTACTCCCACGCTGGCCAAGCGGGGAGGTTCGCGGCAAGGCCTTTCCAAAGCCTTCCCAGGATAGCACGCTGCCCTATAAATGGGTGCTCACTCTTAACCAAGTACCAAGAACTCACTTCCTGTACTCAGGGACGGGGGTATATCGCCCTCTCGGCACCCAACCAGTCCCACATTTATTAGCAACCGAAAACCATCCTGGGAACACTAATTACTGAGCCAGGGGTGTCCCATACCACCAGTGTGGTCGCACTGTGAGATGCTCGGATGGAATTCCCCAAGGAATCGGTCCTTATATGCGAATACGAAGTGCCACCACACAGGCGATCACTTTGCACCGCGAAATTTTCACAAATAAATTTTGTTTCGCAAACCGCCGACATCACATGTCGGGTTTTTAAAACCTTTGGAGACCCAAATTTTCCCAAATCGACAAACAATTGTGCTGGGGTGGAACCATCGGAATCAGTGCTCAGAGAGCACGATCACCGAGGTACCACGAGGTGGAGCGACAAGGGATAGGATATCAAAGACCTACAGGGTTTATGCAACTACCGGGCAGGTCCGTCGGTTCGACACGCAAATCGAGGCCGATCAATTTATCGTGCACACTAGCCATGCAATTTTGCAAACCAAACATTTTAAATTTAGGAGCAATATGGTCAAGGAGTGACTTGCCTCAGACTTCGTCTTCGAATCTTCGCGAAAGTCCGACATCCGACGAATTCCTGAAGTGTCGACTACGCGCGAAGCGAGAGAAAAACACACAAAACCCTAGAAATAATATACTATTATTAATAACTAATAGTGCCATCAGGTAGATCTCATTTTTAGAAAAATTTAGAGACTTGAACGGGGTCAATCGGAGTTACGGTTTGGAAGATATGATTTTTAGAAGCTTAATGGATTTTTCTGGAGAGAAAAAGGTTTATTTGGATTATTTTGGAAAAAGAATTATTTTTGGTAACAGTGGCTGACAGGTGGGGTTTCTTTGTCAGTGACTGGGAGAGAATTGAAGGAGATGGCCCACTTGTCATTGGGAGAGAAAGGAGAGAAAATGAGTAGTTCACTGTGTATGGGCCCACATGTCACTGTGATAGAAGTTAATGGTGTGATTACTGTGTACTAGGGTGCACATGTCAGTGGAACATATTTTAAATGGTTTTAATTAGGTTTTATTCACACTGGGCCCGCGTGTCAGAGGGGGGCTTTTCATGTGTGCTTAAGGACTAAGTGCCGTAGGTCTCAGATCCAAGCCCCTGTGAAACCCTAAATCCTCAATCCCACACTCTCTCCTAAAACCCGAGACTCGAATTTTGCAATTCGATTGTCTCTCTCAAACTTCCTCTGAAAAATTCCAAATCAAAATCCCCTTCGGATCCCTTCTGAAGCCTTCGATTAAAATACTCTTATTTCACACCTCCCAAAACTTCTCTGTACTCGGGTTCGAATTTTGCAATTCGAAACCCTCCAATAAAACCCTTTGGAAATCGCCCTTGAATCCCTCTATGTTAATCCCCTGATTTTATTCCTCTCAAAAACCCTGAAATTCCATCGAGAACTCTCTTCCCAAAGTTTGCCTCAAATCCCAAGAATTAAATTCAAGTTTTAATATTCCCTCGAGGTCCTCCCACTTCTAATCCCTTGCAAAATTCCAAAAAATATCCCTGAGTATCAAGTCCCAATTTAAATCAAAGTTTCGATTCAAAGTCACCTGTTGAATCTCCTCTTTTCTTTCCCCAAATACCATCCAAAAATCAATCTATAAATAATTATGCTCAAATCCAAGCCACAGAAACTCCCCCCAGAAGTTTCCCAAAAGTCCCAGAAGTCCAAATCCCAAATCCAAAACAAAATCTCCAATTTATCCCTTCAAAAATTCTCTTTCTAGACCTCCCTTCAAATATATATATATATATATATATATATATATATATATATATATATATATATATATATATATATATATATATATATATATATATATATATATATATATATATATATAAATCCCTCCTCAAATTCCCTTGATTATTTCCTGAGAATATTATAAAAGAATCAAACACCAAATTCCAAAATTTATACCCTTTTCAATTCTCCAAAAATCTCTATCCAATTCTTCCATATATATATATATATATACACATATATATATAGAGAGAGAAAAAAAATGAAGGATTCCTGTTCCATTGGACCGTCCTCTCCTCTCTTCCGGCCCACTCAGCCTCTGCCCTTCTCTCCTCCCCGTGCCCTTCCTTTTTCGGCCCACGGCCGCGCCGGCCCATCACAGCCACGCCCACTCAGCTCCCGCACACGCTGTCAAGCGAGCCCCGTTAGTCAGTCGGCCACACGTGGACGCCGACGCACGCACGCGCTTGCACTGGCAAGCAGGTCCCTTCTGTCAGCCCTCCAGCCGAACACTCCAGAACCCGACATGCGGGCCCCATTGTCGGACGGCATCGTCATCCACCCGACGTCTTCTCCTTCCTCGGCCTCTCTTCGCTCTCTCTCTTCTCTCGATCCTTCTTCTCTCTTCCCGACACCGTCCGCGCCCATACCTCCCTGTCCCGGCCAGCACAAGCACGCGGAACCCGCTTCCCCGGCAGGCCGGCGCGAGACGCGGCGCTCGGTCAAAAAGCCGGCGAAGCCGAAGCTTGTCTCTCCGGCGAAGTCAAAAACCGTGAGCAAATCCTTGTTTTGTCTCATTGCCATCCCGTTGGGTTCCTCCCTGTCTCCTGTGTCCTTCTTTCCCTCTTTTGCAAACATCCCGAGGAAGCAAGGTGACGCCATCCACAGTGCGCGCCGAGCTTCCGTCGAGTCATGTCTACCCACTATTCTGCACAACCTTTCTCTCTCATCGGCTAGCACCGCCCTCGCCTATAAAGCCACAAACCCCATTCTTCCCGGCCGCGCCCTTGCTCCCAGCCGAGCTCTTCTCTCTCCGCCGGCCACCTCTTTCTCAAGGCCCTCGCCTGTGCCTGTGTCCCGACCGCCGCCGAACCAAGCCACCTCGCTGCCGTCCTCGGGACAATGTCGCAGCCGCCGCGCCCCCCTTTTCTCCCTCTTTTCCCCTCTGGTGAGCATCCCGTCTCTTCCCTTCTCCTCCCTTCTCCTCAGCAATACCCGAGCCCAAACCACCCCACGGCCGCGCTCCGTCGCCGCGACCGCAGTCCCGCCGCCGCACGCCATCTTTCCTCTTCCCCCTGTCCCTCGCCGCCGGCTGTCCTCGAACCCCAATCCATCAATCCGAGCCACTCACTGCATTCCATTTCTCCTCTGCTCCCCGTCGGTGTGCCTCACCGCCACCAGCTCGCCGTCGCTCGCCGGTCAACGCCGCGCGCCGCCGGCCGTCGATCTCTTCCCTGGCCTCTCTCTCTGTCTCTCTCTGTGTCTCTGCCCGGTGGCCCGGCCCCTCCTCTCTCTCAGCCACCCCTCTGACACGCGGGCCCGATGTGAATAAAACCTAATTAAAACCATTTAAAATATGTTCCACTGACATGTGCACCCCAGTACACAGTAATCACACCATTAACTTCTATCACAGTGACATGTGGGCCCATACACAGTGAACTACTCATTTTCTCTCCTCTCTCTCCCAATGACAAGTGGGCCATCTCCTTCAATTCTCTCCCAGTCACTGACAAAGAAACCCCACCTGTCAGCCACTGTTACCAAAAATAATTCTTTTTCCAAAATAATCCAAATAAACCTTTTTCTCTCCAGAAAAATCCATTAAGCTTCCAAAAATCATATCTTCCAAACCGTAACTCCGATTGACCCCTTTCAAGTCTCTAAATTTTTCTAAAAATGAGATCTACCTAATGGCACTATTAGTTATTAATAATAGTATATTATTTCTAGGGTTTTGTGTGTTTTTCTCTTGCTTTGCGCATAGTCGACACTTCAGGAATTCGTCGGACGTCGGACTTTCGCGAAGATTCGAAGACGAAGTCTGAGGCAAGTCACTCCTTGACCATATTACTCCTAAATTTAAAATGTTTGGTTTGCAAAATTGCATGGCTAGTGTGCACGATAAATTGATCGGCCTCAGTTTGCGTGTCGAACCGACGGACCTGCCTGGTAGTTGCATAAACCCTGTAGGTCTTTGATATCCTATCCCTTATCGCTCCACCTCATGGTACCTCGGTGACCGTGCTCTCTGAGCATGGATTCCGATGATTCCACCTACATCACAATTGTGTGCCGATTGGGAAAAATTTGGGTTTCCAAAGATTTTCAAAACCCGATATGCGATGTCAACAAGATTTGCGAAACAAAATTTATTTGCGAAAATTTCGCGGTGCAAAGTGATCGCCTATGTGGTGGCACTTCGTATTCGCATATAAGGACCGATTCCTTGGGGAATTCCATCCGAGCATCTCACAGTGCGACCACACGGGTGGTATGGGACACCCCTGACTGAGTAATTAGTGTTCCCAGGATGGTTTTCGGTTGCTAATAAATGTGAGACTGGCTGTGTGCCGAGAGGGCGATATACCCCCGTCCCTGAGTACAGGAAGTGAGTTCTTGGTACTTGGTTAAGAGTGAGCACCCATTTATAGGGCAGCGTGCTATCCTGGGAAGGCTTTGGAAAGGCCTTGCCGCGAACCTCCCCACTTGGCCAGCGTGGGAGTAAGCTCGCGTCGTGTGGGTAAAGCGTACAACCTTTGCAAAGGTATACGAACTGTTCGAACAGCCGTGCCCACGGTTACGGGCAATGTGAGGTGATTCCTCTAGCGTAGATTTGTTTGCAAGTGTTTGCGAAACTGATTTGTGGTATGGGAATCGTTACCAGAATCGGCCTTTGTGGCTGATGGATGACCTAAGTGGTCTGAAACGGGGCTGTGTGACCCGGGATGTCGATTGGCATCGTAGTTAGGGCTTCCTGAGTAGGAGCGGTATATGTTTTGAGATGAGTTATGAATGGCTCGAGGAGCCGCTAAGATGAGATGAGATAAAATGATGTCCTGAATGGGACTGAAGTGAAAAATGAGATTACGTCCTAAGTGGGCGAAATTAAAAATAAAGTAATAGATGTTGATACAGTGGAAAGCTGCTAGAGGGCAGATCCAATGAACCGCTGTCGTGATCCGACAGGCAGTATAAGAATACTTGAGATCAATTAAAAATCTGTTTCGTCCGCTCGAGTTGTTGAAAAGCAATTCGCGGATAGGATCGAGGCGAGAGCCTCCTTCCAGTCACCTTGAAACAACCCACACTTAGGTTTTCGAAAATGTTTTTAAAAGAAATGGTTTGTGAAATAAACCCTAGCCTCTCTTTGATAGCCTGCATGACTCACGTTTTTTCGTGACTTGCTGAGTACATAAGTACTCAATCTATTTCTTTTCTCCCCTCATTTAGGAAGAGTGAAGTTGAAGTGAAGATTAGGGTTTCTTTCCTAGTCCCAAACCGTTGCTTGTGGATTGGGTTCTCACTGCGCTGTCGTTCCGCTGCTTGCTGTTCGGTTTGCCGGTTGCTGCTCAGGGCTTGCCCAAAGTCGCAACTTATAAAGGTATAATATATCTATTTATTTATTTAGCTAAGTTGCTGTGGTACATCTCCGTTGACCGCGGGTACCAGCAAGGATTCCTGGGACTGGTACCGGTATCGCGGTTCCGTGGGAGTTGGTTCACGCCAATCTCCTGCGGCGCTTCCTCTCTGGTATCACCATACGGGGTTACCGGGAAGGGGGCGTTACAGCGGCAAGGAGGAAGAAAAGCTTGCGGCAGTGGCGGCGACAGAGTGAGGTCACCAGCGATGGTAGGGGAGGGACTCCAGGGCTCACGTGAGGTTTATGGCAGCTGGGTCTAGAGGAAGAGGAGGAAAAATAGGAGAGGGAGCTCACCGAGAGGAAAAGATTTCGGCGGTAGCGGTGAGCTTGAGCTCGGTTCAAGGCGGCGCGGCCGCGGCGAGGAACAGGGGAGGAGCGGGGCGAGAGAACAAGGGGGAAGCGGCCGGAATTTATAGTGGCAGGGCAACACAAAGCGACAAGGAAGAAAGGCGGTGGCTCGGCCATGGCGGTGGCGCGAGAAGCTAGGCGCGGCGAGGCGACTACGCCGGCCGAGGTGGCTCGGTTGCACGCGGCGCGGCGTGTAGCGAACGGCGGTGAGGTCGAGGAGGCTTTAGGGCGGTAGCAGTGGACCGGCATCGACGCGACAGGACAATGGTGGCACCGCAGTTTCACGTGGGTCCACGCTATCGAGCAGCTGGTGGGCGAGAGGAGCGGAGGCCGAGGAGGAAGAAGGCCACTCGGGCGTGGCCGGGCGGCTGCTCACCACGTAGCCGACATGCGGGCCCCTGCTGTCGGCGGGAGGTGGTGGGACGCGGCCGAGCGCAAGGCATGTCACGCGTGCACGGCTATCGTGTAGGTCCACGCTGTTAGGCACGTGCGGGGTGAGGAGGAGAGGTCGATGGGCCATGCGGCTAGCTGGGCCGACGGAGAAGGAGGCGACCTGAATGAATAGTGGCCTTTCTCTTTTTTCCCACAGATTTTCAGAGAGAGATTTTGGGAGATTTTTGAGGGTTTTTTTTATTTTTCCAAAAATTGATATTTGAGTTTGTAAAGTTCCAAGGATTCAAGACTAGGGCTTCCATATATATATCTGAGAAAATTTACTTCTAAAATACAAATAAGTGATAAATATGGTGAGTACCGAGTAGGATAACACACCTAATCGTTTTACACCCAGCTGTACCAGTGGTTTCGCCAGCCAAAAAGGATCCTGCAAAAAATCGCTATCAGTGAATAGTAACTGTGAATAGTAAATTGGAATAGTAATTTAATTATGAACAGTAACCTGATTGCTGTGAACAGTAATATACAGTTATATTTGTCGCATATTGTAGAATATTGTAGAAGTTGGTATCACTGGGAGAAGATAAACTCTCTGTCAGAAAATAAAATATGACTAGGGATATCTGAGAAAATTTACTTCTAAAATACAAATAAGTGATAAATATGGTGAGTACCGAGTAGTATAACACACCTAATCGTTTTACACCCGGCTGTACCAGTGGTTTCGCCAGCCAAAAAGGATCCTGCAAAAAATCGCTATCAGTGAATAGTAACTGTGAATAGTAAATTACAACAGTAATTTAATTGTGAACAGTAACCTGATTGCTGTGAACAGTAATATACAGTTATTACTGTTATTATTATACAGTAATATCTAACATTATTATAGCTGAAGACCCAGAATTAGGATATACAACCCTACAGAATGAAAGACTAAAGGAAATAGAGAAATTAACATTAACAAGCTGGAAAGGCATAAAAGAATTCTCCCAACATTATTTATATAACGCAACAACTGCTAAGTAAGGGTATAACAGAGGTATAGTTGAAAGATATTTCAATAAACTACCTGATCCATTAGGAAGCATGATTTTTGAAGAATATAAAAAGAAAACTGAAGGAGCTGAAATTAACATCTCACAAGCAATAACCTTTGTGTTTAAACAGCTAAGAAAGATATGCACAGGAATACAAGCCCAAAGATCTATGAAATATTCTGACTATAATTTTTGCAACAATATAGTACAGATACCATTATCATATGGGGAGGATAAGCCTAAAACTAAAAGAAATAATAAATTTCAAAATAGAAATAATAATAATATTAGAACAAAAAGAAGGTATTTTTTAAGAAGATCGGATAATAGAGCTCCGTTTCTTCATAAAAGAAATGTGAGAAGATATAATCCTAGAAAAACATATGATAGAACATGTAGATGCTTCATATGTAATTCTCCTGATCACTTAAGTAAAACATGTCCCAATAAAGACCAAAAAAGGTACTCTAGTAAGTATGAAGAACAAGAGCGAGTACTAATTATATATAGTGTAAATGAAAACATATTAATATGTGACGATAAAATAAAGGATGATGTTACTGTTCACAGCAATCAGGTTACTGTTCACAATTAAATTACTGTTCTAATTTACTATTCATAGTTACTATTCACTGATAGCGATTTTTTGCAGGATCCTTTTTGGCTGGCGAAACCACTGGTACAGCCGGGTGTAAAACGATTAGGTGTGCTATCTTACTCGGTACTCACCATACTTATCACTTATTTGTATTTTAGAAGTAAATTTTCTCAGATATCCCTAGTCATATTTTATTTTCTGACAGAGAGTTTATCTTCTCCCAGGCAGTTCCACCCGAAGGGAACACTTCTCTACCGATAACGGTTCTCCTGATGCCTATTCGAGATGCAGGCTGTAAACGAGAACTATCGAAGAGGTTTCTCCTATAGAGTCCCTCGCATAAACATTCTTCCAGAAGATAAAAAGACAGGGAATACTTAAAGAAGACTTACTTCATAATTAAACAAATAAGTTTACATATGGTTTTCCCTTTCGGGAACCCCGAAGGATGAAAAACAAGCTTACTAGCTTACCTTACTGAAGTATATTACACTCCTTGCTATTATATACTTGCAAGGTATTTTCTTATCAGGCTACTACTACTAAGGCTAGAGGGTGGATAGAAGCTCTGCTCGGAGGAAGTTTTTCGCTTCGTCGATGTGTTGTGTATGTTTCCACTGGGCAGGCTTCTCCTTTTATAGATGCTCTGGGAGAGAAGTTCTTCAGAGAATTCGTGCCTATCTTCACAGCGCCGTGGCTTCACGAGTACGCCACCTTCATTTACTTTCCCACCGAAAGCAAGATTCTTCAGTTTTCTTTATGTCACTTTCGCATTCACTTTTCCGCCGAAAGCAAGCCTTCTGCGAGACTTTTATTCAATTCTATATTAGGGGCATTATTAGCCTACACATAGCTCACTGGTCATGCCCGAATAATTGATAATACCTTATCAATTTAATATTTGCTTTTTCTTTGGCTAATAATTTTAGTGATCTGGTTGCCCATGACCACCAATATCCATGGTATCTACATCTGAGAGGGATATTTCAAATTTTTCATCATAAACTTTTTTCATTTCTTCAAACTTCTCATTTATTTCCTGTTTTAATTCTTTAAGTATTTCTTCTTTTAATTCTTTCTTCCATTGGGGAGAAACTTCTTCAAATTTTTCTATTATTTTCCAATCTATATATTCACCATCTAAAGGGTCAACTCTCTTTGTTAAACATTCTTTATATGTGGGTTTTTTAAATGGCATTTCTTCTTTTATATTTATATAATGAAGGGGCTCTGGAGCCTTCTTATTCTTCAATCTTTTGTATTTTTGAATATATTCTTTGGCTGCTGGCTCTATATAGTAATTTACTCCTAATATTTTTCTTGCCTGACTTAGTGCTTCTTCAATGTCTTTATATTTTTTCCATGATATTCCACCCGTTAATTTTGAGTCTATCTTCTGGGCTATTATTTGTTCAAAGGATATATATATTCCTAGAACTTTTCCTTCAAAAACCACATATATGGGATTTTGGTCTATGGTTTCAATATTTTGAGAAATAGGCATTGATTCATTTATTTGATGAAAATATTCGGAAAGGCTATTTAATATTGACAACATATATCCCTCTTCTTCTCTTTTGTTATTATATTGATACCAAAAGTTATCTAAGATGCATTCTTGCACCTCATCTGTAACTATGTGATCCTTTGGTTTAAATTTATAGGTATTGGGTGGAAATATTTTCAACTTATTATCATCTCCGAATGTGAAGAATTCAACTCCACTGTAATTCATTGATCTCTTCATACATGCAAGATAGGTACACGAGAGAGCAAATCAGGTAAATGGTTATCTTTTCCTTTAATATGCTCAAAAATAACTTTATATCCATTTCCAGTAATGATATCTTCAAATAAAATCCATCTCCTAGTAGAACTCTTCTTACTATTAAGCTGATTATAATATCTACAGATTGCTTCACAATCTGTTCTAACTATAAATTCTTTAAAACCTAGATATAGTCTAAAAGCATTTATTGCATTAATTATTGCGAGTATCTCTCTGTCTGTATTATTCATGGTCTTTAATTTATAACTTCCAGAGGCATATCTACATATTTTTTCTTCTGTTTTGGCTGAAAAATTTAGTAGGTCTTTGTTTTAATATAGCGCCCCATCCTTGTTGGGATGCATCGGTTTCAATAATGAAAAAATTATCTTCTAATGGTAATTCTAAGGGTTTTAAACCTTTAACTCTTTCTTTTATTATCTTTACTAATCTAATGTCTTCAGAGTTAAAATATTTTTGGCCATTTTTTCTTAATTTCGCGTATAAAGGTCCTGCTAGTTTTGCTAAATTTTCTATGTGATTTCTAGCATAATTTATAATCCCCAAAAATTGCTGTAACTCTTTTTTATCATTCATCACATCAGGAAATTGTAGAATTTTCTTGGCGATATGATCTTGTAAATGTATTTTGCCTTCTCCTATTTCATGACCAAGGAAATTGATTTTCTCCTTGCATATTTCCATTTTCTTCTTGGATAAAATTAACCCATTTTGTTCTACCTTTCTAAAAAATATTTCAAGGTGAGCAATATGCTCCTTATATGTTTTTGAGAATATCAACAAGTCATCTATATAGACTAATATAAATTCTTGGTTTTCGTTAAATATATTTTGCATTTTTCTTTGGAATAAAGCAGGTGCATTTTTTAATCCTAATGGCATTACAAGCCATTCATAGTGTCCCTGAGGACACGTAAACGCAGTCCATTCTATAGATTCCTCTGCCATTTTTACTTGCCAAAACCCAGCCTTTAAATCAAATTTTGAAAAATGTTTACTACCTTGTATTCTATTGATCCATTCTTGCTTGTTAGGAATGTTATAAGCATCTTCTATGGTATTATCATTTAACCTTTTATAGTTAATGACCATTCTGGATTTACCTCTAACTTCTTCGGCATGGTTTCTTACTATAAATGCTGCTGATCTATGTGGACTTCTACTTTCCCTTATTGCTCCTAATTTTAACAATTCTTCTATATGCATTTTAAATTCTTCTATGTCTTTTGGAGTTGCTTCTATTGGGCATGTTTTAATTATATAGTCCGGATTTATTATATTAATTTTACAGAGAATTGAATTTTTCTCCCAGTATTTCATAGGGATTTCTCCTATTATTTGAATGTCTTCTAGTCTTTGGATAACCCTTTCAATATCTCTTTTAGATTTTATATCCCTATACCAATTTGGAGCGAAAGATTGTAGTCCTATGCATTCTATATTAGAATTTGCCATATAGTATTCTTCTATGTTTTCACTAAGCTTATGCTGTATACTTCTAGTGTCAAGGTTATCAAGGTTGGAAGAAGAGGAGGAGGAGGAGGTTCCACCACGCTTTCGTACTTCTGAGATATATGAAACATTATCATGGTAGGGGATGAATGTAATCCCTTGTTCATGTATTAGTGTGGCTTGTACTGATTGTTGTAAAAATCTTAAGCCTATTATCATATCATCATTTATCATTGATAAATCTCTTATTGTAATTTCATCTATTATATATCTTGTCCCATTGATGTATAAATCGATATTGTAAGCTAACTGGTTATGAATTTTCCTTATTCCTGACATATCTGTCGAGACTTCTGCTTTATTATCATCAATTGTATGAACTAACTCAGGACATTTTATGAAGAACTTGTCGTGAATAATATTTTTTGTACAACCTGTGTCTACTAATGCTAGTATTTTATATGATATCTTTGGTGATAGTTTCACTTTTACTGGTATCCTTATTCCTACTATTTCTTTGAAAGGCATTTTTACTATATACTTATTTCCAAAATTGGTAATTGCATCTTTTAGTTGGATTAGCTTGGCAGTATTACTGTCTTTTAATGTTATTAATTGTTCTTTGAATTCAGTGTTCTGTGGGGTCTTTATTTCAGGTAGAGCCTTACATTCACAGCTATTTTTTAAATCTTCTAATTCCGCTTCTAATTTGTTTATTCTATTTTCTAAAATTCGTACTCTATTGGAGAGTATCCTGTCATCTGATTCTAATTCTACTTCTTTTCTCCATTTTTGTTTGTTTATTCTTATACATTCAGCACAGGCTTGTTTTAGACATATACTACAGGTGACTCTATTTTCTTGACTAGGGTAGTATATACAAAATGCGCATTTAATATTGTAATCACCTTTCCCTCTAATCCAATCATGTTCACAACTTACTTGGTCCATCATTTCAATTTTCATTCCCGCTAGGAGATTTTGTATATATATATGATTCTAATTCTACTTCTTTTCTCCATTTTTGTTTGTTTATTCTTATACATTCAGCACAGGCTTGTTTTAGACATATACTACAGGTGACTCTATTTTCTTGACTAGGGTAGTATATACAAAATGCGCATTTAATATTGTAATCACCTCTCCCTCTAATCCAATCATGTTCACAACTTACTCAATCCAATCATTTCAATTTTCATATATATATATGATTAGGAGATTTTGAATTTCCAATATTCAAGGGAGAGGGTAGAGAAGGATTTCAAAAGGAGGGTTTAAATTTGAAATTTGGCCCTGGATTGAGAAGAGATTGAATATTTGATTTTCCTGGGAGAATAGAATAAAGAAAATTTTTTGTTGGAGGACTTTGAGAGGGAAATTCGAATTGTAAAATTCAAATTCAAGATTTGATTTTTGACCGGGATTTTGATTGGGGGATTTTGGGTCATTTGGGATTTTCGAGAAGGGATAAATTGAGATCCGAGGCACTTAGGTCCTTAAGCACACACAAAGATTCGAATTTTTCGGGACTAGGGTTTTTATAAAATAGTTTTTTAACGGCCCAAAAAATCAGGGCGTAACACGAACATACATATATGTACACATATATCTATATATATACACACACTTGTGTCAGGCAGAGACGTGCATTGTTCATGTTGCGTCTAGTGGTCGTGTAAGCTTCGGCTCGATTTGCACGAATTCCGTGGACATGGGATGGCACGGCCACATAGTATCGTGAGAAAGGCACCCCAAAGAATGGGTGCCTTTCAGTATATTCCGTTTGTAAAGCTTTGATATAAGGCAAGTTTGCTATTTCTGACAAGTCTAGTTTGAAGATAAAAAGTTTCTTTGAAAATCAAAGCATATCTACAATATATGTGTAAGAAAGAAGTAACCATGAGAGAAAGACTAGTTGGTTATGAGAAATTGTTAAGGGGGTAAAATGATCTATGGCAGGTTTTCTATTATGCTGTTGCCATTTAGTTCAAAAAATTATGATGTTGCCTTGGCACATATATCGCAAATTTGTATCCTATGGCTGGTTTTGTATTATGCTGGTTTTCAGTTTAGCTGTTGACGTGAATGTCAGTTCAGTCCGTTTGCACCCTATAGCAAATTTGTAGTGCTCTTCTTACTGTTGTTCTCACTGTTTAAATGCAGCATAGACTGGAATATTTCGTACAGATACACAACTGACGACACTACTAAAAACTCAAGGCAACAGAGGTATTTTTACTAGCGCTGCCCTCAAAAAAAGAAGGAAAGATATGAACTCATTCATCAAAAAGGCGGGGACTTGTAGATTCCAGAAAGGTAGAATACCTGTAGAGGCGCCGTCTTTGCCTTCCTGCCCTCCGGCGCCGTGGTGGCGTAGTAGCATCCGATCCCACTAGCATCTGGAGGGTTGAGCGGCAGGATGCGGCGAAGGAGAGCAATCTGCCGCCTCCACATCTTTATTGTTGCTCTCAGGCTGCGGAATTGGGGTTCACCAGTGGCCGTCGACGTCGCTGAGAGGCGAATTAGGTCTGGGCGCGGAGGCGTCGCCGCATTGGCACAGCCGCGCAGATGGCCTGAGGAGAGGCGCGGCCCTGGAGGGAGCCGAGGAGAGTGGAGAACAGGTGGTGGTGGCGGAGACGACTAGCAGCGGCGGCGCACTCGGGGGAAAGGAAGACAAGACGAGCTTCCTGGCATTGGGCTGGCGGAGCGTTCAGGCTCTAATTGGGCCGTAGCCCATAGGAAAAGAAGAAGGAGAAGAAGAAGAGAATGCAAATGAAGAAAATGATAATAAGCTCCCTCGATAATCCCTTCCTTGCCTCACAATCTCACATTAAAAAAAGAAAAGAAAAGGGTAAACAAAGGATTGATGAAGCAGAAGCATCAAGCTAAGCACAACATGCAGAGAAAGCAAGGCAAGGCAGGGATAATCTCATCTTTCCACAAACAAAATACCCTTTCTTTTTTTAACTCCATCGGTCTAGCTAGCTGTTCATACAAATATAACACGCGAGCGCTGCGTTCATCCACCTGCTGTCGTTTGCCGATTGGATCATATATTTCGACCAAATTCATTCATTAACCACGAGTGAGGAGTGTGTCGATCCACAAAATGGCCATCGTCCTGGATGCTTTCGCATCCTACGTCGGCGACCTGCTCAAGGAGGTGGCCCAGGACGAGCTCACCCTCCTGCTCGGCGTCTTCGGCGAGATCGCCAACCTGGAGGACAGGCTGCGCAGCCTCAACGACTACCTCGCCGACGCCGAGCGCCGCCGCATCACCGACCAGAGTGTGCAGGGCTGGGTCAGGAAGCTCAAGGACGCCATGTACGATGCCACCGACATCCTCGACCTCTGCCACCTCAAGGCAATGCAGCGCGCCGGCGACGCCGGCTCGTCCTCCGCGTCCGTCGTCGACGTTGGCTGCCTCGACTCGCTGCTCTTCTGCCTCCATAATCCACTCTTCACCCACGACATCGGCAGCCGCATCAAGGCGCTCAATGCCAGACTCGACGCCATCTGCAAGTCCGCCACCGCCTTCAGCTTCCTCAAGCTGGAGGCCTACGAGGACATGGCGGCGGGACGACGGCCCAGCGCTGCCGACCGCAAGACGGACCCGGTGCTGGAGCGGTCGGCCGTGGTCGGGGAGAAGATCGAGGAGGACACGAGGGCGCTGGTGAAGAGGCTCACCAACGGCAAGCACAAGAGGGAGAACGCCAATACGGCAATCATGGTGATCGCCGTGGTGGGCGCCGGTGGGATCGGCAAGACGACCCTGGCAAAGAAGGTGTTCAACGACGAGGCCATCCAGGAGGCGTTCGACAAGAAGATATGGCTCAGCGTTACGCAAGACGTGAACGAGGTGGAGTTACTGAGGACGGCCATCGCCGCCGCCAACAAGTCCCTGCTCATCGGCGACAACAAGTCCTTGCTCGTGCCGGCGCTGGTCGATGCCATCAGGGACAAGAGGTTCTTCCTGGTGCTCGACGACGTGTGGAGCGACAGAGCATGGACCGGCCTTCTCAAGGCGCCCTTCAGCCACGGCGCCGCCGGCAGCCGCGTCCTCCTCACCACCCGGCACGACGCCGTCGCCCGAGGGATGCAAGCCGTGCACCCCTTCCACCATGTCGACAAATTGTGCCCTGAAGATGCCTGGTCACTGCTCAAAAAGCAGGTTAATTATTCTTTCTTTCTATGTGATTGTGAGTGTTTGCCAAACCCTGCGGTTACCATCCAAACCGCCGGGTATGGAATCGGTTACCGGCGGTTTGGTTTAAACAAATTTTATCCGAATTCAATTTTTTAAAAAAAATAAAAAAAATTCAAAAAAATTTTAGTAGGTAATACTTAAATTATGGATCACTATGGTGAGGAAAGTTTATGAAAATAACGAAGTTTACTTTATATTTTGGAACTCCATCGGAATTAAAAAAAAGAGATGGGTTTAGATATAATTTCTACTTTATTTAAGTGTAAAAATGATAGCAATGGTTATGCAAAAAAAATTATACAATATTACATTGTTTTTCTAGAGATATCCATAATTTTTTTCCTGAATTTTCTACAATTTTTTAGAATTTTTATTGCATTTTACAATTTTTTTCGTAATTTTTTTCTTTTTAGCTTCAACATACCGCAGCTTACCGTGTGGCTACTGCGCGATATCGCGCGGTAACCGCGACCTTACCGTGGTAACCGCGGCTAAACCGTGAGATTTGAAAATTTTGAATTCAAATTTTTAAAGATAAATTTCGTACGGTTTTGAGCGATTACCGCGGTAACCGCCATACCGCCGGCCTACAGTAACCCATCCTCGGATGGTAAGGCAAACACTGATTGTAACCCACTAACTACAATTAATGCTATAAAGGAGCCCTTAAATAAAGCCACATCATCAAGAATAATAAGCCATAAGATACTTCGAGTGTGCAGGTTTGAGGGTGTAGGCTGTAGAATTCTACCAAGGCCAGTCCATAACAAAAGCCACTTTGGGCTGAAATAAAGCTCATTTGAAAGTAGAACTGTGATTTACAAGATTTATCTGAGTGATGCAAAGTTATGCATCATGATATCTAATAGTGTTCCCCACAAATCCCCACAGCAACCCGGCGGGATACCATCATCATTACTAATAAGTTAATATATAGAGTATCATATGCTAATAAGTTAATAATTCTGCATTAGTTCATGCCTGTTCAGGTAGTGTCAAGTGAGATGGAGGAGACTGAGATTGATGACACGCTCAAGGACATCGGAATGGAGATAGTCGACAAATGTGGTGGATTACCTCTTGCTGTCAAAGTAATTGGAGGACTCTTATGCAAGAAGAAGAAACGGCGAGCGGATTGGGAGAAAGTTGTGCATGATTCCATATGGTCAGTGCCTCAAATGCCTGATGACCTAAACTATGCTATATACCTGAGCTACCAAGATTTGCACCCTTGTCTGAAGCAGTGTTTTCTGCACTACTCCCTCCTCCCCAAAAATGCACAGTTCTACAATGACACGGTTATTAGCATGTGGATAAGCGAAGGGTTTCTTCATGGGAGCACCAATGATCTAGAAGAATTAGGAGAAGAGTGCTATAAAGAGTTAATTGACAGAAACCTAATAGAGCCAGATGTAGGGTACGCTGGAGAATGGGTTAGCACCATGCATGATGTTGTTCGCTCATTTGCTCAACATCTGGCTAGAGATGAAGCACTTGTAGTTTCATCTACTGATGAAATAGGCAAGGGTGCACTTAAATCACAAAAGTTTCTTAGGCTGTCTTTAGAAATCAATGATTTGCAACCGGATGATGAATTTGGGTGGAAAATTCTACAAGGGCAGAAATCTCTAAGAACACTAATACTAGTTGGTGAGCTCAAGATTAACCCTGGGGATTCATTGGTTTCTTTCCCAAACCTAAGAACTCTGCACATAGAAAATGCCAATTGTACTTCTGCATTGGTTGAATCCTTGCATCAACTCAAGCACTTGAGGTATATCTCATTAAAATGCAGCGACATAACTAGATTGCCAGACAATATTGGCAAGATGAGATTCTTGAATTACCTTGGCCTTGTCTGTGAGAATTTGGTCAGACTTCCTAATAGCATTGTAAAGCTAGGGCAGCTGAGGTATCTTGATCTTAGTGTCACAAGCATAAATGGTATACCTCGGCGGTTCTGTGGCCTAACAAACCTGAGGAATTTATACGGATTTCCAACCCAAGCAGATGGTGACTGGTGTAGCTTGGAAGAGCTGGGGCCTCTTTCTCAGCTCCAGGTTCTTGGACTAAGTAATCTAGAGAATGTACATGCTGTCTCGTTTGCTGCAAAGGCTAGGCTTGGTGAGAAGTCGCATCTTAGCTACTTGATATTACAATGTAGCAGTAGACTTGGTGAAGATGGGTTGGTGGAAGACGAAGAAGGTGTCTCTGAGGAAGAACAACGGCGGATCGAGAAAGTGTTCGAGGAGCTTACCCCACCATTGTGCCTAGAGAACATTGAGATCATAGGCTATTTTGGAGAGCGGCTACCAAGGTGGATGATGTCAAGAGCAGCAGGTGCATATGACAGGTTGTTGATTGTGATGATGGAGGACCTGGCTTGCTGCACCCAGCTCCCTGACGGCCTCTGCTGGCTCCCATCTCTGCAATACTTTCAGATCAGCCGTGCCCCTGCAATCAAGCGTGTTGGCCTTGAATTCGTGACTATGCAGCCATCTTCGAGCCAACGACGCCATGCCCATGCGTTCCCAAGGTTGAAGACGATGAATCTGATAGGCATGTTGGAGTGGGAGGAGTGGGAGTGGGAGCAACTGAATAATGTGCAGGCGATGCTTACCTTGGAGGATCTTATGCTCGATAACTGCAAGCTGAGACGCCTTCCTCCTGGCCTTTCCTCACAAGCAACGGCTTTGACAAGCATGGAACTACATAACATCAAGAAGCTCAATTCTGTAGAGAGCTTTGCTTCTCTTGTCAACCTTGAGTTGTTTGATAACCCAGACCTGGAGAGGGTTGCGTCTCTCCCCAGGTTGCAGAAGCTTGTCATCGTCCGCTGTCCGAAGATGATGGCATTGGAGGAGGTGCCTGAGCTGCAGAAGCTGGAGCTGCAGGACTTAGAGATGGAAGAGCTCCCAGGATACCTGCTGCAGGGTGTAAACCCAAGGCATCTGGTGCTGGACTGCAGCTTAGAGTTGCTTACATCCATAGCAGTTGGAGAATCCAGTCCTGAGTGGAGCAAGTTAAGCCATATCCAGCATGTGAAGGCCTATGCTGACCAAGGAGACAACCAAAGGAAGTGGCATGTGTTGTACACGACAGATCCCTACAGCTTCGAGACAAATATCGGCAACAGCTCTTAGGTAAATCAGCAAAGCTGCTTCTTCCAAATCTATGTCAATTTATGTCCATATATTCTTTATCCTTGATTTGTTTACCCATGTTCAATCGACCTTTCAACATGTTCATTCCATGTTTTCATTTGGCTTAATTCATTGAAAGCATCAGAGGACGACAAGGAATAGGCCACATATACTCTTGAGAACTCAGGACAAGGAGCTAGTCTCGCTGCCTATCAAGAACAGCCGCAATTCAAACTTGTGGCCAGAACAGTATGACATCAGAACATCAGAAGTCAACCACTTCATGAGAGAAGTATGCAGGTAACACAATGGGGCTCATCAGGCACCAAAGCTTTTTTGTTGTTACTACCGCGATCAATTTGGCATGTCTTCAACTACATTCAACACAGAAAAGGACAGGATGGGCATGCGACACAGAGTGCCATTCAGTAACAGTTCAAGATAAAGCACCAACAGGAAGGTGGGTTTGGATGCTTACAACTAGCTATAAGCCACCTGAAGATTTTCACCCCAAAATGAGTTGCTGATTGAATTCAGGAGATTTTGTTTGCCATCTCCTTGATGAACTCATCCATGTCGAGCTTCTTCATCGCTGTGAAAGCATGTTCTGCACACAAATAGGAGTGTGTTCAATCAAACACAAAATGATGATGTCCCTAATTCCTAGCAAGTATGGTAATTATTATATAGAATGGTGTCTCAAAGAAATTGTCTGAACAAACAAGCAGACATCATACATCATTCTGTGGAGTAGATTCGATGTAAGGCAAGTTTGTTATTTCCGACAAGTCTAGTTGGAGGATTAAAAATCCCTCTGAAAATCAAAGCATCTCAATGGTATCTGTGTAAGCATGTAGTAAGTATGAGAAAAATACAAATTGCTTATGAGAAATTGTTGAGGGGGGTAAAATGATCTATGATTGTTTTTTATCATGCTGTTCAACTGTTGCCGTGACTGTCAGTTCAGTCCGTTTGCACCCTATTACCAAATTTGTAGTGTTGTTCTTACTGTTGTTCTCACTGATTTAAGTGCAGCATATAATGAAATACTTCATAGAAATAAAGTCACCACCGAAAACTCAAGGCAAGACACGTATTTTACTAGTGCTGCCCTCAAAAAGAAGAAGAAGAAGAAGAAGAAGAAAAGAAACAGTATCGACCTGTACTGGAGAGGAACGCACCACACCTGAACTAATTCCTCAGAAAAGGCAGGGACTTGGCATATACATGATGACAGCACCCACTGTCTTTGCCTTCCTGCCCTCCGGCGCGGTGGCGTCGTAGCAGGCCAAGCCGCCGGAGACTTAGCAGCGAGCCGGCGAGATGCGACGAAGGAGAGCACGCTGCCGCCTCCACATCGTTGTTGCTGCTGTGAAACTGAAGGAGCATAGACTGCTCAATTGGGAACAGTGGCGGGAGTCCAGAGATGGGAGGGCCGTGGAGGGAGCGAGGAGAGGGGAGAGGTCAGGTGGTTGGAGGAGACAAGTAGCGGCGGCGGCGGCGGCGGCGTCTGGAGAGGAAGACGAGCGGAGCGTGCTGTGAGAGATACGGCCCACTGGCTTTCTCACTGATTGGGCCGTAGCCCACAGGAGGAGGAGAAGGAAATGGAGTTTAAACTCTCAGGGGAGGACATATGTCATCTAAATAGTTATGAATAAATTTAAGAACATAGATTAATATGTGATATATTACTTTGTTAGTTTAAATTTGATCTCTGCAAGTTGTAACAAATTAAATTATGAGTTATATGTGTATATTCTATTTGTTGCAATTTTTAAAAGTCAAATTTAAATTTATATGTTTATGAAGTGATACATATATCACTCTATCTTGTTATTTTTTTTTATTTTTTTCGTAACTATTTATATTACACGTAAGAAACGACGGGACGTCCTTGAAGAGTTTAAAATCGTGAACCGGGGAAAACGAAGAAAATGATGAAAAGCCTCAACAATCCCTTCCTTGCCTCGCAATCTCACACCCAAAAAAAAAAAATAGATAAGATAACAACAAACGATTTGAAGCAGAAGCATCAAGCAAAGTGTAAAGCAAAGCACGCAGAGCAAGGCAAGGCAGGGATAATCTTTTTCTGTCTGCTGCTGCAACTCGACTTTGTTCATGCATATGTATACACGCACGCGAGGGCTGGATCATCGACTCACCTGTCGTCTGCCCCCTCCCTGTGCCGTGCCGATCATACCAACCATGGCCATTGTCCTGGATGCCTTCGCGTCCTACGTCCTTGACCTGCTCACGCAGGTGGCCCAGGACGAGGTGACCCTCCTGCTCGGCGTCTCCGGCGAGATCGCCAACCTGGAGGACAGGCTGCACAGCCTCGACGACTACCTCGCCGACGCTGAGCGCCGCCGCATCACCGACCAGAGCGTGCAGGGGTGGGTCAGGAAGCTCAAGGACGCCATGTACGACGCCACCGACATCCTCGACCTCTGCCACCTCAAGGCCATGCAGCGCGGCGGCTCATCCTCCGCGCCCGTCGTCGACGTCGGCTGCCTCGACTCGCTGCTCTTCTGCCTCCGGAATCCACTCTTCGCCCACGACATCGGCAGCCGCATCAAGGCGCTCAACGCCCGGCTCGACACCATCTGCAAGTCCGGCGCCGCCTTCAGCTTCCTCAAGCTGGAGGCCTACGAGGACATGGCGGCGCCCCGACGGTCCAGCGCCGCCGACCGCAAGACGGACCCGGTGCTGGAGCGGTCGGCCGTGGTCGGGGAGAAGATCGAGGAGGACACCAGGGCGCTGGTGCGGAGGCTCACCAAAGGCAAGCACGCCAATAATACGGCTATGATCATAGCGGTCGCCGTGGTGGGCACCGGCGGGATCGGCAAGACGACGCTGGCAAAGAAGGTGTTCAACGACGAGGCCATCCAGGAGGCATTCGACAAGAAAATATGGCTGAGCGTAACGCAAGACGTGAACGAGGTGGAGCTGCTGAGGACAGCCATCAAGTCCGCCGCCGGCGGCAGCGGAGACGCTCAAGACAGCAACAAGTCCCTGCTCGTGCCGGCGCTGGCGGCCGCCATCAGGGACAAGAGATTCTTCCTGGTGCTCGACGACGTCTGGAGCGACAGAGCATGGAGCAGCCTGCTCAAGGCGCCCTTCAGCCATGGCGCCGCCGGCAGCCGTGTCCTAATCACCACCCGCCTTGTCTCCGTCGCGCGAGGGATGCAAGCCGCCCACCCCTTCCACCACGTCGACAAACTTCGCCCGGAAGATGCCTGGTCGCTGCTCAAGAAGCAGGTCAGACTATTATTACTCTACTCAGCCCTACCCATCACCAGTATCGATCAGTATATATAATCTGCTAACGTAAAAATTCTAAATTCATGCATGCATCCATGTTCAGGTAGTGTCAAGTGAGATGGAGGAGCTTGAAATTGATGACACGCTCAAGGACATCGGAATGCAAATAATAGACAAATGTGATGGATTACCTCTTGCTGTAAAAGTAATGGGAGGACTATTGCGCCGGAGGGAGAAACGGAGAGCCGATTGGGAGGAAGTTCTGCAAGATTTTATACGGTCAGTACCTCCTGGTGAACTAAACGATGCGATATACCTGAGCTATCAAGATTTGCATCCTTGTTTGAAGCAGTGCTTTCTGCACTTCTCCCTCTTCCCAAAAAATGTCAAATTGTACAATATGGTGGTCATTAGCATGTGGATAAGCGAAGGGTTTCTTCACGGGAGCACCAATGATATTGAACAGTTAGGAGAAGAGTGCTATAAAGAGTTAATTGACAGAAACCTAATAGAGCCAGATGTAGGGTACGCTGGAGAATGGGTTAGCAGCATGCATGATGTTGTTCGCTCATTTGCTCAACATCTGGCTAGAGATGAAGCACTTGTAGTTTCATCTACAGATGAAATAGGCAAGGGTGCACTTAAATCACAAAAGTTTCTTAGGCTGTTTGTAGAAATCAATGATTTGCAACCGGATGATGAATTTGGATGGAAAATTCTACAAGGGCAGAAATCTCTAAGAACACTAATACTAGTTGGTGAGCTCAAGATTAACCCTGGGGATTCATTGGTTTCTTTCCCAAACCTAAGAACTCTGCACATAGAAAATGCCAATTGTACTTCTGCATTGGTTGAATCCTTGCATCAACTCAAGCACTTGAGGTATATCTCATTAAAATGCAGCGACATAACTAGATTGCCAGACAATATTGGCAAGATGAGATTCTTGAATTACCTTGGCCTTTTCTGTAAGAATTTGGTCAAACTTCCTAATAGCATTGTAAAGCTAGGGCAGCTGAGGTATCTTAATCTTAGTGTCACAAGCATAAATGGTATACCTCGGCGGTTCTGTGGCCTAACGAACCTGAGGAGTTTATTCGGGTTTCCAACCCAAGCAGAAGGTGAATGGTGTAGCTTGCAAGAACTGGGGCCTCTTTCTCAGCTCCGGTTTCTTGGACTAAGTAACCTACAGAGTGTACCTGCTATCTCGTTTGCTGCAGAGGCTAGGCTTGGTGAGAAGGAACATCTTAGCTACTTGTTATTAAAATGTAGCAGTAGACTTGGTGAAGATGGGTTGGTGGAAGACGAAGAAGGTGTCACCAAGGAAGAACCGCGGTGAATTGAGGAGGTGTTCGATGAGCTTACCCCACCGTTGTGCCTAGAGAACTTTGACATCCATGGCTATTTTGGACAGCGGCTACCAAGGTGGATGATGTCAAGAGCAGCAGGTGCATATGACAGGTTGTTGATTGTGACGATGCACGACCTGGCTTGCTGCACCCAGCTCCCTGACGGCCTCTGTTGGCTCCCAAGTCTGCAATTCTTTCAGGTCTACCGTGCCCCTGCAATCAAGCGTGTTGGCCCTGAATTCGTGACTATGCAGCCATCTTCGAGCCAACGACGCCATGCCCATGCGTTCCCAAGGTTGAAGACGATGAAGCTGATAGGCATGATGGAGTGGGAGGAGTGGGAGTGGGAGCAACTGAATAATGTGCAGGCGATGCCTGCCTTGGAGAAGCTTGTGCTCGATAACTGCAAGCTGAGACGCCTTCCTCCTGGCCTTTCCTCACAAGCGACGGCTTTGACAAGCATGGGACTACAAAACATCAAGCAGCTCAATTCTGTAGAGGGCTTTGCTTCTCTTGGCAAGCTTGAGCTGTTTGATAACCCCGACCTGGAGAGGGTCGCTTCTCTTCCCAGGTTGCAGAAGCTTGTCATCGTCCGCTGTCCGAAGATGATGGCATTGGAGGAGGTGCCTGAGCTGCAGAAGCTGGAGCTGGAGGACTTATGGATGGAAGAGCTCCCAGGATACCTGCTGCAGGGTGTAAACCCAAGGCATCTGGTGCTGGACTGCAGCTTAGAGTTGCTCACATCCATAGCGGCAGGAGAATCCAGTACTGAGTGGAGCAAGTTAAGCCATATCCAGCATGTGAAGGCCTATGCTACCCAAGGAGGCAACAAAAGGAAGTGGCATGTGTTGTACACGACAGATCCCTACAGCTTCGAGACAAATATCGGCAACAGCACCTTCTAGCAGTTCTGGAGGTAAATCAGCAAAGCTCCTTCCTAATTTATGTCCATATATTTGTTTTCCCTTAATTTGTTTACCCCATGTTTGTTCCATCTTTCAACTGCATGATGCGGCTCCCTACTGTTTCCATTTGGCTCAATGAACAGCTTGACAGGATGACGAGGAATAGGAATCAAATAATTCGACAGCACCTACTGTTTCCATCCAACCGTGGAAGCCATTGCCAGGAGACATTAATCATTAGTCAATGCAAGCAATGCATCGCTGCAGTCACCTCTTTGTGAACCCAGCAGATGCTCCACTACTGTCAGCAAATCTCCTTGTCTAACATTCATAATGACTCTACAGCTCTGTAAATAAGACTCAGTTTGTGATTTGTATTTTTCACCATTTTCTTTGAGCTTATCGAGACAGCTAGATATGATACTAGTCCCTGCAATGTTACTGAAGGAAATAAATATATTACTATTTGAACCTAGATCATTTGATTTGATGATTGCAATGAATTAACACATTATTAATTTATGTACTTTGCCTCTCAACAGAATGCAACCTGGGTCTCCGCTAGCTTAGCTATTATATTGAGAGAAGTTAGGAAAGAACTAAGGAGCTAGCCTCATTGCCTACCTGTATCCTTATGCCCCTAAGAGAACAACAAGAAACTGAAGAAACTATTGGAGATTATTTTTGACTGAACTCTCTCTCTCTCTCTCTCGAAGGTTGCTCTCCATTACTCTATCTGATATATACATGTACATATGGGTATATGGGCCTCTTGGGCTTAGACACACACATACAGCCCAACACTCCCTCTCAAGATGGGCGATAGATATCTATCATGCCCATCTTATTACACATAGATAAACATTCTCTAGCACCTAAACCTTTTGTTAGGCAATCAGCTATTTGTTCTCCAGACATTACAAAGTCTAGCTTCAAAATTTCCTCATCTAGTTTTTCCTTGATAAAGAAACGGTCTATCTCTATATGCTTTGTTCGATCATGTTGAACAGGATTGTTGGCAATATTAATAGCTGACTTATTGTCACACCACAGCTTCATGCAAGTGTTCTTCAACAACTTCAACTCAGATAGAAGATTTCTCAACCATAACATCTCACTCAAACCTACTGACATTGCCCTGAATTCCGCCTCAGCAGTTGAGTGAGACACTACAGGTTGTTTCTTACTCCACCAAGAGACCAAATTGCCACCAACAAACACACAATACCCAGAGGTTGACCTCCTATCATTAACACTGCTAGCCCAATTTGCATCACAATAGCCTTCTAAACTTAGATGATGACTTCTCTTAAACCACAAGCCTTTACCCGGACTTCCCTTCAAATACCGCAAGATCCTATAAATGGCATTCATGTGACCACTTCTAGGGTTATGCATGTATCGACTTACAACACTTACCGCATAAGTTATATCAAGCCTTGTGTGACATAAATATATCAGCCGCCCTACAAGTCTTTGATATCTCTCCTTATTCACTGGATCTCCTGATTCAGCACAGAGTTTATGATTTTGCTCAATCGGTGCAGAGACCAGCTTACAGCCAAGCATACCTGTATCAAAAAGCAAATCCAACGCATACTTTCGTTGTGAAAGAACTATTCCTTTAGGGGATCTTGCAATATCGATGCCTAGAAAATATCTCAAATGGCCCAGATCCTTAACTTCAAATTCCTTACTTAGGTTTTCTTTTAATCTTGTTATCTCCATGGAATCATCCCCAGTGATGATCATGTCATCAACATATACAGTAAGAATAGTTATATGACAACCATTATGGCGATAGAATACCGTGTGATCTCCATTACATTGTCTATATCCCATACCACACATTGCACGCCTGAAATGATCAAACCATGCCCTTGGAGATTGTTTAAGACCATATAAAGATTTTCTAAGGGTGTGTTTGGTTTGGGGATGAGGTAGGATGGGTTAGACCCATCCCTCTTTTTTGGGATGAGATGGCTCTAGTAGTTTGTTTGGTTTGAGAAATGGGATGGTCTAGTTTTTTGTTTGGTAGAAGGGATTAGAGTGGGATGGGATGCATGGAGCTCGAGTGGTGTCAGCGAGGCCGAGGGAGGCGGCGGCGTCGGCGTCGGCGCTGGCGAGGGCGGACGAGGCCGAGGGCAGCGGCGGCGGCGGGGACGTCAGCGTCGGCAGGGGAGGCCACGTGCGACGCGCCCACGTGGTGGGTCGGCGCAGTCCGGCCGTTTTTCCCGGACGAGTTGAACCCGAATCTGAGAGGAATATTCCTCTCCAGGGATCAACCCAACCCACCTAACCTCAAACCAAACACCCTGAAAAATGGGTTGGCTCTATCCCAACCCATCCCATCCCTGTAACCAAACACACCCTAAGTCTCAACACCTTTCCTCTAGTTTGTGATGTAGCAAAACCGGGTGGAATTTCCATGTAAACCTCCTCTTGAAGATCCCCATGTAGAAAAGCATTCTTAACATATAACTGGTACAATGGCCAATCAAGATTAGTTGCACAAGAAATCAAGGTTCTCACCGTACTCATCTTTGCAACTGGTGCAAAAGTTTCATCATAATCAATTCCATAAGTTTGACTATATCCTTTAGCCACAAGTCTTGCCTTATACCTTTCCACTTTTCTATCTAGGTTTTGCTTTATAGTATAGACCCACTTGCAATTGACCACCTTCTTTCCATCTAGAAAGGGTACAAGATCCCATGTCTTATTTTTCTCAAGTGCTTCTAACTCCTCCATCATAGCTTGATGCCAGTTTGGATCTTGCTTTGCTTCTTTCTAGTCCTTGGGTATTGCCACCAAATTTAGTGATGTCGCAAAGGTCTTGTAAGTTGGTTATCATCGTCATTTTCATCTTTAGTCTCAAATCCATATCTTTGTGGAGGTTTACCTGCCTTGCTTCTTACCCCCTTTCTTATGGCAATAGGTACATCAGACTCATCCTCTCTAATTTCTTCCTCCTCTCTCCCTGACTCCGAAGACACTGGCACATAACTTGGATCATCCCACACCTAATTGTCAACTTCAACTTGTTGTGTAACCTGAGGCCTTGTTCTCCTTGTATATACTTGAAGATTCTCTTCATGTAGTTTTCTCCACTCTCGCTCTTGTATAGGACCATCCATAGGACATGGAATTGACCCAACCACAACTCTTCCTTTGGTTGATTGTCCATCTTCCTTCTGACCCAAGATTTCACCTTCTCTTTGATGATCATTATCTCTACTAGTTGAATCATCAAGATCAAGAAATAAAGAACTTAAATCTGTTTTCTCTCCATAGAATGGAACAGATTCTCGAAAAGTAACATCCATACTTACAAATATTCATCGTTCTGATGGACTTCAACACTTATACCCCTTTTGTCCAGAGGAATAGCCTATAAAGATGCACTTGAGAGCTCGAGGATCCAATTTTCCGATAGAGGGTCTATGATCTCTGACAAAACAAGTACAACCAAATACCTTTGGTGGAACAATAAATTCATTCTTCCCAAATATCATCTCATATAGTGTCTTCATCCCAAGAATTCTTGAAGGTGTGCGATTGATAAGATAAGCTGCTACCATCACCGCTTCACTCCATGGAAATTTAGGTACATTCATAGTATACATTAATGACCGAGCTGTCTCTAAGAGATGACAATTTTTTCTTTTAGCTACTCCATTTTGACGGGGGGTATCAGGACAAGAAGTTTCATGTACTATTCCTTCTACCAAAAGGAAGCTATTGAACTCACCATTCACATACTCCCCTCCATTATCAGTTCTTATAAACTGAACTCAGGCATTAAAGTGATTTCTGATATTTGCGTAAAAATTTTGGAAACATTTAAGCATTTCATCTTTATGTTTCATTAGATATAACCATGTCATGTGAGAGTAGCAATCAATAAAGGTAACAAAATACTTCATTCCACTCACAGAGACCACTGGTGAGGTCCACACATCTGAGTGAATTAACATAAAAGGCAATGTGCTTCGGAGTCCCCTACTCACATATGATATTCTTGTGTGTTTCCTATACTCACAAGCATCACATAGTAGCTTATGTCTATCCACTCTACTAAATTCTGCGAGGAACATCTTACTCATAGTTTCAAAAGATATATGCCCTAATCGACAATGCAAAAGTAATACCTTAGTCTCTTCTTCTCTTCAGACCATCACGTCTGATACCAATCCTAAGTTTCTTCCCTGTTCGTCTCTCCTAAATTAAATAATTCTCACGATCAAGGGAAACCCGACAATCCATATTATCAACAAGAGAACTTATTGAAATTAAATTCACTGGAAAGGAAGGGACATATAAAACTGATGACAAAGTGATTGATAGAGTACACGGTACTATGCCCTCTCCCTTAACTACACTTGATGTGCCATCAGCAGTTTGAATAGTCTCTTTGTGTGTAAATAGATATGGTTTATATGATGTAAATTCTCCACTCATGCCAGTGACATGCCTAGATGCAGCTGAGTCTAGTATCCAACTTGGATGAGAATTTTTCATAGACATAAATGCTTGATTGGAATTACCTGAAGTAGAATGAGCAAAGTTGGCAACATTGTTAAGTGTAGTTCCAGAAGGGTTTTCTTCTAGAGTAATGTTAGCCTTGTGACCACCTCTATTTTCATAACCTCTTCCTCTATTGCTTCTACCTACATAGCCTCTTTGTGAAAACTCACTGTTCACCATGGGTCCAGTCCCTTTCTCCCCCCGCCCCGAGCTAGCCGGGTCCGCCCGCCAGCTGCTCGGTGAAATGCCGAGCAGGGCCGCAGCGCCGACCGATCTCTGCCCCGCCGCCGCGCGTGCCTTCACCGCCGCCTGGGCCGCGCACACCTCTGACGCACCTGCCCCGCCGCACGGCGTGCCACTCGGCTTTAACCACGCCCCTGCCCTGCCCCGCCACCCATGCGCTATGAGTCTCGCCGACCATCGGCCTATTCCCCGCTCGTCGCTGTCACCGCCATCCCCTGCACGCCGCCGTCCTTCGCCCTGCCACGCCGCGCCGCACCGCACGGCTTTACCGCCGCCCGCCATGTCGCTTTGTCGCTGCATGCCGCGCCGCCCCTTGGACCAATGAATCGAAGACCGGGCCCTTCGGACCGCCGGACACCTCCACGCTCCGCTGCTCCCTGGTGCCCACGCTAGCCCGCCCCCCCCCCCCCCCCCCCCCCCCCCCCCCCCCCCCCCCCCCCCCCCCCCCCCCCCCCCCCCAAGAACCGGCCGCCGCCTGCCGATCCCCGACGCCAAGCTCGGCTTCCCCGCGCCTCCCCCTGCCTGCCGTCCGCCGCCGGCCCCCAACCAGCGCCTTCCGCCGCCGACCGCCTGAGACCCAGAGAAGAGAGGAGGCAAGAAGAAGAACGGAGGAACGAAGGAAGAAGAGAGAGAGAGAGAGAAAAAAAAAAGAAACAGATAAGGAAAAAAGAGAAGAAGAAAAAAAAAGAAAAGAAAAGAGAGGAGCCGCCGACAGGTGGGCCACCCAACCCCATCCTTTTGTTTTCTGTCACCCCACCGACAGGTGGGCCCCACTCTTTTATTTTGAGAAAATCTATTTTAATCCCTCACCAAAAGCCTGAGTCTTTGACATGTGGGCCCTGACTGTTTAACTTTTTTAACCCATTTCTCCTTTGAGCCAATGACATGTGGGCCCCCCTTTTTTAATTCACCCATGTCCCTGCCATCTGGGCCCCACTGATCAGGAATATTCCCTTGGAATATTCATTCCTTTTTCCTGAGATTTAATATTCCCAAAAATCCTTTTAAACTTCAGAAATTCGTATCTTTCAAACCGTAACTCCGTTTGACTCCGTTCAACTTCCAAAATTTTTATAAAAATTAGGTCTACCTAATGGCACTATTATTTCTCAGTGTTGCATTCAAATTTTTGGCTTTTGTGTTGATTTGATCCTTTTTCGCGCATAGTTTCCAAATCCGAGGAAGTTCCAGGCGTCGCGCACGAGGAGAAACCCATGCAGGAACCAGGCAAGCCACCTTTGACCATGTTGATACTATAATTACGAAATTACGTTATTTGCAAATATGCATACTTAGGTTACATGTTAACATGTTCGGCCTCGGATTTATGAGTGCAACCGACTGACCTACTCAGTAGTCACACTTATTTTCATAGGATGTTGATTCTCCCTACCTTTGATAGCCCCACATAATGAACGCCAGTGCCGTACCCATTCGGGCACAAATATCGAGGCGGTTTGGCTTAGCCGCTACGTTGAGATACCGTATGAGAAAAATTGTGAACTTATATACCTAGCATTTTTGAAACAACAACACTTTGTGAAATAAAGGTAATTGTGAAAATCTGATGGTATGTAGGCTTTGCCTTCGTGGTGGGCTATGTATCGCCGTTAAGGACCGATTCCTTTGTGAATCCATCCAAACATATAACAGTGCGACCACGCAAGTATTATGAGATACTCCTAAATGAGTGCTTAGCTGGTCCATGTTTATCTTGTATGCCAGCAGTTGTGGGATGCTGGGATATAGAAGATGGAGACGTATGCATATGGACTTATGCGCTTATGTGACTTTTATATTGACGGTAGAAGTAGGAGACATTACCGGTATCCCTGAGTAAATAAGGCATGGACTTGTCGGATGCTTGGTCGTGAGACTCGACCCAACTATGTTGTAACGACCCATTTTTCTTTTTCCTGTTGGAATTCGTTTTTCTGAATTCTAACTCCCCTCCAATCCCGTTCAGTTGTGCCCCAGTTTTTCTCTCCCTGGCTAGCCGACTGCTTTTCCCTTGTGCCGAGTAGATTCCCTATTCAGTTCCTAAATCTTGCCCTCTATTTGTCCACTCGGTCATCCTTGCCGCCGAGTAAGCCTTTGCAATCGCCGACTACCTTGTTAACCCGTTCTGTCTTGCCAGCCCGACTTCCCCTGTCCACCCGATCTGTTTCGCAGCAGCGCCGGACTAGCGAAAAAAGGAAGAACCTCCCGGTGTCTAACCTCTGGTGATGGCCCTACCGTCATCCTCTCCCAGACCTGCCTCAATCCGGTCAATCTCATGACGCTTTGCCTTATCAACAGACGTGCTGTCTTATCGCCTCACCAAGTTGCACAGCAGCCATGGTTTCCACGCTCCTCCCATTGGACGCTGACTGCCGAAGTGGTGAAGTAACCTGGCCTCCACCTGCTCGCAACCCCGCTCGGACCAACGGACAATAACCCGCCGAACCGCAAGGACCCACTTGGACCAATGGTCAATCAGAGGTCCAGTCTGCAAGTCCCACCAACCCGTCCTTGCCACGACCTGAGTGTCTCATCGTCGCTACAGTGTCTACCAACTCCACCAGCCACGCCCAATTCCTAAGTCAATCCCTGCCCTAATGTCGCGTCGCCTCAGCCAGCTAGCTGTGGCCTTGCCAGCTTATCGTGACTCCTTATCTTTGTCTGTCGCCCTGTATCGCCGTGACCCTGCCTCGCACGCCTGCTATAAAAGGACATCCATGCCTCTTTTTTCCTCTGTTTTGCAAGCCAGCCGTCTCTGCCAAACCGCCATCACCAGCTTCATAGCTAAGCCATCATCTTCCTACCCCGCCCCGGAGCCGTTTTTGCTCCCCGAGCTCCATCGCCGCCGCTCGACGTTTCGCCCCTGTGTTCTTCTGTTGGAACGCAAAGGAGAAGAAGAGCCGAGGGAAGGAAGTAGAAGAAGAAAGGAAGACCGAGCTAGTCTACCATCCGGAGTTCCTAACCGGTGAGCCTTGTTGCCCAGTCCACAAGCTTATCTCAGCCGTCCACGATAAACCTTCATCCAGCTACCATCCATCTTCAGCCGACTGCTACCCTTCTGCAGTTGACTACCGCGATGTTCTTTTCCTAGTGTTTTTACCGCTTTTCAGCGTATCAGTAATTGTCTCTTTTGCTTGTTTAGATCCTGAACCGGCGGACGATCCAGAAGCCGTCTTCGCTAAGGAAGATCTTCCGCTGGAACAAGACAAGCCCCTTTGATCATATTACCTCCTATATTTGCAAAGTTATGTTGTTTGCAAAATGTGCATGCTTAGTTTACACTTTAAATTGATCGGCCTCGGTCTGCAAGCGCAACCGACGGACCTACCCAGTAGTTGCACTTATTTTGGTAGGATATTGATGTATTTCTCCCTTGATAGCCCCACAAATGGCACGTTGGCATCCTATCTACGGGTACGAATGCCGAGTAGAATGGCTTAGCCCTGCAACGTTGTAATGTCGTTTGGGAAACAGTGGTTTTGTTCAAATGTTTGAAAACCCGGTACCCTGTGTGTATCGGCGTGTTTAAAAAAAATAAATGTTTGTGAAAACCTTGATGTACAGAGACAGTGCCTGTGTTGCCTTCCTATGTGTTATCGATAAGGACCGTTTCCTTTGGGAATTGCATCCGAGCATTTTACAGTACAACCATACGGGAAGTATGGGCTGCCCCTGGCCGAGTAAATTGTAGATTTAGGGAAGTTTGGTGCCGATTGGAGTGGACTCATCTGAGTTGTGGCTCGTGAACCCTGGTGCTGATGGTGGTTGGAGCCGACCTGAAGCATTGATCCTGTGTGGATCCTCCTGCTGGCATTAGATAACCCTAGACTGGCTTTGGAAATGGCCTTGTCATGAACTTCCGGTACCGGCCAGTATTCGGTGTAAGTTTCGTGTCGTTTGGGTAAAGCGTACACCCTCTGCAGAGTTTAGCTGAACTGTTCGAACAGCCGTGCCCATGGTTAAGGGCGATGTAAGGTGATTCCCATAGCGTAGATTTGTTTGCCAGTGGTTTGTGAAGTTGATTGATGGAAAGGGAATCGTGACCAGAGTTTGCCGAGTGGCAAACGGAAGGCCTGTGTGGCTAGAAACAAGTCTGTGTGACCCGGGGTGTTGAAGCACCATAAGCAAGTGTGTGAAATGTTAACAGGAGAAAAGTCTTCGGGTTGTAGCTAGAAGACGATAAAGAGCAGACTACCTGGTTGTAGCCAGGGTAGCGAGTTTGTGCTAACTGATTGTAGCCAGTATAGCGAATGAGCTGGTAACCGGTTGTAGCTGGAAATTGCTAAAGAGAGCTGAGGACCGGTTGTAGCCGAGTCCCAGGGTCAACGGGTGGTCGGAGCCACTCGGGGAAAACAACAGACCTAAGGAGTGGTCGAAGCCACTCGGGTGATAGCCGAGCTGTGAGTTCATTCGGTTAATCACCAGAAGATAAAAATGAAAATACATGATTCAATAACTATGTGGCGAGTTGTTAAAAAGCAACTTACGGAATGGATCGAGGCGTGAGCCTCTTTCCGACAACTAAAAGTTGCACACACTAGTTTTTGACAAGTAAAATGTTTCTAAAAGCCGTTTTCGCAAAGAAGACTCTTAGCCCCTTTGTCTGACCGACATGGTATCTTTTTCCCGGCTTGCTGAGTACAAAAGTACTCACCCTTGTTCATATATGTATATTATTCATTAGGTTCTAAAGAAGAAGACGAAGACCCATCTACTGCCAAGTTCTTCCAAGACCAAGCCGACTACGAGGACTTCTGAGGTTTCGGGCCTAGTTCCCAACCAAGCCTGTGGTGTCGTTGTGTTCTTTTGCCGAGTAGTTTTCCCCTGCTTCCGCCCTGTCTGTATCTCGCTAGTTTACCCTGTTCTTGCTGTTGTCCATCTGGGGCTTGTCCTGGATGGCAACCTTTGTATGTATTATATGTACTCTAATATGTATTTAATGTTTAGTATACTCTGAGTTTGTATCACCGATGACTATGTGTGTATCCGACTACTGATCCAGGGATCGGGTACTGTTTGCACATGGTGGGCTCCCACCGCAGTGGCGGAGGGGTTCCACATATGTGGCATGGGGTTTTCACGGATTAGCTTTGGAAAGGCCTTGTCACGAACTTCCGATACCGACGGGTAACCGGTGTCAGATTCGTGTCGTGTGGGTAAAGCGTACAACCTCTGCAGAGTTTAGCTAAACAATTCGAACAGTCATACCCACAGTTAAGGGTGAATGTGAGGTGATTCTCATAGCGTAGTTTTGTTTTGTCTCTATTTGTAAAAATGGTTTTGTGGGATGAGAATTGTTGCCAGAGTCTGCCTATGTGGCAAACGGAAGACTTAAGTGGTTAGGAACAGGCCTGTGTGACCTGGGGTGTGATATGGCACCGTAAAGTTGGGAGCTGAGATGGCTTGTTGGATGTCGGTGAAGCTGAGATGGCTTGTGAACAAAGATTACTCGATGAGCTGCGACGACTCGTCTAGAAGTAATAATTAAAGTTAGGAGGTTAATGAGTAAGGAAAGAAGAAGGAAAATAATGGAGGAAAAGAGGAGAAAATGACAGAAAAGAATATAATTTACTAATCACCGTGGCGAGTTGCTGCAAAGCAACTTGCGGAATGGGATGAGGCGTGAGCCTCGTTCCGATACTGAAAACATGGTTCACTAGTGTTTCTGCAAAACAAAAATCTTAAAAGGCTATTTTCGCAAAGTGAACCCCTAGTCCCCTTGTTTAGCCAAACATGTTAGTTTTTCTCTGGCTTGGTGAGTACGACCTTGCTTCTATATGAATATATTAGGGTTTGAAGGCGAAGAAGATGACGACCCGACCGCCGAGGAATACCTCCAAGAGTAGGCGAACTATGAAGACTTCTAGGGTTTCGGGCCTAGCCCCAACCATGCCTGTGGAATAAGTTAGATGTTTAATTGTCTAGTCAAGTGCGTAGTCGCATAGTTACCTTCCGCTGTTAGCTTCCACTTAGCTTTTGTCGCCCTCCGCTATTATCTTTTGTAATGTGATGTTGCTCATCTGGGGATTGTCCACAATGTCAACCCTTATAAGAACTATCCCAGTATTGTAATGAAGTACTTTGATCCGCTATTGTTCTGTGTGTACCAGCTTGTGTATTCTGGGACTGGTACTTGTATCACAGGTGCAGATGTGGTGTTCTGAGCTGACCCATCCTGTCTATCCAGGACAGTGGGATTCAGGGCATTACACTCTTCCCCCTCTTGCCCCACCTCTATCAACACCTCTTCCTCTCCCATAGCTATGCTTACATGGAGCACGACAATCACGCATGAGGTGCCCTATTTCACCACAATTTAAACATTCCCTGACGTCATTACCTTGTGTAATTGTATAGGTCGGACTTGGTGAAGATGGTGTGGCACTAGACAACACTTTCCTCCTAACCATCTTGTGCCATAGCTGCTATGGCCTCATCCAAGGTAGGAAGAGTAGATTGAAGGAACATAGAAGCTCTTCTATTCTCAAACTTTGGATTTAAGCCCTTTAGAAATTCAATAACCCTTCTGCGCTCGATCCACTTCTTCATTTTGGCTATGCAATCGGAGTGCTCCAACCCAATAGGATCATAGTGATCCAAATCAGACCACAAACACTTTAATTCTACAACATATTCTGCCACAGAACGCTCCCCATGTTTCAAATCACTTATTTTCTCTTGTGTCTCCACCATTAGCATCACATTACGTTCTCCTGAGTAGAGTTTTGAAAGAGTCTTCCACACCTCACTTGCACTTGAGATAGTATCAACACTTGCAGCAATGGCAGGGGATAGCGAAGTCAACAACCACGCCACCACCAAGGAGTTGATGGCACTCCAAGCCTTCCAATCTGCACTCAACTTGTTTTCAGGCTCCTTTGTCTCTTCTGTGATATATCCTTCTAACCCTTTTGTCTTCAAAATCAATTGTGCCCTCCTTGACCAACTCAAGTAATTTTTTAACACCCTCCAACTTAATCTCATTTTGCATCAACTCAATTTTTTGTACTGATTCAGCATGAGGGACAATTGCATTGCTAGTATTAGGGGCCTCACTAAGTTTCTTTGCAAGTATATCTAACAATTTACCCATCACCTGTTCAATTCCCTGATTTTCTGCCATCGTATAATTCCTGAGAAATCTAGAGCAGCCAACAGCACACCCAGAAATCTAGAGCAGTACAGTACTCACAAATTCAGCAGCCTTCTTCCCCTGCTCACTAAGCCTCCTCAGCAGCCTCCTTCTCAGCTTCCACCGCCGCAGCAGCTCCTTCCCCTTCTCAACCACAGCCTCCGTTGGTCGCAGCCTCGCGCCGCTGGGCCTCCGCAAGCCTGCACGCCAACGCAGCTCCTCACACGCGCCCGTCGGCCTGTGCTATGGCGCGGCACCCCGAGCTCTCCTCCATGGCAACAAATCGAATCAGGTGAGCTAGGGTTTCCTGTTCCTGACGCTCTGATGCCATGAAGAAACTATTGGAGATTATTTTTGGCTGAACTCTCTCTCTCTCAGGTTGAATTTTTACTGTTACTAATTTAATTTTTTTTAAAATTTACAAAACTAATTTTCGATTGGGATCAATTGCAAAACTACCCTCTTGCCGCCCTGGGCCACGGCGGGATTTAAAAACCGCCGTGGCCCAGGGCGGCGAATGGCATCCCCGTCGCCCGGGCTAACGGCGCCGTCCGCCGTTAGCCCCGGGGAGGCCACGTGGATTCGCCGCCCTGGGGGACGGCGGCGAATGCCCCCAGGGGGCCGAATGCAAAATTACATTCGCCGCCCTGGGGGACGGCGGCGAATGTAATTTTGCATTCGGCCCCCTGGGGGCATTCGCCGCCGTCCCCCAGGGCGGTAAATCCACTGGACCGTCCGCCCAGCAATCGGACGGTCCGTTCGCACAGGGATCGGACCGTCCGATTAGATATCGGACCGTCCGATCAAACCGTTCCCTCCCGATCGGACCATTGCCCAGCCCAGGCCTCGGCCCCCTGGAGCCATTTGCAAATTACCAAATTTGAAAATTTTGTTGCTAATTTTTCACCCCAAAATTATTGAAAATTTATTTGTCAAAATTAAATTCTTAAATTCTATTTATTGCGCCATTGCATTTATTGAGTCGATGTTTAAAAAAAACCAAATATCATATACTGTTCACGTCGTGAAAAGAACTTGTCAAACTGAGGGTATTCCTGGATCGCCACTCGCATTCCAGTCCTCGTATGTCTGGATTGGCACTCGCAATCCACTCCTCCCCGTCTTTCGCCTACACGCTTAACAAAATTTAGTTTTAATCGTGGTTTAGGGTATGTTTTTGACAGTTTTTTTTTATAATCCGACGATGGTGGGCGTTGGTTTGTAAAATCGTGCTGATCATTTTTTCAAGTTTATTTTTGGTAAAACTTAATTAATGACATGGTAATAGGCCGGTCCGTTTTAATGACATGATAATAGGTAGATACGAGCCATTCGCATTGCGGCATGATGAATGCGACACCCATAGTACGAAATACAACAAGCGAGACTACATTGTTAGCAGTACAATGTATCTGAAGGATGGGATCGAGTCTACAGGAGGTGAATATGGACATGACAAATTTAAACAAGTAATGCGAGACCTATAAATAAATAAATACAACAATAGCCCCTAGGTCATACGCCTCCTCGTCCTCCTAGGCTGCGCTCGCACGTGCCCGCGCGAGTACGTCAGGCGGTCCGCCGGTACCCCACGGGTAGCTCGGACCGCCTGAGCAGCAGGGGAAGCACCGGCGTCGTGCGGCTGTGTGTGCGGTGCACCTCCGAGCTGTGACGACCCGATCACGTCCTGCTCCGGAAGGAGGTCGTCCTCGGTAGAGATCCAAGCAGAGGTGCTCGGGGCAGATCCCCGCCCAGTGTCCCCCAGGTGGAGGTGAGATCCGGTGCGTGGGTCTGGTAAAGAAAATCTCGTGTTAGCCGCATAAAAAGTGCAATTAGTTATGTAGAATAGGTTCAATCCTGACGTACCTGACAATCCTCGCCCGATCGTGGAGGCTGCCGACCTCGATCCTCCGGCGGTACCAGAAGGACCTGCTCCCCACGACGTACTGGCCCCTGCAGAACCCGCCGCTCCTGCCGATGTCCCTTCACCATGGGGACCTCGCATAGGTATCTGCATCGGTGGGACTGCATCGGGACGGCGACAACTCAGAGCACGGACGACCGAGCGCATCGTGTTGCACATCCGGTCGAACGTGATCGTCTGCTCCTGCTGCGTGAGAGGGATGCCAGCCTGTAGGCGCTGCCGCATAGGTCCAGCTCCGTGTGGACCTGCCTAGCATCGTCCGCCTGTTCAGCAGGACATGCATGGTTAGTTGCGCGTGGCACCTACCATTGAAAATAGTATGAAAACCATTGACTCACCGCGCGGAAGTAGTCCTGGTCGCGGTGCGTCGGGTATGCGTCTCGCACCCCCGCGACGTGCGCCTGTGGAGCCTCGGGAGTGTACGTCACCCGTAGTCTGGTACGGGCCTGGTACCAGGAAAGGTACTGCTCGTACCTGGCGGCTGTGTAGGGGTGCAGCTCCGTGATGACGTCCTCCGTGGCTATGAGCCAGTCGTTGATGTAGTCGACGACGGTGGGTCTCCACAGCCTACCGGCGGCCTGGCCACGCCGACTTAACCTGCAGAGCACAACCGGTGACACAATGCATAACAATACGGAATATTCATTTCCACATATACCTGTGAACGTGTTGCGGTACGCCCCTGCGTTGATGATGGCCGAAGGTCTGTCGCATACCGAACTGCCGCATCACACTCTGCGGGCAGTGCGGCTCGACAGAAATGTCGAACAGCATCGGCGTCATCGTCAGCCAGTACGCCTGGTCCCTGGTGCAGAGGGACGACAGCCCGTGCGGCGCACGCGCGTGCCTCGCCTCGGCGCTGTACGGCTCCCAGACAACGTCGTCGTCCGTGATCCTGTCGAACTCCATGACGAAGTCTGGGTACGACTTCTGCGTCTGCACGTGAGCGTACCGACGCTACAAACAGGAAAAGAGTTCTCGTTAGTCCAAGTAACATAAAAAACCATTACCGTTCTAACACCGAACATACCTCACGACGACACCACACCGTCCCCATCGTCGGATAGTCCTCCGGTAGGACACCCACGTACAGGCTCGCCTCGTACGGACTGTGGTCCACAACGGGGCGGCCGATCGCGAACCGCTCTGCCGCCCAGAGCTGTAGGAGGAGTGGACAACCCGTGAAGACCGCTTCTGGCTCGGTCTTCCTGCAGCCGTCGCACAGACCCCTGTACGTGGCGGCAAGGACTGCCGATCCCCAACTGTACTGGGGAACAGCACCGTCCTCGGCGTCGGCTATCTCCCTCGCGTAAGGGATCAAGCCCTTGTCGACTGCGTGGCCATGCGAGTTGGTGAACATCACCCACCCGAACACCCACAACAGGTACGCCTCCAGGCTCCTCTGCAGTGAGTACGCGTCGGCCTCCGGTGCTAGCTGATCAGGCTGCGTTAACATATAACGAAGTTGACACTGTAATTCTAGTACGGACTGAAGGACGAACATAAAACAACAATAAAGCATTCTTACCGTGTAGCTCAATACCCAAGCCTGAGGGGGGCCCGCATGCGTGTACGGGGAGATGTCGCCGATGAGGGGAAGCCCTGGAGCACGGTGAACCGGGGCGAACCGCTGTAGGATCTCCTCTCGTCACGCCTGGAGCCCGTCAACTGGCCCCACCGCATCGCCTGCTAGAGGCAGCCCAAGGAGGAAGCTGACGTCCTGCAGCGTGGGGGCCATCTCACCGCACGGGAGGTGGAAGGTGTGCGTCTCCGGTCTCCACCGGTCCACAAGAGCTGTGAGGAGCGACCGGTCGATACCCCACTTCTTCGTCGGGTCATTCGGCTCCACCGCGGCTGCTACCAGCCTACACAGCGGCAGAAGGCCTGCCTCCCGCAACCTGACAATCAAAACAAAGCAAGTTAGTAAGTTGACATATACAGATTCACAGTACAACGTTCGTACGTACCTAGTCGTGAACCTGTCGTCCACGGGAAGTAGTCGCCTGGAAGGTCGAGGACGTAAGGTACCGAGCTCGAGGTTCTGCACCGCCGAGAGAAACGACCGGTGGGACTGATCGGTGGCGTGATCTAGCAGCTCAGGCGTCTGGTAGTCCATACCTGTAAGGAAAAAGAAGCGGAACGGATTAGCTCATTTAAACATAGTGCATTATAGTCAGAAAATTAACAGAAAATTAACACATTATAGGGAGATTACATCATCAACGAGTGGCTATACTAGACAACATAACCCGAAGGTGCACGAGGACGCCTGCGACGACGCTGCCTATCAGTGGTGCCTTCCCTAGTTGGCCGCCTTCCGTCGGCGCCTGATCCCTCCATAGGAACTTCCGCTGCACTTGGGGCCTCGGCGTCTTTCGTGCACTTCTTGTAGGTATGTCCCTCCTCTCCACACCTACTGCAACGTTGAGCGCTAACGCCGGCCTCGGATTCGTCCATATCATTGCGTATCCTCCGTGTCTGACGTCGGCCTTTATTGTTCCTTGCCTTCGTCGGGTCAGGGATGTAATAAACTGGACTTGTGTCTTCAGTGAAAGTGCCGACGATGCCGAAACCAAAGATCTCGGTACTCCATGTATGCATGATTGCTTCCCTTTTGAAGTACGGAGACACATATTGGCGTTCATCAATGCCCCACTCCCCGCAAGCGGCAATGACATGAGAACAGGGCTTGTGGTACAAGCTTGGTTTCCGGCAGGAGCACGTGCATGTCCCATCTTCCTTTAGGACACACTCTTGTATAGGCTTCCTTGCGAATATGCCACGCCTGGACCTGTCGGCACACAATATCTCAAATCTACGCTCTCGTGTGCCCTGCACTCGGACTCGGTGCTCTCTTGCCTTCTTGCATTTGTCCTCAAGGTACTGTGTCATTTTGGTGCCGAACCAAAGGTTTCCATCGGCCATAGATGGGCCATTCTGTCTGCACCTGTCGTGGAAGTACGTCTGTGTTTTATGTAGGATGAACTCCACGATGGCAACAAGGGGGAGTTGCCGAACACCACGCATGACCCAGTTGTACACCTCTGCAAGGTTCGTGGTCATTATGCCGTACCTTGCTCCACCTTCATCGTACAGCAATGCCCATTTCTCCTTCGGCTCGTGCTCGATCCACTGCGAAAATCTGCTAACCGAGGAACCGGGCCTCCTTCTGAATGTACCGTCATCGGTGGGAAGTGCATCTAGAGCTTCAGGGCCGTCAACACCTCTAGCTGGGGGTCTTGCAGAACTCTCGCGTCTATATTTGGCTGTCAGCTCATCAAGTCTCCTCCACAGCTCATTGAACTTCTTCTGTTGATTCTAGGCGCACAAACGTTTGAACATGGCCATCAGCTCCTTGTTTCTGAACTGCTTATAAAAGTTTGCGCCCATGTGACGCATGCACCATCTGCTCTTCACATCTTCCCACACCGGAGGGTATCCCTTGTCTGCGCAGCCGTTTCGCAGCTCTTGAATTGCACGCAGCATCCCTGGATGACGGTCATGTATGAGACATACATCTGGCCTCATCCCCACCACCTTTTCCTTAACCAGCTTCAGAAACCAGTACCAACTCTCTGTGTTCTCGCCCTCGACGAAGGCAAAGGCCACTGGCAACACTTGGTTGTTCCCGTCTACTCCGATTGCCGTCAACATTTGCCCTCTGTATTTTCCAGTTAGGAACGTGCCGTCGATGCAGAGAATGGGCCTGCAATGAACAAATGCAAACATGCACGCCTGCAGAGAGAGGAAGGCCCGCTGAAGGACGCTCTGCCCAGGACTTGATAACGATGGGAAACTTTTGATTTCGGAGTAGCTGCCAGGATTCCTCGCACAGATGGTTTGCAGTAGACGAGGCAAATTATTGTACGAAGCTTCAAAACTACCGAATCTCATTTCAATTATCTTCTGTTTGGCTCTCCATGCCTTGGCATATGTAATGGTGTACTTGTACTTCTCCTCGATGCGGCTGATAATTGACTTGGGCTCGAACCGGAGGTTCTCCACAACAGCATAATACAGCTCTGAAGCGATGAATGCAGATGATATGTTCTTGTGGTACTTCTGAACACCCGGAAGATGGCAGTTGTGCTCCGTCACGATTGACACGGACCAACAGTCGTCATATTTCTTCCTGGATGCGTACATCCTCCATGGACATCCATCGCTTGAACTTGCACATTTCACTTCGTACACCGATCTTGTGGACTTTGATACCCAGAACTCCCTCCCAAGTGACACAGCCCACATCTTCACAGCCTCTGTCAACTGTGCTTTTTCGGCGTATCTAGCGCCTTGCACCACTTCATTCTGCCGATACTCCCATGCCACGGTGTGCCCCTCTGAGACAACGAGACCGGAGAAGTCCTCGTTGTCCCATTCTGCCGGGTGTACATCGTCCTCCGAAGAATCATCATCCTCCATATGCTCAGGTTCTGAGTCTTCAATTTCCATCTCCTGTACTAGACCTGGGTGTCTCTCCCCTTCATCTGCAAACCCCCCCGGTCCCATGTCTTCTTGGCCTCCTTCCTCTTCGGCACCCTCGTCTTCTGCCTCATTTTCCTCCCCTGTTTCATCGGGCCCTTCCGCTGTACTCGGACCAGCCTGATCAATGCTGACCACGTCATGCACTACCACTAGGATGCTCGGTGCCCATCCTCGCTGCAGTGCACTCTCCACAAAAAATACCCAGCTGGCCGTCGAATCTATTGGCATCAATTCCCACCAAAAACCTTCCACAGCCCAGCTAACCAGTGCGTACACCGTAATTGCATTTACTTGAGGATCTACTCCGAATCCCCTCATTAACCAATTGTAAACTCCAGGAAAACTTCTCTCAGCTGGAGCTATAATTCCCTTTTGTGCTACGTTGAACTCCGATAAATCTACCCCATATTGTCCTTGTCTGACATTTCCTTCACCGTGATATATCGCGAATACAACTCTATTTGCCATTTCTGTTCACAAAAAAGATTTTATTAATCTGTACTAATCAATATTCGTTCCATAAAAAGGCTATACGTATGAGTCAAACCATTACCGTTTCTATATTTTACAAACTGACCCAGCGGCGCTAATAAAGTTATACGCTAGGTTTATCTAACGTGTCAAAATGACGTATACCAACGATGGCCATGGCGGAGCATATTTATTTTTAAAATAACTACAATTTACTACTTCTCCGCTATGTTTTTCTAGTACGGCCAAATAAATTTAACACTAACGATGGTCATGCCAAACCGCTAATATTTTCATACTATATCGGATATTACACTACAAGTCTACTACTAATTAACATTTGTTTAAAAAATTGACTACATAACAGAGGGAGATCAAAAAAATACCTGGATTCGGCTAAAAAATCTGCGAGGGCTTCGCCGCTGTACTTCTCCTCCTTTCCCTCGGCTCTATTGGACGAACGCTGGAGGCGGAAGGGAGAAATGACGCGCGGCGACTGCAGGAAGGGATTTTATAGGGGCCGGCAAAAAACCGCCCTCCCCCAGGGCGGCGAATGGCTATAACCCGCCCTGGGGGACGGCGGCGAATGTAATTTTGCATTCGGCCCCCTGGGGGCATTCGCCGCCGTCCCCCAGGGCGGCGAATCCACGTGGCCTCCCCGGGGCTAACGGCGGACGGCGCCGTTAGCCCGGGCGACGGGGATACCATTCGCCGCCCTGGGCCACGGCGGTTTTTAAATCCCGCCGTGGCCCAGGGCGGCAAGAGGGTAGTTTTGCAATTGATCCCAATCGAAAATTAGTTTTATAAATTTAAAAAAAAATTAAATTAGTAACAGTAAAAATTCCTCTCAGGTTGCTCTCCATTACTCTATCTGATATATACATGTACATATGGGTATATGGGCCTCTTGGGCTTAGACACACACATATACAGCCCAACAGAAACACCCTCTGTACATGGAGATAAACGCACCAGCGCAATCATCTGATGATTCTGAACTACTTAATTCCTTAGAAAGGCAGGGACTTGGCATACATAGCCTGACAGCAGAGCCTAGAGGTAACAGATTACTAGAAAGCTAAAATACCTGCAATGGTGCCGTCTTTGCCTTCCTGCCCTCTGGCATAGAGCCATAGTAGCAGATGATCTTACCAGCATGCCACACCTGCAGAGATTTGCGGAGAGATATGGCAGCCTCCACTCTCTACGCTTTTAAAACAGAAGCGGCATAAACTGCTGGTTGTGGGTATTCAGAGTTACAAAAAAAAAATGATCAATATGACGAAAAAAATTGAGAGGTAGATTAAAGCACAAATAATAGTACAAATGAAGTATAATAGTTCATGACAGAGATATCTCAACTAGTTTGAACAAATTACAAAACAACTGAGGAAAAATACATTTAACTTTGCGAGTGGCCACGGATTGGAAGTAAGATATAAGGTCATTGTCCTTAACTTGAAAAAAAAAGGCGCTCAAGAAAGGTAGCAAGCAATCATTTATACATTGCTCTCCCATCCTATTTCTTAGTTTTCACATAATTTATTGAAGAAAGGTAACAAGAATGATAGAAATCTCAACCAGGTTTTTCTTTTTCACTCTTGAAAGAGAGATTTTACCATCCTTGAGGGATGGAGGTACCAAATCACAGCCGTTGATCCCGCAAGATCAAACGACTAGCAAGATTTGGTACCGGCACCTCTGCCCACCAAGTACCTCCTCTCTGTTTGTAAGGTTTAGGGGTAGAACATTAATATCACATTTAGACTCATGGGTAAACTCTTTCCTGATTGAGGAATCCCGAGCAGAGCTCACCAAAGCAAGTGACGTCGCATCCTCCGTCGATACCTTCTCAATGATGATAAAAACCTTTCACAATAGAAATCTCAGCCTGATTTTCTTTTTCACTCTTGAAAACCTGTCATCTCGATGTGCACGGATTGAAAACCTGTCAACTCAACTTCCCTAATCTTCCACCACAAAGACTTGGTATATCGTGTTTCTTCATTCATATTTCATATATAGTTGGAGCTTTACAACTAATTGAGTGATTAATTGAGTTTCAAATCAACAAAAAATAGACCATGGGTTGGGGGAGTGGAGATTAATTTTAGAACTCATACCTCTTGCAGCCAGTGGAGACTGGAGAAGCTGTGGCCGTGGTGCGTCCATGTCAGAACATGAAGAAATGGGAGAAGAGGTTTAGAAAGTTAGTGAATGAGGGAGGAGATTACATCAACTGCTCAGATGCACCCATACAGCTTCGGTGATATCCAACGGCTAGCAGAGCAAAGGAGGGACTGTACCTCGTCATCTTTGTTGCCAGTGTCAGCTGTTTTATTCACAAATTTATTTTTTTTAGAAAATGAATTAAAATCTGGCCTCTACATCCGAAGCGGATGTACAGAGCCAAATATTCCCCAAAATTATGTCTTGCGGCTACCACTAATTTCCTTTCAGTTTCTGCAATTTACTTTCATTTATTTTTCTTGTAGGATATATTCCTAGTAGTTAGACACTTCTCTGAATCACCGCGGGGCCTGATAGTCCGGTGATGGCGAGGCCGCGAGGGCGACAAGCAGTAGCTGAATTGGGGAACCTTGAGGGAGCGAGGAGAGATCGAGAGAGAGAGAGAAGAGGAAGGTAGAGAAGTGGCATCGACGGTGTCAAGAGAGGAAGATGAGCAGAGAGGGCAGAGTGTCCTGTTCTACGGCCCACGAGCTTTCACTTCCATTGGGCCGTATGTAAGCATGGTAATGGGTCAAGGTCCATGGGTTCTTTTATAAGCCAACTCGGTCCTCTTGTATTTTTATCTCAAAAATCTATATAAAATTCAGCCAACTCTTTTCTAGGCCTAGCCTGTAAATTTTGGAAGCCAAAAGGTTAGGCCCATTACCACTGCTAGCCGTATGCCGTGGGCCACAGGAAAAGAAGAATAGAATGAAATCAGAAGGAAAGAAAGTTAACACTGAGCTGAAGGTGAAGTTAAGCACAACACACTGAGCAAGGCAATGCAAGGCAAGCCAGGGATAATAATCATTCTATCCATCTAGCTAAGCACAAACAAAGATTGAAGCAATAGACAGTATCAAGCTAAGCACAGCACGCTGATCAAGGCAAGGCAGGGATAATCTATCTGCAACTCCTCCATCTAGCATACAAATACGCGCGCGCTGCCATGTCTGCCCTACCGATCGATCGATCATATCGAGCCAGTTAGTTCGTTAACCAGCTGGACAGGAGTGAGGAGTACGTGTATCGATCATACCAACTATGGCCATTGTCCTGGATGCCTTCGCGTCCTACGTCGGCGACCTGCTCAAGCAGGCGACCCAAGACGAGCTCACCCTCCTGCTCTGCGTCTCCGGCGAGATCGCCAGCCTGGAGGACAGGCTGCGAAGCCTCAACGACTATCTCGCCGACGCCGAGCGCCGCCGCATCACCGACCAGAGCGTGCAGGGCTGGGTCAGGAAGCTCAAGGACGCCATGTACGACGCCACCGACATCCTCGACCTCTGCCACCTCAAGGCCATTCAGCGCGGCCACTGCGGCGGCGCCTCATCCTCCGCGCCCGCCGGCTGCCTCGACCGACTGCTCTTCTGCCTCCGCAACCCGCTCTTCACCCACGACATCGGCACCCGCATCAGGGCGCTCAATGGCCGCCTCGATGCCATCTGCAAGTCCGCCTCCGACTTCAGCTTCCTCAAGCTGGAGGCCTACGAGGACATGACAGTGGCCACCCGACGGCCTAGCGCCGCCGACCGCAAGACGGACCCGGTGCTGGAGCGGTCAGCCGTGGTCGGGGAGAAGATCGAGGAGGACACCAGGGCGCTGGTGAAGAGGCTCACCAACGGCAAGCACAAGGATCGGAAGAAAGCCACGACGGCTTCGATCATGGTGGCCGCCGTGGTGGGCACCGGCGGGATCGGCAAGACGACGTTGGCGAAGAAGGTGTTCAACGACGAGACCATCCAGGAGGCATTCGACAAGAAGATATGGCTCAGCGTGACGCAAGAGGTGAACGAGGTGGAGCTACTCAGGACGGCCATCGCCGCCGCCAGCAATTCCATGCTCATCGGCAACGCACGAGACAAGTCCCTGCTCATGGAGGGGCTGGTGGATGCCATCAGGGACAAGAAGTTCTTCCTGGTGCTCGACGACGTGTGGAGCGACAGAGCATGGACCGGCCTTCTCAAGGCGCCCTTCAGCCACGGCGCCGCTGGCAGCCGCGTCCTCCTCACCACCCGGCACGACGCCGTCGCCCGAGGGATGCAAGCCGCCCAACCCTTTCACCACGTCGACAAACTGTGCCCTGAAGATTCCTGGTCACTGCTCAAAAAGCAGGTTAATTATAGCTCTATCAGAATTACCAAATTATATTGAGTATCATCTGATGATAAGCTGTTGATTCTGCATTAATTAATGAATGTTCAGGTAGTGTCAAGTGAGATGGAAGAGCATGAGATTGATGAGACGCTCAAGGACATTGGAATGGAGATAGTCGACAAATGTGGTGGATTACCTCTTGCTGTCAAAGTAATGGGAGGACTCTTGTGCAAGAAGGAGAAACGGCGAGCGGATTGGGAGAAAGTTGTGCATGATTCTATATGGTCAGTACCTCAAATGCCTGATGACCTAAACTATGCTATATACTTGAGCTACCAGGATTTGCACCCTTGTCTCAAGCAGTGCTTTTTGCACTACTCCCTCCTTTCCAAAAGTGCAGCACTCTTCTATGACACGGTTATTAGCATGTGGATAAGCGAAGGATTTCTTCAGAGTGACACCGATGATTTAGAAGAATTAGGAGAGGAGTGCTATAAAGAGTTAATTGACAGAAACTTAATAGAGCCGGATGTACGATACGTTGGAGAATCAGTTAGTAGCATGCATGATGTTGTTCGCTCATTTGCTCAACGTCTGGCTAGAGATGAAGCACTTGTAGTTTCATCTACAGATGAAAAAGGCAAGAGGGCACTTAAATCACAGAAGTTTGTTAGGCTGTCTATAGAAACCAATGAGTTGCAACCGGATGATGAATTTGGGTGGAAAATTCTACAAGAGCAGAAATCTCTAAGAACGCTAATACTAGTTGGTGAGCTCAAGATTAACCCTGGGGATTCATTGGTTTCTTTCCCAAACCTAAGAACTTTGGCTATACTAGGTGTCAACTGTACTGCATTGGTTGAATCATTGCATCAACTCAAGCACTTGAGGTATTGCTTCCTATATTGCGATGACATAACAAGATTGCCAGAAAACATCAGCAAGATGAGGTTCTTGCAGTACCTTTTTCTTGCCTGTGAGAATTTAGTCAGACTTCCTAATAGCATTGTAAAGCTAGGGCGGCTGAGATATCTTAACCTTAGTTTCTCAAGCATTACTGGCATACCCCGGCGATTCTGTGGCCTAACAAACCTGAGAAATTTACACGGGTTTCCAACCCAAGCATATGGTGATTGGTGTAGTTTGCAAGAGCTGGGGCCTCTTTCTCAGCTCCGGGTTCTTGGACTAAGTAAACTAGAGAATGTACCTGATGTCTCGTTCGCTACAGAGGCTAGGCTTGGTGAGAAGTCGCATCTTAGGTTCTTGTTCTTAAGATGTAGTAGTAGACTTGGTGAAAATGGGTTGGTAGAAGACCAAGAAGGTGTCTCCAAGGAAGAACAGCGGCGAATTGAGGAGGTGTTCGATGAGCTTACCCCACCACTGTCCCTAGAGCATATTGAGATCAGAGGCTATTTCGGAGAACGGTTACCAAGGTGGATGATGTCAAGACGAGCAGGTACATATGAGAGACTGATGATTGTGATGATGGCGGACCTGGCCTGCTGCACCCAGCTCCCTGACGGCCTCTGCCAGCTCCCATGTCTGCACTTCTTTCAGGTCGACCGCGCCCCTGCAATTAAACGTGTTGGCCCTGAATTCCTGACTGTGCATCCATCTTCGAGCCAACGACGCCACGCCCATGCGTTCCCAAGGTTGAAGACAATGCAACTTCGCATGGAGGAGTGGGAGGAGTGGGAGTGGGAGCAACTGAATAATGTGCAGGCGATGCCTGCCTTGGAGGAGCTTGCGCTCGATAACTGCAAGCTGAGACGCCTTCCTCCTGGCCTTTCCTCACAAGCGACGGCTTTGACAAGCATGATACTACAAAACATCAAGCAGCTCAATTCTGTAGAGGGCTTTGCTTCTCTTGTCAACCTTGCGTTGTTTGATAACCCAGACCTGGAGAGGGTTGCGTCTCTCCCCAGGTTGCAGAAGCTTATCATCGTCCGTTGTCCGAAGATGATGGCATTGGAGGAGGTGCCTGAGCTGCAGAAGCTGAAGCTGCACGACATGGACATGGAAGAGCTCCCGGGATACCTGCTGAAGGATGTAAGTCCCAAGCATTTGTTGCTGCACTGCAGCTTAGAGTTGCTCACATCCATAGCAGTTGGAGAATCCAGTCCTGAGTGGAGCAAGTTAAGCCATATCCAGCATGTGAAGGCCTATGCTGACCAAGGAGGCAACAAAAGGAAGTGGCATGTGTCGTACACGACAGATCCCTACAGCTTCGAGACAAATATCGGCAACAGCTCTTCTTCCAGTTAATTCTGGAGGTATACAGCAAAGCTGGTCCTTCCCAATTTCAGTCCAAGTATTCTTTTTTCCGTTAATTTGTTTTACCTATGTTTGTTCCACCATTCAACTGCATGATGCGGCATCCTACTGTTTCATTTCGTAATGGACAGCTACAGAGGATGACAAGGAATAGGACACAAATACTTCCAACAGCTCAAGGCACCCAAGGGGTAAGTAGCAGCCATCCACCATGGAAGCCATTTCCAGAGACAGCAGTCAATACAGGCTATAAATTGCTGCAGCCAAGTCTTTGTCAACCCAGCAGAAGCTCTGCTAGTCATGCACCTCATCTGCAGAGCTGTTAGCAATTCTCCTTGTCTAACATTCACAATGACTCTACAGCTCTGTACATGAGACGGGATTGTGAGTTTGTGGTTTGTATTGTTGACTCTTTTTCTTTAAGCTCATTGATACAGCTAGATATGCTATTAGTCCCTGTAATATTGCTGAAAGAAACAAATATATCACTGTTTGAGCCATGATCGTTTGATTTGATAACTGCAATGAGTGTGTTAATTTGTTTACTGAGACTCTCATCTGAATACAACCTAGTCTCTATTAGCATTCGATTGGTTAAGGAAACAAAAATTTTGGTCAGATATTATACTGAGTGTGTTCAGAAAGAACTAAGGAGCTAGCATCACTGCCTATCAAGAACAGCTGCAATTCAAACCTGTAGCCAGAACAGAACTTATGACATCAGAACATCAGAAGACAACCAATTCTTGAGAGTAGACAGGTTAACACAAAGGGGCTCATCAGGCACCAAAGAGTTTTCAATGTTACTACTGCAATCAATTCAGCATGTCTTTAACTACGTTGAACACAGAAAGGGCCAGTGAATCAACACACCATGGGCATGCGACACGGAGTGCCATTCAGTAACAGTTCAAGATGAAGCTCCAACAGAAAGGCAGGTTTGGAGGCTTACTACTAGTTATAAGCCACTTGAAGATTTTCACCCCATGAGTTGCTGATTGGATTCAAGAGATTTTGTTTGCTATGTCCTTGATGACCTCATCCATGTCGAGTTTCTTCATTGCTGTGAAAGGTCGTGGCATGTTCTGCACACAAATTGGTGTGTGTTCAATCAAACACAAAATCATGGTGTACCCTAATTCCTAGCAAATACGGTAACCATTATATAGAATGGCATCTTAAAGAAATAGTCTAAACAAAACAAACATCATACAACATTATGTGGAGTAGATTCGATGTTTTAACAGTTGATTTGAAGTACATAGGTGAGCTACTATATGATCATTGAAAATAACTGCAAATGCAAGTTAAAGAAGGCCAAGGTATAGCTAGCTTGCAAACAGATGGACAAAGCTAAGAAAAATCCCTTATGATTCAGGTATCAAGAAGTAGTAAACAAGAATACCAGCAGCGATATGAACACTTCACCACCTTCCTCACGAATCTCCAGGCAACCACGGCGTGGCTGAGAAGTAGGAGTAAAACGATGATGACAGCAAAGGAAGTCAGTGAGATAGCAAAAGGCTACTTTAGGGTTGATTTATGCAGGAACAAATTACTCAGATTTAACACCATGTAGATACCTTTTTAGGGTTGATTACCACAGAAACCCCAGGGACAGCACTTTCCAGATCCTCCTTTACTTTCGTAGCTCTGATCTTGAACTGGCGGCATTGCGTGCTGGAGAATTGTGCAAAGAAGCAAGAAAGCTCAATAAGAATTGAGACCAGTAATTCAATGTAATAGAACTGTTAAGATATGTCAAAATATAGGAACGTTGTACAAGTTATGTAGAAACATTCAGCTAAGCAAGGAGAACAATTTGTCCAAAGTGCAAAACAAATTCTTTCAATAACAGATCTATTTTACTGTATAGTCAATCTTCATTCTTATATGTAAAATACGAGCACTTCCCATGATAATTGCTAAAAGCATCGGTTTATTGCAGTTTAAATAACTACAATTAATTGAACACACAGAATACAACAGATCATGCTGAGTTTAAATAACTACTCCACAATTAATTGAACATACAGAATACAACAGATCATGCTGATGTTAGCTGCATTGTTTTGTTTATCTCACGTGTGAAGGAAGGAAGCACGGTATATGACTCCAAAAGGAAAGGAAACAAGAAACTTAGATAGCAAAGCAATGGATCTAACTTCACCGCTAGTCACAAACGACGGCTTCATCCACCGAATCTAGAAACCGTGAGAAGCAGTAAAGTACAGCCAGAATACTTCAATCTCCCAGCTATTATTTGTGCTCATTTTTTTTCTATTGCTGAACCCAATACTGTTAGAAAAAATAATTTCTTTATACATCAAAATCTTTGGCATGTACAGAAGACTGTATCTACCTATAAACTCCACCTTTTTCCATCCATTATTTGCACAAACCAAAAAGGCATTAAATCCCAAGGATGAACTAGTAATCCCCTCGACATCGCCCAAAATCCCAAAAAGGAACGCCTCATCCGAGCACGGACGCTTACCATGCCTCCACGACGATGCGCTTCCCATCGCTGGCCACAGCGTCGGAGTTCTTCTCCGCCGCAGCCACCACCTCTGCCTCGTCTTTCTTGGCCCTCTTCCTCCCCTTCTGCTCGGGCGCCGCCGCCGCCGCCGCCGCCTCCTCCTTTTTGGCCGCCTTGGCCGGAGCTTCCCCGCGCTGCTTCCCGGCGGCCATGCTCCGTGTCTTCCTCGGTGACTCAACCGCCGCCGGGGACTTGCGCTTGGGAGGCATCGCCGCCACTACCAGCGAGAGTGGGTGAGTGGGTGCGTTCTCCGAGCGAGTGGGGTATTTGACCTGGGGTTTCGCTCGCGGAGAGGGAGAGGAATTGGGGGAAGAGAAAAGGCGCGAGAGGTGGACCGGTTCCCGCCAATGGGAACACGGTTGTATGGGCCTTTTATTATAAAATAATGGGAGATAGCAGCAGTTTGCTCTTAACCTTTTTTTTCTTAAGCATTGCTACAAGTACTTAAGAAAAATCTTATAGAACTCTTACAAACAAAGTTCTCAACAGTTTAATTTGGCTAGATAAAAGTTATAAAAGATCTAAATTTGCTCACAGCATATCACATCAATGTTCGTAAGCAGTGGTTACCGCCCGGTGACCTCGGGCAACCACATGGGCTTGTAGGCAGATACTCCTTTAAAATTATATGCAATTAGAAAAAATAGAAATAGATTTTTTATAATAAATACTAACTATAGTTAAATTTTTCTGTGCTATGAAGTTTTTTTAGATTTGTCGTTGTTAGTAAGAGTTTTTGTAAGAAAAATTATATATGTGTAGCCTTTTTCTTTTAAAAAAAAGAAACATGAGCCTATGAGCATACTTGCAGATCCAAACAAGAACGATGTAGAAGCAAGGCCTAGAAGGAAGTGGAAACTAGTAGTAGTAATCTAACGTTCAAAGTAGTGGCTTTTAATATGATGCTGATGTGGTGTCTTTTAGTACGCAGCCAGCAATGATCTTGATGTACTGGGAAGTTCTGAAGAGTTTTATGATGCATCACCATGTGGTAGTTTTGGCGCATCCTTCAGCAATTACCTAACTAAACTAGAGAAAATCCAGGGCACAAGTTGTTCTGTGTGCATGAAGTGTTGGTTCACAGCATTAACAGATATGATCATTGATTCTGCTTGAAGCAAATGTTTATCTAATTGTGCATCGTTTGCTTGAAGCAAATGTTTGGGGTCGGCGTGCTTCGTAGCAACTGTATTGGTCTTCTTGGGTGTTCTTGATGGCATAAATTTTTTGAGGATAGCTATCGTTCGTAAAGCCTGTATCTCCTCCTTTTATCCATGAGAAAGACTGATATTTTCCTCTACCATGTCGATAACTATACTGCAGTATAACTTGAAACATGGTAGTCTTTCTCAGGTTCTTAATGTAATGGAGGGCAGCCAAAAAAACAAGGAAAGTTGTTTCCATGTATTTAATGTTATGATCAGCCACGTCATGGTTGTTTCTAGAGTACTGCAATGTAACGAGAAGAAATACATCTCCATCCATCCATTCATCTCAGAATCGATAAACCAGGTTGCACAAAAGCTCAACATTCTAGTGGGCATGGTACCTGCACAATCAGAGATCTACGAAGATCCAAACGAAGCATGGAAACATGCACATGTTTCCATATCACTAATTAGACCTGAAAAACATAAAAGTAGTCATAGCAGAAGTCATAGTTATATCGGTACAGTTTAGCATAATTGATTAATCTTATGTGTATGCCGGGATTACTATTCTCTGACCAGCACATCAGTGCTTTTACATCTCTCACCTATTAGTAACAGAAAAAAGTGTTACTTATTCCACAATCTGCAGATAGCAAAAGTGTTATCTCTGCCTCTAAGCTGATAAGTTTTTTCATCCAGGAGATTATACCTCTTTTTTGCACAGGCAAACTAGCTATTCATCCTCAAAAGAAAATATAGTCGGCTATGAAGCACCCCAGCTCCAAAGAACACAGGCATTTGCTTCAAGCACACTAATGTGCACATGTAAGTAGATAAAGATAATAATTTAATTTCTCACGTCACGCCATCATACTTCAGATAGCTCCAACGCAGTTCCTCAAATAGACTGCCCAGACAAAGGTATCATAGCACCACATAATCCGTGGATTTTAAGTTCTCAACGAGCCACAAACAGAACATAAGAGATACTAATAATGCAATAAGATAACTTGAAGCGCGGATCACCTATCCAAAGTTCGCGCTTAGTCGACCTCCTCAATCTTGGGGCCAGCACCGCTGCCGCCGGCCGAAGGGGCGTCGTCCTCGTCCATGCCGCCAGCCATGTCGGCGCCGGCACCCTGGTACATCTTGGCGATGATAGGGTTGCAGATGCCCTCCAGCTCCTTCATCTTGTCATCAAACTCATCAGCCTCAGCCAGCTGGTTGCCGTCCAGCCACTGGATGGCCTGGTCGATGGCGTCCTCAATCTTCTTCTTGTCTGCTGCTGGGAGCTTCGAGGCGATCTTCTCGTCCTTGACGGTGTTGCGCATGTTGTAGGCGTAGTTCTCCAGGGCATTCTTCGACTCCACCTTCTTCTTGTGCTCCTCGTCCTCTGACTTGTACTTCTCAGCTTCCTGGACCATCTTTTCTATCTCCTCCTTGCTCAGCCTGCCCTTGTCGTTGGTGATGGTGATCTTGTTCTTCTGCCCAGTGGTCTTGTCCTCAGCAGACACGTTCAGGATACCATTGGCATCAATGTCAAAGCAAACAGTGATCTGAGGAACACCCCTGGGAGCAGGAGGGATGCCAGAGAGCTCAAACTTGCCCAGCAGGTTGTTGTCACGTGTCCTGGTCCTCTCACCCTCATAAACCTGGATGAGGACACCAGGCTGGTTGTCAGAGTAGGTGGAGAAGACCTGCTCCTTCTTGGTGGGGATGGTGGTGTTCCTCGGGATCAAGACAGTCATGACACCACCAGCAGTCTCCAAACCAAGAGAAAGTGGGGTAACATCCAACAGGAGCAGGTCCTGGACCTTCTCGTTGCCCTCACCACTCAAGATGGCAGCCTGGACTGCAGCACCATATGCAACAGCCTCATCTGGGTTGATGTTCTTGCAAAGCTCCTTGCCGTTGAAGAAGTCCTGAAGAAGCTGCTGCACCCTTGGGATCCTAGTGGAGCCACCAACAAGAACAACGTCATGGACAGTGCTCTTGTCCATCTTAGCATCCCTGAGGCACTTCTCAACAGGCTCCATACACTTCCTGAAGAGATCCATGTTGAGCTCCTCAAACCTGGCACGGGTGATGGTCGAGTAGAAGTCAATGCCCTCATACAGGGAATCAATCTCAATGGTGGTCTGGGCAGTGGAGGAGAGGGTCCTCTTTGCCCTCTCACAGGCTGTCCTCAACCTCCTGAGAGCCCTGGGGTTGCCAGTGATATCCTTCTTGTTCTTCCTCTTGAATTCTTGCACAAAGTGGTTGACCATTCGGTTGTCAAAATCTTCACCACCAAGATGAGTGTCACCAGCTGTGGCCTTGACCTCAAAAATACCCTCCTCAATGGTGAGGAGGGAGACATCAAAGGTACCACCTCCAAGGTCAAAGATGAGGACGTTCTTCTCACCGACGCTGCTAGCCTTCTTGTCAAGACCATATGCAATAGCAGCAGCGGTCGGCTCGTTGATGATACGCATGACATTGAGACCAGCAATCACTCCAGCATCCTTGGTGGCCTGCCTCTGGGAGTCATTGAAGTAGGCAGGAACAGTGACAACAGCATTCTTGATGGTGGTGCCAAGGTAGGCCTCAGCAATCTCACGCATCTTGATGAGGACCATGGAGGAGATCTCTTCAGCGGCAAACTGTTTCTCCTCACCCTTGTACTGGACAACAATCATAGGCTTGTCTCCAGGTCCAGCAATCACCTTGAAGGGCCACAGCTTAATGTCACTCTGGACAGAAGCATCACTAAACCTCCTGCCAATGAGACGCTTAGCATCTGCAAAGAAGACTAATGTCAGCAACTGCAAAACAAACCTATACTGCAATTATGTTTGAAAAGCTGAAGAAAATAAAGCTCAAGTAGAAATACATAAAGACCAAGCCTTAGATATCAAAGCAAAAGGTATGCACCTAAGTTGACAGATTAAGAAAGCAAGAAAATGTGAACGGCTATATAGTAATTGGAGGATCATAGAGGACCAACCAATGTCGCAAGGTTCGTTCCACTTTGTTATATGCCATATTTCGAGACAAATAGTCACAAGAGAAGACCACATGTCAGATACCAAATGGCATTGGAAACTACTGAAATCCCTAAATACATTGACAAGAATCGTTCATAACTTTTAAGCATGCAACCTCAGCCGAAAGATGGTGATTTTTTTGGAATAATCAATGTATTTCAGTAAATGGGTTGTTTTGCATCACAGGTTGCAAGTTGTCATGATAGTTTTTCTAATCTGTGTAAAAAGTACCTTTGAGAATTTTGTCATTGTTGAAGAACTTAAATAATCCTAAAGAAATTCAAAAACTGTATGATGGGGAGATCAGATGGTAGTGCATGATGTATATTGATCATCATCTGAGATACAGAGATGTGGTATGGATAAAGTATCATCACTTCTCCCACAAAACAATGTTTAAGGCTCGATGTTAAAAACTCCTTTTTCAAACACATGGACAACATGCCAACAGGATGTTCATACAGAAGTAATGGGCACAACAGAAATGTATCATGCTAGTTAACTAAATCAAGTAATCACAATGTTGTAACAGAAATATGCATCAAGTAATTTGTGCGGCAGCAGACAAAAGGTCAACCACATATCATACCCTGACAGACAGATAAGCTAACTGTCAAGCACAGTGCTTGCTAAACCAAATGGATTGGACAAAGTAAATCCAGGCAGACAATATTAGCAATAGTATTACTAACTTGTACTACAATTATGATTGCAAACCAGTCATAAAATACCATGAACAATAAAAATGGACCAGATTTACAGATTAGCAATAGTATTACTAACTTGTACTACAATTATGATTGCAAACTAGTCATAAAATACCATGAACAATAAAAATTGACCAGACTTACAGATCAAATGATAAGGTGCTCAGCAGACACTAGCTATTTGAAAATTAACAAAGAAAGAACATGTAAACGGCTATATAGTAACTAGAGGCTTATCAAGAAACCACCAGTGTCGCAAGATCCGTTCCCCATTGCTCTATGCCATATTTCAAGACACATAGTCACAAAAGAGACCATGAGTCAGATACCAAATGGCATTAGAAACAACATATAGTCCCTGGTTCTAAAAGCCCCATTGGTAACATGTAATATCTAAGCATGCAACCTCAGCCGAAAGATGGTGATTTTACAGAAATAATCACTGTAATTCAGTAAATGGGTTAGTTTACATCACAGGTTGCAAGCTGCAGGGTATCATATTTTCAGAGACGACAATCTAATACTTTAAAAAAATCCAGTTGATTGTTTGTAGAAAACCACTATTGGCTAACTTTAAAAACCGTATGAGGTGGAGATCAGATGGTAGTGCATGATTTAGATTGATCATCATCTGAGATGCAGACATGTGGTATGGATAAAACATCATCACTTCTCCCTCGAAGGCTAGATTTTAAAAATAAAAAAGTCCCTAATTGAAACGTATTGCTGAGATACACCCAGTCAAGCAAAAATTAGTAAACTATCTGCATAGTAAATGAAGCCGAAGCATATCCGTCCAGATCCAGTAAATACTGGTGAATTTACTGCTAGCCATCCACAAATTCAAGTAACGAAAAGCCCTGCCAACTACTCTACTTAATCACATCAACACAAAAATTCAAAGTGCAACACTAGTGAAACACGATCTGCAAGTCAAAAGATAGCACACAGAGTTCCAGATCTAAGTTGGTACAAAGCCCACAGATATGAACGATCTGGGCAAGGGCAGATCTAGCATACGACGACCTTAGAGATCTACGAGAGAGAGAGGTGATGACGTAGGCAAGGAGTAGTAGTTACCGAAGACGGTGTTGATGGGGTTCATGGCGACCTGGTTCTTGGCGGCATCTCCGATAAGCCTCTCGGAGTCGGTGAATCCGACGTAGGAGGGGGTGGTGCGGTTGCCCTGGTCGTTGGCGATGATCTCGACGCGGTCGTGCTGCCAGACGCCGACGCAGGAGTAGGTGGTGCCGAGGTCGATGCCGATGGCCGGACCCTCGCCCTTGCCCGCCATGGTTGGAGCTCTTGTCTCTGATGAGTAGGGCGGCGGCGGCGGCGTCTAGGGTTGGCAGGAGGAGAGAGATGGGAGAGGAAGACCAATGCGCATGGAAGGCGAATTTAATAGCGGGGAGCGACGGATTCTGGAAAGTTCCGATGGTGGGGATCCTAGCCGTTGGATGCTTCTGATCGGACGGACGGGAGTAGGACCTAGCTGGGGAAGGAAGGAGCTGAGAAGCAGAAGAGGAAGGAAGGTTTAGTGAGTGATTGGGCCGAAATATTGCTCCGTGGGCCGGTCCACATGTTATCGTCTTCGAGGACGGCACAAGTGGGCCATGAACTTACATGGGCCTTTAGGATTGTTATTCCAATCCCTCTTGAAAAGAAAAAGGGGAAAATAAACAGAAAGGCCTTTCAGTAATCAGAATCTGACGGCCTGTGGATGGCTCAAAGGCAAATGAAGAAACCTTAAAGTTAAAGCTGGAGGTTACGTCCACAAGCAAAAGCAGTTAAGCAGCCTGCGGCTAAGTAATTAGGGAGGGACCAAAACGAATTTGAGTAGAAAGGCTTTGCTTAACTTGGCTCGGTCTGTGGTTGCCGTGTTGTATAATGTCGTGTTTATTTTTTGAATCGCTTTGTTTATTGTTTTACATACTAAGTTGTGCTTAAAAAATATATACAAAAATACTGAAGAATGGTATCCTGTTCCAACAGTATATGCACTGTACCTAGGTATCAGTGTGATACCCATATATATCAGGTTGATATCCACATATATCAGATTTGATATCCAGGTATTAGGTTTGATAGTGTTGGGGGACGGCTCCGCCAGGCTCCGAAAGGCCTCCGCGGAGTGTCTCCCATCCTGGACAGCTCCTCGTCCTCGGTGGAGCCCGCAGAAGCCTCCACTGGTGGAGCGGAGGAAAGAAGGCCCTCCAATGTTGCCCCTCGAGGGCTAGCTGGAAGGAGAGTTGCGAAGCCCCCATTTGCTACTAACGGGATCGCCAGTAGTAAATGAGCTCATCTACCAACAGCCCTGCTCCGGATCTCTGCGCGGCTAGAACAGCAATCGAGGAAGCCAGGGAATCCCGGGCAGTATGGCGATCCCAAGATCCCCAGGGGTTGTCGGTACAGCCGAAGGACCGGGCCCCCCCTCCAGGGAAGTACGAGAAAGCCCCTACCTCGGGGCCACCCGTCACAGTGTGTGTATCTTGGACCCCTCTAGGCGGCAAATATGTAATTTTCTATGCCCTGTATAACATTATATAACATGTAGACAACCCATTGTGTCGGAGGATGAAACCTCGACTGCGGGAAGTCCGGAGACCCCCCTTTGAGATTCGGCCAGGGGAGTAGTTCTCAGACGAATGCGGCGTCCGGTGTAGAAGAAAGATCGATCGGTGGATGATGGCACACAAAGAAGACAGGAGGATTTATACAGGTTCCGACGCTCGAAGCGTAATACCCTACTCCTGTGTGTTTGCTATCCGTGGTGGATGAATGTGGTTTTGTGTTTACAAGGAGAACTCCGGGAGCTCGGGAGCTCACCAGGAACTTGAGGCTCAAAGAGAGAGAGCTTAGTTGTCTCAGCCAGGAGCAAGCGCTGCCTGAGTGGTCTAAGGCTGGAGCTCCAGCCGAGAGAGAGCCCGTCCCTCTTTCTTTGGCATGGATCCTCCTTTATAGAATCAGGGGAGTCCACAGTGCCGAATACACGTGAGAGAGCTAGGTATGGGCTGTCTTATCGCCGTCTTGTCGCACACGTCCGCCTGCTGCCGCCTGCAGCGCCCACGTCCTGGACACGTCCGCCTGCAGCGCCATGCCAGAGTTGGTATGCAGCGGGCGGTGGAGTCGTGTGGACAGGACGGGATGTGATGGAGCACACAGCCGAAGTCAAGAATCTCTGACTCCGCTTGACTTCGGCGCACGCCCTGGCCACCGAAGTCAAAAGGTCCTGACAGCGTGGTCGCGTGTCCACGGGGGGCCGTCCTAGGACGCCCACACGTGGCAAGGCGGACGGCAGGGGCAACGTGCCCCATCGTCTCGTTATTAATGTTGTTAGTTGGAGAGCCGATGCCGTCCGCTGAGAGGCCGATCCGGGTGGGAGGTGCCGATCACCGAAGAGGCCGATCAGCTCGGCGGAGCCGACCACCGGGAGGAGCCGATCAGTAGGGTAATGCGAGTCCCGGGCCCGGGAAGCGGCGCCCGGGACCAGGAGCGTCTCCGCAATGCGCCCCGGGGACGTCACCCGGGGCTGAGGCTGTGCGACCCGGGACCGGAAGGCCCCGGGCACGGGATGGTCCTCGGGACCCGGGGTCCGAGGAGGTTCCCGGGACCGGGTACCGGGGAGGCGACCCTCGGGACCAAGCGTCGGGAGTCGTTGTTGCGACTTGCCCGGGGAAACCGCACCCGGGCCATCGTAGAGCTCGCGCCTGGGTACTTAGCAGGGGAGCTGGCCTTCTCCGGCACGGGACGTGGCCCCCGAGGAACTGACGTGGCCGAAGACCCACGCGTCCTCGGCGACTGTGGGGACCCCCAGTCCCGTTTCGCCGACAGTGGCCCCTAGCCCTGTTGCTCGGCCGGAACTGCTCCGGGCAGGAACAGGGCCATGTCTTCCAAGAAACGAGGGGACGCTGGGTCCGCCTGGTTCGTCTTGAGCTGGTGGAGCTTGGTTCACTGGGAACAGATATGGCTGGGACCCGGAGGCCCCGGCTGTAATGCGGAGAATATGTGTCCGGGACCCGGGGGCCCCGGACTGAAATGTGGTTTGATATATGCCGGGTTTCGGGGGCCCGGGCTTGAATATGGAATGTGAGACGACCTTCCGGACGCATTCTCGCCGGGGCGGTGCTGTCCGGGCTATCGCGCCCTATTCCTGGTGTCGCGTTCCTAGGCTTGCACTCGCCTTGGCGAGGCCGCCCTGGTTCGGCGGCTCGGTGTCGGGCCCGGGGCGCGGATTCGGGAATCCGTGCCGCGGCTCAAATATGTGCCCGGGACCCAGGGGGCCCCGGACTGGAATGTGATTTGATATGTATGGTTGATATGTGCCCGGGCACGGGGGCCCGGGTAAGGACATGGACCACATCGGGACGACTTCCTTGCCGAGGCGATGCTGGTTATGAGCGAGGAGCGGCGCCTCGCTGAAGAAGTATTCTGGCCTCTGTTATACGCTCTCTGGTCCTGGCCTGTCAGGGGCCGTGCTCGGGCTTAGCTTCCTCAGGAGGGAGCGAGCTCTCGACACCGGGAGAAGATCCTCAACCGGGGACGGATCAACCGGGAGGTGCCGATCTATCGGGAGCGGTCGGTCAACCGGGAGCAGCCGATCAACCAGGAACTAATCAACCGGGAGCGAGCGAACTCTCGAGACCGGGAGAAGACTATCAACTGGGAGCAGCCGATCAACCGGGAGGTGCCGATCTATCGGGAGCGGTCGGTCAACCGGGAGCAGCCGATCAACCGGGAACTAATCAACCGGGAGCGGCCGATCAACCGGGAGCGAGCGAACTCTCGAGACTGGGAGAAGATCCTCAACCGGGAGCAGCCGATCAACCGGGAACGGATCAACCGGGAGCGGCCGATCAACCGGGAGGTGCCGATCTATCGGGAGCGGTCGGTCAACCGGGAGCAGCCGATCAACCGGGAACTAATCAACTAGGAGCGGCCGATCAACCGGGCGTCATCCGACAGCGAGATCTAGCAGCTACGAACAGCCGTTGCACCTGAGACCCCTGTCCGGGTCCTGACGCAGCCGCCTGCCCCGGGAGCTCGGTACCCAGGGGCGTTGAAGGCGATGGCTGAACGCCCCGGGAGCTCGGTCCCTGGGGGCGCGAGCAGTCCGGGCGTGAGCTTTGCGGAGCGACTAAGTCCGTAGGTTCGGCCCCTTCCATCCTCCGGATCTGGGGGCCCTCCGTGCCCCCGGGCTCTGTTGGCCCAGGGAGCACAGTGAGGCCGTGAGAACTGGCTCTTGACTCGCCGGGCACGGGGTCGCCAGGCAGCGAAGCACTCGGCGCCTTGGCGGCGGCCGGGGAGGAGCTGGCCAGGTCGGGCACCGCAGCCCGCCCCGGGAACCTAGGCTGTCCATATAAGGGGCTAGAATACAGATTGAGCAATATGTAAAGGTGGATAAGGTAACGTATCTGGACATTGCGAAGGGCGTCGTGGCACCGCGAGCACAGTCCCGGGGCCGGGAGCTTGCTCGCCCCTGGGAACGTCGAGTATCGGACCGACTCGCCGTGAACCGCCGTCGCGCCTAGGTCCCCTTCCCGGGGCCTTGAGCAGCCGCCTGCCCCGGGTGCTCGGCCCTCGACGGCTGCGAGGGGCCCGGGGACGAGTCTGGCGGGACGGTTGAGTCCGTAGTTTCGACCCCCCCTGTCTTCCGGGTCTGGGACCCTCTGTGGCCCCGGGAGCCATTGGCCCAGGAAGCGGAGCATCCGGCACCTCGGCGGTTGCCGGGGAGGAGCCGGCCAGGCCAGGCTCCGCAGCCCGTGTCGAGGTTCGGAAAGCCTGCTTAAAACCTGCTGGGAATTGGTGTAATCTACACATGACGAACTGTGAGAGTTTTTGGCTCGTTCCCTTGTCCGTTCCGTGCTACGATCAGTGGCGTCGATCACCTCCCGAAGGCGTCTTCGTGGTCGCAACCGTGCGGAGGGAAAGATTACGTATAAGCATTTTGCCCCCTACCTCCGGAAAGAACCGATCCCGAAGCTAGCCAGGCAGGACATCGGAGCCGCAGGGACACGGGGCGCCTCCCGGAGGGCGCCATTAGGTCCCCGCGAGCTTGACAACGCCCTGGACCTAGCACGTCGGGATACGATTACTCGTCGGTAAGGAACTAATGATAATGCACGAATCCCAACCGTCGCACGGGCGCGGCCCAAGTATGCCTCCAGGGGATGAGACCGCCATGAACGCATCGCATGGAAAAGGACGAAAGGGATGGCATCGGGATAGATATATTAAAAAAATGCTGATTATATGAAAGCGTATACACATGGGGCCCCGGCCAGCGCCGAGATTTCAAGAAATCCGGCGCTGGCCCGGGCACACCGGAACTTACAGGATGTATTTATAGATGAAATTTGTGAAGATGCTCCCAGGCTTACCGAGCCCGATTGGGAAACACCGATCACCAGGAAGGCGCCTTCCCACGGGGGGAAGATTTATTTCATTCTGACCCGTGCGAGGACACGGCGGAGATTCTAACCCCCAACCTGGAGTGATCGAGCCTGAACCTTACGCCAAAGATAGCGCTTGAGGCCTTGCTGGTAATCGAGCGACGTGGAGCGGGGCGCGCCGCCTTCGTTCCTCGAGGAAGTCGAGGTTGCCGAGCTGCATGTCGCCGTGGTTGGCGTCGCCGTTGTTTGTACCCGGGGAGAGCCGAAGGTGAGCTTCGGACGGCAGGACAGCTCCAGCCCCGTACACCAGGAAGAACGGGGTTTCCCCGGTCGCCCGGCTTGGTGTGGTACGGTTCGCCCCGAGGATCGCCGGGAGCTCGTCGATCCACTTAACGCCATGTTTCTTGAAGTCATTGTAGGACCTTGTCTTCAGGCCCCGCAGGATCTCGGCATTCGCCCGCTGGGCCTGCCCGTCGCCGGCAGAGTGGGCAGGGGAGGCGAAGCAGGGCTTGATGCCGATGTCGGAGCAGCAGCCGCCAAAGAGCTCGCTGGCGAACTGCGTGCCGTTGTTGGTGGCTTTGCTTGGCATGGAGCTGGCACGCGCGGCAGCGCTGGACGGGGTCGAACGCATCCTGCAGAGCCGTGGGCCAATAAAAACCTTACCGGCAAGCCTTGGACCGCCAATTGGCCGTTTATGTGGACGAAGTGCGGAGGCTTGGGCGCCGTTTTGACGACCTCAGACTTCGCCACGCTCCTCGCGGTTGCAACCTCGCCGCCGACTGTCGGTGATGATTCGCCACGACGTAGGATTGTGGAGCACCTCGCTGACGAAGTGCTCAGGCTTTTGTTGCGTGCTCCCCAATCCCGGCCCGACGGGGGCTAGGAGCTCGGGCTCAGCTCCCCCGGGAGGGAGCGAGCTCTCGCCACCGAGAGCACGTATAAGCCCGGGAGCCCCGGGTGGAATGTGGTTTGATATACGCCGGGATCCGGAGGCCCGGGCTTGAATATGGGATGAATCGGGACGACTTCCCAGACTCGCTCTCGCCGGGGCGAAGCTGTCCGGGTTATCGCTCCCAGTCCGGGCGCCACGTCCCTAGGCCCGCACTCGCCTTGGCAAGGCTGCCCTGGTTCGGGTTCCTCGGACTCGAGCATGGGTCGCGGACCCCGGGACATGGTCCCGGGACCCTTGGCCCCAGCTCGGATGTTCTGGATGTGTGCCCGGGGCCCCGGGGGCCTCGGACGGAGATATGGTATGGATTAGGACGACTTCCCCGTACCCGCCCCCGCCGGGGCGACGCGGTCCGGGAGATCACGTCCTGTATGGTTGTTCCTGGTCAGGAGAGGGATTCGGACCGTCCGGTGAGGGATCAGACCATCCGATCCTCCTCGATCGGACCGTCCGACGAGGGATCGGACCGTCCGTTCCGCCTCGATCGGACCTGGCCTGCTACCGCTCCTGCCGGGACTTCTTGACGCGCTCGGTCAATTGCTAGACGGCGTGGCACTCCGTGAGGTCGTGCAAGGCCGTCTCGTGGACGGTGCACCACTTCCGGGCCATTGCCGGCTCGACGCGCTCGGCCATCTTCTGGACGGCACGGCACTCCGTGATGTCGTGCCGGTCCGTGTCATGGAAGGCGCACCACCCCCGGGCTATGGCCGGCTTGACACGCTCGGCCAAGCCCTGGATGGCGCGGCACCCCGTGAGGTCGTGCCAGTCCGTCTCGTGGACGGGGCACCACTTCCGGGCTACTGCCGGCTTGAGATGCTCGGCCATCTTTTCGACGGCCCGGCACTCCGTGAGGTCGTGCCGGTCCGTCTGGTGGAAGGCGCACCACCTCCGGACCATGGCCGATGGCGGCGGTGCAAGTGCGGCCTTCTGGCACTTCCTCCTGTTCCGCCGTGATGCAGAACGTGAGGTTTTACCGTCTTCTCCTGGGCCCTGGTTGGGGGCCCCAGGACTTGCGGCAGCGTTCGCGCGCCGCTCGCGCTGCCGCTCGATCGTGACCCGGGCGTCCTCCTGAGCCCGCATCCGGTTCCGCTGGTCGCGGAGGTCACCATCGCCATTGTTGGCCGGAGGCCCAGCCCGCCGGGCTCGCGCCGTGCGCCCCCAGGAAGATGAGGAGTGTGGCGGGCTCACCACCGGGCTAACGTCTCCCGGCGGGGTGAAGCCGCCGGGCCCCTCGCTGAAGTCCCGCGGACGATGGCCTCCTGCCATGAAGTGCACCGGTGTTGGGGACGTCGGCGTGTCACCTGAAAAGGAAACTCCCCCTACCTGGCGCGTCAACTGTCGGAGGATGAAACCTCGACTGCGGGAAGTCCGGAGACGCCCCTTTGAGATTCGGCCAGGGGAGTAGTTCTCAGGCGAATGCGGCGTCCGGTGTAGAAGAAAGATCGATCGGTGGATGATGGCACACAAAGAAGACAGGAGGATTTATACAGGTTCGGGCCGCTCGGAAGCGTAATACCCTACTCCTGTGTGTTTGCTATCCGTGGTGGATGAATGTGGTTTTGTGTTTACAAGGAGAACTCCGGGAGCTCGGGAGCTCACCGGGAACTTGAGGCTCAAAGAGAGAGAGCTTAGTTGTCTCAGCCAGGAGCAAGCGCTGCTTGAGTGGTCTAAGGCCGGAGCTCCAGCCGAGAGAGAGCCCGCCCCTCTTTCTTTGGCATGGATCCTCCTTTATAGAATCAGGGGAGTCCACAGTGCCGAATACACGTGAGAGAGCTAGGTATGGGCTGTCTTATCGCCGTCTTGTCGCACACGTCCGCCTGCTGCCGCCTGCAGCGCCCACGTCCTAGACACGTCCGCCTGCAGCGCCATGCCAGAGTTGGTATGCAGCGGGCGGTGGAGTCGTGTGGACAGGACGGGATGTGATGGAGCACACTGCCGAAGTCAAGAATCTCTGACTCCGCTTGACTTCGGCGCACGCCCTGGCCACCGAAGTCAAAAGGTCCTGACAGCGTGGTCGCGTGTCCACGGGGGGCCGTCCTAGGACGCCCACACGTGGCAAGGCGGACGGCAGGGGCAACGTGCCCCGTCGTCTCGTTATTAATGTTGTTAGTTGGAGAGCCGATGCCGTCCGCTGAGAGGCCGATCCGGGTGGGAGGTGCCGATCATCGAAGAGGCCGATCAGCTCGGAGGAGCCGATCACCGGGAGGAGCCGATCAGTCGGGTAATGCGAGTCCCGGGCCCGGGAAGTGGCGCCCGGGACCAGGAGCGTCTCCGCAATGCGCCCCGGGGACGTCACCCGGGGCTGAGGCTGTGCGACCCGGGACCGGAAGGCCCCGGGCACGGGACGGTCCTCGGGACCAGGGGTCCGAGGAGGTTCCCGGGACCGGGCACCGGGGAGGCGGCCCCCGAGACCAAGCGCGGGGAGCCGTTGTTGCGACTTGCCCAGGGAAACAGCACCCGGGCCGTCGTAGAGCTCGCGCCTGGGTACTTAGCAGGGGAGCTAGCCTTCTCCGGCGCGGGACGTGGCCCCCGAGGAACTGACGTGGCCGAAGACCCACGCGTCCCCGGCGACTGTGGGGACCCCAGTCCCGTTTCGCCGACACATTTTAAAAGAGAGAGAAGAATAGAGGCACAGGGTTTTTCCCAATTCCATTGTGTTAGTTTTTTCTACCCCACATAGACACATCAATACCGGGAGATATTTTGCTTATCCTTGTCGGAGTTAGTTCCAACAGATACCTAGATAACTAGCCTATACCATTGGAACGGGATGTCGTCCGTTAGTCTCCTAAGTATATGCTACCTCCGTTTTTAATAAATAACTCCGTTGTCTTTTGTCATGACGTTTGACCATTTGTCATTCAAAAATCTATCTATCTATTATATACTAAAGGTCTATTCAACATCGCTCCTAGGCGCCACGTGTAGCATCTTAAAAAATAGAAAAAATCCTATAAATTCTGAGAAAAAACATAACATCTAATCATCGATTTTCCCTTAACTCGGTGGACCCATTATTTTAAACCCTTGGATCTATCTTTAATAGAATAATAACAAGGCATTATATTTATTGATCTATCTTTTAAAAAATAGAAAAGCCTTGCGCAACGTATGCATGTATATGCATGTACGTACCTCCCTTTTTTTTCTCTCAGTTAGCTGAGAATAGAGAGATCTATCTTCACAACAAAAACCCACAACTATATTTTAACTTTGAAAAATAACATTATTAGATTTGTCATGCATACTACTTTCATGTATTCATATTTTTAATCTATATAAGAAATATATGGCATGAAAGACAAGTAAAAAAATAGATCTTCAATCAATAAATAAAGCACTTAGTATGTTCAATCTGCTCGGGTCAATATAGGGATAAGTTAGGGTATCAATCACACACACACGCACACACATACATATATAAATTGATAGTTTATATTCTACAAATCTACATCCACCAGTTTCACATACAGGCACATATCCATCAATCTTCGAGTTACAATTGCTAAACAGGTGTTTGAGCATCACATCGGCTATCTAAGATCTGATGAGCATATGTACCACCAGTTAATAAAGATAAAGCCATTTGAAAATATAGATTATATCATTCTATATGACTTTATAAACACACATAGCTAAATATGCACATGATTTACTTCAAATCTTAAAAAACAATACCTGTCCATGATAATAAGAAAAAGATACAGTGGAAATTTAAACAATAGAAAAACTCAATAACATAGAACCTAACATCTCTGGGACATATTAAATTATAAACTATCAATTTATAGGGCCCATTAAACAACCCTCCTTTAGCGTCTATTAAAGCTGCTAACAAATTAGAGAAAAGTTAGGAATTCTTCATAAAAGGCAAAACATCCAATGCTCAATCCTTCATTAATTTGAGGGTTCCGTTAGCCATCAAATGGTTTCTATTAATTTGAAGGTCAAGCTTCCCAGAATGTGCAAATCAGCCATTCCACTAAGTGAGAGAGAGAGAGAGAGAGAGAGATATATATATATATATATATATATATATATATATATATATATATATATATATATATATATATATATATATATATATATATAAAAATAAAAGTTTTGAGCAGAGGGACGAGTCCTCCATTTAGAAGGGAGAATATTAGGTTATCTAGATTGTAAGAAAATAAAAGTACGCAAACCAAAATATTTGTATTGAATAAGCATGGTCCATAGAAGGTCTGCAAATTAGAGGAGAAAAACAATAAATAGTAGGAATTTTTATTAAAAAAAAAAGCAATAGCATCTAACTTTCAATCCACCCTTAATTCAGTAGTCATTGCATCATGTGCTTGCATGAGGCAATTTTAATCGCAAGGACTGAAAGTTTTGCTCTAGATAATTTTGGTGTCATATGCATCTTGCAGAGCATGCGTGGACCTTAATAGTAAATAAAATATCAACAGTTAATTTCTAGGACATATGAAATTATAAGCTATCAATTTATAGACCCATTAAACATCCTATAGAACCCTCCTACAACATCTATTGAAGTCTCTAACAAATTAGAGAAATTTTAGAAATTCTCCGAAAAATGCAAAACATCCAACGCTAATCCTCCATTAATTTAATGGTGTTCTTAACCATCACATGATTTCTACAACTTTGGATGTGTGCACCCACATTATAGCTAGCCCATCATATTGAAGAAAAAAAATTATACAAGCATGTTATCAATTAAAAATATATTTGGGTCTCGCGTGGGGTTGTAGCGCCATCGCAAGGTGCACAAGGTCATAGTGATAATGAATAGCATAGAGTCGTGTCACATTGCCAGCTAACTTATCACAATACTAAAAGTGCCCGGTAGGGGTCACAACAAGCCACCAAAACAAAATAAGGGAAGCCCATGCCAATTAATTTGTGATGATTAAACCTTGTTTCAACTCCCTTATCTATGCATTATATTTTTATGCCACGTTTATTTAAAACATGTATAATTTGATAATATAGTAAGCTGATTATAAATAGTCTAAATCTCTGCAATAAAAACACTACATACTAAAGCATTCATAATTAACATCGCCTTAGTATGGGAATAGACAATATACTAAACAAGAATTCAAGTGAGTAGCAAATTACTGTCTATAACTTTGATATTGATTTTTAACCGTTTAAAAGATGGAGATGGAGTGCATGGTTCTAATAATTGAGGGGTGAATATTGTCCGATTTGCAAGGTAAGTGTTGTTTTTTTAAAAAAAATGCAAAAATTTAGAAGGCTACTTATCTCGAAGGATTATTATATATAGTTATGAACAATCTCCGGCAGTTGTGTCAAGACCAAGAAAATCTAGATTTTTATTATGAGTTGAATTGTTTATTGTGATTTTCTTTCATAGATGGTTCAAAAATAGAACAAGCGGGGCACCATATCACAAACTATTTTTTGAGATTTTTTTAATACAATATTCTAATGATGAGATGCACTTAATGAGAATTTCCTATAATAGTATTTGATGAAAACATACTTAAATAACTTTACCATGTTATGTTTGGAGCTCAAGACTAACAAAAACTTTAATGAGGCACCATTTATTTAGTATGATATTACAACGTAGTACAATTAATAATATTACGAGGTATCATAGGAGCAACGAAATTAGACTAAGACTAAATAACACTTTGCCTCCAAAATCCACATTAGCCCTAGACTTGCATTAGCTCAGATCCCACATGGAGTGGTCCAACTTACACTTTCATCATCACTTGTGTAAAAGAATTAACCCAAATATACTATGTTTGAACTTTTATAGGTTGCAATTGGGCGGGAGTCACAGATTGGAGGCCAACTTAACTATCCACACACACACACATATATATATATATATATATATATATTCTAAACCTCATATTAATCAGTAACATCATATTTATAGGGAGAGATCAAATTTCAAATAATAATTAATTCTGTCTTATCTGAAAATCTTAGTTATTGTTTTATACCTCAAAACTATACTTGCAAACAAGGCCTCAAGTTCTTTCCCTACAAGCAAGCCATGAAGGACCAACTAGATGACGTGGCACTGACAAACTATATGAATATCCTACTGAAGATTTGTCTAGGAAGCATATAGTTAAAAAAATATAGTCACTATAAAAGATTTTAACGTTTAGAAAAATAGAGATATCCATGCAATCACGCGGACTGCCTGGCTAAGTATATGTAAATATAAAAAATATAATCATGCTTAAAATTTCTTTAATGATGAACCAGATCACAACAAAATATATCATACGTACTTAAATTTTTTAAATAGGACAAATAGTTAAATATCGTGTCAAATGAACGACGTCATATATTAAAAACTGAATAGATTATTATCTAATCATTATTTTTTTCGATTATATAGAAGATACAGCATGTGCAACATATGTACGCACCACCATGAGTGTTCCAGCACATTATAATACAACCAAAATACCGGTTACCAAATACTGAGATATTTAAAGGCTATTGCACCAAACGAGATTATGGTAATTGACCGCAATAACAAACGAAGCTTACAACTAGCTGGGAGAAGCTTCTGCTCGATCGATGGATGGACGGAATAGGCCATGGTACTTTTGCTGTTGCAAGAAACATATGTAGTACGTTACGTGTATACGGCACCGTCGATGTCATATCATCCAGCTCACATGAATACGTACATGGGTACGTACGTTACACGTACCATCCATGCATGTCACGGACTAATTGATACCGTACGTACGAGTAACGTTAAGTAATTGTATCACACAACTTGACTTAATTGTATCGCCGGATCGATCCGGTTTTTATATCGACATCTCGCAGGTTGATCGTGAGGTCAAACTTGCATTGCCACTTTTGGCACCATACGCACTTTCATCAACAATAATCTTTTATTATAACGGGATTCATATTCATTGGACGATTGATTTTTTTTTTCGTTAACTCTCGATCAATGTTGTGAACCCTTGATCGTTTTTTAGATTTTTTTTTTGTCTTCCTATGTGATTTTGGATCTAACTGACTAAGGTGCAGTTTGATTCAGCCGTTAGCTTACAGCTTCTTCCTCGGTTTCTATTAGTATGTTTTTCAAAATATAAAAAGGTGTATTTTTTATAAAAACTTTATATATGAAAGTATCTTAAAAAATCAAATAGATCTATTTATCAAGTTTCTAATAGTTAATACCTAATTAATCACAAACAAATGACATTTCTCGTTTTGCATACGGCTTATAAGCCACATATATAAGCTGATTCGAACACCCCAAGGCTTATAAGCCACTACATTAAGCCAATTCGAACATGCCCGTTGTTTGGATCAGCTTATGTGTATGTGTGTGACTTATAAGCCGTACACAAATCGAGAAACATCATTAGCACGTGATTAATTAAGTATTAACTATTAGAAACTTGAAAAATAGATCTATTTGATTTTTTAGATATACTTTCATATAAAAAATTTTTGTAAAAAAATACATCGTTTAGCAGTTCGGGAAGTGTGCTCATGGAAAAATAGAGAAAAAGCCAAACCTAGAAGTTGTTTCGAACAGCATGTAAGGTGCCATTGGTTTCAGCTTGGAGCTTCTGGCTACTCCTGTGGTTTCCGTTAGCACGCTTCCCAAAACACAAAACGGTATATTTTTTATAAAAAAAGTTTATGTATAAAAGTATCTCTAAAAATCAAATAGATCCATTTTTTAAGTTTTCAATAGTTAATACTTAATTAATTACGTACTAATGATGTTTCTCGTTTTGCGTACGGCTTATAAGCCGGCTGTTTAAGCCAATTCTAACACCCCTAAGGTGTTGTTTGAAACAACTTCTAGCTGGTGACTTCTCCCTCGGTTTCTATTAGCACGCTTCTCAAAACGTTAAACAATGTGATTTTTTGGAAAAACTTTCTATATGAAAGTATCTCTAAAAAACTAAATAGATCTATTTTTCAAGTTTGTAATAGTTAATTCTTAATTAATCATATGCTAATGACGTTTCTCGTTTTGCATGCGCCTTATGAGCCACCCTTAGAAGCACTTTCAAACACTGTCTAACTGTTAAGGCAGTGTTCGGAACTAGTTCTATTCTGGGGTGGCTTATTCGCTCGTTTTCTATTAGCACGCTTCTCAGACTACTGAACAATGTCTTTCTAAAAAAAATTTCTATATGAAAGTATCTCTAAAAAAATCAAATAGATCTATTTTTCTAGTTTGTAATAGTTAATACTTAATTAATTATACGCTAATGATATTTCTCGTTTTACGTGCAGCTTATAAGCCACCAAAAAAACTCACAAGCGATGCTCCCTGGGAGTTTGGCTATTCTAACTCACCTGACACATAGTCACTTCCTTATTATAAATATTAGACAACAACATTTAGTCAAACTTTTAAAACTTTGGCTATTAATAATTTCTTATATGCTTAATTTAAAATACAAAACAAATGGTCTGCATATATTTGATATGATAATATCGTAAACTTGCTATATTTTGCAAATTTAATCTAATATAAAATCGATAGTCACTTAAATGTCAAATATTTATAATAGAAGTTAGTATATCGGTGCATTTGTGAATTAGTAGTAATCCAGCATGGTTTAGCTTCAGATGGTTGGGTTGCATTATATTAACCCACGAGTTCCGGAGCATGGTCCCTGAAATAATAAGCATTTAATTGTTCTTCAGTGACGATATGAACAACCCTAACCACAAATTAAGCAAATTAGAGGCTGTTGTCAACACGCTATCATATTGTCATGCATGCAAAGGACCATCCATCACACATGTCGATCATTTACCCGCAAATTGCGCCGATTTATTCAAGTCATGAAATCAACTTTAATATAACCTCGCAAACTCGAGTATAGGCTACGTATAAATCCCAATATCCTATTCCTACATGACCATTTCTAATGGCAGAGTTAGAAAAATTTTCAAGGATTAATATAAAAATTATAGTTTCAATCCCTATAATAACACTAAAATTTTTACGCGTGTTCGTCGACGAGACCAAGCAACCGCTCGGGATCGCCAGGCTGTGGATCCGCCACTGGTCATTCCAATCAATTCAGGTTCAAGGCGCGGCTGCTCAACTTTGTTTTCTTTCTTTGAGGACACCTAGTGAACTCGAGTGTCACACTAGCTAGCTTAGCTAGTGCCACTGCCGCACAACTTAATGACCCTTAATAAAAAAACTTAATCAGGGCTCTTAATTAATGCAGTTGTAGGTATAAGTCGATATAGGTAGCCATGTAGGTTACCTGCACTGCTGCACACTTGACACACAGTTGATTGCACATCACTAGAAACGCTCCCATCTTAATTTGCCTGATTGAGCACGTCAAATTGGATGAGACACCAAAGGAAATGTATAGGACACACAACTCAATCCATCTACTAAAACAACAGCAGCAGTGGAGAATTAATAGATAGATGGTGTCTCACCAACAAATTTCTTGGTTTCTCTTAATCTCTCATGCATTTTGCAGGCTGTTAATTACTCTGAAAGAACACAGCTACATAAATCAACTGCTCTGAAAAGTTCAACCGTTATCTTGATGAGGATTTTGAGCAGTAGCACTCCATCTCCATGCATGTCAAGAACAATTATAGTCTGCTTGCCAGCCAGGACTCCTATTTTGTTAGGTTACCAGACGATTCTGACGCTTAAAGCCTACATAAGGGCGACCAATCTACTCCACGTACGGCACCTAATCACAAGCACATCTCCGATTATAGCATCGGATTAGCCATCAAACAATGCGTGTTACGGGGGATTATGAACACAATAATCTTGTTGTTTGCTTCATGCTAATGTCAGGGGGTAGAGCCAGATCAGTACGCAATCGCCATTAATTCCTGCAGAGAGAGCCAGCAAATTGTGGTTGCCTGCTTCCTCACTACTTGTCTAATCTCAGGTTAGCACATACCCATCATTTGCATACAGGCACAGTGACTGCTTTGAAGTATTGCAATGTCAATATATCTAGGGCTTTCAGTTGTTGAAACTTACATACAAGGAAGCAGATGTGTACACAAGACAATATATTGATCGAGGACTGGTAGGAGAAGTCATTCCACATGCATGTTCAGAAAGCTTTGTGCAGGTAGTGTTCTTTTTAGCTTATGACTTATGACTTTGTTAGCACGCTTTCTAAAACGTAAAACGATGTATTTTTGTAAAAACTTTCTATACGAAACTATCTTAAAAAATTAAATAGATCTGTTTTTTAAGTTTTTAATAACTAATACTTAATTAATCATACACTAATTATATTTCTCGTTTTGCCCTGTAGCTTATAAGCCAAGAGCAAAAGTCAATTTAATCACCCCCAATAGTCAGCTAGTGAAGTGAGAAAAGGTTGTCAGATATGGTAGGGCTCATCCATTACAGAGGTCAAAAACACAAGTGGATTACAACTCAATGCGAATGGCCAAAATCATCTAGGGGTCTCAGACCAAATATTATAGTACATGTGATGAGTGTTTCTAACCAAACATGGCACTGATAATAAAAGTGCCTAACTGCCAGAATAACAGAAGTTGCATGGTTTCTGTCCATTTATGCATGCACTTCTGAAAATTCCAGGCAGGACATGACAGTTAACTCCACATTTATAGATTGTGAATTTCTCTTTCCAATTCTTCCCTAATTGTAATAGTACTATAATCAGAAGATATGATGTAACCTGACACCGCTAGTTGATTAAACAGAAATGCAACCATATTCCCAGGGCTTAGCCTACGGATTTTGATTAAAGTACACTGCAAGTCTGATGTTGGTGGTCTAAGAATCTTTTCTGCACCTCTCAAATAAACTTTGACTGTAAAAATCAATATAAACCAAAGAAGAATACATGAAGAAAAACAAAGATGACAGGCTTAGACAGTCAGGCCCGTGGTATGCACTCTGGCCTGAAAACTCAAAAGAGTTGGCTGGATGAAAAGACTAACTAAAGGTAGTGTGGATAAAGTGCAAGCAGAATCACTTCACATGAAGTCATAATTACAGCAATGAGAATATAGTATCTTTCCCTGATGACTTTCACTGTAGAAAGAAAAAAATTCCACACTTTGGACTTAGAAAGGCCTAGAATATATATCTTCGCTAACACCAGGTAAAGTGATGCTGGTATTGTTTACATTGTTCCCTCTTTTCCCTGGTTGTTCTAAAGGCAGTATGAATAAAGTTGTGACTAAAAGACAGCTCAAAAGGACTCAAGAAGACTTGTCAAAAATTGCAAGGAATTTGCATTCTGAACTAATTAAAGCTAATCGCGTGACTAAGACGGACTTCATGACAGTTAAAAGGGGATTAAGTAACTTGAGAGAAGTTGCAAGGAATTTGTATTTAGGACCTTGTATAAGCTAGCTTTCAGATATAATTTTCTCCATTCCACTTTCAGACAAGTCAGCATGGAGCTTTCAGATATTATTTTCTCCATTCCTCATGTTCTGATGGATGAATCCCCATACAGTTCACGAGAAAAAGGAAAAAGGACATTTGGGTTCAGAGTTGGTTACACCAGATTAAACATGTCATTAAGAAATTTAGATTTCAGATCATCCATTCATATTAACAAGTATAACTAACTGAGTACATTCCCTGGAAAAAAACTAACTGCATACATCCATCATAAAAATGTTAGAAAAAAGACAATCGTAAAATTCCATTAAAACATTACACAAAGTTAAACACATTAACTACTTCTACTACAACAAAATTACTGTGATTAACTTTCACCTCACTGACTACACATGAGAAGAAGAAAAATATATTGATCTGAAGTTCTTCGTTGCTGATAATATTCATGTTATATACATCCAACCATCCAATTTGGCATGATCAGAAGACCATAAACCAAAAAAAAGAGAGAATTACAGGCAAGAGCTACACTAGAAATCTAGAACACTGGATGAACAAAGTTAATTAAGGCTCCTTAAAATTTGCAAGAACTCAACTCACTGCAGTTCAACACCACCACTGCTGGGAGGCGACGGCAAGGGGATGACTCTATTGTTCTTCCCCACCATGATGGTGATGTAGCCGCCGTCCTCCTCCCCGGCCGCCGGCGACCTCGTCTGCGGCGACCTCCGCGCCCTCATGGCCTCCTCGGCCAGCGCTCGCCGGTACAGCTTCTCCTCGGCGTCCTTCAAGAACTGAAACTTGGGCGGCGGCGACACCGTCACGGACGCTGGGCTCACCGCCGCCGTGGCCTCAAACAGAGGGTTGAATGATTTATCCATCGGCAGCGGCGCCGGCGCCGGCGAAGCAGCCGGCGTCATGAACGGCGTCTCCGACGAATGCAGCAGCTCGCCGAGGCTCCGGCTCCTCCCGCACCGGCTCCGGCCGTCCTCCGACTCGAGGTCCTCCTTTGTCTCCTCCTTGATGGTGAACAGCAGCCGCGGCGGGCCGACGAGGCTGCCCAGCCGCATCAGCTGCGCCTCCACCGTCTCGTCGTCGTCGTCGACGGCCACAGCCACGACCGACTCGCCGGCATGCGGCTCCTGGGCGTAGGTCGTAGCGAGCGCAGGCGGCTTCTTGAAGCAGAAAAGCTGGAGCAACTCGCGAGAAGAGGACGAGGGAGACGACGCAGCGTCGGAGATGGCGGCGGCGCGCCGCCACAGCCGGCGTTTGTAGACGAAGAGATAGTAGAGCCCGGCGGCGAGCGCGAGGAGCAGCAGGGCGGAGACCACGGCCAACCCGACGCCTAGTCTGCTTAAAGCTCTCATCTTTTAACTCCACAACTCTCTTTCTCTTTTCTCTGCGTGTCCCCTGTATCTAACTAGGGATTATTCACCATTAGAAGAACAGAAAGAGATGCAAGAACAAAGCAGCAAGAAGAGATTCTTTCTGATGATACGAACAAGCAAGCCAGATTCTTCACTTGCACAAAAAGCTCAGAGCTTGCTCAGATGCTCACACACAGCAAAGCAGCCAAGCTGAATCTGAGAGATGAGGTTTTTGCCACCTTTATGGCTGTATCGATCCTAGCACTACGAAAGAACAAACAACAGTTCGAAAGAACAAGAGCAACAACCCAAAAGAACAGAGGAACCTGCCAAGAACAGTGAAAAGTTGGAGCCAAGGAATGGAGGAGAAGCACCAGCTCAAACAGTGGAAAGCAATCAAAGAACAGAGGAGGAGAAGGAAAGATAGAGCACAGTTGACCCACGCTCAGACTCAAGAGTGAGTGCACCAAAACAAATGCAGCAGCTTCAGTGAAATGTATGTGGTGATAAGCAAAAGGCTCAGTGTTCAAGGGAGGAGAGGATGGAGAGAGATGGAGAAAGGGAGGTAGGGGACAGGGGAGGGCTTCACATCACATGGGGGAGGTGGAGGTGGAAGAAGGGGAGTGAGGGACTCTCATGTTTGCTTCTGCAAAAAAAATACAAACCAACATTGTCCTCAAGACAGCCTATATATTAAAGCTGGCCTTGGAGGGATTTGTGGATTGGATTAGAGATGATGATGATGATGACTAGATTAGCTGAGCTAATCAGGGTTAAGGAATCACCATTAATTTTATTCTAGAGGACTTAACTCCAGGAATTGAATTGATTTTTCTGGTCATGTTTGCTTCAACTTTTGATCGTTGGAAGGTTCACTGAACTCCAGGATTCTCGCCAATAAAATCAGCTGAAGCCCAATTTGACTACTAAAACTTTCACTGTTTTCAGTTTGCCCTTGCAGTCATGCTGAAGTTACTGTACACACACATGGTCTAACCTTTTTTTTTCCAACCTTGAGAGCTTAAAAGCTTTAATCACCTCGAGACATGGGCTATCATACATGTACTAAATACATGCTAGACATAATCTGTTGCACCAACAATGACACTTGGAGCCTCAATCCATGGCACCGGATCCAGGTCTACTACAAGATTATTCAGACATATAGCAAATTAGAAGATATATGTTCTGGAAATGAAGCTAGGTAGCTAGTAGGTGAGAAGATGCGTCTTTGTCTGGTCCTCAGTAGAGTACAGTACATACAACCTTGCTTCATAGACCATATATGCCGGGAAACAAACAAGTTTTCTGCTTCATTCTTCAGCATTTTCTCACCAACCGTATAAATATGGAGGTACACAACCGTGCATAGAGACAGACGGTGTTTGCACAACTGTACAAATATGTGGGCCTTTTCTAGTTTTCATTCTAGTACGCATTGCTGCAAGTCTTCCTTGTACAAAGATGTATCCATGTGCATGGTTTTTATCCTACCATTTTGTAGAAAAACTTATCAAGTATGGATGTAACAGAAGGTTATCACAAGTATGGGGTACACATTTACTTGCACACGGATTAGCAAAGATGGAGTAGAGATTCTAACAAGTGTAGTTAAAAGAAGTTAAAAGAAAAGCATATGCTACTATGAGCTCAATTATAACCGTTGCACCATCAAAAGACAGGTCTTTTGAGTCATCTTAAAGAAATAAAATCATCAAAAGCCAGGTTGAATCGAAAATTATAGAACCTACTTACAGTTCTTCCCTACACATATGTATTTATTCCTTTTTGCAAGATGCCAAGAACATTGGGCTTTCTTTGCCATTGCACATGATACTGTTGGATTCAGAAGTTCAATAATGTGCCCCAGATGGAATGCTTACAAGTTTATCACATGAAAGCTAGGCTAACAAATCCTGAGACATGAAATTGAAAAGCTGGCTTTTACAGGCCCATCATTTGCAATGAATACAACAAGTGCATAGTGGATATGCCCATCAATGTTTTTCTCCCACTGGTGAGCATCTTCCCACTCCCCACCCCACTATTACTAGTAGCATATCACAGATTCACAGGACCACATGAACAATAAAACAGATTGGTAGGGTTTAGGGCTGGATAAAGGGGGGGAAGAGAAGATCAATGTATAATTAAGTTCCACTAAGTGAGAATCACTAACTGGTCAGTTATCCTTTCCTCTCGCAGGCGCCTCCTTTCCCACAGAAAACCCTAGCCACCGCCACCTCTTTGCCGCCACTGGAGCGGACCGCCAGAGCGCGTGACCGTTAGGATGGTGGCGACGAGGCCTCATCCTTCACTCCCTTCTTAGAGATGGGGCGACACGGCAGTGGCTTGCCTAGATCTAGCGGGCAGAGCAGCGGTGGTGGATGCGACGGTGGTGGCGGCCAGAGTCAGTGCCGGTAGGGCTGCGCGACGATGGTGTTGGCAGCGGTGGCAAAGCAAGAGGATGACGACTGGCCACATTGAGCTCAGTGTTGGTGGCCCTGAGCGGCGAGGCCGGCGACGGCCGCGTATTGGTGGAGGCTGGTTGGCGCGTCGGCGATGGTGGTGGCTGGTTGGCTCGGTGGCGCGCTAGGAGCAACACTGGACACAGCAGCAGCGCCAAGTGAGGGTGGAGGAGGTGGTGGAGGTCAGCGGCGAAGACGGCATGGCAGCAGCAACTTCTCGACGAGATAGGCTGTGTTAGCAGATCGGTGGAAGATGTTATCTGCGACGACGACGGCGTGGCGGTGGCGGTTCTCTGGTGAGATAAGCTACCGTGGCTTTGTGGAGGTTATGGTTTGTAGCGACGATGGTGTGGCGGCGGCGATTCTCTGGTGAGATAAGCTTCAGCGGCTTGGCGGTGGTAAGGTTATGCGACAACAACGGTAAAAATTAAGTTTCATTATCTGAAAAAAATTAAGTTCCACTCTTCTTCAATGTAGAGTAATACCTTGCCTCATGAGGAGACAAATTACAGATTTCAAGGTCACGAGACAACAGAGGCCAGCTGGGAAAAAGAAATGAAATTTGCTCATGGAACAAACTAAAGTACTATTAGGTCAGACATCAATCATGTTGCTAGCAATCTAGATGCAAATGGAGGAGGGGTTTGCTAACTGCATATGTCTCGCCGACAGGTGGGCCCAGAAAGGTGAGTGGCCCACATGCCAGGCATAAGGTATGTTGGTTAGGCGAATGCAGGCAGCTAGCAATCAGCATGCATGCTGAAATCCTGCATGAAGCAAAGGAAATTAAGGACCACACTGAAGGTCGCCGTGGAGCCTTGGCTTGGAATTTGCATGCCAACCAGCCTCTATTTCTCCATCAATCACTAGCTGCCTCTTGTGGTGTGGACTGGAGATGACTAATGCGCACGAGATGCGCTGTAACTGCTCTTAAGGAGGACCAGTCAAAATCTGTAAATAATCAGAACGAGAAACAAGAACCAACAATAAGATATCACAATAATTGGAAGAGACTTTCTCCGGTGCTTGAAATTAATTAGGACCGTTAATCGTTTCTAATCTAACACAGTACAATAAAAGGTACCGATGAAAAGATATCTAAGTGTGGGGCAGGTACTAAAGGTGAAAGGTTAAAATGGTAATTAGCTTGTAAGGTTAATTTGTTTGGTTAAAAGTAAATACGTACAATCCTCCGTGTCTATCTCATTTGGTGGCGGGCGAGTGGCAGCCTTGGTAGCGGGCGAGCAGCGGGCGAGCGGCGGTGGCAGCGGGAGAGCAGCGGCAACGGCGGCGGGTGAGCAGCGGCCCCGGCAGCGAGTGAGCATGATCGGCCTCGGCGACCTCGGCGGTGGGCGGCGGCGGCCTAGCAGCGGCCTCGGTTGCGGAGCAGTGGCCTGGACGGTGGAGCGGCGGGCGAGCAGCGGCCTCGGCGACCTTGGCGGCAGCAGCCTTGGCGGTGGAGCAACAGCCTCGGCAGCAAGCGAGTAACGGCCTGGACTCGCACAAGAGAAGAGTTTGACTTTAGCGGTCAGACCGCCGGATCTGGTGGCCAGAAGCTCGATGCGGCTAGATCTGGGTTCCTCCTCCTATTCTTGCCTCACCGCCACAGTCGTCGTCGCCGCCTTCTTGATGGCCTCGCTCATCTCCACGCTAGCTACCTGCCATTGTTCCCAAGCCCAACCAGATCCGGTGGCCAGGCAACCAAGTAGGCAGCCAGCCAAAGGATCCAACTACTAGGATGGCGGAGAGCTGCAGACGAACATCATGGCGAGGCGGCGAGCAACAAGCTGAGGGTGGAGCATTATGCGAGTCGCCGGTGGAGATCTGTGTGCGAGTCAAACTCTTCTTTTTTTTTCTGTTTTTTCCTGTTTATTTTTCCTATTCCTAATTTATCTTTTTAACATCAACGGCTGGTGCTGCTTGATTTAGAAGATATGTGAGTTAGCTTTCAAGCATTATAAAAGATCTCTTGGACCTTTCAAGCATTGTAAAAGATCTCTAATTGGAACCATGGATTTATACGCCAACTCTTCAATCCATATATCACCACTTGTTGTGTGTATAAGTGGGCATGGATATGGTCATGCATGCAGGTCTGAACATTTGCAAAGTCGAGATGCAACAATTGGCAGCCCAAACGCATACTGACATGAAATCCATCTCTCTTGATCAGTCACTGATACTCTTGTAACTTTTAGTAGTGGGAGTGTCAAAGAAGAGAAGAGGAAATAATGTCTATCCATCAATCCACTGCCTTTTTGTTGTAGTGGAAACAACAAAGAAGGGGAACACACAGAACACAGGAGAAAAGAATTCATAGTGGTTGGTAATGGATTTTGCAATGTGTTGCAGCAGGCTTGCAAGGGAAGAGAGATGAGTTAGCATGCGGCACCAAATTAAAGGCAAGATTGTGATGTGGTGGGCACGCGCGGCATTGGCATGACCACGACCATGATTCAGCACACAAAATTAAGCTTACCCGATTAACCTAACCTTCAGTTTCAGGAGAGGAGAAACGAGTAGACGACGGCCAATCGCAATGGTTTGTTTGCCGTGGATGCAGTAGAATCATCATAAATTGGAGCACGCAGGCTGCGCAGCACGCGCGCATGGATCGCTAGTGTAACGGACGGATAGCCAGCTACCTACCTCGCGCGCGTCACGGCCACTAACTAGTGCACTGCACTCCGCTGAATCACCGATGGAGATGGAGATGGAGTTCGAGTGTGCATGACATGCTTGTGACGATATTGAAGCTGACGGAATGGAATGGAAGGAGAGCCTGCCTGCAGCTGCTGCACTGCTGGAGCGCCTCTGAATTTTCTTCTAGTACAAACTGCAGACCGAAAGCAAACCATATATGCTTGTCCCACGACAGCAACTGTCCTTTTGCAGCGTTCCAAGTGTACGGTGAGTTTGACGGTGACGAAGATGATCACGTAAAATAAGATATTTTATTAGTAAATAATTAATTAAGTATTAGTTATTATAAATTTAAAAATATATTAATATAATTTTTTAAAGTAACTTTTAGATAGAAAATTTCTAAAAAAAACATACCGTTTAGTATTTACGGAAAATGAGAAAAGTTTTTACTCCAAACTTCACTAATCTGCCTATTCAGAGAGAGGTTTTCTAGGACAGTCTATAGCTCTCTGCTAGTAGCACTGTGCATTTGATCAGAAAAAATATCAGGACTACTTATGATAGTTAGCACACCGTTCGGAAGTGCTTCTCTGCGTTAGCTTATTTTCTTTTTTTCACACCCATGTTTTTCAAAACGATAAACGATGTGTTTTTTATAAAAATTTTCTATATGAAAGTAGCTCTAAAAAAGCACATAGATCTATTTTTTCAAGTTTTTAATAGTAAATACTTAATTAATCACGTGCTAATGATGTTTTTCGTTTTACGTGCGACTTATTTAAGCTGCTTTAGAAGCTCTCCTGAACACAGCATCTTAAATGCTTATTTTGTAACTTAAATAAGCCGTACGTAAAACGAGAAATATCATTAGTACGTAATTAATTAGGTATTTACTATTATAAATTTAAAAAATAGATCTATTTGCTTTTTTAAAAACTACTTTCATATAAAAAATTTTTATAAAAAATACATCGTTGATTGTTTTGGAAAGTATAAACGAGGATTTAAACTGCTGTGCTGCTGGAGTGGCGAACAGTCCCTACACTTCAGTTGATCGAGCCTACTGACCTGTCATGAATATGCTTGCAGTAACAATATCCTGAACGAAATTTGTGCTGGCAAGAGTAGGATTCGGTGATGTTCGCAAGTGCAGTGGGTGGGACGGTGGCTTATATTCTTGTTTTTCGCGCATACGTTTCTCAAAACTATAAACGGTATGTTTTTTTAAAAATTTTCTATATGAAAGTATTTTAAAAAAAATAAATAAATCCATTTTTAAGTTTTTAATAGTAAATACTTAATTAATTATATGTTAATGATATTTTGTTTTACGTGTAGTTTATATAACCAAAAAAAATAAAAATAAGTACTTACCAACACCCCCGAAGACTGGTAGAAATCACCATAGCGACATGCCGTGCGACCAGAATATCTTGAGCTCCCTGCACCGAATCTGACGATGGGAGATAGAGCGATATATCTTGTGAATGATACTATGCAGCATAAATCAGCATATGCATATAGGGACAAAGGACAGCGGATGGATAGCTGCTGCTGCAACGCGCTTACTTTAATTCGTTGTTGGATGCAGCGGTTGCTGACATAGCTTTGGAACCATCCCTACAATTTTTAGTTAATAAAAATAATTTACATCTCTGCTCTCTATCGATATACACGCAATTAATACACACAATTAATAAGTTTGGTTATCGATAAAAAAAATAAGTGATAGGATAAGCCCACAACTCCTCATAAAGAATGACTAGTTGAATTAAAAACTAAGACAAACCACGTAAATTCTGCTCCCTTCGTCTTAAAATATAAAAACCTAATATTAGATGTGACATATTTCAGTACTACGAATTTGGATAATTCTATGTCTAGATTTATAATATTAGAATATGGCACATCTAGTACTATTTTTTTATTTTAAGACGGAGAAAGTAGTAAGTGATTTTATAGGTATTACGGTATTCAAAAATATCATTTTAAGAGTGTAACATTACTGTATATATCCTGCTTCTATCGAGATAGCATAAAAAAATAAGGGATAGTTTGAAGACGAGGGAGAGAAAGAAGAAGATTAGGTAAAACGAGATGAGCTATTAGTGTATGATTAATTAAGTATTAGCTTTTGTAAACTTAAAAAAGGATTAATATGATTTTTTAAAGTAACTCCTATTTAAAAAATTTTTATAAAACATATCAATTAGCAGTTAAAAAACGTGTACATAGAAAACGAGGGGTTTTCCACCCCTAACCCGTTGCTTCGATCGGTCCCTATGAGTGGAGCCAACACTTACAGATAACCTACACCAGGTTAGCCAATTTTTTATCAAAAGACTTTATTATTTTAGCAACACTAAATTAACCAACATGAGCCATCCGCGCATCCTAGACAAGTGGACATATACACTGATACACAGGTACAGATGGAGTACAGATCGATTCCGTTCGTGGCAAACGCGGCATCAGTACTTGCTAATGGGAGAGTCTATCTAATGCCCTTATATTCTGTAATCCCCAAATCCAGTACCTACTGTTCAGAAAAAAAAAATTCAATCCCTACCTTTCTCCAAATAGGTTCCATGGAAGAGTCCTTCAGCTTAATCTACATCCATATATAATTGCTACACAAAAAGTTCATATGTTTATCACAATCTAATTCGGAAAGGTTGGCAGTTTAAAATTCAAAATTAAATAGTACTTTCTTTGTTCTAAAATAATTACTTATACTACTACCTCCTTCCCAAAATAGACTTTATTTTTCCTCATCTCGCATATACTAATACAAAACTAAAAAGAATACAATACCCTCCATTTTACCAAACTTCAATACAATTATCCTCACTTTAGCAAATTCAATGTATTTATCCTCTACTTTAGCATACTTTGATGTAATGATTACTTTAAAGATGTAGTTTTTATGGGACAAATAAAAAGGATAAAAATGAAATCTTTGTGGGCCAGGGGGAGTAATTTGTTTAGCGTAAAATAAGGTTTGAAAAGAAATGATCATAGTGCTCCTTATTAAATAATATATACTCTATCTATTCCAAGATATAAGGATTTATATGATTCAAATTCTGTCCATGGTTTAAAGATTTTTAGCTCTATTTATATTATTATTTGTCATATCAATAACTTTTTATTTAAATTTCTTTTCATTTTAATCCCATCTATATCATCTTCATTCATTTTATATTTATTAAGAAACATTAAAGTTTTTTATTTTTAACTTTAATCTATGCTAAACAACCCATAAATGCTAATATTTTAAAACGGAGAGAACAATGGATGTGAGGATAGTTAAAAATAGAATAGAGAAATTTTGAATTAGAGGTGATTGAAGAAACAAATAGTACTTACAATAATAATTTTTAGATAAAATTTAAATCTAAAACACAACGTTTTTAGGACGAATGGAGAAACTTCCAATGAAATACGTTTGGGAATTGGGATTAAAGAAGAAGATAAACTCGATTGCGTCGCGTTGACACGGACGGACGGACGCGTCGCGTCACAGCTCAACTCAACTCACAAACCGCGTCGCGTTTGGAAATTGCTTGGTGACGAATCAACCGACCGAAGCCAATTTTATCAATTTCTTCGCGAATCCCCAACCGGCCAACAACAAGAAGGGTTCTTTCTTGTCGAGGCAACGCAAACGCACGCAGCACATCGACATCGAGCGGGGAAAGGCAATCGCCAGCCAGATCGAAACCCGAATCCAGTCGAGTCGCCGCCATGAGCTTCATCTTCGGCAAGAGGAAGACCCCAGCTGGTTCGTCCTCTCTTTCTCCTCCCTACCTCTTTCTAGATCGCTTCTATGTTGTTAATCGGTAAAGTCAACCCCCCTGTTTCCCCGACAGGGATGCAAAGTTGAGATTTTTCTCCCGCCGCCGAAAGAACTCTACCTTGGTTGAGCCATCTTTCGATAATTTCTTGCTTGGCTAAGATGCAGCAACAGCCAAGGTTCCCAATTTTTTTCTTTCTCCTTTTGGGGGGGGGGGGGGGGGGGGTGGTGGGGGCGTTAATCTCGTCGGGATATGGTTCTTGGAGCGAAAAGAAAAAGGTCTGACCTTTGGTTCCTTGTTTTGGTCAACGGCATGCAGAGCTGCTGCGGGAGAACAAGCGGATGCTGGACAAGTCCATCAGGGAGATCGAGAGGGAGAGGCAGGGCCTGCAGGCTCAGGAGAAGAAGCTCATCACCGACATCAAGAAGGTGGCCAAGCAAGGACAGATGGTGTGTCCCAAACTCATCTTTGCCTTCTCTTATGAATTACTCCATCATCTGTTACTTCAATTCGACTCAACCTTGTTAGAAGCTTTCCTTATTGTCAACCTAACAAGCTGTATGTGTGATAACATTCCACACCATACCTTAGAGATGGATTGCTATGTGCTGTAAGACTTCACTCAATTCAGACTGGTAGTGGATTTCTGCCTTGATTAGACCATTTTTGCACAGCAGCTTAGCGGAAATTACAAGGTCTGAAGGGATCCTAGATGTTATCTTATTCTGTTCTTCCTCTGTTCCCATTGCTGCATTTACAAGTGCACGGTCTGGTGTTGTATTTGCACGGTACTGTTTCACAGTGGTTTTGGATTACTAGGATCAAATTTAATCTTTGTTCAGATTATCAGTTCCAGGCATTGTTTGCTCTTTACAACTTTTGATAGGAGAAGCAAATTTGCTGCCAGAATATGTTTCCTGAACTTTTCTAATTCATACAATGTATATCTGTTGCCTTTATGTTATACTTTGCAGCTGCTTGTAAGTCAAAGTCCAAACACAAATATTAATACAAAGAAAAAACTCCAAACTCTCGCTTTGAACAATCATCTGGTGCAGCATATGTTTTGATGCTCAGAACATTTTTCCCAGGGAGCGGTAAAAATTATGGCAAAGGACCTTATCCGCACAAGACATCAGATCACAAAATTCTATGCCCTCAAGTCCCAGCTACAGGGTGTATCTCTTCGAATTCAGGTAATTATCTCAGTCAAGCAGGTGCTACAATTCTGTTCAGGCATTTAAGTTGATTGTTCTATCTGTAAATTGTGGTAAGAAAAATCTTAGTGAATTCAGACGACTGGCCTTTTTCTTAACAACCCTAGCTATTTTCTGCAAAATCTCCTAATGGCTGTTACTGAATGTTTGTAGACACTGAAATCAACACAAGCAATGGGTGAGGCCATGAAGGGTGTCACAAAAGCCATGGCACAAATGAACAAGCAGATGAATCTACCAGCACTGCAGAAGATCATGCGTGACTTTGAGATGCAAAATAATAGGATGGATATTATCACTAACACGATGAATGATGCCATTGATGACACTTTGGAGGGCGACGAGGAGGAGGAAGAAACAGAAGAGCTAGTAAACCAGGTCCTTGACGAAATTGGCATTGACGTCAACTCAGAGGTAAGCAGCATACTGGTGTCCCATTCTTCTCTTCATCCTAGGATACACTACCTTAGCAACAGTTCTATAGATGTAATGTCCTATTGCTCTAAACACAGCTTGTCGGGGCTCCTTCAACCGCTGTTGCTGCACCAGTCGGAGCAGGAAAGGTTCCAGCTCAAGCTGAAGCTGCTGGCGGAGTGGATGGTGGGATAGATGACGACTTACGGGCCCGGCTTGATAATCTGAGAAAGATGTGAGCAAAGGGCTCCGAAGAAATAACCATACAGTGTGATTGTACCATAGAGGCTTATAGACATTTTCTGCCATCATTTTGCTTAGTTTGTTGGGCACATAACTGCAGGCTTCGATTGTCAAGCCCCTTTGTATATATAGGATAGAATGTCAGTATTATCACCTAACAGGCTAACAGGCGTCACTTGCTTTTGTTCTGAATATTTTTCCTGATGATTGCTTCAATCTGCTCGTGAGTCTGAAAATTTTAAGCACTACGTTGATCGCATGTCAAGTGCAGCCCTTTGCGAATTCAGATTGATTCAGGTTGAAATTTTCAAATTTTGCTGGTAAATATTGGAGCATATTTTCTCTCGTCCCGTTGGTGGCATATTTGAGCGACTGTATATCAGATTGAATGTACATTTATGAATGAATATTGCGGTGTTTTTGTGAAGTAAACAAACAGATGCATGCAGAATGGCACAACGTAGATGCAGATGTCACACGGCGGCGTCGGGCGCGGCGCGGCAGAGTGGGCAGGTGGCGCGCGTGCGCAGCCACTCGTCGATGCATGCGGCGTGGAAGTAGTGCATGCACTCCGGCAGCAGCCGGATGGTCTCCCCGTCGGCGAAGTCCGCCAGACACACCGGGCACGCCGTCTCCTGCCACCCGTCGTCCTTCCGGTAGGCGCTGGTGCAAGGCGGTGGCGGGCACACCATAGGTGTGCCGGCGCTGGCGCCTAGCGGACGGAGAAGTCCGACAGGCAGACCGGGCACACCACCGCCTTCCAGCCGTTGTGTGCCGGCGCCGGCGCCTAGCCTGTCGCTGGGTGCGGTGCCACCATGCGCCGGAGCATGGCCGTCAGACTGGTTGATGATGAAGTGGATGAGCCTGAGGAAGAGGATGACGAAGACGACGCTGAGCATGATGACGACTACCGTGGTGTTGTCCGTGTGATCGCCGGTGTTGTTGTTTCTGTAGTACGGGTAAGGCCCGGAGTTGCCGTTGTTGGAGGCCATCACCCGGTGGTAAGTAGCTAGCTTAACTGTGGCCAAATGGACGTTAATCGTGTGCAAAGTAATTAGCAGTAACTAATTGTGTTACTTAAGGAGGCTTGGCGACACTCACAAGGTCAGGGATGAAACCCATAGTTGATATCGTTCGTGTCTTGCACCTTGTACGCATCGTCCTCAATTCCCAAACTAGACTAATTTTCATCTGCCTAGGAGAAACTATGAGTAAGTTGTATTTCCTTTCAGATGACAGTGAAAGTCCGGCTATGAACATTAATTGGCAAATCATAACAACGCAGCATTAATGTTGCATCCATCTTGGCAAAAAGAATTTCATTTCCATTTCATTTCTGCGTCTCCCTCCAAAACTGAAACAGAGCAATTGCTACACTGCTACGGCGCCCGCGCCCTTCTCTTAGGCCGGCGGCGCCGTTCGCTCACAACTGGCCGGCGACTGGACGAACACGCCGGCCGGCCGGCCGGCCGCCCACAGCTATAATATTGCTGAGGTGAAGTGGCTGCTAGGTGCGGACTAGGATTTCTTCGAGGGAGACGGAGAGGGAGAGGTGGTGGAGCTCGCCGGGGCTGGGCGTCGGCGTCGGCGTCGGCGTGGTCTCGGCGCGGCAGAGCGGGCAGCTGGTGTTGGAGCGCAGCCATGTTTCGATGCAGTCGACGTGGAAGTAGTGCATGCACTCCGGGAGCACGCGCACCGCCTCGCCGTCGGCGAAGTCGGACAGGCACACCGGGCACATAGCCTCGCTCCACTCCTCCGCCTTCCGGTACGGGCACACTACCACCTGCACCAGCTTCGCCCGCGACGACGAGCTCATCATGTCAACGCTGCTCGCCTCCTCCTCCTCGTCGTCCTCCTCCGGCTGCTGCACGTGCTGCTGCGCCGAAGGACCCCGGTGGTGGCGGCGGCGCCGCCGCCTCCTGTCGCAGAAGGTGACGAGGACGCAGTGGTGCAGGAGGAGCACGACGGCGACGGACATGACGGCCACGAGGCCGATGAACACTGGCGACTTGTACGTCGACGCGCTCACGCCCGGCAGAGACATGGATGAAGCTTTGATGAGCCAGGCGAGCTCGATCGAGGTGTCGCTGCTTGCTTAGGCATGGTCATGGGGGTGCGGACAAGGTGCTCGACGGTGGCTACGAGGTTGGAACGGATTCGCTAGCTGCTGATGTGATGCCGCCATTTGTAGCCTTGTGCTTTGGAAGCAAAGGTCACAATTTTTTTCCATTTTGAAAGAAATTTTTGTTACATACACAGAAATCACACAATATTTTAGTACTAGTACGCTTATTAATTGGATTTCCATGACACCAATTCACCATATATATATAGAGAGAGACGGCTTCATCAGTTGGTTGGGCAGAAGACGACCTTGAGTTCGCCGGGGCCGAAGCACCTCTGCGGCGTCGCCTCCACGTCCGTCGCCGTCGTCCTCGCCTCGGGGCACCTCTCCTTGAAGAACTGCGGCGACGCCATGCACCCTGCGCCGCCGCCGACCCTGGCGTCCGCGGGGCACACCGCGTTGAGGTCCACGGCGCACCCCAGCACCGGACACGTTTGGCTCGCGTCGAACGCGTGCGGCGTGATCGTCGCCGGCACGTTGAACCCGTCGACCAGGCTGACGCTGTACTCCGCCAGCCCGGCGGCTGCGTTCACGCTCACCTGCGCCACGGTGGCCGGCGGCGCGTCCCCGGTAGCGCACCTGGCGGCATCGCTGCAGCCGGTGCGAGGCACGACGCGGCCCGACCACGCGGCGGCGGCCGGGAACGCGAGGCTGGCGAGGCCGTTGCTGTCGAGGCGGATGTTGGCGCCGCCGGCGATGGCAGGCAGGCCGGCGTTGGGGGTGACGAGCGGCCAGACCGGGTAGGGACAGAGGTTGTGCATGGTGAAGGTGGTGGTCCACGCCGCCGCAGCGGTGACGGAGGCGGCGAGCACAAGGGCGGTTAGCGCCATGGACGCCTTCATGCCTCCTCCGATCGCTCGATGCAACTGCTGTCGACTCGTGTGGATGCAGTGGTGGTTGTTGTGGAGACGGGAAGGCGTGCGTGTATATGAAGAGGAAGAGGAATCAAATGCATGGCCTTGGTGATTACTTTGTCCCAAGGTTGCTGCTTATTGCTACTAACTGCCTGCTGATCTATCACTAATGAACAATTAGTGGTGGTTAATTAGCACGGTAATACAGTAGTGGAGCCAGCGCCGACGAACCCGAGCGGCTAATAGCATTTTCTAGTGATCAATTTGTTTTTACGAATGACGACGATAATTTATAATGAAAACAGCAGCGCTAGAGCTTGGGTGGCCGCCCAAGCTGCCCAGAAGCTAGATCCGCCGCTGCACTGAAACATTATAAGATGGAGAAATATTAAGGAAAATGACAGCAAGTCCAAATGAAAATGAATGTAACTGAAGAATATATGCACCGGAGCCATGACGGCAATGGTGATAAATATATATGTTTCCTGATCTACCGATTAAGCAGGGCACTGATCGAGAGAGACATACAAAGCATTACAGATGTCCAACTGTTTATGGTACATCTCATTATCTCAACTCTCAGCCACTGACTAATCTATAATATATGAATTCACTGACTCTAAAGCTATATATATAAATATACCACATTATCTTTCACTAATAATTATTATTATAAAACTCATATCTATAATTTATTAAATTATAGAGCTTAATATGTAAGTGTGTCAAATTATTATTCTCTAAATCATTTCTATAATATTTCAAAATATATTCATTTATTATTTCAACAATATTTAACATACATTTATTTATATATTCCGTAGCGAAGTGCGGGATATCATCCCGTAACCTTATGAATTTGTACCACTGTTTAATTTGTGATATGTACCTAGCTATCTAGCTAGTGCAATTCAATTTGGTGATGGTTCAGATAGACCAGATGAGACGCAGGTGAGGTCTGAATTGGAAGATGAATAATCAGGTTCAGAGTTAATTACATTATTTTTTGGATTCAGAGTTAGTTATTATTCGTTCAATCACACCACACGTACAGCATGCGTTTCTAACCGTATTAATTCTGGTCACCGACGAACAGACGCGCGCGTCCTTAATGCAATCACCACGCACGCATGAACGCAACGTACTAGCATTGCATGCCCTAATTATGATTATTTGCTACTGATTATTATGATTAGTACGTGCTAATCAGTATATTAGTCAGTCGAAGAGGTGCTCTCCGGCTGGCAGAAGACGACCTTGAGCTCGCCGGGCTCCAGGCACCGCTGCGGCGTCGCCTCCACGTCCGTCGGCGTCGTCCGCGTGTCCGGGCACCTCGCCTTGAACACCTCCGCCTGCCCCGCCAGCGCCATGCACCCGCCGCCGGCCGCCCTCGCGTCGCCGGGGCAGTCCACGGCGAGGTCGGCGGCGCACCCGAGCGCCGGGCACTCCCTCCCCTGCTCGAACCCGTGCGGCGTGATCACCGCCGCCACGTTGAACCCGTCCACCAGGCTCACGCTGTACTCCGCCAGCCCGCCCGGCCCGTGCACGCTCACCTGCGCCACCGTCACCGGCGGCGCGTCGCCGGTGTCGCACTTGATGGGCGGCGACACCACGCCGCCGTCGCCGTCTCTGCAGCCGGTGCGCGCCACGACGCGGCCGGACCACGCGCCTGGCGGGAACGTGAGAGTGACGAGGCCCTCACCGTTGCCGTCGAGGCGAGTGGCCGCGCCGGCGGCGTCGGTGATGGCGGGGAGGCCGGCGTTGGGGGTGACGAGCGGCCAGACGGGGTGGGCACAGAGGTTGTGGAGGGTGAGGTTGGTGGTGGGCGTCGCCGCCGCGGTGGCCGCATCTGCGAGGGTGGCGAGCACGGCGAAGGACAAAGCCATTGCCTGCTTCTGCTTGCTCTTAGCCATGGCTAGCTAGCTCGTTGATGTGATGCATCCTTACTGGGTATGTATATATAAATAAATATGACAGAAATAGAAGTGGTAGTAGTTCAATAGCAGCAAACGCATGCTCTCAAATGCATGCTGCGTGACACCTTATGCATACTCCAAGATAGAACTGCCTTAGATTATCTCTAACAACCGTGACCCAAAATACAAGATCCATTTGTCCTTTAGGTAGCGCTACAGGTAAAAGGTTTAATACCTATTTTTGGTCTTCTCCAACAACACAATCTAAAAGACAACCCTTTCTACAAATAGATCTCTAGGAGAGAGGATACTTAGATTTGGTTTATGCCTCTCCTAGCACCCAAAATGAGTCTTCCGTATAGATACTCTGTTGGAGACTATAGATATCCTGCTGAAGACTCATTTTGGGTTTGGGTGCTCCAATGGGTCTCCTGTTGGAGACAGCCTTATATTACTGAAACCACTAAGAGAGGAGTTTCTGTTAGCCGTAGGTTTTCTTATAATCTCTATTACAAATGGTTTAAATTCTTATTTAGATTTTAAGAATCTATGATTATAGAACCTAGAAAATAAATTAAAAGTTAGAACTTGATTATTTTTAAGAGGTGTCATTTGTCTCTCTAATAAATACTTTTGATACGTAAATAATTGGTTTGATTATCAACTATGTCTTGTGTGTGTCGGTTGATTCCTGGATGAAGATTTACACATATTGAAACTCCAGAATTTTGGATGGAAATTCTGGGCGTGACACCCCACCTCACCCAGCCATTGACAAATGGGCCTATACCATTAAGTGCACAGTGATCCGCACCCTAACCCCCTCCTTATCTCACCGACATATGGGCCCAAAATAATTAAAAACTTTAATTAGTCTCTATTTCAAATAGTGTTTCACTTACATGTGGACCCGCATAGCCAATTAATATTTTTAATCCCCATTTCAAATCCCGGGTCACTGACATGTGGACCCGGCCTCCTTTTCTCTCCTTCACTACCATTGATGTGGACCAGCCCCCCTCAGCCCCTCTCCCCCTGCCGCTGACATTGGGCCCCACCTGTCAACAAGGGATATTCTTAAGAATATTCCTTTTTCCGATTTAAAGAAATCCTTTTCTTTTCTAGAAAATCCTCTAAAACTTCAAAAATCCATATCTTTTACTCGTAATTCCGATTGACCCTGTTCAAGTCTCCAAATTTCTACCTTATGACACTATTAGTTATTAATAACAGTATTTTATTTTAGGGTTTTTGTGTGTTTTTCTCTCGTTGCACACGTAGTCGACGTTTTGGATATCTTTGGACATTGGATTTTCGCGAGGATTTGAATACGAAGACTGAGGCAAGTAACCCTTTGATCATATTGCTCCCAGTTTATAAAATGATTTATTTGCCAAACTGCATTTTAGTGGCACACATTAATTTAATCGGCCTCAGTTCACGCGACGAACCGACGAACCTACCCAGTAATTGCATTGTTCCTATAGGATGTTGACAACCCTCATACCTTATCGCTCCATCTTCATGGTACCTCAGTAACCGTGCTTTCTGGGCATGGATTCCGATGGTTCCACTCCCTAACACTTGCTTGTCGATTTGAGGAAACTAGTTGCTAAACCTTTTGAAAACCCGACACGCGCTATCGGCGTGTTTGCGAAATGAAAAGTGGTTTATGAAAAACTCGCGATGCAAAGCGATCGCCTTGGTGGGGATGCCTTGTATTCGCAGATGAGAACCGATTCCTTGAGGAATTACACTGATCATAATATAGTGTGACCACACGGGTGGTATGGGACATTCCTGGCTGAGTATTTAGCCAGAACAGGGTTATCTCACATGCCAGTGGATGTGGAACACCAAGATAAGGTGTTTGGGGTATCTCGGGTTCTTGAGTAGAGCAAGGATAGAGAAGTTTGCCAAGTACTCGGTCAAGGTGTTTGGAGTATTTGATAATCCAAGCGAGATGCTTGATTGAGATTGGTTTGACCCATCTATCGGGCATGAGGTATCCTAGGATGGCTTTGGAAAGGCCTTGTTGTGAACCTTTCCTGCTGACGAGTGCGGAAAGTAAGCTCACGTCGTGTGGGTAAAGCATACACCTTTGCAGAGATCTGAACTATTGTTCGCACCAAAAACCACCGGGTGTGCCAAGAAGCTTGTTGATGATCTGGTTTGATGCGATTGAACATACGAAGGCCTGGGAGATCTGCTTAGCTCTAGTGCAGGTCCTAAAATATTTGAGGTTCGCAGGCGTGCCAGTCAATTTGACCCCATAATTGACAAGGAGAAAATATTAATTCAGTGAATCAATCGGCCAATAAGAATCCCGCTAGCCGATTGCCGAAGGAATGCTTGAGCATCGGCTGAAAGCCGATGATAAAACTTTGTTCGGGCCCCAGCTGTCCGCGCCCGAGTCTCGTGTCCGTGCCCGGGTCCTCGTGCCCAGGTCCTCGCTCCTGGGTCCTCGCTTGTGCTCGTGCCCGAGTCAGCAGCAATTGCACATCGGCTATCGGCCGATACGGACTGATGTAGGCCCCTTGTAGCCGATGGCCGATGGCACCTGTGTATCGGCTAGGAAACCGATAACGCTATAAGCAAATAGATAAGCTGTCAGTATAACATGTGCATCGGCTAGAAGCCGATGATAAAATAGATAGGCAGAATAGTAAGCTAGCCGACTGCCAAGGAAACACATGTGCATCGGCTAGAAAACCGATGATAATATAGATGACCAAAATAGTAAAGATAATACGGTCGGCTTTATAAAAAGATAACCTATCGGCTAAGCACTCCGATAGAATGTCGCATATACACCGATCGGCTCGTCAAGGATAAATCTATTATTATCAATCTAGTAGTTCAGACCTAACTGATGCAGCACAGATTGATAATAATAAGGGAACCTTAACAAGCCGATAGACCTAATGCAACTGTGATGTAATAAGATAACTTATCGGCTATACATTCCGATAAAACACTTGCGCAAAAACCATCAACCTAGCAGGAACGATTTATCTCTGGCAGCTCAGTAGGTCGGACCCAACCGATGCAGCACGAACTGATGATAAATCGCCCCCAGTAAGCTGATAAGATCTACGCATGTGTGATGTGGTATACCTGATCGGCCTAAGAGGTCGGACCGAACCGATGCAGCCGTAGACAGGGCAGATACACCTGGGTAAGGGGTGACGAGTCTTACCCTCTCGCAGGAGTTCGGACCTAACCGATGCAGCCCCGCTCGAGAAGCAAGATGTAACGACCCGCCTTCCTTTTCCCTGTTGTAACTGGTTTTCTGGATCTTAATCTTTTCCTATCCTGTCAGCTGTGCCTCCGTTTTCCTTCTCCCCGGCCAGCCGACTACCTCCTCTCTTGTGCCGAGTAGATTGCTACTCAGTCCTTGTATCCTGCCCTTTCCCTTGTCTTACTCGGACCTCCTTGCTGCCGAGTAAGCACTGTGAAGTGGCTGACTACCTTGTTGAGACCTGTTGGACGCGCCGAGTTGCACCCGCCGGTTGGACGCCGACTACCGGAGTGGAAAAGAACCAGTCTTCACCTGTCCGCAGCACCGCTTGGACCGATGGACAATAACCTGCTGCATCGCTTGAACCAGTGGTCAGTCCGAAGCCCTGTCAGTGAGATTTCTCCAACCTGTCCTAGCCTTGACCTTAATGTCTCATCGCAGCTGCAGTGCCTGCCAACTCCCCTGACCAGTTGGACTCCAAAGTCACTTCCTGTCATATCCCTGTCAGTTCATCTTGACTTCCTTGCTCCACCCGTTGCCCAGCTCCACCGTGCCTCAACCTTGCACGCCGGCTATATATATGGCCAACCGTGCCCCCTTCTTCCTTTGTTTTGCAAACCGGCCAGCTCCAGCTCTGCTAAGTTTTCATCCTCTCGAGCTTTGGAGCTCTGTCGCCTGGTTCGCAAGCCTGGTTCAGCCGACTGCCCCCTTTTCTGCAGCCGACTACTTCTTGATCCATTTCTTGGTGTTTTACTTCTCTTGCTTATCAGTGTCTCTTTCTGCTTGTTCAGAGCCTGAACCGGTGGACGATCCAGAAGCCGCCTTCGCCGAAGAAGACCCCTCCTTGGAACAAGGCAAGCCTCTTTGATCATATTGATTCCCATATATGCAAAACTATGTTGTTTGGAAAATATTATGCATGCTTAGTTTACACCTTTTTAAACTGTTGGCCTCGGTTATGCAAGCGCAACCGATGGACCTACCCAGTAGTAGCACTTATTTTGGTAGAATGTTGATATATTCTCCCTTGAGAGCCCCACAAATAGCACGCTAGCATCCTATCTGAGGATACGATGCCGAGTAGAATGGCTTAGCCCTGCAACGTTGTTTGTCGTTGGGAAAAAGACGTTGGGTTTTACCAAACTGATTGAAAAACCCGATGCTCCGTGTATCGGCGTGTTTGTGAAACAAATAAAGTTGTGAAAATCTTGATATACAGAGACAGTGCCTGTGTGGCTTGGCTATGTATCATCATTAAGGACCGTTTCCTTTGGGAATTCCATCCGAGCATCATACAGTGCGACCAGACGGGTATTATGGGATGCCCCTGGCCGAGTAAATAGTAGGTTTAGGGAAGTTCAGTGCCGACCACTGAATCCTGTGTGGATCTTTCGGCTGGCATTGGATGACTCTAGACTGGCTTTGGAAATGGCCTTGTCACGAATTTCTGGGTACAGGCCAGTACTCGGTGTAATTTTCGTGTCGGATGGGTAAAGCGCACACCCTCTGCAGAGTTTAGCAGAACTGTTCGAACAGCCGTGCCCACGGTTAAGGGCGATGCAAGGTGATTCCCATAGCGTAGATTTGCTTGCCAGTGATTTGTGAAAGTGTTTGATGGAAAGGGAAGCGTGACCAGAGTTTGCCGAGTGAGCAAACGGAAGGCCTGTGTGGCCAGAAACGGATCTGTGTGATCCGGGGTGTTAAGCACCATAAACAAGTGTATGAAAAGTAAACAGGATGAAGATCATGCTCCCGGGTTGTAGCCAGGGCAGCAAAGTTTAAGCCCCCGGGTTGTAGCCAGGGCGGCAATTCAGTCTTCGGGTTGTAGCCAGAAGACGGTGATGAGCACGCTCCCGGGTTGTAGCCAGGGCAGCAGTGTTTTAGCTAGCTGGTTGTAGCCAGCCTAGCGGGCATTTAGTGCCATGATCATGCTCCCGGGTTGTAGCCAGGGCAGCGATGATGAGCCCCCGGGTTGTAGCCAGGGCGGCGGTTTAGCTAACTGGTTGTAGCCAGTGTAGCGGGCATCAAGTGCCACAGCTGAGATTTGGTTGTAGCCGAGTCTCAGGGTCAACGAGTGGTTGTAGCTACTCGGGAGATAAAGGACCACAAATGCAAAGTAAAAGATAATAAGAACATGTATGTTTACTCTTGATTTCCTTAAGTGGTGAGTTGTTGAAAAGCAACTTGCGGAATGGATAGAGGCGTGAGCCTCTGTCCGACAACAAAAATTTAAGCTCACTAGTTTTTGCAAAGAAAAGAGTTTCTTAAGGCAATTTTCGCAAATGAACCTTTAGCCTTTCTGTCTGACCGACATGGCATCATTTCCGGCTTGCTGAGTACGAAAGTACTCACCTTGTTCATATATATGTATAGTAGGTTTTGGAGTGGAAGACGAAGATCCGACTGCTGCCGAGTTCCTCCAAGACCAGGCCGACTACGAAGACTTCTGAAGGTTTCGAGCCTAGTTCCCAACCGAGCCTGTGGAGTAGTTTTTGTCCAGCTTCCGCCCTGTTCTGCTGTTTCGCTAGTTTACCAATTGATTATTTTGCCCATCCCGGGTCTGTCCTGGATGGATGATCTCCTTGTACGTATATGTAAGTACTCTGTTTATGTACTATTGTAACTCTGTGTTGTATCATTGTTGTGCGTACCCGACTACTGATCCTGGGATCGGGTGCCTTATGCACATGGTGGCCTTCCACCTAGTCGGGAGGCGCCACAGCGGTGGTATCAGAGCAAAAGGTTGGCCCTAGGAACGAAACCCCACCCGTGTAGATGTCTTTGAGGATCTTATTTTGAAAACTATACTATTTGCGAAAGACTAGGACTTGTCTGAGTATCTTTCTCTCTACTTTGTAGAATTTTGGAAAAGTTTCTAAACTCTTGGCTATCTCCCTACCTTGGCTTCTGCGTGGATCTTTGGTGTTAGCCCTTAGGTTCCAGTGCCCATCTGTTATCTTCTGTTGAGGCTGGGTTCCCGAGTATATTCCTTGTTCTGCTGCTTGAATCCATCTTGCTAATCTTGTTGCTCCTTCATCTGTTCCGTCGGTTTGGTTGCCGATATCCTTGTTGAGCCTTTCTCCCTTGGTTGCCCTTTTCTAGGACCTGATGGCAGAACGTCAGCGCCGTACTGTTCGTGCTCCAGCCCGCTTGGGTTTTGAAGACCAAGGTCCAGTCCGCAACAACCTGCTTACTGCCGCGGAGGAACAAGAAGTGGAGCAGACTCATGATCGGATGTCCGGAAATGTCCGTGCAGCCGGCCTTGGTACCTTCGACGCTGCAACAGCAAACCCTGGAGGATTGCCTCAACCACCTCACCTTCCAGCAGACCCCCAGCAGCTTATGGCCATCCAGACCCAGATCTTGCAAGGCATTGCTCAGAATCTGGCCGCAATGCAGCCTCTTCTCCATCAAGCTCCACCAGCACAAGCTCATGGACGCTCCAAGCTCGCCGACTTCATGAGGTCCCGTCCAGCCGAGTTCTCTCAGACTGCTGAGCCAGTAGAGGCTGACGACTGGCTGAAGGATATGGATAGAAAGCTGAACCTAGTGCAGTGCACACCCACGGAAAAGACCCAGTTTGCTGCACACCAACTGCATGGACCAGCAGCCGATTGGTGGGAGAACTACTGTGCTGCCCATCAAGATGCCTCCAACATCGCCTGGCCCGAGTTTGTTGAAGCCTTCAGAGCTGCACATGTCCCAGAAGGAGTAATAGACATTAAGAGAGAAGAATTCAACAACCTCAAGCAGGGACATTCCAGCATCAGCGAGTACCTGAGTAGGTTCAACCATCTAGCTCGCTATGCACCCGAGGACGTGAACACGGACAAGAAGAAAATCAGAAGGTTTCTGAAAGGGATGAATGTGGCAATGAAGATCCAGCTTATTGCCCATGACTTCCCTACTTTCCAGCACATGGTCAACAGAGCCCTAGTAGTTGAAGACGCGAGGAAGGAGATCGAAGTTTTTCGCAAGCGCAAGGCCTCCCAGATGCAGTCTCGTGGTGGTCCGAGTTCCAGGCCCTATCTCCCCAGTCCTTCCCGTCGGTTTGCCCCGTCCCAGTTTCAAGAGCAGATGTTTCGCTCATCTGTTTCCCACCCGGCTTCTTCTGTTCAGTCCCGACCCCTCAGTGCAAGTACCGGTGCAAGTCGCCCTACCCCAGCCGGCCTTCAGCAGAGGAGTATTCCGAGTGCCCCAGGAAGCCGATGCTACAACTGCAACGAGTTGGGTCACTTCGCCCGACACTGCCCCCTGAAGCAAGACTCTGCAGCCTCCGGACGCCCCAACGCCAGCGCTTCAAGAGCCCCTGTGTTCAGTCGAGGACAGCCGACTACACATGCTAGTGGATCTGCCTCCCGTGCCCCTCCGGCCCTTGGACGTGGCCGAGTCAATCATATCCAGTCGGAAACAGCCCGAGAAGCTTCAGATGTGGTAATGGGTACGTTTCTTGTCAACTCCGTACCTGCAGTTGTTCTGTTTGATTCTGGAGCATCGCATTCCTTTATCTCTCAATCTTTTGTGGATAAGTATGGTTGGGATGTTCAAGGCCTTAGGATACCTATGGTCATACACTCCCCTGGCAAGGAGTTTAGGTCAGACCAATCTTGCCCTGGAGTTACCTTGGTAATTAAAGGAGTTAGTTTCTCAGCCAACCCCATTGTCCTGGAATCACAAGGCTTGGATTTGATTCTAGGCATGGACTGGTTAGCTAGGCACAAAGGCCGAATAGACTGTGCAACCAGCACCATAACCCTGCAGTGCCCTTTTGGACAAGAAGTAAAGTTTGCCTCCCTTGGAAACCCCAAGAACCGACCCCTCCTGAGCTCCGTGCAAACAGTCCCTTTGGAAGAAGTGCCGGTGATCAATGAGTATCCTGATGTCTTCCCAGACAGTTTACCCGGAATGCCCCCTGATAGAGAGATTGAATTCTCTATAGAGTTGCTACCCGGCACAGCACCCATATCCAAGAGACCCTATAGAATGGCGGCTAAAGAGTTAGCCGAAGTGAAAGAGCAGATAGAAGAACTTGAGAGCTTAGGTTTTGTGCGACCTAGCACATCACCTTGGGGAGCTCCAGTGCTCCTAGTGGAAAAGAAAGATAAGACCAAGAGGATGTGCGTAGATTATCGCGCACTGAATGAGGTAACCATCAAGAATAAGTATCCTCTACCAAGGATTGATGACCTGTTCGACCAGCTGCAAGGAGCTAAGGTTTTCTCTAAGATTGATTTAAGGTCAGGATACCATCAGCTGAAGATCAGGCCCGAGGATATACCCAAGACAGCTTTCTTGACCCGTTATGGATTATATGAGTATACGGTGATGTCCTTCGGACTCACCAATGCCCCAGCTTTCTTCATGAGTCTTATGAATAAGGTATTCATGGAATATCTCGACAAGTTTGTCGTGGTATTCATGGATGACATCCTAATCTTCTCCAAGGACGAGCAAGAACATGTTGGACATTTGAGAATGGTTCTAGGAAAGTTAAGAGTGCACCAGTTGTTTGCCAAGTACTCGAAGTGTGAGTTTTGGCTAGACCGAGTTGCTTTTCTTGGGCATGTGGTCACTGCCCAAGGAGTAGAAGTGGACCCGGGGAAAGTGAGAGACGTGCTTTCTTGGAAATCCCCGACTACGGTCACGGAAGTGAGAAGTTTCCTAGGTTTGGCTGGTTATTATCGGAGATTCATTGAAGGATTTTCAAGGATTGCCAAACCCATGACAGAATTGCTAAAGAAGGAAAAGAAGTTTGAATGGAGTGACGCCTGTGAGAAAAGTTTCATGGGGTTAAGGAAAAGGCTGACTACCCCACCTGTGTTGATCCTTCCAGATATCAGGAAAGACTTTGAGGTATACTGTGATGCATCCCGACTAGGCATAGGCTGTGTGCTTATGCAGGAAGGAAGAGTGGTTGCGTATGCCTCAAGACAGTTAAGACCCCATGAGCTGAACTACCCGACCCATGACCTAGAGTTGTCAGCAGTAGTGCATGCCTTGAAGATATGGCGACACTACCTGGTTGGAAACCGGTGTGAAGTATACACCGATCATAAGAGTCTGAAGTACATCTTCACTCAGACGGAGCTTAATCTCAGACAAAGAAGATGGCTTGAGTTGATTAAGGATTACGACCTTGGAATACATTACCACCCTGGCAAGGCAAATGTTGTTGCCGATGCCCTCAGTCGGAAAGTCCATTGTAATGCCATCTTGACCCCGCCCTTACAACCCGAGCTAAGTCGAGAACTGGAAAAGCTAAGGATAAATATGGTCAAGCCAGGAACGCTGGCAACTTTGCTGATTCAGCCTACCTTGGAGGACCGGATCAGAGAAGCTCAAGAAGTAGATGAAAAGATTGTATCTCTAAAGGAAAGCATGACCCAGGGAAAAGCCCCCGAGTTCTCCATCGACAGCAAAGGAACTGTTTGGTTTGGGAAACGCATTTGCGTGCCCGACAGAAAGGAAATCCAAGACTTGATCTTGAGAGAAGCCCATGAGTCCGCTTATTCCATCCACCCAGGAAGTACCAAGATGTACAAGGATATTAAGGATCATTACTGGTGGCCTGGAATGAAGCGAGATATTGCCGAGTATGTCACAGTTTGTGACATTTGCCAAAGGGTTAAAGCAGAGCATTAGAAGCCAGCAGGATTGCTTCAGCCCTTGAGGATACCCGAGTGGAAATGGGAAGAAATAGGAATGGATTTCATCGTTGGATTACCTAAGACCCCGGCAGGACATGATTCCATCTGGGTAATAGTGGATCGACTGACCAAAGTCGCCCACTTTATCCCCGTCAAGACAACCTACCCGGCCAAGAAGCTAGCCGAGCTGTATCTGACCAAGGTTATCTGCCAACATGGAGTCCCAAAGAAGATAGTGTCTGACCGAGGAGCTCAGTTCACCTCCCATTTTTGGCAAAAGTTGCATGAGACAATGGGCACTAACCTGAATTTCAGTACTGCATATCACCCCCAGACGGATGGACAAACCGAGAGAGTCAACCAGATCGTGGAAGATATGCTAAGAGCATGTGCCTTGGATTTTGAAGGAACCTGGGATCTCTGTCTGCCTTATGCCGAGTTCTCCTACAATAACAGCTATCAAGCCAGTATCCAGATGGCCCCCAATGAAGCTCTATATGGACGCAAGTGTAGAACTCCACTCTGTTGGACAGACGTAGGAGAAAAGATGGTTTTTGGACCAGACATTTTGAAAGAGGCAGAAGAGCGAGTTAAGGTTATCCGAGAGCGCTTGAAGACAGCCCAAACCCGGCAGAAGAACTATGCAGATAATCGGAGACGAGAGCTCGAATTTCAGATAGGAGACCATGTGTATCTCCGAGTATCACCCCTACGAGGAACAAAGAGATTTGGAATGGGTGGAAAGCTAGCGCCTCGCTATATCGGACCCTACCCTATCGTCGACAGACGCGGAGTAGTGGCGTATCAACTGAGGTTACCCGAAGAACTCTCTGACGTCCACGACGTGTTCCATGTGTCCCAGTTGAAGAAATGTCTTCGCATCCCAGAAGAGCAAGTTCCGTTGGAAGAGGTCAACGTGCAACGCAACCTGACATACAAGGAACGCCCTATTCGGATTTTGGAGACAAGGGACAGACATACAAGACGAAAGGCAATCAAATTCTGCAAGGTGCAATGGAGTAACCATTCTGAAAACGAAGCTACATGGGAACGAGAAGATCGCCTTCAAGCTGAGTACCCGGAGCTCTTCACCGAGTAGCGGAATCTCGGGGCGAGATTCTGTTAAGTGGGGGAGGTTTGTAACGACCCGCCTTCCTTTTCCCTGTTGTAACTGGTTTTCTGGATCTTAATCTTTTCCTATCCTGTCAGCTGTGCCTCCGTTTTCCTTCTCCCCGGCCAGCCGACTACCTCCTCTCTTGTGCCGAGTAGATTGCTACTCAGTCCTTGTATCCTGCCCTTTCCCTTGTCTTACTCGGACCTCCTTGCTGCCGAGTAAGCACTGTGAAGTGGCTGACTACCTTGTTGAGACCTGTTGGACGCGCCGAGTTGCACCCGCCGGTTGGACGCCGACTACCGGAGTGGAAAAGAACCAGTCTTCACCTGTCCGCAGCACCGCTTGGACCGATGGACAATAACCTGCTGCATCGCTTGAACCAGTGGTCAGTCCGAAGCCCTGTCAGTGAGATTTCTCCAACCTGTCCTAGCCTTGACCTTAATGTCTCATCGCAGCTGCAGTGCCTGCCAACTCCCCTGACCAGTTGGACTCCAAAGTCACTTCCTGTCATATCCCTGTCAGTTCATCTTGACTTCCTTGCTCCACCCGTTGCCCAGCTCCACCGTGCCTCAACCTTGCACGCCGGCTATATATATGGCCAACCGTGCCCCCTTCTTCCTTTGTTTTGCAAACCGGCCAGCTCCAGCTCTGCTAAGTTTTCATCCTCTCGAGCTTTGGAGCTCTGTCGCCTGGTTCGCAAGCCTGGTTCAGCCGACTGCCCCCTTTTCTGCAGCCGACTACTTCTTGATCCATTTCTTGGTGTTTTACTTCTCCTGCTTATCAGTGTCTCTTTCTGCTTGTTCAGAGCCTGAACCGGTGGACGATCCAGAAGCCGCCTTCGCCGAAGAAGACCCCTCCTTGGAACAAGGCAAGCCTCTTTGATCATATTGATTCCCATATATGCAAAACTATGTTGTTTGGAAAATATTATGCATGCTTAGTTTACACCTTTTTAAACTGTTGGCCTCGGTTATGCAAGCGCAACCGATGGACCTACCCAGTAGTAGCACTTATTTTGGTAGAATGTTGATATATTCTCCCTTGAGAGCCCCACAAATAGCACGCTAGCATCCTATCTGAGGATACGATGCCGAGTAGAATGGCTTAGCCCTGCAACGTTGTTTGTCGTTGGGAAAAAGACGTTGGGTTTTACCAAACTGATTGAAAAACCCGATGCTCCGTGTATCGGCGTGTTTGTGAAACAAATAAAGTTGTGAAAATCTTGATATACAGAGACAGTGCCTGTGTGGCTTGGCTATGTATCATCATTAAGGACCGTTTCCTTTGGGAATTCTATCCGAGCATCATACAGTGCGACCAGACGGGTATTATGGGATGCCCCTGGCCGAGTAAATAGTAGGTTTAGGGAAGTTCAGTGCCGACCACTGAATCCTGTGTGGATCTTTCGGCTGGCATTGGATGACTCTAGACTGGCTTTGGAAATGGCCTTGTCACGAATTTCTGGGTACAGGCCAGTACTCGGTGTAATTTTCGTGTCGGATGGGTAAAGCGCACACCCTCTGCAGAGTTTAGCAGAACTGTTCGAACAGCCGTGCCCACGGTTAAGGGCGATGCAAGGTGATTCCCATAGCGTAGATTTGCTTGCCAGTGATTTGTGAAAGTGTTTGATGGAAAGGAAGCGTGACCAGAGTTTGCCGAGTGAGCAAACGGAAGGCCTGTGTGGCCAGAAAACGGATCTGTGTGATCCGGGGTGTTAAGCACCATAAACAAGTGTATGAAAAGTAAACAGGATGAAGATCATGCTCCCGGGTTGTAGCCAGGGCAGCAAAGTTTAAGCCCCCGGGTTGTAGCCAGGGCGGCAATTCAGTCTTCGGGTTGTAGCCAGAAACGGTGATGAGCACGCTCCCGGGTTGTAGCCAGGGCAGCAGTGTTTTAGCTAGCTGGTTGTAGCCAGCCTAGCGGGCATTTAGTGCCATGATCATGCTCCCGGGTTGTAGCCAGGGCAGCGATGATGAGCCCCCGGGTTGTAGCCAGGGCGGCGGTTTAGCTAACTGGTTGTAGCCAGTGTAGCGGGCATCAAGTGCCACAGCTGAGATTTGGTTGTAGCCGAGTCTCAGGGTCAACGAGTGGTTGTAGCTACTCGGGAGATAAAGGACCACAAATGCAAAGTAAAAGATAATAAGAACATGTATGTTTACTCTTGATTTCCTTAAGTGGTGAGTTGTTGAAAAGCAACTTGCGGAATGGATAGAGGCGTGAGCCTCTGTCCGACAACAAAAATTTAAGCTCACTAGTTTTGCAAAGAAAAAGAGTTTCTTAAGGCAATTTTCGCAAATGAACCTTTAGCCTTTCTGTCTGACCGACATGGCATCATTTCCGGCTTGCTGAGTACGAAAGTACTCACCTTGTTCATATATATGTATAGTAGGTTTTGGAGTGGAAGACGAAGATCCGACTGCTGCCGAGTTCCTCCAAGACCAGGCCGACTACGAAGACTTCTGAAGGTTTCGAGCCTAGTTCCCAACCGAGCCTGTGGAGTAGTTTTTGTCCAGCTTCCGCCCTGTTCTGCTGTTTCGCTAGTTTACCAATTGATTATTTTGCCCATCCCGGGTCTGTCCTGGATGGATGATCTCCTTGTACGTATATGTAAGTACTCTGTTTATGTACTATTGTAACTCTGTGTTGTATCATTGTTGTGCGTACCCGACTACTGATCCTGGGATCGGGTGCCTTATGCACATGGTGGCCTTCCACCTAGTCGGGAGGCGCCACACAAGAACCCGTCGAAAGGGTGGCGATGCGCCGAAGTTTATTGATCTGTGTGTGGATCATTTACAAGGTGCCCGGGTGTACGTATTTATACTCCGAGTTACATGAGTCCTTATAGGACACGGAACAGGACTTTCCTAACTAGAAAAGGAAAACTAACAGACCTGATCGGACAAGAGATCAGGTTTCCTAAAAGATAAAACTATCTAATAGATAAGATAAATAACTGCCATAACGTGGTCTTCACGATTCCTTCCAGGCTTGGTCTCTTCCAGATGAGCTTCCATTGGCTGACATGGCTTCTTTCCTTAACCGAACATGGATATGAATCGTGCCAAATTTTGGCGTTAACAACTATTCGAACAACCGTGCCCACGGTTATAAACGGATGTGAAGTGATTCCTCTAGTGTAGATTTGATTGCAAATGTTTGTGAAAATGGTGTGTGGGATTGGGAACCGTTACCAAAATCGGCCGGGACGATTGATAGATGACCCTACATGGTCTAAAACGGTCCTACTATGTGGACTGGGATGTCGAATGGCATTATAGATTAGGCTTCCAGATTTGTAGTACAAGGATGTGTCACATCCAGTATTGGTTTTTATATTTTGAGACGGAGGAAGTATATTATATTACGACGTAGTTTTTGGATGGATATTTGGGTTCTGTTTGAGGAGCGGTTATGAGAATTAGTTGATGAGTATCCAACTAGAAAGGATTTAGAGAGGCATAATGTAACACCCTGGTTTCTGGACCGTTAAAAGCTATTTTAGTAAAAACCCTAATTTCAAAATTTTTTCGATTTTTGTGTGTATTTAAGGACTAGTGCCGCAGATCTCAGTCTAAACCCCCTTGAAAACCCTAAAACCTCGGTCCCAAACTCTCTCCAAATTCCGAGACTCGAATTTTGCAATTCGACTCTCTCTCAAAATTCCTCGGAAAGTTCAACACCGAAATACCTCTCAAAAATTCTCTATCAAATACTCGGCCTCGAACTTTGCAATTCGAAGCTCTCCAATAAAAACCCTTCGAAAGTCGCCTTTGAAGTGTAACGCCCCGGTTTCTAGGCCGTTAAAAACTATTTTCGTAAAAACCCTAATTTCAAAAATTTTGGCTTTTTGAGTGTGCTTAAGGACTAAGTGCCGTAGATCTCAAATCCAAGCCTCCCTCGGAACCCTAAAACCTTGGTCCCACACTCTCTCCTAAAACCCAAGACTCGAATTTTGTAATTTGATTGTCTCTCTCAAACTTCCCTCGAAAAAATTCCAAATCAAAATCCCCTTCGAATCCCTTCTGAAGACTTTGATCGAAATACTCTTAATTCACTCCTCCCAAAAATACTCGGGTTCGAATTTTGCAATTCGAAGCCCTCCATTTAAATCCCCTGATTTTGTTTCTCTCGAAAAACCCTAAATTCCATCAAGAACTCCCTTCTCGAAATAGCTAAATTATTTATTTCTAAAGCCCTCAAATCCCAAGAATTAAATCCAAATTCTAAAATTCCCTCGAGGTCCTCCAATTCTAAACCATTGCAAAATTCCCAAAATATCCCTAAGGATCAAGTCCCAGTTTTAAATCAAAATCCAAATCCAGTCCCCTTTTGAATCTCCTTCTTTCTTTTTCCAAATATCATCCAAAAATCAATATATATGTATATCAGTTCAAATCCAACCCACAGAAACTCCTCTCAAAATTCCCAAAAGTCCTAGAAGTCCAGATCTCAAATCCGAAATTAAATCTCCAATTTATCCCTTCAAGAATTCTCTCTCTAGACCTCCCTTCAAATATATATATGTATATGTATATACATATATATATATAAATCCCTCTTCAAATTCTCTTGATTATTTCCTGAGAATATTATAAAAGAATCAAACACCAAATTCCAAAATTTATACCCTTTCAATTCTCCAAAAATTCCTATCAATCTCTTCCATATATATATATATATGTATATATATACATATATATATATATATGTATATATATATATATATATATCTCTAAATCCAGAAAAATACCTCAAAAAGTCCTCTCCATAAAATCTCCAGAATTTTTGTGATCCAAATATGAAATTTTGGATCAAAATCCCTTTTGGAAAATCATCAAAAATCCTTCAAATAATCTCCCTGGAAAAATACCAAAGTTTACTGTTCACTCGGGCCATCCCACTCCTCTCTTCTCGGCCCGAAACCGCCCGGCCTCCTCTCTTTCTTCTTTTCTCCTCCCTGCGCGGCCCACGACCGCGTCGGCCCACTCGGCCTCATCTCCCTCCCGTGCCGACATCCAGGCCTCACCGGCCAGGAGCACCGCCCGCCCGAGCGTAGACGCCGTGCGCGCGACACGCGCCCCGGTCGCGGACCCCGCCTGACAGTGCCTCCAGCGCGGACACCTGTTTTCTTTTTCCTCTGCAGGCCCCGCTGTCAGTCGTCTTCCCCGTTGTCTTCTTCTTCCTCGCTCTCTCTCTCTGTTTCTCTCTCCCTCTCTCGATTCTTCTCAGTTTCTCCCGACCTCTCTCTCTGTCTCGCGCCGAACCGGCCTGTCGCACGGCGCGCCATCATCACCTCAAGCCCCGCGGTCAGTCAGCGCCATCGTCGTCTCCTTGTCGCTCTCGGTCTCCTCTCTTCTCTCTCTCTCTCGAACTCTCTCGTTTTTCCCTCCCGAGCCGACCGCGCCGCGCCCATACTTCTATGCCCGACAGGATTCAAGGTCAGGGCCACAACCCCGTTCAATCCCGTTGCCCTGTCCCCCCTGTCCCTCTCTCCTCTCTCTCGCGGCGGCATGAGGCATGGTGATGCCGACCACAGGAGCTCGACATCATCGCGTCTCGTCAAGCCAGCCGCGCGAAAAATATCCAAGCTTTCACCGCCTCTATTCTCCATCGCAATGTGCCGCGCCCGCGCCTATAAAATCCCAGCCCCGCCGCGCCATTGCCTCGCAAAACCCGAGCTTTCTCTCTCCGCCGCCGCCAAAGCCTCTCTGGTCCGCCCAAATCCAACCACTCCCGAGCCCAATCGTCCAAGCCGTCGCCACCATTGGATCTCCTGGAGTTCCATGACCTCCCCAAGCCCTGCACCGGTGCCCGAGAACCGCTGAGGCGGAAACGCCCAATTTTGGCCACCTCCGTGCTCCGCCATTACCGCCGCCACTGCTTCTTGCCTTTCGGTGAGCGCCCCGTCCTATCTTCCCTATTCCTCTCTTCCTCTACCATGCGCAAGGCCGCATCCAATCAATCCCCCAACCAAACCTCTTTGCCCCGGCCCGCCGTCGGCATTCCACCGCCGCCGCCCATCCTTCTCTCTTTCCGCCGCTCCTGCCTCTCGCCGCTCGCCGCCAACAACCACCCAAAGCCCAATCCGAGCCATCCATCATCCTCGCCGTGCTCCCCTCATCCTGTTCCCGTTAGCCGCCCGTCCTCCCTCGCCGTCGGCCGTCAATCCTCTGCCGGCCGGTTCCTGTACCTAATCCGGCACTCCTCTCTCTCTCTGTCTCTGACTTGTGGGCCTAGGTACAGTGTGACACAGTAATTCCCTTCTCTCTCTTAGCCTCCCTTTGACAAGTCGGCCCCGATCCTTAAGTGCACAATAAACCACCCAATTTCTCTCACCTCCATGTGGGCCCGACCCAATTATATATCCATTTTGTCTCACCTCCATGTGGACCCAGTTTCCTATTCCCTCACTCCCATTGACATGTGGGCCCTTCCAATTATCTCTCTCCTTTCCTATGACAGTGGGCCAGCCCTTCATCTCTCTCCCCCTACCACTATTCAAGGGCCCCACCTGTCAGCCCTATTTCCCAAAATAATTCTTTTCCCAATAATTCATTTAATCTATTTCTTTTTCAGAAATCCCCTAAACTTCCAAAATCCATATCTCCTTAACCGTAACTCTGATTAAGCCCGTTCAAGTCTCTAAATTTTTCTAAAAATGAGATCTACCTCATGGCACTATTAGTTATTAATAATAGTATATTATTTCTAGGGTTTTATGTGTTTTTCTCTCGTTTCGTGCGTAGTCGACGCATCGGAAAATCGTCGGACATCAGATTTTCTTGAAGATTTGAAGACGAAGTCTGAGGGAAATCACTCCTTGACCATATTGCTCCTAAATTTAAAATGTTTTGTTTGCAAAAATTGCATTGCTAGTGTGCACGATAAATTGATCGGCCTCAGTTTGTGTGTCGAACCGACGGACCTGCCCGGTAGTTGCATAAACCCTGTAGGTCTTCGTTACCCTATTCTTTGTCGCTCTACCCCATGGTACCTCAGTGACCGTGCTCTCTGAGCATGGACTCCGATGGTCCTATTCCCAGCACTATTGTGTGTCGATTTGGGAAAAATTTGGGTTTTCAAAGTGATTTAAAAACCCGACATGTGATGTCGGCAAGTTTGCGAAATAAAATCTATTTGTGAAAATTTCCGCGGTGCAAAGTGATCGCCTGTGTGATGGCACTTCGTATTCGCATATAAGGACCGATTCCTTGGGGAATTCCAGCCGAGCATCTCACAGTGCGACCACACGGGTGGAATGGGATACCCCTGGCTAAGTAATTAGTGTTTCCAGGATGGTTTTCGGTTGCTAATAAATGTGGGACTGGCTGGGTGCCGAGAGGGCGATATACCCCCGTCCCTGAGTATAGGAAGTGAGTTCCTGGTACTTGGTTAAGAGTGAGCATCCATTTATAGGGCAGCGTGCTATCCTGGGAAGGCTTTGGAAAGGCCTTGTCGCGGACCTCCCCGCTTGGCCAGCGCGGGAGTAAGCTCGCGTCGTGTAGGTAAAGCGTGCAATCTTTGCAAAGATCAAATGAACTGTTCAAACAGCCGCGCCCACGGTTACGGGCAATGTGAGGTGATTCCTCTAGTGTAGATTTGTTTGCAAGTGTTTGCGAAAGTGATTTGTGGTGTGGGAATCATTACCAAAATCAGCCTTAGTGGCTGATGGATGACCTGAGTGGTCTGAAACGGGACTGTGTGACCCGGGATGTCGATTGGCATCATAGTTAGGGCTTCCTGAGTGGTCGCAATATAAGTTTGAGTTGGGATTAAGGATGGCTTGGGGAGCCATCGAGATAAGTTATGAATGGCTCGAGGAGCCGCTGAGATGAAATGAGATAAAATGATGTCCTGGATAGGACTGAAGTGCAAAATGAGGTTACGTCCTGAGTGGACGAAATTAAAAATAAAGTAATAGATGTTGATACAGTGGAAAACTGCTTGTGGGCAGATCCACTGAACCTCTGTCTGATCCGATAGGCGGTATAAGAATACTTGAGATCAATTAAAATCTGATTCGTTCACTTGAGTTGTTGAAAAGCAATTCACGGACAGGATCGAGGCGAGAGCCTCCTTCCAGACACATTAAGACAACTCACACTTAGGTTTTTAAAAATATTTTCAAATGAAATGGTTTGTGAAATAAACCCCAGCCTATCTTTGATAGCCTGCATAGCTCACATTTTTCGTGACTTGCTGAGTACGTAAGTACTCAATCCATTTCTTTCCCCATTGTTCAGGAAGAGTGAAGTTGAAGTGAAGATTAGGGTTTCCTTCCTAGTCCCAAGCCGTTGCTTGTGAATTGGGTTCTCGCTGCGCTGTCGTTCCACTGCTGCTGTTCTGTTTGCAGGTTGCTGCTCAGGGCTTGCCCGAAGTCGCAACTTATAAAGGTATAATATATATTTATTTATTTAGCTATTTGCTATGGTACATCTCCGTTGGCCGCGGGTACCAACAAGGTTTCCTGGGACTGGTACCGGCATTGCGGTTCCGTAGGAGAGTGGTTCATGCCAATCTCCTGCGGCGCTTCCCCTCTGGTATCGCTGCAGGTGGTGCCAGGGCGGGAGGCGTTACATGAAGCCTCTCATTAAAATCTCCTTATTTTTCCCTTCCAAAAATTCAAGTTCCTTCAAAAACTCCGTTCCTGAAATAGCCAAATTTATATATTTCTAAAACCCTCAAATCCCAAGAATTAAAATTAGATTCTAAAATTCCCTCGAGGTCCTCAAATTCTAATCCATTGCAAAAATTCCCGAAATGTCCTTGAGAATCAAATCCCAAATTTAAATCGAAATTCCAATTCAAACCCCCTCTTGAATATCCTCTTTTCCTTTTCCCAAATATTATCCAAAAGCAAACACTCTTATATATACACATATGTGCTCACATCTAAATCTGAGAAACACCTCTCAAAATTCCCCAAAAATTTCTGAGTCATAATCCGAGAATTTAAATTAAAGTCCGAAGACCCTTGGAATTCTCTCCCTTCCTTCCCTTCTCAAATATCATTAATCAAAACTATCCAAATAAATATATATACACAATTCCTAGCCAAAGAGTACTCCCATATAAAATCTCAGGAATTTTGTGGTCCGAAATATAAAATTTTGGATTAAATCCCTATTAGAAATCATTAAAAACCCTCCAAAATAAATCCTTGGAAAATATAAAGGAATTACTATTCACTTGAGTCGTCCCCTCTTCTTCCTCGGCCCACTTGGCCTCTACCTCCTGCGCGGCCTAGCCGAATCCCTCCCTCGCTAACGAATGGGCCCCACCGGCCAGGAGCGCCCCCGCACACAGTGCACGCGCTTTGCTCTTGGGCCCCACCAGTCAGACGCAGCCAACGGTAGCGCACACGGCCGCCCGTGCATGCGACATGCACTCGGTAGCGGGCCCCCTCCGTCAAAGCACCGCGGGAGCCGACACGCGGGCTCCGCATGTAAGAACTGTCTTCCTCCTAGGTTCTCTTTCTCCACGCGCCCCACGTGCTCGACAAAATTCCCAAACCAATAAAAATATCTTGGCCGAGCTCCCAGGGTCAACCGTGCCTACTCGTCCCGTCCCATCACCCCGGCCATGCCCATCCCCTGCTTCCTCCTCTTCGGCCGACATGGCCACTAAGCCCCGTCGCCCTGTCCCATTCGAGCATGCCCGCCACATGCCGAGTCAAAAATCCGAACTCCACCACCTTTCTTCCTCGTCGCGACGCGCTGCCTCTCTAGCTTGTCGGGTTGTGCTTGCGCTCGCCTATATATGGCTGCCATCCCCCTTGCTCCTTTCTGTCCCTCGCCATGGCCATGACGCGCCACCTCGCTCGGTCTAAGTCTGATCCACCAACTGCCACCGCTGCTATCTCTCCTATACGATGAGCCCTCTCCTCTCTTCCTCCCTATTCCCCTCAGCGGCCATGGCCCTCATCCCCCTTCTCCCCACGCCATGGCTACGCCATTCCCGGCGCTGTTGCACCACCGCGCCCGTGCCTGCGCTCAGTGCATCGCCGCCTCCGCGCCCATTCCTCCCCTCACTGCCGCTTGGGATTTTGCCTAGTAAGAGGTCTAGCTCGAGCTCTCCTATCCCTTCTTAAATCCCAAGCTGCTCGCCTCCTTCCCTCTTCCTTCCAAAATCCTGGGCACCCAAAGACCCTCTGTCTCCACGCCTCGCCGTCAGTGACCTCATGCCACACCACCCCACCACCGCCCTCTGTCTATCACCGCCAGCCACCAGCGCGCCCTCCCTCACCGATCCGAGCTGCTCGCCCTCTTTCCTGCCCTAGATGCCAAGCACCCCACCTCGCCATCACTCGCCGGCCGACGCCGCGTGCTGTCAACCATCGGTCCTCAGTCTCAACCGTCGTCGGGATGACCCGAGCCCCAATCGAGCTTAGCCTCCTTCTCTCTCCTTCAATCCATCTAACATGTGGGCCCTCACACTAATCCAACCCCAGCCGGATGACACGTAGGACCCACACCTTAATCACTGACATGAGGGCCCAATAGAAACTATCTCCTAATCCCTTCTTTGTCTCACTGGTCTATGGGCCTAGTCCCATTAACAAATTTAATTAATCATCAATTTAAATACTGAGACCTACATGTAGGCCCTCCTGTCACTCCCTCATCTCTCCCTACCTATGACATTTGGGCCCAGCTTGATTAAATTCTAATAATGAGGCTTACATGTGGACCCCTTGACATATGGGATCTCCTAGCCAAACCTCTCTCTCCACTGCCATGTGGGCCATTGCCTCCTTCTCTCTCTTTCCAATGACATGTGGGCCCTGCTCTCTTTCTCTCTCTCTTGTCATTGACAAGTGGGCCAGCCCCTTAGCTTCTCTCTCCTCTGCCACTGACAAAAGGGCCCCACCTGTCAGCCACTGAACCCAAAATAATTCTTTTCTCAACAATTCAAATAATCCATTTTTTTAGAAAATCATCAAAACTTCAAAAATTCATATATTTTCGACCGTAACTCTGATCGACCCCGTTCAAGTCTCAAAATTTTTCTAAAAATGAGATCTACCTCATGGCACTATTAGTTATTAATAATAGTATTTTATTTCTAGTTTTTTGTGTGTTTTTCTCTTATTTTCACGCGTAGTCGACATTTCAGAAATCATCGGACGTCGGATTTTTCGCGAGGATTCGAAGACGAAGACTGAGGCAAGTCACTCCTTAACCGTATTGCTCCTAAATATAAAATGTTTTATTTGCAAAATTGCATGACTAGTGTGCATGTTAAATTGATCGGCCTCGGTTAGCGTGACGAACCGACGGACCTTCCTAGTAGTTGCATAAATCCGGTAGGACGTTGATATCATATTCCACCTCGTGGTACCTCGGTGACCGTGCTCTCTGAGCATGGATTCCGATGGCCCCACCTCTAGCACAACTGCTTGTCGATCTAGGAAAAATAGGGTTTCGAAAGATTTAAAAACCTGACATACGATGTTCGTGGAATTGCAAAACAAAATTATTTGAGAAAATCCAAGCTGCAAAGTGATCGCTTATGTGGTGGTACTTCGTATTCGCATATAAGGACCGTTCTCTTAGGGAATTTCATCCGAGCATCTCACAGTGCGACCACACGGGTGGAATGAGACATCCCTGGCCGAGTAACTAGTGTTCTCAGGATCGTTTGGTTGTTAATAAATGTGGGAGCGGCTAGGTGCCAAGAGGGCGATATACCCCCGTCCCTGAGTACAGGAAATGAGTTTCTGGTACTTGGTTGAGAGAACCCATTTATAGGGCAACGTGCTATTTTAGGTGGGCTTTGGAAAGGCCTTGTCACGAACCTTCTCTACTAACGAGTGTGGGAAGTAAGCTCATGTTGTGTGCGTAAAGCGTGCACTCTTTGCAAATGTTTATAAACTGTTCAAACAGCCGTGCCCACGGTTACGAGCGAATGTAAGGTGATTTCTCTAGCGTAGATTTGTTTACCAATGCTTTGCGAAATGGATTTGTGGTTTGGGAATCGTTACTTGAATCGGCCTTAATGGCTGATAGACAACCTGAGTGGTTTGAAATGGGACAGTATAACCTGGGATGTCGAATGGCATCATAGATTAGGCTTCCCAAGTGGAAGCAGTATGTGAGTTAAGTTGAGATAATGTATGGCTCGAGGAACCACAGAAATGAACTATGGGTTGAAATGAAGTCCTGAATAGGACGAAAGTGAAAGGAAAATAATAGAGGAAAAATAAGATTACATCCTGGAGAGGACGAAAGTGAAAATAAAGTAATAGATAAGGATACAGTGGAAAGCTGCTGGAAGGCAGACCCACTGAACCGCTGTCGCGATCCGACAGGCGGTATAGGAAAACACTTGACTAAAAGCAAATAAAATTTGATTCGTCTGCTTGAGTTGTTAAAAAGCAATTCGTGGACAGGATCGAGGAGAGAGCCTCCTTCCAGTTACATTGAGACAACTCACACTTAGGTTTTCAAAAATGTTTTCAAATGAAATGGTTTGCGAAATAAACCCTAGCCTATCTGTGATAGCCTGCATAACTCACGTTTTTCGTGACTTGCTGAGTACGTAAGTACTCAATCTATTTCTTTTCTCTCCTCATTCAGGAAGAGTGAAGTTGAAGTAAAGATTAGATTTTCTTTCCTAATTCTAAGCCGTTGCTTATGAATTGGGTTCCCGCTGCGTTGTCACTCCGCTGTTGTTCTGTTTGCAGGTTGCTGCTCAGGGCTTACCCGAAGTCACAACTTATAAAGGTATAATATATATTTATTTAGTTAATTGCTATAGTACATCTCCGTTGGCCGCCGGTACTAGCAAGGTTTCCTGGGACTAGTACTGGCATCGCAGTTCTGTGGGAGTTGATTCACGCCAATCTCTTGCGGCGCTCCATATCTGGTGTCGCTGTAGGTGGTATCAGGGCGGGGACGTTACACATAACTTTTGTCTGCTAGTTTTATTTTTTGGGTTATGTAGTTATATATACTAGTTATTACCCAAAAAAAAAGGGAACGACTACGGCTCGGACGTCCAATATTTGCCAAATATCGGACGGTGTTTCATCATATGTTAAAAAATATTTCATTATTTGGATGAAAATGTTTCAACAAGATGTAACATTCAAGAACTACTATTGGCAACACAAAGATATCAATATATGTGACATCCAATCAAAAACACAATGAAATATTCTAATACAACAAAGTGCAACAAAAGTAAAAAAAAAAGGTTTCAAAATCCTCCAAATCTCAAAAGACCTACCTTACCTGAGTAGACCTACTGTGTGCCGTCGTCCAAGGGGCCGCCACCGCTCTAGCCTCATCCAGTGGTCTGGCGGTGGTGGCAAGGGCCTTGGCTCCTCCACCCTTGGCCCAACGCCGCCACACATGGAGGGGATTTGCACGAAGGAGCTGAGCTCGATGGCGCTCGAAAGGAAGGGATTCGGACGACGAGGGAGAAGCCCGGGGCAACAGCGACCTCATATCTATGAAGAGCAGGACCAAGAGGGCTCGATGGTCGCTGCCGATCCCGACGGCTGGGCCTTCGAGTGGCTCGTGGTGTGAACTCGTACGAGCACGGAAGGAAGAAGGAGAGGGAGGATAAGAAATAGGTGGGTAGAAGAGAACGTCCCATATTTGTCTCTCATCAGACGCGCGACGTGGAGCGTTTTCGAAAAAAAAATTAGCAACCGAAAAGAAAAAATAATATACTCCTACTGCTCCCTCCAGTTCAAAAAATATTTGATATTGTGAGTATTAGGATAAGGCGCCACCTCAAGCCCTCGCGCCGCTCCAGGCCGCCGGCGCCGGATTCCTCGTCGTACCAAGACCTGCCTCCGCCTTCGTGGCCCGCGCAGCCCCATCCACCAGCCACACGCGTCCGCGTGGCACCCTAGTCCGCGACACACCTCCGGCTCGACGTCATCCCCGAGATCCTCCCTCGTCTCGGCCCGCCGTCGTCGTCCTCGAGATCCTCCCTCGTCTCCGATGGCCAGCAACTCCACCTCTGAGGTATACAGTAATTTTCTCACTACTGCTTATCAGATCGTTAGGGATAAACAAGGGCATGTCGACTCTTTTCATTATGCATACCTCATATACATATATATCAAACTGGTGTAAAGAATTGGGATAATAGCATTTGTCTAATACGTTTGATTCCATCTTTTTATTCATGATCCCGAACCGATGAAATTAATTTCAGTGATTCATATTCTTATATATTTTTTACTGCAAAGTACAACCCAGCCTCCCTCATTAGGATGTATCATAGGAAAATTTTAGCAAACCTTGGATCACTAGTGCTTAATCCTCAAGACATTGGCCCTTCTATAATACATATGGACATTCGGTTAAGATATCACCCCTTCAATATAGTTGTTCTAATTCGCTATAATCAACAAACTTATGACCTCCAATGGTTCAAACTGATTTCCAAACACATTTGCTGTTACAGACCCTTGGCTGCCCACCAATAACGTTAGTTCCTTGTATTACACATGTACACATGCAGAGATTATCCCATCCATTCTTGTTTTCTCCTGTTTGTGTTGTATTACACCTTAATCTAATCTCTATTAATCTAAACAATTAACCTCTGTTATAACTTCAATTGGGATGAAACACACAGGAGACACTCTTATGCTTAAAGATTTGGCAGAGCAAGGTTTAATGTCATTTTTTTCCTCTCTCATTTTTGATGTGAATCCTTTGCACCTTGGTGAGTGTTAACTCCATGTTATAATTAGGAAAAATATTGAATTCGAATTTTATCTGCTGGCTTAAGTATTCTAGCAGTATACCTACTCTCTCTCTCTCTCTCGTGTGTGTCTTTGTGTGTGTAAGGACCATCATTACACATTTGTTTTTCAGGTTTTAGTGTCAGTGACGTAATCACAGTGTTTACTTTGTTGTTAGGATATTTTTGGTGCACCATACATCTTTGCTGCATAAATCCCAGCTAAAAAAATTCTGCTCAGCTAGTTAAAAAAATTAAAACAAAATATTGTTTGATGGATCATTGTATGAAGCATCATGCAGAATCCAACTCGATAATCAATTTATTCTTTTAGGAACTTATTATTTTAATATTTGTCACTTCTATTTTCCAATTCTCTTTCATTCATAATTTCTCTATTTTTTATGCACATGTTAAATTTGCTGTAAGATATATTGACTTTATTCATAGTAATTTGATAACAATGGATATAAATATGTGTAATAAGTTACACGGATGCACTCCTATTGGGTTTCCTTCATGCATCTGTATATACTATATAGATGGCACTTGCAGTAATTAGTGCTATAAAGAAGTCACCCCATAAGCCAAATCATCACAAATGTTTCATGCCGTTCGATGGTGCTTTAATGCTTTGGATTGCCACATTCCTAGTATATACGTAGTTGGCCTCACCTGGTTGCCGTACGTATCCTTGATGCAGAAGTCATTCACCTCTATATATTATGAGTTGCTAGTGTCAGCTCAACCTGCCATGACATAAATTAGAAATCTGTGGAGTTCACCTGATTTTATTGCTTACTATACATTATTTACCACTTTATTGCTACAAAAGTTGCTATGATATTCAATACTATATTGACTTTATTACTAATTGATGCTTTTCTTCTTTTTTTTAACCTTGATTTGTAGACCATGGTCTCATCGGCAGATGAGTTAAGACTTGGATTTTCTTTTTGATGACGATAAAGATGAAGCTGATGTTCTTGTCCCAATACCTGGATCAGATGACAATATGTTTTTTCTGTGAAAATATCTTCATTGGAGGGATTAAACAATGCATTTGCTTCTGCAGAGCCTAGTGATGCGGCTGTTTTGTGCTTTATTTCCCCTCTTATATCTGTTGAAGATGCAGTTGTTATCAAGGCTGCTGCAGTTGAAGGACTTTATTGCAACAGACTGTTTCTTGTCTATGATCAAAGTTCCATAAGGTCCAAGATTCTTGTGGGTAAAGAGCTCGAGTCAGTCTGTGATGAGGTTAAGGTTGCCCAGCGTTCAGTACAGGAGGAGCAAGAGAAGATTGCTGACTGTGATTTACTGGCTGAATTAACTTTCCATCAACAGGAGAACCCTCGAGCAAAAGAGTGCGCCTCGAGGGGGCATTCTCAATTAGCTAAAATATTAAGAGCAGCACAGCCTGAGTTTAAGTCCCTCCTGAACCATGCTGATGATTTCTTGGGTTCTATTGTCATCGGCATTGATGAGGCTAGATCTGAGCGTTCCTTAATGAATATGTAAACTATTTAGGTTATTCAGGAAAATTTATTGTAACGGACTACCGAGAACTTCAGAGCGTTGTTGTGACTCTTAATGTTCGTATGAAATATTAAGATCATAGTCCTTCTAGTCCTCTCCAGAATCCTTATTACCCGTTGTTGGCCACTTTTGATTTTAACTGTTGCGAGTTGCATCGTGGTTTGTTTCTCTAATCTTAGTTGAGAGCTGCATATGATGCTACCTATTGTTGGCCTCGCATCTTTGGTTTTGAACTGTTATTAAGATTTGCATCTGTCATGGAAGTGAAAAAAAGACTTGTATGGAACAACATAGGTTCAACTAGCAAGTTTATAATTGACTTGTATGACGTTTTCATTCAGAACCAAAGTAACAAACTGAACCAAATTTAATTCACACCACAGGGGCGAGCTGCTCTATTGTTACACTTGGGTTTCAATAGTCACAGCTGAGAACTGACCGACTAATTAGCAGTACTCGTTCTCCCCTAAAAGGCGACAACTACCAAAATTGAAACTCACAATCAAAAGACTCAGCTGCAGGGTGCAGCAGACTATGGTTCAGTTTTCTTCAGGACATCCACAGCCTCTTATCTTTGTCACCTGCTGACCAAGTGCTCGGACAGTTTATCCCTCACCATGACAGCATTCTCATCTGCTAACTGGCACACCTGCTGCTTGTAATTCGCGTCATGATCGTTCCACATGTTTGCCTCATCCATGGTTGCATCCTGAAGGCCTATGATTATGTTATGCAACATGCAGCACACATGGATTATCCGAGGCAACCTGTGCTTGTCAGGGCGCCACATCTCGCCGTGCAGGAACTTCCATGTTTCTTTGAAGCTTGCCAATGTCCTCGGAGCAACAGTTATGGCTGCTGCATGTCTCTTATTGAACTCTATTTTGGAGTCTGAGAGGTTATTTTCTTGGTACGGTGTGAGCAGCCAGGGAAGAAGGGGGTATCCTGCATCACCAATTATGTATTCACCAATTTCTGTCCCATCTGACACTGCCAGCTTGCTACCGTTGAGCCGCGCGCCTTTTTCGCACATCTTGAAAAGACCAGAGCTATGCAAAATGCTTGACTCTTTCATGCTACCAGGCCATCCTGTCACAATGTCCATGAACCTCATATCTGGACTGATAACAGCTTGCAAGACCATGCTGTAGTTTTTCTCATGGTCTAGCCAGACCTTACAGTTTGGCTCAGCTGAAGATAGGCACATTGTGATGTGTGTTGTGTCTATGACACCACAGCAGTTTGGCAAACCATGTATCTTCTCAAACATGGATTTGATCTTCTCCATTTCACTGGAATCCGGCCAGCGCAAATGGTGGCTTGCTCGCTCCTCCATAGCCTCAACAAACCTCCAAGTTATCAGTGAGACGGTTGAGTGGTTTACACCAACAGCGGATCCTACAGTCACCAGTGATCCACCAGAATTCAACCTTATCAGGGCTACCGCTACCCGATCTTCTAAAGACAGCACCTTCCCATCAAGAAAGGTATAGCTGCTAGACCTCACCATCATTTCATCTTTTACCAAGCCGCAGATGTAGTTGAAGGTTCTCCTTGGCATTTTGAAGATAGACTCAAATCTTTGTGCATCCTCCATACAAGATAGGGTTCCTGAAAAGGAAACCAAAAATGGTTACAAAAACTGTAATTTGCGAGGAAGAAGCTCTATTCTGCAAGCATTAAAAAAATTCAAGTGTCTGAAGGTTAACTAGTAATAATAAAAATATTGTTCAACTTTTGTTAAATCAATCACAGAAGTATTTGACAGGTTGAGATCTTCAGGCTATTTTAACTTTACTGATGATATGGTAACCCAACTGAAGAACATATATATACCAACATGCTGCGACACACCCAAATAACAAAGTGGCACCGATCAACAAATTAGCCATTCCACAACCCATAGGGGCTGGCACTCTCTAAAACTAAAAGTTAGCATGCCCAGTAATCAAGCACAAGAAGTTAGTCATACAAAATTAATCCACTTCAGCTAGCATTGAATGGTGTAATGCCCATTCATATTGCAACAAAATGCATCAGTATATGTTGTAATTAGATAAATGTAAGTCTGTTTCAGAAACTTGTTTGCAGTTAAGTAAACAAAAACAAGTAGCAGAAAGCTCAATCATTGAATAATATTATAGGACTAAGTTCCTTAAGTCTTTCGGTTGCCTGCTTTTGGATACTGCAGGAGTGCAAGTAATAACTTAGAATTCATCTCCCATTGCTGAAGTCATGAAGATAGTCCGAAAGAGCGGTACTACCCTTTTGTAAATAATGTGCTTCACATGATATTTCTACCTCACCAAATTAGAAAGATAGAAGTTTCGTGACTTGTAAGAAAATGGTACCACAACACGACTGCCCACTGTATTGTGCAAACAGAACATCCAATGTAATACCCTATTCCAAACCAATCCTGGTAATTATCTAGAACAATAGTTGCTTTGGTGGTGCATATGATTGGATCACATGTATAACTAGCACAGCATACTTAGAGGGAGAGTAGCTACAGTAACAGGCACATAAACAGCAACAGGGAATTATTCTAGCATTCAGCTTGGAAAATGGAAACAAGCACAAGAAGCAATGACTAGCATAAGCAATCAAACAAGCAATTAACTTTCAATTCATAGTTTCTGCAGCCTGCATTTGCTCTCAAACCATACTCAATTTGCTAGAAATGATATTTGCATGAGCATATCAACTTGCTGATAGTAATCAGAAGAGAGATCGACAACTGACTGAACTGAGAGCTAAATTCTCTACGATTCAGAACTCATATAATGCAACAGGTGTCCTAAACAAATCCTAAGACTGAAGTGCATGTTCATCTACCAGGACGCACAGCAACACCGGACAGACAGTGGAATTGCAGTATCAATCTTGCAGTAGCACCATTTATTACAACTGCTCCTTAAAACGATCGATAAAGCACAAGATTACTCCCACTCTCCAAGAATTCCAACTTGACGCAAATTAGATCTAAAAATCGCCACCAGAGCACCCACCGACGTGCCACACAATCTGCAAAATCTCACCGAGACGTACGGCCGCCACCACCACCGCAGACAGACAGAGAGATCGACGCGCACCTGACATCCGCATGCAGAATCCATCCCACCAGTCGCCGCCGCCTGCTCCGGGCGCGCCTCCCGCCGCAGCGGCCGCCGCCATTGCGGCCTTCTTCTCCGCTGCCGCCTTCCTCCGGCGCTTGGCCCCACGCAACGGCGCCATGGCACGGGCTGCACGCTCCCGCACAGGACAAATCAGGAGGAGAAAGTTTAGTTTTTCACGGGACCTGAAGAATCAAGAACCAGGGGCGAACATGGACACCGGGGGGAGGGAGGGATGGATGTCACGGCTGTGACGGCGAGGGGACGGAGGCGGCGGCGGCGCCCTCGCCGTGGCTTGACATGCAGAGGAGGCTACAGGACATGGATGGAAGTTGCTGGGGGCGGAGAGCGCGTGTGGCTTGTCAAGTTGTGAGCTTTGGATGGGAAGGAAGCAAGGGGAACACGAAGGCGAGGTGAGGATCGAGGGTGGTGTTCTCCAGGAGGAGAGAAAAATGAGTTCTTGAAAATGGCTGGCTGGATAGATGGAAGATGGTGTTTCTTTTCTCTCTTTTTGTTATGATTTGTAGATGTATCATGTTCATGTATGTATATTTGCTGTATAGGAAGGATGGAAGATTGTAGATATACATGTATAGAGTGTATGTATGAGTGTATTAATGGGTGGAAGTATATTTTAAACGATTTTATCAAAATGGGAAATAATTTGAGTCGGATTGAAAATGCATGTCAAATGGTTTAATTAAGATAAGAAACACTATTCGCTTGATTTAGGTGGTGTTTAAATTGACTTATTTTTCTAGCTTATAAGCTACACGTAAAACAAAGAATATTATTAGCGTGTGATTAATTAAATATTAACTATTAGAAACTTGAAAAATGGATCTATTTGATTTTTTAAAGATACTTTCATATATAAAATTTAAAAAAAAACACACTAATTTACGGTTCAGGAAACGTGCTCACAGAAAAAAAAAAAAAGCTACTGCTACCGAACAGCAATGATGTAGATATATCTTTAGGATAAGAGTAATATGTGACTTACCTTGTACTGGTTGACTAGAATTGTGATTTCTTAGCTGGCCTATCTACGTTACGAAAAACACGGTCTAACGATTTTGTATGACATATAAGAATGAGAAGAAGGATCTATACATGAGGATGGATATAGTACTATTCTCATGAGCTATATGCGTGTGATGATGTGGACTCGAATTACATATCTAAAATTTGGGTCTCTTTCACAAAAGAAAAAAAATGAGCTTATTGGGATCACCATTAGCTTATCATTGACATTATGCAAGTTTCTCAAGGAGAAAAGGGTCCACCCTTTGACATGCACCATGCTTAACCAAGAGCCCATGGTTTCTTCTTCTTTTTTCACCCTTCCCCTTTTTTTTATTCATGACACCCTACACTGAAAATTTATACTTGAGTTGCCAGTAAATAGGGGTAAAATTAGAAAAATATAGAGAGATGTACATTTATATTCCAACCTGCACCTCTTAGTATATAAGTAGACCAGAATCCAGACACCGTGAGAAAAATTCAGTTTGAAGTGATCATGAATAAAATGATGGATACCTGGCACACATAGGAAAAATTTGTGAAGTGAAAGCATCGACCATTCATATTACGTTGTATATAATCATGAATTAGCACTAGTATTATGATTTAAATTGCAAGTTGGTATAATGAGCCAACGACTGGAAAATTATGTCAGATATTATTAAAGCTTCATGTTTGTTGACAATAATTTGGATATCTATTTTCCCATTTTTTTTAGTAATATCTTGTGGATATACATGGATACATACCGGGCATTTTGCTCTTTTTGTCTCATTATATTCAACAAGAACGAAATATTTATTATTCCGTATTCTATGGATTCTTGTGGCACATATAGGCGTGGTTTCAGACGGATATTGTGCGTTCTTGCTACTGTATTGAAAGGCTTTCAACCGTGTGTGTTTGATGAACCGAACAAGATTACGATGATGGAGACAAGAAATAATAAAATAAATTGATCTGTCATTCTTGGCACGATCGATCGATCTTGACGTTTCAGATAAGTCGATATCATATCAAGCAGAAAATATGTATGTTGCCATGCGCACAAATGTGTGGGGGGGCATATCCGCACGAATTCAGTTGTGATTTTAGGCCCCTTTAAAACAAAGTATTTATAGAGGAATCTTAGGAGAATTTAAATTCTATAGAAATTTTTTTCTATTTGTCTATTTAAAACAAACGATTAGAGCTTTCCAAATTCAATAAAATTCTAATAGAGTGTCTCAATACATATAGATTTTAGAAGAAAGTTAACAAGAGCTTCATTCTCTTGAAAAATTATCCTTGAGTATATTTCTCTCATCTGGTTCGTGCTTTTTCTTCGGTATATCCACATGATCATTCATATATTTTTTATGTGTTTTGTAATTATCTATTTTTATATGTGTTAATGTCAAAATTGTCTATTTTTCTATTCCTATATTTTCTCTATTCTGCATTTTAAAGGAGCCTGTAGTTTGGGTTTAACTACACATACGGCAAAATGTAATTTCCTGAAAAAAAAAAAAAGAAAAAATGAGATGCATTTGGTTTGTGGGCTGCTCCTATATTAGGCCTGCCTTTTCTTTTCAGCCAGTTTGTGTTGTTACCGAGCACCGACGAATCAATTGAGTGATTGATCAAGCAGCCGAAGAATCAAAAGCCCATTAGCAATTAATCTCCAAGCCGGCCCAATTGGAATTAATGCAGTAACAATTTAACAGCATCATTCACGCAGTTTCCAGGATCCTCCACTTTGTAAATATCTAATGCAAGGTCAATTTAACCTAATCCAAGGTCAATTTAACCTGGTGCTCTCATGATTGGTTGATTCAATTCGTTGCTATTGTACATACAACTGCGTATGCTCGTTGACTACCAATATAATGGTCTTATATTTTACCCCATGTGTACACAGCTCCATTTCCGAATATAATTTCTTTGTAACTTCCTCAATTGAGTCTACAACTAACTGTCTGCCTGGTCTTAATTTCTCTCATCAATTAATACTAGCCCAACTTGGCTTAATCAGATCTCTAGCAGCTAAACGGCAAGTTTAATTCCCTTGTGCATTCAACCACTTGTATAGGCAAAAACCACAAGTTTTGTATTTATTATATTTTGACTTGTGATTTCAAGCAAAAGTCATTGTATTCTTCCTGGAAAAGAAAAAGAAAAACCATTGTATTTGTGCTATATATGGTGTGCACATGCCCATAAGTTGATTATAAAATATCAGGCAGTTTTAAGCTCAATCGTTAATTGTGGACTGCGTAGATGAATGGAATATTTGTTATCACTTCCACAAACAACGGAGAATAATACCGTGCAATTCATCACAAGAGTGAGCATGTATATCAACATAGACCTGATATTAATTAGTTTCCTCCCTGTGGGAGACACGACTAGAAGCAAAGAAAACATAATAGTTTAGTTCAGTGTTTTTGCCATTCAATTTCTCTGATTTGACAAACAAATTAAGTCCGACACTCACTCAGAGCCAATTGGTTGGTTTTAGCCAGTGCTACAAATTCATTTCTAATTTGATCCATATCCAGCCCAGCAAGATGACTCGATCTTTAAGTCTTGCTGTCTTGGTCATTAATATTAAGTAGTACAAATTAATATTCTCCTAATACAGAAGATAGAAGATGCATGTGACACATGTCACTTCACCAACAAACAAGAAAAGAACGAACATATTGAACATCCAGCATGCTTAAGTTGTTGTTCCCATATGCAATGACAATATCGTGTCCGCACACAAGCCTAGGAAATGTCCCATGTAACCCAAAAGCCATAAAAAAATTAATTTTTTATTAAGATAGACTAATATGTGATATATCACTCTGCCAATATGAAGTTTAACTTAATTTTTTTTTATCAAAATAGACTAATATGTGATATATCACTCTGCCAATATAAAATTCAACTTCGACATATTTAAGTAAAAAAAACAAATATGACTGTGAATAGTGTGCACCACTACTTAAAAAAAAAGGTTTTTTCCTGGCGCCACCTCCTTTTCTTCTCAAGCGGATAAAATAAGAAACGCTTGTGAAAATACAACGGAAGGTTCCTAGTTAGTAACCTCTTGTGAAAATATATTTATACAGGCGGTTGTCTTAAAAGGACCGTCTGTAAAAATAGCCCTATTTTTATAGGCGGTCCTTTAAAGAGAGCCGCCTGTGAAAATAGATTTTCACAAGCAGTCCTCTTAGGCAACCGTCTGAAAAAATACACTTCAGGCGGTATAAAAAAACACCACTAAAAAAAATGCCACACCCTTATCCCTTTGTCGCCATCTCTCCCCACCGCACCCTTATCTCTTGCCATCTCTCACCATATTCTCTCGGTCTCCTCCCAATCCGCCCCTCTCCTCTCCTCATGAGTCCATAGGCAGCGGCAGGGTCGCAGGCTACCGGCGGCGGAGCTTGGGCACAGGGTGGCAGATCCAGCAGAAGCGAGTCGTGGGCTACGGCGGGGGCGCTGACGGTGGAGTTCCTCCCACAGGCGGTGGTGGGGTTGGGCCACCGGCGGCGGAGCTCGGGCGGCGGGGCATGGAAATTTGTTTGTTTTATTTCAAATTGTATAACTCGAATTTGATCTTGTATATTTGTAGATTGATATAACATATAATGATCTATCTTGTATTTTTGAAAAAAAAATTGATGATTTTTTTAGATGGCATGTAAAAACGAGAAAAAAAAAAGTGTTTTTGCCATTCACTTTCTCTGATTTGATAAACAAAGTCCACATTTCATCCAAATTGGTTTGGTTCTAGCCTGTAATATGACTCGATCTTAAGTGTTGGTCATTGATATTAAGTACAAATTAACACTCTCCTACTATAGAAGACATAAGATGCATGCGACACGTGTTACTTCACCAAAAAAAAGAGAAAAGAATGAAAACATCTTGAGCATCCAACATGCTTAAGGCCCTATTCGAACCGGCTTATAGAGATGGCTTATAAACCACATGTAAAATATAAAACATTATTAGCGTATGATTAATTAAGTATTAGTTATTATAAACTTAAAAAATGATCTATTTGATTTTTTAGAGATACTTTTATATATATAATTTTTTGTAAAAAACACATTGTTTAGCAGTTTAGGAAACGTGCTCATAGAAAATGAGGAAAGAAGCTAAGAGAAGAAGCTGTTTAACAGCACCTAAGTTGTTGTTCCCATTTGCAATGACAACATGGTATCCACACGCACAAGCCTTAGCTACGGTTCTGCCTGTGAAAACACGGCATGCATAATACATATCCACAAGATAATATTCCCGTGTGCAAGAATCCATGTGCACGTAGCTTCCCAGAAACTACCGCACGAATCTTAGAGCAAAACGGACGGCCGATGCGAGCCGGTGGCATCCTCGCGCCCACAAGTGCGTAAGCGGAATGTCGTCATAACACCCTACGTACGATTACACGCTCCAACGACAAGTCTACTGAAACACCAAGCAATTTAACCTTGACTCTAGGTCAACGTTGATTAATCCTCTATATATACCATGCCATGCCTTGACATTAGAACATTCGATGCTAGCTGATTAGCACCTTGATTTGCAGCTCAATTAAGGTGTTAATTAATATTAAGATTATTCAGTATTACACTGAAATATATAAGCTTTTAATTAAGCTCATTAATTAGTTTAGTACTAGTTGCAGACGATGGAAGTGGCCACCAGTAATACTGCACGATCGCCGGTGAAGCTAATGCTGCTGCTGACACTGTCGCCGACGAGCAAGGTGATCGCCAAGGGCAGCGTCGGCAAGCGGGTGCAGCTGGACGGCGCGTTCCAGTGCCGGACATGCGGGCGGCGGTTCTCCACGTTCCAAGCTCTCGGCGGCCACCGGACCAGCCACAAGCGGCCGCGGGTGCGCGCCGACGGCCTGGAGCTCCTCCTCGGCGCACGTCCCGGCGGCAAGGCCGGCGGTGGCAGGGCCTCGACGCCGGTGGTGCACCGGTGCGACATGTGCGGGAAGGTGTTCACCACCGGCCAGGCGCTCGGCGGGCACATGCGCCGCCACCGGCCGCTGGGCAGTAGCACCGTGTCCACGACGTGGACGGGGACGACGGCGGCGACAATGTCCGGCTCCTCGTCGGAAGAGCATGATGACGATGACGACGCGCACAATTCTGATTTCATCCACTTTTTGTGAGTGGCTAATCGATCATCAAATACGAATAAAACTAGTAATTATAAGGTATACGTTTGGTACGTAATATCTTCGCAAAAAAAAAAGTTTGGTAATATGGAGTGGTTTGATATACGTATACAAATACTTGTTGCAAGCGTACGCATATGCATGCTTATATCTATATAGATATATCCAGACGTCACAAGACACGATGCCAAGGTCGTCTTCATTTTGTAATGTTTAATTATATTTTCCCAATGATTAATACACGTGATTTTAATTGTGTTAGTTCAATGGAACATATTTCAAATTCGACAATTGCTCTTGCCAAGTGGTTTGTTTTCGTTGCATATTTTTTATTTAAATATAACATATGGCTTCCAAGACATGTCATCGTTTGTACTCTCTCTTATTTTCCGTAAAGTCAATATTTGACTAATAATTAAACTAAAAATATGTGTGTTTGGTTTTCTGCATGTAGTATCACTATATCCATATTTGAAAATGTTTTCATATGATGTTAATTTTGTAGTTGTTGATAATTTTAAGAGAAACTAATAGTTAAAGTATAACGTATGAGACCGTAGAAATCTAATACCCCTTATATTTTCAAACGGAGGGAGTAGTTTAGTGGGAATATTAATGCGAATTAATGTCCCAACATCAATGGTTAAATAGTAAGAGTAGTACATGCAATAAAAATAACAAAAGATGGTGACACTCTTTGGAGCTTCTGACAGCTACAGCTTATTCTAGAATCTCCAACTATCCAAACAGTCAAGTTTTTCACCCATATTTATAAAATCAGAAGCTACCGAATTCAAAAAATAAACTAGAAGCTAGAAAATCAAGCATTTTCAAATTCTTATGAGCTGCTTCTCAGAACCTTCGGCTCCCAAAACAGTGCCAATATATACTCCCATCAGATTCGACACTGTTACTGTATAATAATAATCAAGAGAATACAAAATACGTACCGTACATTCAGAAACCCGTGAATTCAGAATTGTTCGCTACTGTTTAGCGGATATATACATCGTTCAGTTCTAGCAAATAATGTATGCCTAATTATCTAAAAAGACAAATGTGCCCTTGCGCGGCCGATCGCCACGCTAGCTAACACGGTATGTACTGTCGTACTAATTGTAATATGCTATACTCCTCCCGTTCCAAAATATGAACTTCAAGAGAATAAAATAACTATTAAGAAAATAGGTGATAACTAAATATAATAGGAAAATGGTTGTGATTGGTAGGGTTGAGAAATTAGGTAAAGAAATTAAATAAAGAGTGATTGTGATTGGTTGAGATAAACGAGTTGGTATAGAATGTGCTATATTTTTGACAAATTTTAAACTCTAAAAATATGCATTTGATCATCTTATACAACCTAGTAGCTAGCTGAAACTATAATTAAGTAGTTAAAACGACAAGGTCAATGTTGACTACGCGTGATGAGTACTAGTACAATGCCAAGTAGGTAGCAGTACATAGTACTACTGATCAGCTTGTCGTTGAGTGGTAATATACACATAAGCTAATTAATTAAGGCATGCATATGCGACAACGCATCGCAGTTGTTTGATTGGTGGAAATCTAAATAAACTATGGATGGAAGCTACCTACATCATATGCTGGAAAATTTCCATGAAATTTGCTTGCTGTTGACAGGTCAGATTTTATGCGTCATTGGGCACTAGCTATAGCTGTACTGCCATACTACATTAATGAATAGCTGAATAGTCTTCAGAAAAACAAGAAAAAGCTCAATGAATTCGATCACCATGCATGCAATTTCGAAGCAACTTCGTAGCAGATAAGTTTCTTAATTAATTGATTCGGTCGGCCCATCGTTTTTGGTTGGCATCCTGCACGAACAAACTAAGATATGAATCTGATCAACAACACGTACGAGCGGTCCTGCATGAGTGATGGCTTATAAGTAGCTTGTTTCCAGGAGCTTGACCTACCCACAACTTCGGTCATAAGCTAGCAAAGGTTCCTATAGCACTAGAGCTAGCTAATTCCATAGTCCATTCCTTATTCCCAACTAATGTGTTGATTGGTCTAGTCATTAGTTCCATGTTCTTTTCATACGCTATATTGCTTAATTAATTTGCAACATATATAAATAAACAGCACAATCAATCAAAATATATTTTTTAATTATATGGAAGATGCACATGCGCACAGCACTATACACAACCACTATTACACTAGAAGACCAACAATAATTCTCTGACCTCACAAAAATCATATTGAAAATACATACGGGTGCTTAATATTCGTGGGCACATGATTTAAACATAGTGGATAGAGTCATGCACACATGACTCTACTACCATATCTTTGTTGTTTTCCAAGATCAAATATATCTTAAATTCTCTAAACTAATATATTTAATGGTATTTGCTAGATTTTAGGCGCATGTAATTTTGCAAATTTTAAGTCATGTAAAATTGTGCATTGGTAAACCAAAAATAATCTCAACGCTGGAGTATGCAATATGCAATTTTAGTTCATTTTAGTTGCAACTTCATCGTTATATATAGTTTTACTTTATCTCTCTCTAAGTTTGAATATTTTTTAATGTAATTTTGTGAATTCTTAGGAGCTGTAAGTTTATTTTATGTAATTTTGTAACTATTTTATGTTAGAATAATTTATTGTTATATCTTTATCTAAAGAAGGGACTTTGTTTAAATAAGTAATAGTGGAGTGATGATAACCAATGGATTGTTATCAAAGGGATAAGAAAAGTGACTTGGATTTTGTAAATTTCAGGCGTCTGAAATCTATACACTCCCATATTTAATTTGAAGCGAATTAAAGGAGATATATGGACTATTCCGTATTAATTGATTACAACCATGTTAATTAACAAACTTTCTTTTACATGAGTAAAGACATACACATCAACAGTATTTTTTTAATAAAAAACTATAGTTCAAAATTCAAGTGATCTGGGTTTTGGCAAAAGGCCCAGAAACAAAGCGACATATCAACAGTTGTGTACTGATGGATGGCACGTGTGGAAGTACTCCACATATAAATCTGGACAGGTTGCACTAAGAAATGCACATTAGTTTCTTTGTTAGTTATGGCAAACTTGCCCGCTAAGTTAATTAGCAGTAACTAAAGCAAGACAAGATTAGCGTCGTTACATAAGTTATCCAAATACAGATATACTAATTTATAAGTACCCTGCCAGCTAGAAATTAACAACATGGACTGACTTGACGCTGCTAGTAATTTATTTACATTAAAATTAATAGAGTAGTACACACGGCATGATTCACCTACGTGTAAATTAAACCGAAATGGAAGTATGGAACATATTCCATACCCCCTGCTAGTAGCTTCGTGTGATCGATGCCCTTTAATTTGCATATATGCATGTCACACACTGACGAACACTACACATGCATATATATATTCCAATTCAGGAGCAGTTCTAGAGGGTGGTCCGGGTGGATCTTGGACCACTTTAGAATTTGGTCCAGAAGTACTCCACCCAAAAAACCGGCCCACTAACTGAACAGCCCAATATTATAGTACATTAGGTTTTGGAAGGAAGGGAAACACCAGAGAAGTAGAAACCAGAATGGCGCCGCCGCCTCCCGACTCCTGACTCCCGCAGCCATCGCCCGCCGCGCCGCTGCCAAGGAGGAAGGAAGCATCGGCGCCAGCGTTCGGGGCTCCCCGTCCTAGTGCCTGCCGAGGCGCCTAGCTGGGTAGGGTGCATCGGCGCATGGGCACAAGCCGGCAGCGCCGGCCGCCAGTGACGCGTCGCCGTACCGACTCCTGCATCGCGCATCGTTGACCCCTCGGCGGCTCGGTGCCAGCCTCCTCGGTCTCGACGGCTTGCGGCTTCCCCAAGCTCTCAATTCCTCAAAAAGCCTCAAAGGTATAACTTCCTGTCTTTGCCTCAAATTGTAGTGACAATATTTAACTTTTGCAAATTCGAACCTAAATGCTGATTTTAAGTAATTTGCGATGCTATGAGATATTATCGTTATATTTGTATCGTATTTTGACTTATATATATATATATATATATATATATATATATATATATATATATATATATATATATATTGAGTTTATTATGTTACAGAAGTTTGGCATATCAAGAAGAACTACCCAATAAAAAATTCCTAGAGCCGCCACTCTATTCGATCCATCTCTATAAATATATGCTACGATGGCTTGGCTGCATGCTTCACCTAAATCTAATCTCATTAACCTAGTAAGTATATATATAACCTTGCGTGTGCGAGAGACAGCGACATCGTCGTCGTCACCGCCATGGACGACCAGGAGGACGACTGCACTCATCTGCAGCTCGAGGAAGAAGACGACGAACATAGCCAGCTCGAGGAGCACGACGTGCTGCTCTCGCTGGCGTGCGGCGATGAGGACGACGCGGCGCCACGGCCACGGAAGCGGCGTCGCCGGCGGGAGGAGTCGGCGTTCGAGTGCCGGACGTGCGGGCGGCGGTTCGCGTCGCACCAGGCGCTCGGCGGCCACCGGACCAGCCACCTAAGGCCCACTAGCACCAAGCGGCGGCCCGGCCCGTCCATCCCCGTAGTCCACTCATGCGAGGTCTGTGGGATGGGCTTTGAGATGGGCCAGGCACTAGGCGGCCACATGAGGAGGCACCGGCCCATTAGTAATGTTGATCTGGGCCTCAAGCAGATTGTCGTGCCGGAAATTAGGCCCAGCTCCAACCTGCAGCTGCTTAACCTCTTCGTCTAGACAAAACAGTCACGCTGAAACGATCGTATCGCTGTTATTATTATGTGTGCTATATTAATGTCTTGAAGCATGGTACAAACTAGGACTTTAAGTATAGGAAAATATTCAGAAACCAATAGATAGTATATGATAAGCTTCCCAGCACGGATGACACGCACGCACGAATTGAAATGCTAGTCAGGGTGGGTACCCCTGCCTCGATCAGATTGGACATGAACAAGCAAGCAAATATCTGAAATCTTTAATTTTTTTCCTATGTACTCAACTTAATTGTATTTCATCCAGATTATGACCAAAGTTGAAGCTGACTATCTTGTTCTAGCCAGCTATGACATCCAGATTTCTCTGCATTCACATGTATGCATGCATGCATGCTGGCAATCTGCTCCTACTTTCATGCTTGTATGCTAGCTGCATCCTCGGATATCTACAGCACACAGGAAGGGACAGACCGACTGTCTCACAGACTTCAATTTGTATACGCTACCGACACGATCCGTACGTACGGCATATGTAACAGTGATTAGTGAGCTAGCTACATATACTTGCTAACTACACACAGCATTCAATCACTTAATTAGTGTGTTGTATCATCGGAGAAGAAGAAGAAGAAGATGACGCTCCAACGCCGTCCGCCTCAGCTGGCTACTCTGTTTTGCAGCTTCCTCCTAGTCCTCATCAACGGCGCAGCTGCCGCCGGCAAGACCGGCGAGCTCACCGTCTTCTGGGGCCGGAACAAGGGCGAAGGCTCCCTCAACGAGGCCTGCGACACCGGCATCTACACCATCGTCATCATTTTTCTTCTTCAGCGTCTTCGGCCACGGTAAGGCTGGTGGCGCGCATCCACCCGCTGTCCTACGACGACGCGGCGTGCACCACCAAGACCGACGGCGACGGCAGGAGGAGCTTGTTCGATTGGGAGGACTGGGACGCCTGGATGTCGCGGTTCCCGGTGAGCCAGGTGTACCTGGGGTTGCCGGCGACGCAGACGACGGACGGCTGGATACATTCAAACAAGCATATTAGCTTCTTTGAATGTTTTTACAATTTCTCATATCTCTAGAAAAGAGAACAGATAGGCCTATAATTCGACACAACAAGCATCTAGCTATGAAATTAGGAGAAACAATTTTTTTTGTGTATTAACAGAAGCCAATGTTGGATAGATTGACTCAACGCAGTCGTTTTATAAATACGGAGTACATATAGGCAAAACCTTTCCTTATTTACTTAACCGATTTATAGAAATAGAATCGAGAGAGATATTAGGGATCGGCTAAACAAGAAAACATGCGATATATAACAAATACAGGAGATAACGCTAACACCCCCTGTAGTCTTATAGTCGGTAGGCCGAATGTTAACACTAGAGCGAAACTTCGAGAAGACAGCACTGGACAATTCTTTGGTGAAGATATCAGCATATTGCGATGACGTCGGAACGTGCAGGACGCAAATAGTACCAGCAGCAACATGATCCTGAACAAAATGAAGGTCAATCTCAACATGCTTAGTGTGTTGATGCTGCACTGGATTGGTGGAAAGGTAGACAGCACTGATGTTGTCGTAGTAGACCAGTGTAGCACGGCTCGGAAGGGCATGTAACTCATGTAGAAGTTGGCGAAGCCAACATGTTTCGGCCATAGCGTTGGCTATGGCCCTGTACTCCGCTTTGGCACTAGAGCGGGAGATGGTGCTCTGACGCTTGGAAGACCAAGAAACGAGGTTGTCACCCAGAAACACAACATATCCAGAAGTGGATTTCCTCGTGTCGAGACAACCCGCCCAATCAGCATTAGAGTAGGCCATCAAGTCCCCTGTGGCGGAGCGCTGAAGATGAAGGCCATAATCAAGGAAGCCACAGATGTAGCGAAGAATGCGCTTGAGAGCAGGAAGATAAGGCTCCCATGGATCATACATGTGGAGGCAGATCTACTGAACAACATAAGAGATATTGGGCCTGGTAAATGTGAGGTACTATAAAGCACCAGCCAAACTGCGGTAATCACTCAGATCAGCCCGTATGGCCGATAGAGATTATTGCCCTAAGAACACTTGGTCTATGCCTTTTGGCTCACAAGGTTGCCAAAAAGACAGGAGGACATGTGTTGACAACCAAATTTGACATTAGGACAATTTATAGCAAGTTTGGGCCAAATTTGAAAAAGGCCAGACCTTTCCCATGAAAACTGGTCTGACTGTCTTTGCGAGGCCGGTCCGACCATGTGGCGCCTCCACCAAGGCGGAAGCCCACCATGTGCAAATAGTACCCGATCCCTGGATCAGTAGTCGGATACACACATAGTCATCGGTGATACAGACGCAGAGTACAATAAATACATAACAGAGTACATATAATACAAGGGTTTCCATCTAGGACAGGCCCCGAATGGACAACGGCAAAAGAAAACACAGGGTAACTAGCGAGATACAACACAGACAGGGCGGAAGCAGGGGGAGGAAAACTTCTCGGCGATGGAACACGACGATACCACAGGCTTGGTTAGGAGCTAAGCCCGAAACCTCAAAAGTCCTCGTAGTCGGCTTGGTCCTGGAAGAACTCGGCAGCAGTCAGGTCTTCGTCTTCTTCTTCAAAACCTTCTAGTATATATATACAAATATAGGAACAAGGGTGAGTACTTTCGTACTCAACAAGCCGGGGAAAAGATGCCATGTCGACTAGACAATGGGGCTAAGAGTCTTAATTGCGAAAACAACCTTTAGAAATGTTTTGCTTGTCAAATACTAGTGTGTCAACTAGTGTGTCAAATTTTTAGTTGTTGGAAAGAGGCTCACGCCTCAATCCATTTCGCAAGCTGCTTTTCAACAACTCGCCACATTATGAATCATGTATTTCTATTTTCAACTTCCGGTGATAAATCGAGTAACATCGCAACTCGACTATCACCCGAGTGGCTCCGACCACTCCTTAGGTCTGTTACTTCTCCCGAGTGGCTATGACCACCCGTTGACCTTGAGACTCGGCTACAACCGGTTCTCAGCTTTCTTTTTTAGCAATTCCGGCTACAACCGGTTATTAGCTCATTCGCTACACTGGCTACAACCAGTTAGCACAAACTCGTTGCCCTGGCTACAACCAGGTAGTCTGCTCTTTTTCGTCTTCTGGCTACAACCCGAAGACTTTTCTCCTGTTAATTTTTCACACACTTGCTTATGATGCTTCAACACCCCGGGTCATACAGTTTCGTTTCTGGCCACACAGGCCTTCCGTTCGTCACTCGGCAAACTCTGGTCATGATTCCCTTCCCATCAAACTATTTCACAAATCATTGGCAAACAAATCTACGCTATGGGAATCACCTTACATCGCCCTTAACCGTGGGCACGGCTGTTCGAACAGTTCAGCTAAACTCTGCAGAGGGTGCACACTTTACCCATACGACATGAAGCTTACACTGAGTACTGGCCTGTACTGGAAGTTCGTGACAAGGCTATTTCCAAAGCCAGTCTAGGGTTATCCAATGCCAGCAGAAGGATCCACACAGGATCAATGCTTCAGGTCAGCTCCAACCACCGTCAGCACCAGGGCTCACGAGCCACAACTCAGATGAGTCCACTCCAGTCGGCACCAAACTTTCCTAAACCTACAATTTACTCGGCCAGGGGCATCCCATGCTACCCGTATGGTCGCGCTGTAAAATGCTCGGATGCAATTCCCAAAGGAAACGGTCCTTATCGATAATACATAGCCAGGCCACATAGGCACTGTCTCTGTACACCAAGGTTTTCACAAACTTTCATTTATTTCTCAAACATGCTGATACGTAGCGTACCGGGTTTTCAAACAGCTAAGTAAAAGCCACTATTTCCCAAACGACAATACAATTGTTGCAGAGCTAAACCATTCTACTCGGCATTCGTATCCGTAGATAGGATGCCATCGTGCCATTTGTGGGGCTGTCAGGGGAGGAACACATCAATATCCTACCAAAATAAGTGCGACTACTGGGTAGGTCCGTCGGTTGCGCTTGCAGACCGAGGCCGATCATCTTGAAGTGTAAACTAAGCATGCATATTTTGCAAACAACATAATTTTGCACATATAGGAGGCAATATGATCAAAGAGGCTTGCCTTGTTCCAGCGGAAGATCTTCCTCGGCGAAGACGGCTTTTGGATCGTCCACCGGTTCAGGATTTAAACAAGCAGAAAAGATAATTACTGACAAACTGAAAAGAGGTAAAACACTAGGAAAAGAACATCGCGGTAGTCGGCTACAAAAGATAGCAGTCGGCTAAGGATGGATGGTAGATGGATGAAGAATTATCATAGGCGGCTGAGTTAAACTTGCGGACGAGGCAACAGGGCTCACCGGTTAGGAACTCCGAATGGTAGGCTTGGCGATGGAGCTCGGGGGGGGGGGGGGCAGAAACGGCTCCAGGGCTGGAGAGGAGGAGGAGGATGGCTTAGCTATGAAGCTGGTGATGGCGGTTTGGCAGAGACGGCTGGGTGGCAAAACAAAGGAAAGAGGAGGCATGGATGGCCTTTTATCAAGCGTGCGAGGTAGGGACACGGCGGTGCAGAGCGATAGAGAGGGAAAAGGAGTCAAGATGAGTTGGCAAGGTGACGCGACGTCAAGGCAGGGATTGACTCAGGAATTGGGCGTGGATGGTGGAGTTGGTATACACTGTAGCGACGATGAGACACTCAGGTCGTGGCAAGGACGGGTTGGTGATACTTCGCTGACAGAGCCTTTGACTATCCATTGGTCCAAGCGGGTTCTTGCGGTGCGGCGGTTATTGTCCGTTGGTCCAAGCGGGGTTGCGGGCAGGTGGAGGTCAGATCACGTCACCACTTCTACAGTCGGCGTCCAATGGGAGGAGCATTGAGAACATGGCTGTGATGCAACTTGGTGAGGCGATGAGACAGCACGTCCGTTGATAAGGCAAGGTGTCGTGAGCTTGACCGGATCGGGGCAAGTCGGGGTGGCAAGATAGAACGGGTTAACAGGGTAGTCGGGATGGCAAGACAGGGCGGGTTAACAAAGCAGTCGGGATTGCAAGGGCTTACTCGGCGGCAAAGATGGCCGAGTGGACAAGGTAAAAGAGCAAGATTTAGGAACTGAGTAGGAATCTACTCGGCACAAGGGGAAAAACAGTCGGCTGGCCAGGGACAGAAAAACTGGGGCACAGCTGAACGGGATAGGGGAGGAGTTAGAATTCAGAAAAACGAATTCCAACAGGGAAAAGAAAAACGGGTCGTTACAGACCAGAGGCCCAATGGTGGTCTGACCGCAAGTATGCGAGCGATCTAATCAACAGCATCGAGTTCGAGTCCAATTAAGACAATTCTCGTGTTTCCTTGCTTAGGCATGATGTTTCTTGAGTCCTAATTGATCTCTAAGCCTAATAGGATGTGGAAAAAGCTCTATAGAGGCAAGACCAACCCCTTTATAAAGGTTATGGCTGATTCGATTGAACCCCCCAAAACCCCCAACAATCGATCAATCGAATCGTTCTACTTTTCTAATTTTTAGCCATGTCTTCTATTTTACCTTTCACCTAGTACCCTAGCTCTTCCATCTTTATCGATTTACGTCGTAAATCATTCACCTTCGCTATGAGAGTGTGATATCCTTTGTAGGTTTATCCTCATAAACCTTCCTTTGTAGGTTTGTCCCTATAAACCTTCCGATTCACCCACGAGATGGCTTTTACCCTCAAATCGATCTAAATCGGCCTAGAGACTGGTTTTGATCTCTAAATTGGCTCTGCTAGTCGGTTTTGATTTCTAAACCCATCTTGTTCATGAGCTTCTCAAGATGAAGATACAAAAAACTTTAGGCGACTACCATGTTGGCCAAAAAAAAGTCAACACCAACAAATTGGCTCATCCAATTCGCAGGATACTATGTGGCCATGCCATCCCACGTCCATGGAATTCGTGCTAATCAAGCCGAAGCTTACGCGACTTCTAGGCTGTCGATGCTTTGTATCAGCAATAATTATATGGGGCTATTCGTGAGATCTAAACTTGATGGATTGCAAAGGAACACGAAACAATTTATCTTGGTTCAGCCCCTCAAGGTGAGGTAATATCCTACTTCCAGCTGTTGTGTATTGCCTTTTAGTTTTCTCTGATGAGATTGTCGTGTCTCCTCTGGTGAGATCATTCTGCCCCTGGGGGCTCCTTGCCTCTCCTTATATACTGAGAAGGCATAGTTGCAAGGTAGAAATCCTAGTCGAATTTGACCAAGGGATTTTCTTCTGAGAATACAACGTACTTAGATAGGACTATTCCCTTTTCCTTGTTGTGCAAAGTTACATATGCCAAGTCCTATTGTATCCCTAAGTACTGGATTAGACCTATCCTCTATCCGAATGGCTACAAAGCTTCCCATGAGGTACCCGGGGCCTATGGCCTCTACATAGACGCACCTGAACAGCGCACGTCTCTGCCTAACACAAGTGTGTGCACATATATATGTACATATCTTTACTTTTATAAAAATTGGTACTGTTTCCGTTCGTCCTTTTTTTTGTTTGTCACTAACGTCACGCTAACGTCATTAGTTGGACACTGACGTCATACTAATATCACGTTGACGTCATCAGTCCGACGCTAACGTTATCAGTGATACAGATTTGCTGACGTCATCATCCGATGAACAGCGATACACAGCAAATTCCACTAATACACAGTAAAATCTTAATTCCTAATTCAATCCGAGCACCATGTGTTGTCGAAGAACAACAATGAAAACTGAGAATGGACTGCAGAAGTAAATCCTTTGTATTAATCTCAAAAACATTGCCATTACAGTGGTTTGGATACCTATTTAGAGGCCTCCTCCTGGCTCGTGGGTCAGTAGATCAACCAACAGCTAGATCATAAACCAGACACATAACATCACTTCCCATCTACGGATACACAGCAAGATACGGAAAGTAAAGACAAACTACAAAAGCCAACATGCCATCAAGCACAGATAGTTGTGCCAATCAAACTCAACACCTTGGGGAAATATTTTGCTCTTTTTCAAAATAAAATGGTGAGTCTTCTGAATTCTGATTCTTTCTGATGTAGCACATTTATGTATTTAGTCAGTGGTGCATTGCCTCATTGGACAGGCTAAAGTTGCAGTCTGTCCAACCTTTACTTTCAATTAATTTGTGATCTTTTGCTTACGTAAAAGAGGTATTGCCGTATAGCATATAGAAAGTTTTATAAACTGTAGTACAAGTCTATCCTCGTAGCAGAATGTGTAAATCGCCGTCTATGGTTAGTACTTTTGTCGGGTACAGATTCAGAGGTTGATATGAGTGTTTAATGATTAAGATGGATGTCTGGCATTCTTATACTGTCGTAGGGTGCAAAAAGTATTATGGAAAGTCTTGCTTTTAAATTTCAGACTCCATTTAAATATTCATCTGACTTGTTTTTGTTTGAGTTCCATTTTTCCTTTTGAGGTGCCGTAACTTTCTGGTGTCTGTTTAAGTACAAAGATTCCAAATATACTAGAGTGTTGGAACTTGCACATTGACAGTATATAGATGCACCTAAATGGATCAATTTAGCAAGTTTTATTCAGTTTCGACTTGCATTGTTTTCCTATAACTTAGCTGGGGCCCAGGAAAAGGTTTTGCCCGGTTTGTAGATGACTAGATGAGAGTGGCTGGCATCTCTTCTGTGCGAAAGTCTGAAACATCCTTGGAGAGCAGTACAGGTGAAGATATAATCGGTTAGAACTGAAAGGTTGCAGATGCGCAATGGTGATGATTATGTGTGTGCTAAGCAAAGAACTGAGAGTTGCACCGAAGATCGCTATGTCGCTATGGCAATGGTGGGCAGAGAGAGCAAGAATTAGAGCTTGTTTGGTTGGTAGAGCTCCAGATTCTATGATTTTGATCTTGCAATTTTGATTCTTATGGGAATTTTGTGAATTCTTATAGGGATTTTTAATTTTCGTTCATTGGATTCTCACGAGAAGCCGTCTTTTGTCTGATTCTCTATTCATGTATAAAATTGAGAATCATAGCGGATCGATTCGGCTGAGAATTGGGGGGATTTTTTACCCATTTGGCTCAGTTCCAATTAATCCGATTGAGAATCACCTCCGAGAATCCCTACTAAACACGCCCTTAGTAAAGCTAGAAGATGGATTCAACTAAAACCTTTCATTTTAGGCTAGGTGATGTTCTGAAGAATATCTGGGTTTTTTCTAGCTAAATAACATATCTGATACCTACCCATGAATAATTGAAAATGAAAAAAAAAATCTAGATATGAAGTATGGAAAGAGGGATGATTTTATATTCTGTTTTTTTTCATTGCGGTTCAAGTTCAGTAAAATTGCATTGCAATCTAAATTCAGTGAACTAACAAATTTGATGGTTGCACTTTCTTCTTGCAATGTTCTACTTTATTGCTCTTCAGTCCAACGTTTGCCTAAGGTCACAGAGTTTAACTTGTATTTGACACACACACACATATACATATACATATATACACACACATACACACCCATATCCATATATATATATATATATATCGGAAATGAAAAAACACAAAGTAGCTAGTTCAAAATGTAGTAACATTAATTGACAAACCACCATCATCCCGACTCATTCCTGCAGGTAGCACGCGGAGTGGAGTGGAGTAAATCCCGACCCAACATTAATTGACATTTCCAGCATGGCGCAACTCTGCAAAGAAGACTGGAGTGAATACTGCATCCATCAGAGATCACTGTCCGTCTCCTCTAACGAGTGTGTATCCCCATTTTATACCGCGAAGTCTAGGACAATTACGCAACTCAGCAAAGAAGACCGGGGTGATGTCCAAGAAGAGTAGTGATTTTAGAGTGGGCACGACGAACTCGATGCCACGCGGGACCAGGAACATACCGCTGAGGTTTCGTAGAACTAGTTCTTGCAAGCTTGTCATAGTGCCTCGGTGCATCTCCAGCCGAATCAGATTGGGCATGTCTCTTAAATAGAGTTTCCTGAGGTTGGGAAACCACCCTGGTTGGAACACTACCTCTCGTCCGACGTACGCTCTAGTCAAGCATAACTGTGTCAGACTCGACCACCGAGATAGGGATTGCAGCGGGTCATTTTCTAGCTGGGACCAAGACAGATCTACTACGCGCAAGTGATTCTGACCCCCTGGTGTTGCAGCAGCACCCAACAGTTTGTCTGGTTGTGCCAATCTCCCACGCAAACTTAGCTTTTGAAGGTTCGGAGGCAATGGGCTCAGATCATTCAGCTGGAGGACCTCGTCCTCACCACTTGCTATGATGTCTAAGTTGGATAAAATTTTCATCTGACGCAGGGACTCGCAAATGCCTTCACAATAACTTCTCCTAACACCGGATATCCTTAGGCTTCTCATCTGCCGTAGCTCTTTCAAGAGCCTCACGGACCCCTCATCATGCAATTCCAGTGCTTGCAGTGTCTGTAGCTCTCTCAGCTCTTTCAGGCCTTCAGGGATGCGTACACCATTGCACCACCGAAGTGCTCTCCCAGATGGATCATTCCATTTGTCAGCAAACAAGTGCCGAAGCTTCTTCAGCTTAACAATCCCGTTAGGCAGCTCATGTATTTCCGATCCACAGAGGTCTAGCGTCAGCAAGTTGGTGAGCTTCTCGATAGAACCCGGGAGGACCTTTACCTTGGAATCCCGCAAGCCAAGATGCCGAAGGTTGAATAGATCACCGATGGCATTTGGAACATTGTCAATGGATAGCCCACTTAACTCAAGTACTGACATATATCTGCAATTCACCACTAGAGGTAGCAGAGTGCGTGCCTGTGGCGTCCTATTGTCCTCCTCGACAATAAGAGATCGGAGGTGGTGTGCACTTGAAATTTTTTGAGTGAGGTGTGCGCCTAAAATATCTGGATCAGTATCCCAGTTCAGTCTGTGTATTACTATCCGACGTTCATCCTTCTCCCCAGGAGACTCCCCATGTACCATAGCTTTGTCATTGTATGCAACACCAAACCACTCTTTTTGGCACAGATCGACTGCCAATTCACGTACGAGATCATGCATTCTGAATAATTTTATCCTGCCAAATGAATTACTTTTAACAAGCTGTAGCATGTTCCAGTAAACCAATTCTTTGAGATAATCTTCTGCCACTTGCTCCATTGTGTTTCCACCCCTCCTCTCCACGAACCCCTCTGCTATCCACCATCGTATAAGCCTTTTCCTTTTAAATTGATAGTCCTCTGGAAACAAACTACAATATAGGAAGCAACTTTTCAGATATGTCGGAAGGTAGATATAGCTCAAGTAAAGAATATTCCGGACGTCCTGCGTTCTCTGGTTGTTGTTTAGCTCCCACTCAAGCTGGTTATGTATGCGCCTGAATTCCGCTTCTGTATTATCACGAAGGAGCTTGCCCACAGAGACAATTGCAAGAGGTATCCCTTTGCACTTGCTAACTATTTGATCTACTAGTTGTGTCAATTCTGCGGGGACAGAGCTATCTCCTCTTGGAAAAGCTGTCTTACGGAAGAGCTCCAATGAATCGTTAGTTGATAGAGGCTCTATTGTTATCGTCATGTCGGACCTAGCATGGTGAGCCACCCCATCAATGCGTGTTGTCATAAGAACTCTGCTCCCCCGTTGATTCGGAACAAGTGCTCTTAACAACTCATCGACCGTTGCTGGTTCCCAAACATCATCGAAGACAATCAAATACTTCCGGTCGTTAAGAAATCCCTCGAGTCGACGACTGAGGTCATCAATGGTATCCGAAATACTAGTGCTTTTAGCTTCTTCTCTGCTAGAAATTTCAGTGTTCAAACGTTTTAGTACGTCTGTCATGGTATATGTTTGAGAGATAGGGACCCAGGCATGGCATTCAAAGTTGGCTATCTCTTTCTTATACACATTTGCTGCCAAAGTTGTTTTACCGGATCCTCCTATCCCATGCAACATTATCACCTTGCGTTGTTTCATCTCATCACCTTCGGCGTCCTGGTCAACCTGGACCATGGCCTCATCACCAACCACGCCCGGGTCAATCTGGGGCCTCGGTCCAAAAGCCCATAACAGGGTAAGATTTCTTCTTACTCTATTAAGTATACTATGATCCGAATTAATAGGCTGGGCTGTCCCAGCCCTAGGGTTAGGACTGCCCCTACTAGTTGCAATCCACTCCTGGAGTTTTTGTCTGTTTTCGTCCACCCCCACAGGATCATCTTCACCAAGGGAACGTGAAATGTCTGCGAGATATCGCGACCTCTCAACAATGTAGCTTGAGCTTTCACCACTGTTATCCTCCTCATTTGGCATCGAAACCCATCGGTCTTTGGTCTTGAACAGATGATCCAGATTGGTCTCTACCTCCTTAATTGATGACGCTATCCTGTTTAAAGAGAGCAAAATATTTGGTCTCTTGCATCCTTTCTTAAGATAGGTACGCCATCCCGTGTCATGTTTGTAACCAATAAGGTGCAAGTAGTCATCCACAATGTCCTGGATTGCATGCGCTTGGATTCTCACCTCCTCTACCCATACTTTATACGTCTTTTTGTTGTGACAGCGGACATCCATTCCGGAAAGAAATTCATGCATCAGTCTGAGTTCTGTCCTGATGCGTACCATTCTTCCTTGAAGCTCTGTCAGCTGCGTAACAAATGTTTTGAAATATGAAGCGGCTTGGTTGATTGCTTCATTCCCTAGGGCAACACCAATCTTCTTCGCAGCTAAAAGAACCACAGCTTCAGCCATTCCTTGTTCTTATCCTCCAAAAATAGTTTGAAGGCTGCTAGTTTGTAAACAGCAGAGTATAACCTGAAAAATACAACATTACGATAGTAAGAGGGTGTTTGAATTGGCTTATAAGCCGCACGTAAAAAGAGAAATATCATTAAGTATTAACTATTAAAAACTTAAAAAATAAATTTATTTAATTTTTAGAGATACTTTTATATAGAAAATTTTTATAAAAAACAAACATTTTTATGTTTTGTGAAACGTGCTAATGGAAACCGAGACATAAGCCATTAACAATAAGTAGAAAAAAAACACCCCCTAAGTAGAATGCTCACTATCAGTCAACTGTAGAGGCATGCATGCATTGAATCCACTTGTCGTGTGAAAACTTTCGCAAGGGAAGGCCACAAAAATGTACTAGAATACTAGATTTTTCATGGAAGTTCTTTTTTTTTGCAAAACCATTTTAAAATTGTCATCATTGTTTTGTCTAGTCAACCCTTTTCCTTCCCTCTTCTCTCTCCTTTCCGTTCGTCAATCTGTGAAAATATAACGTCACTCCCAAATTCTTAGGGCCACTATTCATATTGGGCCTTATTTCTGTTACAAAACCAGCACCGATTATAACATCTTGAAATTTTCAAAATAAAAATCGAAAACTAAAATTTAGAACCGATAAAAACTTTTCAAATATTACATCATGCTAGATCTTCTGGGATTTATTTTGCTATATGCCACTGCCAAAATTCTAATATAAAATTTAATTTCTCGAAATCCATTTTAGGAATAACTTATTGAATAAGAAATCCTAAGCTTATTTATATCAACAAGGTTAATCTAGTTTCAAAATTATATTCTCAACTCAATCCCTATCTCAGCTTGGGCCAAATTCCTTGTCAGCCCAATCCTCTCTTCCCCTCCCGTTCGGGCCAGGCCAGACAGCCAGGCCCAACCCGATCCCTGCCTCCCTCTGCTTCCCTCCTCCCTCCCACGGCCCAGTTCGTCCTCGGTGCAGTGACCAAGCCAGCCGCCTCCCCATCTCTCTCGCAGAATTCTCTCATGCCCGCCCGCTGCGGCCCAGCGGCTTGACAAGCTCCTCGGCCCAGCCTAGTCCGGCCTCCCTCCATGTGCACGCCCGTCCGTCCGCTTCCCTCCGCATGCTGCCCCGCTCGGCCCCACCTACCAGCCGTGCCACGTCCCTGGTGGTTGTATTTGGAATTTTAATGATCTTTTTAAAGTTTATTTGGAATCCGTGTTGAAAATCCAATTCCAGAATTTATTTTACTTTTTATTCCCAATTTTAATTAATCTCGTGTTGTGTTCTAGATAGACTCTTCTTTCAATATTTTTTATTTTTTATTCTAAATTTTAGTTATTTCTAAATTGTATTCCTACTTGAACTCTCTTTTTCCTCCAATAAATATGGGAATTTCTAGTGTCCAGAGCGAGATTTTATTATATTTTTCGCTCAAATTTTACCGATCTTTTTCTAGTTTATTTGGAATTCATATGGAAAATCCAATTTTGGAATTTATTTTATTTTTATTCTAAATTTTAATTGATCTCGTGTTGTGATCTAGATGGACTCTTCTTTCAATATTCCTTATTTTATTCTAAATTTTAGTTAATTCTAAATTGTATTCCAACTTGAACTCTTCTTTTTTCTTCGATTAATGTGAAAATTTCTAGCGTTCAGAGCGAGTTTTTATTATATTTTTCTTTTGAATTTTAATGATCTTTTTAAGTTTATCTGGAATTTGTATTGAAAATCCAATCTGGAACTTAGTTGTAACTTAGTTGGACTCTTCTTCGTTGTAGTCTTTACTTATTTAAGTTTTTGTATTATATTGTTCTTTCTAATTTTAATGATCTTTTTAAGTTCATTTGGAATTTGTATTGAAAATCCAATTCCCGAATTTATTTTTATTTTTATTCAGAATTTTAATTAATCTCGTGTTGTAGATAGACTCTTGTATCAATATTCCTTATGTTTATTCCGAATTTTAGTTATTTCTAAATTGTATTGCTACTTGAACACTTCTTTTTTTCTCTAATTAATGTGTGAATTTCTAGCGTCCAGAGCGAGTTTTTATTATATGTTTCTTTTGAATTTTAGTGATCTTTTTAAGTTTATTTGGAATTTGTATTGAAAATCCAATTTTGAAATTTCTTTTATTTTGATTCCGAATTTTAATTAATATCGTGTTGTATTCTAGATGGACTTTATTTCAATATTCCTTTTTTATTTTGAATTTCAATTATTTCTAAACTGTATTCCTACTTTATTTTTCTTTTTCTCCGATTAATATAGAAATTTCTAACCTCTAGAGCGAACGTTGTGCCTCCTTTCAATGCTGTCTTGGTGGCCCGTGCATTTGTGCTGCTAGATTTGTTTTAAATGTTTTAGTATTTAATAATATTACTCAAAATTGTAACAAATATTGATATATTTGTAAGTTGATAATGCGCATTTCTATCTATTCGCACAATCACACACTACTAGAATTTCTCTTGTTTGGCCAACAATAGCAAGTCTGTATCCTGCTCAATCTCACTTATTTGATGCTCACTTTCTACAATTTAGTCTCTATTCAAGGGTAACCAAGCGCCAACATCTGGTCCGCTTGTTTGCGAAAATGTTCTCGTGTTATGTATAATATTTCATAGTTCATTTACTGATATGACATCTTATTAGTTTTTTTTCCTTCAAGAGCTCGTGAAGTTTTTTTAGGGATATAAGAAAAATTTGTTGATTTTAGACCATAAAGTTAAAAATGTCGAAATCAAACATCTCGTAGGCATGCTTCTCAACCACTTGAATCAAGATCAAATCTATCATCCATAACCGTTTTATGTAAGGTGAGCTCATGGTATATATATGTGACCGTTAGTTTCTCTCAATCTATCTCCCCTTCCTCTACTCTTCTCTCTTGTCAATCCCTTGATATCTATGTTATCGGCTATAATTTTCCTTCCCTTAGTTGTTCTAGTGTATTGGCTTTTCCTTCAAAAAAAGTGGCAAGAAGGTAATATGGCTGTATTAGTTTTTTTATACAAATAAGATAGATAATTATGGTTTTTATTCAAATTCCAATTATTTGTGTTCATCGTCGACTTTTTATGTTTGTGTTTTTCTATGGTACTCCCACCATCCCAAAAGGAGTTAATTTCTAGTGTTCAAAATTTGTCTTAAAAAGATCGAGTTGATTTGTAGCCCTTTATCTCAAGATAAAGTATTAAATGTGTCTTGTCCCTTTAATTCTCTATACTTGCCTGCTTGACGATATAAATTCCTATTAATTACTGGCACTATAATCTTTTTCTCTAACTACTAATTTGTATTGGAATTGTTACAAATCAACTCTTTTTGACAGAGGTAGTATTTGACATGGACCTTTTCTACTATTTTTTTACTATTTGTTATTTTAAATTAAAGTGGTATATGGAATTAACCAAAAATCTCTTTTTTTTTCTCTAATCAATGTGAGAATTTTTAGACCTTTAGGGCAAACTTAGTGCCTCCTTTTTGAGCTCTATTTATAGTCGTGATCATGGATCCTAGTCCACCATCCATGCATCACAATAGTGTTCAACAATACCATGCTCGTACCAATTTTAAATTGTCATCATGCATGCATTATAAGCAATTGGTTTTTATACATGTAGATCGTACGAGTTTAATTAGATAACATGTAGATAATTCTATTTTGTTAAAAAAACAATATTCATCTTTCACATTGGTTTTTATAATATTTTTAGTTCATATTTCAAATCATAACATCTAGATATTTGAAATTCCCACGACAATCGAATAACTATATTTTTATTAAATTTTAATTACTCTCATACGGTATATTTAACATGGACACAATTGATATTTTTCTACTTTAATTTTCTTAGTGATTTAGGTATTTATTGTGGAATTTGCTTTAAAATGAAATGCCATTGATTTTAATTTATGTTTAGTTAGAGCTAAAATTATTCTTCGATATTGTTTCACATGGAATGTTTAAATAATTTTTGTATTTACATTTTTGTTTATAATTTTATTTTGAATAGACTCTCCACAATAAATATTTATCAAGGATACATCTTTATATATTTAATTTTAATTATTACGTATTATTTTGAATTTTTTTACTCCATCCATTCCAAAAAACAGCAACTTTCACACGATATTTTGACTGGGGCACAATTGATATATTTTCAACTCTAAATTTTTAGTGATTTACATATTTTATTGTGGAATTTGCTTTAAAACGAAACGTTGTTTATTTTATTTTATTTTTAGTCCAAGCTAAAATTATTCTTAGATATTATTTCACATGAATTTTTAAAATAATTTTCATCTTAACATTTTTGTTTCTAATTTTATTTTTAATAGACTCTTTCCAATAAATAGCTATTTGGTATACATCTTTATATATGTATTGTAGTTATTATGGATTATTTTGAATTTTGTTACTCCCTCCGTTCCAAAATATAGCAACTTTCACTGCTTAACATATACTTAAGTAGTGCTATTGTTTTCAGCCACACATGGACGTGGATGTGACGACCCAGGCCGCCATTACCAAAATGGCGTCCCTAGCCCATGGATCATTATTCACTAGAGACGCACTTTAGTGAATAATAATCCACATCAGAGATAGCAGCAGAATTATAGCTAGAAGATCCCACTGTCATTACAAAACCATGCCACGCAGGGCTGGAATCTTACACAGGGTCTTACATGTCTTCACATTCGAGCACTTGGACATCATACAAACTTCAACATCCCGGGTTTGTTGACATAGTTACAGGACTGCTACCCGGCATACATCTACTCATCCCATCCTCCATAATACACATTATAGTCATAGGCATCATCCCCTGGATGTTTAGCACGCCAAGCAGCATAGCACTGGTCCTCCAACCCCTCATTGGCTCCATCAATTTGCCCCGATGGGTTGGCCTCTATATATATTTAGTTAATATCAAGGGTGAGTACTAGGTACTCAGCAAGCATCAGTAACAAAATGCAAGGCATGTTTATCAAATCATCATCTCTCAAATATGATTCTTCTGAAAATATGGTTCTTGTAAGAAAAGTCCAAGTTTAATTATCTTTATATAAATCTACTAATCACTTGCATAAAGAGAAGGAAAAATCCCATTAGGCGCCCCTGGCCTGTGCCCGAGTGCCCGCGCTCGAGCCCGTGCCGTGCCCGGGTGCCCGTGCCCCCGTGCCCGTGCCCGGGTGCCCGTGCTCGGGTGCCCGCGCCCGAGCCCGAGTGCCGAGTGCCCGAGTGCCCGAGTGCCGTGTGCCCGAGAGCCCGAGTGCCCGAGTGCCCGAGGCCGATTACACGCCCGCCTGCCCTCTTACCTTCTACAACACTGGACAATACTTAGAATACAGAGTACTTTCTCTTATTTCCGTACATTACACTCCTTCATCCGGCGCTAATATATGCGCATCAATGCACTTCATCGGCATTGTCTTGGGTTTTTCATCGCCCAAGCTATTACTACATCCCCTATACAGAGTGTAACAACTTGATAAGATACTAAACTCTGCTCGCCTTTCGACGAGTACATGGTCGATATGGTTCTTATACGACACACTAATACAAGTGAGAATGATTTTAGGCCTTATGTTATAACCGTATGTAGAGGGTCCCGCCTCCATTCAAATCCCGTCCATGGGCACCCTCTACCCTCCTAATAAATAAGGGAAAATCAGTTGCTCCCTCAACTGATCTCTCTAGTATATATATTATCATCCATCTCTATGACTTACTTATTTGAAAAATTCATTTGATGCAAGGTGACAGTACTATAAAACAAAATATTATTTATGCAAAATAATTCAAATCACCATGTTCAAAGGTTAGCTTGCCTGGAATCTCGTAGTTGAGATCGAAACTAGCTGGCGCTCCCAACTGACCCGTCTCCACCTCTAATTCCTGTCCTGCATTCCCACCATATACTGCGAGGTTTAATTAAATTTTTAATAATATGAAAACAAGCAATCCACAAATAAAATGTGCCCGCCTCTCTGTAGAATTTTTATTATGCCAACTTGCACCTACGTAGCTAATAATGGCAAGGATTACCTAAATTATATTTGGGTTACAGAGTACTGGGTTAGCTGTGTAAGTTACTAGTGTGCATCAAATAAATTCCCTCTCTACTGTTTTCCTTCCTTATCCCCTCGTACAGGCACAAGGCAGCTAGCATTTCCCTTCTTCTTCCTCCATCTGTTACAGCTGTGGCTCTCTTTCTTCTCTCCCAAACTCTACTCCAAAAGCTGGTGCCCCACTGCAGCTGGCGACCTTGGTGCTTGGCACCACCGAAGGCCAGCTCTAAGATAAGTGCTACAAATTTTTCCTTTCTACTCTCCTCCTTCCAATGCCTCTATTAATACATTCCCCTTCTTTTCTAGCAAGATTTGCATTGAGGTACTAAGAGACTGTTTCCAAGTGCTTGCTTGCTTTATGTGGGATTTGCTAAGGGATAGCTATGGTAGCATGAGAAAATCACCTGATCTCTGCTTCTAGTGTATTCTTGCTGGATCCCCACGAGCTCACAAGCTAGCGGACTCCCACCTGCAGATTCAGCTCTTTACGAGTCGGCCCTTCTTCTTGCTGGCTCACCCCCTTCCACCTCTTAGCCAAGCTGATGATGGTGCTCTACATCACCATTTGGAGGTTGATTGGCTACAAATCTTGGGATGGTTGGGTAGGGGAGATGAAGATGAAGAGGGATTGGTTCCCTTACCGTGCTAACTGGCTGGATGTGAAAGTGAGTATTGTTCTCTCGTCTACCACACTTACTCCTGCCATTCCATCTTATATCTATACCAAGAATTGTTGGAATGGTAGCCCATGCCTCTCCCTGTTGCTTCACTATTTGTGTGGGTGTGTGTCACGAATTCACTAGATGAGAAATTTTTACCCACTCCTTGCACTGTGTTCCTATTGACCACACTTGACCCGAGTAAAGATGTGGCTCTCTTGCCTGTGTATAATTTGTTGTTGTTGTTGTTTTTTTTCTTTGAGAACAATTAAAGGTATAACTACATCTTTTTGATTTAATAAGATTTTGGGTTGTTTCAGTGGATGACCCTAGTTAGATTTGCACTCTAATTTCCAGCTTCAACACTACATGTAGCCTATCCGATTCCTAATCAATCAATGCTCTTAATTACTCATAAATTTTTGTTACAATCAAGGAAAGGCTGGTGTTAATTTTTAGTACTAATTGTTGTCGTGGGATCAGATCCCGACTACAGTATTTAGGGACATAGGGATTGTTTGATACTAAGGTGTTCATGGATGCATAAAAACAAAGTGGGACAACGATATTATACTGGTTTAGGCTCCCAAATTGGATAATAGCGCTACTCCAGTTTATATGTATTTGACTGGCTAACAATCACTATGTACACGAATGTATATGTGGTGCCTACCCTAATTCGTCGAGGGAACTCGACGGGATGAGTAGTCGGCGATTAGTGGAAGGCTTATCATTGGCTTTGGCTTGGTGTATCTGGCTCTGTAAACTTGATTGGATGCCCTCCCCTCTTGGGAGGCCTTGTATTTATACTAGCAGGTGACTCCTTCTCCAAGTAGAACTCGGAGACTCCTAAATAGGACATGGGCATAGTTAAACTTGTCGTAACCAAGTCAGATTGTGAAGCCCTCCTTTGTCCCGAGTACATTTCCTTTTCTGTCCATGTCCCCATCCATATTCAATCTTCACCTTCCGTATTTCGTTAGGTATGCGGTATTTCTGAGGGGTATGCCATATCTACTACACTGACAGTAGGCCCCGAACTTTATTCAAATGCATAAACTAACTAAGATACTTTCCCTACTTCAGGAGCTAGGGCCAAGGCCCATGCACATTAAATCCGAGTATGTAGTCCTTTCTTCGTAGTGAAGGCAACAGACAAGGTTGTCAAAATTTGGATAAAGTTTAGTCATCAAATCCCCTTTAAAAAAATAAATAGTAACATTTTTGGGAACGTCACAAGCTGCCTTGAAATGTGAACCGACGCTTCAGACTTTAAATTCCGAAGGCGGGATTTGTTTAGATTCCGCACCCTTTCGCACTTGACTCACAGTCATTATCTTTCCAATCTTCTTAGCGCCAATGCCAAACTCTAAATTTCCTTCACCTCTCCTTTGCTCCACTGCCATGGATTTTGAACCTTCCACCGTTGGTGACGCCGAGATGAGAAGATCCAAGTAGAGGGCGCCCTCCTCAGCATCGTGGCCCAAGGCCACCATCAAGGAGGTATTGAACCTCACTTCTGCATAGGAAAAATGATTATTTTTCCCTCTTTCGCTTATAATGGATTCCTTCTCCTGATGACGTAGTCCTTGAGGCCAGTCAACTCATCACCACTCTTGGTGGAGCGATACCTAAGGTAGCGTTTGAATGTACACGTTGGGGTGAAAGCCCCCCTCGTTTCCCGTGAGCATGCTTCCCGAACTGCTAAACGGTGCATTTTTTGTAAAAAATTTCTATATGGAAGTTGCTTTAAAAAATCATATAAATCCAATTTCAAGTTTGCAATAGCTAATACTCAATTAATCATGCGTTAATAGCTCACCTTTTTTTTGCGTGATCTTCTTCTTCTTCCTCTTCATTCACCTTTAAAGTAAGCCTAAGAAGCTCCGCCATCTTGGTTCTGTTAGTGGATTCCTCGTGGATGCCAACCTTGTAGTTATTGGGGAAGGCCTCGTAGAACTTGTTGTAGTGTTCCTTGTTCTCAGTAATCTCAAAGAAGAACTCAACATACTTCTTTGCAAGGTTCTTATTGATCACATTGAGGATCTTGTTCTGCTGGAGCATCAGACGAGGAATACTTCAAGGTGAACTACTTCAGAATCAACAATGCCCTTGACAAAGCTGAGCATGCCGAGAAGATGTACTTCACGGTGAACTAGCCATGGGGTTCCTAGTACTCTACTTATTCCTGCTATCGGTAATCTTAGGACATATATCGTCGTAGCACATGTAATGTACTAGCAGTCAGTACTTCAATCTTATATAGTTTATGAATGTATGAAGCACTATTATCTAAAACTTTACATGTTTACTTAGGTCAAACCCAAAAAAAGCATTTGATAAAATGTACATGGCCTATACTTATTCCCCCTAGCCCCGGCTGTTTTGTCAGGATTTCATATCCCCGGAAGACAACCAAGTTCCATTACCAAAATAGATAGAGTCCGAAAAGTCTCTGGCCCCAGCCTCAAGGATGGACTTGGCCTTCCTTGTGGACGTAGGTACGTTGTCATGAGAAGCCCTAGCTGTTCGGAAGTCATAGGGCGTCCCCTATGTTGTTGGTGTTAGTGATATGCCCTAGAGGCAACATGGAGATGTTAAATATATCACATGCTATGTTTATAATGTATTGATTTGTTCCTTGAAATAGACACTATCATTATTGATCAATGAGTATGTGACTTATTCATGAGACTCTTAATGTCAAATGTTGCTATTTCTAAATGATCCCTGATCATATATCGTATGAGGAACAAATATGATTCTAATATCAGCATATGTATTGATTGATGATCATGTCTCATGGATCATGGTATGGAGATACCAAATCGATAATATGGCCATATGTTAGTGAACATATGTTGGATAGACCCGCCATGATATACTGCAGAGATTTTATGTGTCATCAGTTAGTCTCAAGTAGTGTTTATGTAGAGTCCTTAGACTTGAGATCATTATGGTTCCCAACATACGTAGTAGCTTATTTTGGGACTACTAAATACTACTCCGTAACTGGGTAGTCATAAAAGTGGTCTTCGGGTTTGCTATGAAACATGTAGTGGGATATGAATGATTAAGATAGAATTTGCCCCTCCTTATGGGAGAGATATCTCTGGGCCCCTCGATGTAATGGATTATGGAAGTGCATGGCCATGCTACGGTGATTGAGGTGTCAATCACAAGTTTGTAATCCATCACAGGATCGAGAGAGTGATTGAGCTATTAAGAGGATGACACAAGTCTCGCCTTGAGCTCAATCGATATCGTGAGGCAAAGGGATATGTTCATAAGGACATTACAGGTTCAGCCGATATGATCTTTACGTATATCTTGGGGCTAATATGCCTTGCTAGAGGCCGCTATTAACAGGGTGACCAGAAAGGTGTTTCTAGGTCACGACAAAATATACGTGAACCTACAGGGTCGCACACTTAATGGGTTGGAACACTTATTCGAATGTGATTCGAATATGGGCTCAATTCGGATAGAGATTCGAGTAGACTCTTACTGGGCCTCGGTCCACGAGGCCCGAGTGAGGAGGTCTATATATAGAGAGGCGAGGGGCTGAGGAGTTTCGTGTGTGTTTTCTGTTAGCCTCGAGCAAAACCCTAGCCGCCACCTTCCGAGCCAAACCCTAGCCGCTCACGAGTGCTAGTACACTCGCGATCGGCGTTCTAGCCCCGGATGTGTGGATACCCGTAGAGGCGCTGCTCGTTGCGGCGTTGATCGGCCGGAGATCGACTACTTCCACTACTACCTCGACGCGTGCGTGGTTGGACCGGCTTCTCCAACCCTTTTTCCGCTGCACTGCGCGTCTAATGGTAACGATCCATGATCCCTCTCTCGCATGATGTCCTGGTGTGCGCGGTAGAAATTTTTTATTTTCTGCTATCGTAGCCTACGCGTACTCCTTCAGTCGGACAGCTAGAGAACGTAATAAGCAAAGGGATAACAGGCTCTACGAACATTGTAATGTGCTAAATATGAGGGAAGAACTGGAGGCTTATATTCGTACATTATAAACTGTGTAAATAATAAAAAGCACAGAGATACATGAATCTACACATAAAGATATATAGATCTAAACATAGAATTTACATAGCTGATCGATACTCCAAGAACTCGATAGCTCTTGCTCTTCGTTGTCGGCAATCTCATATGCACCAACATTTGAGTACTCGAACCACCTTATAGGGACCCTCCCACTTGGGTGACAGTTTATTATGGCCTACCGTACTCTGCACCTTTCTGAGAACGTAGTCGCCTACGGTGAATGCGCGAGCCCTAACGCGTTTCTCATGATATCGACAAAGAGATTGTGGTATCGTGCTGCGCAGAGCACAATATGTTCTCTGTATTACTCAATCAGGTTGACATCATCTGCCCTTCATTCCTCCTTATCCTCGTTGGAATATTGTTCTATCCTAGCGGAAACCTGTCTTAGCTCTGTGGGGATCATAGCTTCATATCCGTAGATTAAAAAGAACAATGTCTCCTTGGTGGCCGTTGTTGGCATAGTGCACATGGCTTAGAGTACGAAAAGAAGTTCTTGAACCCAGTGACGATCGTAGGCCATAAGCCTGTCGTACACCCGAGTTTTGATCCCTTGCAGTACTATGCCATTGGCGTGCTTAACTTGGCCATTGCTTGAGGATGGGAAACGGAGGCAAAGTAGATTTGGACTCCCAATCCTTCACAGTTTCCTAGAATTCATCACTCCAGAATTGGGATCCATTATCTGTCAATATGCGGTGAGGCAGACCAAATCAGCAGAAGATACCCTTCATGAACCTGACGGCCCCTATGGGTTTAATCTCCTAAACTAGTGGTGGTTCAATCCACTTTGTGATCTTGTCGATGGCCACGAACAAGAACTTGTATCCGTCTTGTGCTATGGGGCATGGTCCGAGGATGTCAAGCCCCCGGCACGAGAACGGCCATGTCAGAGGTATCGTTTGTAATGCTTGCACTGGTAATTTGCCCTGTTTGCTATGAAACTGACAAGCTTCACAACAGTAGACCAGACCACAAGAGTCTTGTAGGGCGGTTGGCCAATAGAATCCTTGTCGGAAAGCTTTGCTGACCATTGTTCGCTCAGCGGCATGAGCTCCACATATTCCTTCATGGATATCCTTTAGTAGCTTCTTGCCATCTTCTCGTGTGATGCACTTCATTAGGATGTCATTATGCCCTCGTTATTACAACTCTCCTTCCACAATGAAGTAGAGTTTTGCTTGTCGGGATAACTTTTCTGCCTTGGCATCATCCTCAGAAACAATGTTGGAGACCAGATATTGCATGAGCGGTTCCCGCCAAGCATCTTCTCTCTCTGTGGCTGCGACGACGTTATCGACAGTGGGGGTTGTCGGGCTATCTGCTTCGTTCATGGCTCTAACCCCTAGGTCGTTGTTGGTCGTTTGATCTGGTGGAGTATTGTCGTCAGCAACCGATGGTTTATCTATGGCTTCCATGAATACACTTGGTGGTACTGGTTGTCATCGGGAAGCTATTCTTGCTAGTTCGTCAGCCTTGAAGTTATCTTTGCGGTACGCATGCCGGACTTTAAGGCCATCGAACCGTTGTTCAAGTTTTCGTACAATAGCCAAGTATTTGGATAACTCTGGGTCAAAGCACTGATAATCCCTGTGCACTTGTTGCATGAATGTGGGTGCCATGGGCCTTGAGTAACTCATGATAAGCATATGGGCCACTCGGATAGAGGATGGACTTAGCCTTGTAATTAGAGATATGATAGGCCCCGGTAGACTTTGCCTTGTATGATAAGGAAAACACAGTTCTAGTTGGGTGCGTTATATCTCTAAGAGGAGATCTCTTGGCCATAATCCGGTTGGGACTCCTATCTTGTAACCCTGTCCCCCAGTATATAAGGGGAGGCAGGGTGCCCCTGAGGGCAGGTTCACACGGTTCATCAGAATCGCCACCATAATTCCTCAAAGGAATACACCCCAAACTGGACGTAGGGTATTACCTCACATGGAGGGCCTGAACCAGTATAAATCTCCCCCTGTTCCTTTGCAATCCACCGAGTTTTCATCCGCCGAGTAGCCCCATATTCATATTGCCGGTGTAAAACATCGATAGTTGGCGCGCCAGGTAGAGGCTTCGGCGAGATCTACATCTAAAAGCTCGATGGATCCGACAACCGGAGTCAATGGCGGCAAATTCTCCCCTGGAGACATGATCACGTTTGGCAGCCTTGACTTCATCGCCGATGAATTCAGCAACATCACCTTGACCGACTTGGACTCGATCTGATTTGCCAGGGAACCGGCCGACTCCGCGCCAGTCGGCCCACACGACGTTGCAGCAACCCTCGTCGACTTGCTGCGGCAATCTTCATCTTGCCCGGGTCTTGGGACAACTCTTCCTTTCGGTGTTCGACTCGGACTCGGTCTTGAGCTGGCCGAGATCGGGCTGAGGAAGGAGGAGATCATCAATCTCCTGTTTAGACACGGCAACGCCGGGGATATCTTCGAACAACATCCGACGCGGCAAACCCGATCCTCTGGAGTTCGACTCAGATACGGCCCAGAGCCTCTCGAGATTGGATCTAAGGAGGTTAGAGTTATAATCACCCCCATCAATTATTCCGACTCTAAGTCGGACTCCGACTCTAAGTCGGACAGCAGCTCGGTAAGCTTCTCTCCATCATGAGAAATCTTCATGGCATCCAAAGGCTCTACTCCTACTCAGGAATCACGCCGACTACACGAGCAACAAGAGGAGGAGGCATGCCGACTGCGAGAACAACAGGAGGAAGAAGCAAGACGCCTGCACGCCCGCAACGACGGCCTATGCAGGGCTGGGCGAACCGCTCAGCAACAAACCCTCCAAACAAAAGTCAGCGACCACGACGTCTTCGTCATGCCACATCAGAACGTCGTGGCCGCCGCAACCCTACTGGACACGGTCCAGCTTGGGTCTGATCACCAGGCCACCCCGACTATCGTGAAGATCAAGGCTATGATCACCGCTGCTACTTGTCAACATCACCAACTGTCGGGCAACACACTCATACCGACCAATCGGTCGGCTTCCCCAGCGGCAGTCTCATCCACCTCAAAGCGACGTTGAGCGGTCGGTTTTAGTCGGCTGCACACGGAGTCACGCCAAACGTCACTCGGCAACCCCACCAACAACCGGCGGCGTCGAAGCGACCATCGGGACAATCAGGATCTCCGAGGCCAACTACGGTGTGACCTTCGGCAGGACATCAATGCTCGGCGCCGCGAACGAGAAGAAGACGAGCAACGCTAATTGGAAGACGAGAACGAGCGTTTCGGCCTCCACCACGAGCGGTTTCGCCGCCGTAGTCGGGGTCGGAGTCCTCATGAAGATGAAGGAGTACCGGCCTTCACCCAGGAGCTACAACAGGTCGACTGGCCATCGGGTTTCAAGCCTACAGGCATCGAAAAATACGACGGCAAGACCAATCCCGAGTCCTGGGTCACGGTCTACACTCTGGTGATCCGAGTAGCTGGAGGAAATCACAAAGTCATGGCTAACTACCTCCCAGTCGCTTTAGCTGACTCAGCGAGGACATGGCTAACAGGACTTCCCAAGCAATCAATCGGCTCCTAGGGAGAACTCCGGGAACGCTTCATCGCCAACTTCTAGGGAACATACGAGAGGCCATCTTCCGAGTACGACCTGTATCAGTCGCATCAAAGGAAGAACGAGTCTCTTCGTGACTTCATCAAGAGGTTTTCTGAGAAGAAGAATTCAATCCCGAACATCAAGGATGAGGTTGTCATCGCCGTCTTTCGAAAAGGAGTCAAAGACACCTCGTTCATTGACAAATTCACGCGGAAGCCTCTCAACTCTGTCAAGGCTTTATTTGACATGGCGAACAAGTACGCCGACTCTGCCGACGCTGTTGCTGATGCCCTCGATGACAAGAAGACACCCTGACAGAAGAAGCGGGAGGGCACCGACGACGCGGTCCCGACTAAAGCTGGGAATCGCAAACGCAAGTCGGACGGCTTCATTGTGGCAGTCGGTCGCAACCGTCTTCGACCTCCTATAACTGAAGATTATCAGAACAACAAGTGACATGCTCGGGGGCTCACAAGCTCAAATGCAAGGATGGCATCCCCACTCCAAAATACCGAACAGCTAAGTCGCTTCCTGATAAATTTTTCTTCACTCGGCCTTGCCAATGCCGTAGTCGCTTACGCCTAATAGGTGTACAAGTTGCACTTTTTTCTGTTTTTGCTCTTAAATGATTGCAAAAGTATTTGAGTAGCATAAATTCTGATCCATAAAACTTTGCCCCATGAAAGACAAACTCAAGTAACCCAAAACGCGTGTCTGGGAAAGAGCCATGAGCCAACTCCCGATGCTAGGGGGCTATGACTAGTCGGGCAGAGTGCTTAAACGTAAGGGATCAACTACTTGGGGAAATTAATATCAATAAGAGGAAGAACATGTATTTACATATATTGTAAAATACATTTTATTCGGGTGATTGTTTTCATCATCAGATGCTACTCATCCGATATCTTTATAGTGCAGGGCCAGCTCCGGATACATGTGACAGGAACTCAGGGCTGCGAGCCTATCTCCTACGCTCGGGGGCTGGACTAGTCTGCCAAGATATGCTCGGAATGCTCCATGAGGGCTACTCACCAAGTACTTGCACCAGTCGGGACGTCATCTTCCCCGGCTACGCTCCATGTGAGCTGACAACCGACTTCTGGCACTAGTCGGGGGTCGTATATCACTCGGCTGGGTGAGGTACGCCCCATGAGGGTCGCCAGCTGAATCCTACGCTAACGCTAGGTTCAGGTACCTTATCCGGTCACAACTTTGCTAAGTTGGGTACTCCCTATGAGGGTCGGCAGCCGAATCCTATGCTAATGCAAGGTTTGGGTACCTTATTTAGCTATAACTCTGTTGGATAGGGTATGCCCCATGAGGGTCGCCAGCCGAATTCTATGCTAATGCAAGGTTCGGGTACCTTATTCGGCTTTACCGAAGTCAGGGAAGATCTGTATCGTCAAAGCGCATCCAGAGTTCTCATGCACTGCGTCACACCTGAGGAGGGCAAGCAGACTCTGCAATATACCTACTCAGGCATCCGTGGCAACCATGTTGCATCCAGAACATAAGTTGAAAAGGCTTGCAGATGGGAATTCTTTTGGCTGATTGCAGTTACCGATACTGGAGTACTCATCCTGACATGCGATGGATGCTACTTCTATAGAGCTATGCTGGGTAGGTCGATTCAGGCCGGCTTATTTGGTAGCGCCACCAAGATATGTGTTTCTACAGTAGCACGCTCAATATGGGCCGCTCACAGGCTAGGTTAAAATCGCAGTGCTGATGCTACTAGCAGGAACCGATGAGATAAACAGATATGCTTCATGAAGGCCTAATTGCTAAACACATGTGTTTGGGTATCTGTCTTATCCACCAGGTATCGAGGATATATCCTTATAAGGATCACAAGCTGGTCTTCATTAAAATTGAGGATGCATGTATCTTTCTCGAGTACACCTGACCACACAATGGATTTAATTTCATAAAGTGGTACTCGGCCTACATGCTTGGCCAACAGTTGCCATGAGCAACATTATTCCAGTCGACATGACGCTGAAGAGTCTAACTTTCGAGTAGTGCACTACTCAGGAGAGACTATAAACCTTCTTTCCAGCTGACATGATGCTGAGGAGTCTAACTTTCGAGTGGGACGCCTCTCGGGAAAGACTATAAACACCCCCTTCCAGCTGACATGAAGCTGAAGAGTCCCATATACGAGTGGCATGCTACTCGGCAAGACTATAAATCATATTCCGGTTGACATAATACCGAAGAGTCTCATATACCAGTAGTAATCTACTCGGGAAAGACTACAAGGTTAAAGATCTTTGACTTTATGTTTAATTGTCTTCACAATTAAGCATAAAGTTGGGGGCTACACCTAATAGGTGTGCCTATTCGGTGCATACTATTCATACATCAATATGAAGCCCTTCATAGCCTCGCTACCAGTTGACATGAAGCAGGACTCGGGAAGAAGACGCACTCGGACAAAGAGTACTCCGGAGCAATGCACTCGGGAAGACTTCACCGTGGAGGATGAGCACTCAGCATCAGCTGTGACTCAACTATGAAGGTCTTAGGGGCTACTGTGGGTGCCATGGGCCCCGGGTACCTCATGACAAGCATATGGGCCACTCGGATAGAGGATGGGCTTAGCCTTGTAATTAGAGATATGATAGGCCCCGGTAGATTTTGCCTTGTACGATAAGAAAACACAGTCTTAGTTGGTGCGTTATATCTCTAAGAGGAGATCCCTTGGCCGTAATCCGGTTGGGACTCCTATCTTGTAACCCTGTCCCCCAGTATATAAGGGGAGGCAGGGTGCCCCCTGAGGGCAGGTTCACACGGTTCATCAGAATCGCCACCATAATTCCTCAAAGGAATACACCCCAAACTAGACGTAGGGTATTACCTCACATTGAGGGTCTGAACTAGTATAAATCTCCTCGTGTTTCTTTGCAATCCACCGAGTTTTTATCTGCTGAGTAGCCCCATATTCATATTGCTAGTGTAAAACATCGACAATGAATAGCTGAGTCCCCTTTCCCTAGCAATCGCTTTATTCCAAGTGCTGCGCCGCTCGCAATCCTGCTAGAAGTCCTTCGTACTCAGCTGTGTTGATTGTTCCTTAGAACTCAAGTCGTATTACATACTTGAGCCATTCTCCCGTTGGTGACTGTAAAATCACGACAGCCTCCGTGGCTTGTACGTTGAATGCCCCATCAAACATCATTGTCCAGGTGTCGTTGTTTGTTGTGTTGATCTTGGCCTTTGTGGGACCGGTCCAGTCAGGGACGAAATCAGCGAGTACCTAGGACTTAATCGACGTTCTCGGGATGAAGGCGATGTCAAATTGGCCAGGCTCTACCACCCACTTGGCAATGCATCTGGAGATCTCCCTATTTTGCACCACTTCTTCGAGTAGGAAGGAAGAGATGACCGTAACCTTGTTGGCTTGAAAGTAGTGCCGCAGCTTCCTTGACGTCATCAACACTGTATAAATGAGCTTTTGTACCTGGGGGCATTGTAGCTTAGCATCGTGGAGGACTTCGCTGACGTAGTATAATGGTCTTTGTTGTCCATCTCGTTCGACGACAAGGATGGTGCTTACCGAGTAGGATGTTGCTGCAATTTAGAGAAATAGATCCTCGTGTGGGCGGGGGTGCAACCAAGTTGGGTGGATTTGATAAGTACCTTTTCAACGCGAGGAAAGCATCCTTGGCCTCCTGATACCATTGAAAGTTGTCGCTATACTTCAACAGCTTGAAGAAGGGCAAACCTTTTTCTCCCATTTGGGCCACAAACCTACTCAGGGCAGCCATACATCCAGTCAGCTTCTGCACGTCTTTGAGCCTTGTCAGAGACTTCATATCTTCGATCGCCTTGATTTTTTCGGGATTGGCTTCGATTCCTCGTCTAGAGACTAAGAATCGAATCGACTTCCCTAAGGGTACTCCAAACATGCACTTCTCTAGGTTCAGCTTCATGCAATGTCTCCGAAGGTTATTGAACGTCTTCTAGAGGTCTTTGATCAATCGATCTCAGGTTTTGGTCTTGACTACTACATCATCCACATAGGCTTGTACGTTTCTTCTAATTTGGGACTGGAACGCACCCTGGACTCCTCTTTGATAAGTAGCCCTGATGTTTTTCAGTCCGATCAGCATCTTGACGTATGAAAAGACACCGAAGGATGTGATGAAGGATGTCTTCTCCTCATCTTCTCTAGCCATGCTGATCTGGTGGTAGCCCGAGTATGCCATCGAGGAAACTTAACAACTCACATCCAGCTGTGGAATCGATTAGCTAGTCAATTCTTGGAAGGGGAAACTATCCTTGGGGCATGGCTTGTTGAGATCGGTGAAGTCTACACACATCCTCCACTTGTCGTTAGCCTTCCGTACCATTACTGGGTTTGCGAGCCACTCAGGTGTAAGACTTCCGGATGAAGCAGCCTTTTGGAGCTTGTCGATCTCCTAAATAGCCTCCTTGTGATCGGGCGCGAACCTTCTCAGCTTTTGCTTGACTGGTCGGGCATCCGGTTACATCATGAGTTTATGCTCTATCACCTCCCTTGGGACCTCGGGCATATCAGACGGCTGCCAAGCGAACACGTCTGCATTTACTCGGAGAGGTGATGACTCGCTTTTCCTATTTTTTCATCAGAGGTCAGACCCCATCTTCATACGCTGGGGTCCGAGCTCGTAGTTGTACCGTCTTCGATGGTGCCATTGGGCTTTGCCAGGTGATCTTAGGCTGTTTCTGACTAGGTTCTTCGTCGTAGGCAGACATCAGGAGTACTTGACCGTATTGAGGCTCTTCTTATCGCACTAGACGGCTACTTTGGTATTGTTCGAGAACAATAATCACCCCTTTTGGCCCTGGCATCTTCACAAGCTGGTAGGCATAGAGACAGTGCCACAAACTTTGCAAGCGCCATTCTCCCGAGGATCGTGTTGTAGGTTGTGTCGAACTTGGCGACATCGAACGAGATCTGTTCGGTCCTGAAGTTGTTGGGCTTGCCAAAGGTTACTGGCAGAGTTATCTTCCCCAACGGTTTAGAGGATGACTTTGGGGTAATTCCATGGAAGGGTTGTTCTGAAGGCTTCAGCTCGCTTCTTGGGATTCCCATTGCATCAAGGGCGCTGATGAAAAGTAGATCGATTGAGCTCCCGGCGTCGATCATGACGTAGGCCATTTTGACGTTCCTGATAATGGGCTCTACCACTATCAGATATCGTCCTGAGGTTGTGTACACAGCTGGGTGGTCGGCGTTTGAGAATGTTATTGGGACATCAAGGCCAGGCCAGGTTTCATTAATGTCCCCTGGGATGTAGCGCAAACTTGGTGTTCCACCTTCTTGTACTCCCTCTTCAAAGCATAGGTGGTAGATCCACCGAAGATATAGGCTACCTTGTGGTTGGCATTAGGATAATCTTCCTTGGTGTCCGAAGACTCCTGGGCGTTGTTCTCCTTCTCAATCACGCGTACTCGTAGTTCTGGAGGTGTCGCCAGGTGTTTGTCATCGCCTTATGGAACACCTACATCCCTCTAAGGAGTGTGAGCCTTTTTGTGTATTGGCAACACTTCCTGTCGAGAGCCTCTCCTTGTGCTTCGTGCCTCTTCGGGGCTAGAGGACCACGATCGGCCACCATGACTTTCCCCTAAGTTTTTTTGGCGCTTATTCTGCTTCTACACTGTCGGCTGCTCTGGGTGTTTTGGTTGCTTTGAGGTGCTCGGTACATCCGTCCTTCTCGGCATAGCTTCCTCAATTGCCTTTTCCTTTCCCCCATTGCGTCGAATAGCTTCGTCAACTTGAGCACATCTTTCCACGATCCTTAATAGCTTCATAGCAATTGTTATTCTTCTCGTGGCTAGTTCCTAGATCGTGTAATGATCTTGGACTTCCTACTTGAACGTTCTGATGACAGATGAATCAGAGATCTCTGAGATGGTGTTGCGGCACTCATTGAGCCACCATACAAAGTCCCTTAGAGACTCACCACCGGTGCCTGCCTCATAGCGTGTAGGTCATCCTCGATCGCGTGCCGCTTGTACTGCCTAGAAGTTGGTGGTGAACTGGTGGCAAAGATCTTCCAAGGTGAATAGATTCAGGGGCAGATGTATGAGCCATGACCGGGCGGATCCTTTCAACGCAGTCGGCAGATAGTTATCCATAGTGTTCTCGTCTACTCCGGCTGCGTAGAGAACCATGTAGTATACTTGTAGAAATTCTTGGGGGTCCGTACTGCCGTCATACTTCTCTACCATTAGTCAAGTTTTAGTTGGAATATTAATTAACCAACCACAACCAACCGTCGCGAGCTACCATTAATCATAAGTGAAATTATAGGTGAAAAATATGCCATCCCACATGAAATAATACTAGTGTTTCTAAGCAGGTCTAAGCAAAACCTAATTAATCTATCCAAACCAATATATAAGATCATGGCTAGTCAAATTATAACCCAAGGTGACAAGGTAAAGGTAAAATAACAATAATGGCCATAATCAAAGGATAAAGGATTATAATAACCCATAATAAAGTGATATTCGAAAATGCATGCAATAATGTTAAAACAAAATAGTTTTCGCAAATAGGATCAACATGCTCAAGACGATTGTTGTGCGACTTGCCTTGCTCCTTCGAATAATCTTCCAAAACATTTTTCTCGAACTCGTGATCCTTCGAAACGACGGAAAACTACATCTTACACACAAAACGAAGAAAAAGACTAACAAAAACCAAATAAACAGTACATAAAAAGTAAACAAACATGTAGATCTTGAATTTAGATGAATTTTGAGACTTAAACAACCTCATTCCGAGTTCGTTTGAATTAGTTAAGAATTTTACAAGATTTAATCCAATTAAAGCCTATTTAAAAGGATTAACTGATTTATTGCATCATAAAGATTACTTTTGTATTGAAAAAGAGGATTATGACATCAACTGGAGAAAAGAGAGGCTGGATCACTGACAGGTGGGACCTACTGTCATAGAGAGAGGGATGCCGGTCCACGGTGGACTTGGCTCACCGAGGAGGTCCACAAAAGATCGACGGTCGGGATTTGATCAAGATCGATCAGGTGGTTAAGATTAAATCAAGGGAGATCGGACAGCCCAGATCTGATTCGATCGGATAGCCTTTTGGGATGCCACGCTAGCTCCCACATGGGCGCCACAACGGGAAAAGGAGGAGGGGTGGCGGCTGACTGGATGACGATAGGGTGGACACATTAGATCGTCTGCCGGCAGCACTGGTTGCGGTCGACGTTGGCGAACAGAGGCGTGACAGCAGCAGTGAGCGACCACCGCGCAGGGTAGAGGACGTCATGGCAAAAGACTTCAGTGGCCTTTGCGACGGTGGCAGAATGACGGAAAAGATCGGCAACTCCCTGAGCTTTAACGGCGGAGTGCTTTGGGTCACCGTTACGTGAAAGGGTTGAATAACTTGCTGGAATCTTCTGGCTTGGCACATCAGGCTGTCAACCTCATCCAAGAATATCTTGCACTCAGCTGGGGTATGAGAACCTGTCCTGTGGATTGGACACCACTTCTTGCGAGTTGCGGTCCTTCTGTCAGGTCTGGTTGTAGTCTTCCTGGCCTTGGTCTTCAGCATCGGCTTCGTGAGAAAAATTGGCATCTTTGGTGGTGCCGGGAAGGTGATGGATCCAACTTGAAGGTAGGTGACCGCCTGCCAGTTCTGATCTTCCGGGCCAAAGCTGTCATAAAATCCTTTGTCAAAAAAACTGCTCCTTGAAGACATCCGTGACGAATCTTGAAATATCAGGCCCCCTAACCTAGCGCGTCAACTATCATGGGATTAGATCCGACTACAGTATTTAGGGACGTAGGGATTAGGTTTGATACCAAGGTGTTCGTCGGATGCGTAAAAACAAGCAGGGACAACAAGATTATACTGGTTTAGGCCCCCAAATTTGGTAATATCCCTACTCTAGTTTATATATATTTGACTGCTGACAATCACCAAGTACAATGATGTTATGTGGTGTCTACCGAATCCATCGAGAGAACTTGGGGGATGAGTGTCGTGACTAGCGGAAAGGCTTATCCTTAGCTTTGGATTGGTGTATCTGGCTCATCATCTGTCTAAGTCTATTTTGTCAAGAGGTTTCTAAACATGAGTTATAAAACTAAATTACACTCGTAACATTAGATAGAGTTAACAGTAACTCCCCATAGCCCCCAATCCAGGAGATAGGCATGAATCATGATTTTATTTAGCGCTGCGCAGGCTTGTATCATTTTACCCATAGCTACTCTTAACATGTTTGACTGCTGCACTTCATAGGATGCAGCACCATGCTAGAGTACAAAACTTTTTCCCTATTTCCATTTACTACACTCCATGATTGTGTTAGTCCTAACAACTCTCCACACCACCGCGCTAATATATGCGCTTGGAATGCACTTCAGCGACATTCGATGGGGTTTATATCATCTCCCATCCTACTATTACGTACCCATGTGGAGTGTAATAGAATTCAATAAGATGCTAGGCCTCGCCTGTCTTCAGACGGATCTATGGTACGGTTCCCTAATACGAGTGAGAGGGTAATTAGTCCTTATATTGTAACCCTATGTAGAGAGCCATGACCTGCCATTATCAATCATCACTTCCCTGAGCTCCCCCTACCCACCATATTAATATCCCAATGGTCTCCATCATCACTGGTTTATCAATCATTTCATCATCATCAATATTTTATTATTTAGAAAATACTATTTGAATGCAATACTAGCAATAGTATTTTTATAAAATAGATTTTTAATTGAAATAGAATCATCATTATCTATCAACATGATCAAAGAGAGACTTGCCTGAGTTTCCGTGGGTGAAACTGAAATTATGTGGGACCGCCACCCACAAACATTAAACCAGAATGACCGGCTCCCATTTTATGTGTACGCCATATCCTCCGATTTAATTAAATTTTAATAATAAGAATATAGACAACTTATAGATAAAATGTGCTCAACCCTATGGTCAGCTCTATAGAGTTTTTATTATACTAATACTTGCAACTAACATGATTTAGCTAATTTACTTAAATACTGGTTTGAGTTACAGAGCATTGACAGCTTATTTACTAGGTCCATCTTAGCGAACTGTGTTGACTACTAATGTGCATCAAGCAATTAATCCCCTCTCTCTCTCTCTCTCTCTCTCTCTCTCGCACAGCCAAGCTGCTGCAGCTAGCTAGCTCTTCCTCCTACTGTAATGGCTAGTTCCCCTCCCGAAATCTCCACTCTACCTGCTGCTCCTCGTGCTGTCCCAACTCACAGCACAGCTGCCATGGCCACGATGGAGCCCAAGTCATGGGTGCCGCGGCCATGCTGCCATGGCTGGCACACCTGAAGCTCGGTGGCTGAGCTAGTGATGGTGGGGTGTATGATCCAACTCCTCTTATTCCTAAAAACGTCTGGTACTACTGCTCCCTAATCCCTATTGCTAATTTCAAGTATTGGGTTGTCTGATTTGAGCCAAATCTTGTATTTCTATGTGGGGATTTTGTCCAGATTTTAGGGTGATGAGTTCTTTTCTTGCAGCCAAGCAAGGTTCTACCCGAGTTAGCGGGAATAATTGCTTCTAAGTGCTAGTGTGGTTTTATGTACTGAATTACTAGGGATTTGGTGGGACGTGAAAATTACCTTCTTGCCAGATGAAAATTTACTCCCAAGTTTTTCTTGTGATTGCAGTGGGCATGTCCCCTTATCCACCAGGTCAGCTTCTTTCAGATCATCTCCAGCTGCTCCTGGTCGGCCCTTGATCTCCTCTAGCTGGCTAGTTAGTGGTACCTTGCTTTGGTTTGCTGTTGGTTTTGGAGTCTAGGGAAACACTTGCAGACAGCGAGAAGAGCCCTGTTCGCTGGTAGGGTGTAGTGGCGCAGGCTCTTCCTCCTGTGCTACTTGGTTCACTCTTATGTTTATTAGTTGAGCTACTAGCTTCCCATTGGATAGAAATTAATGATTGCCCGTACCGACTACAACCTACTATCTTCCCATTGGATAGAAATTAATGATTGCCCGTACCGACTACAACCTACTATCTTCCCATTGGATAGAAATTAATGATTGCCCGTACGGATTACGGTTGTCTGTTGACCATATTTGGATAGGTCAAGTGTAGCTTGGTGGCAATGTGTGGCTGCCAGGTGGCATAGTATGAGTGGTGGCTTGCAAGTGATTTGTTTGGTGCTAGTGGAATATTAAGTTAGATTTAGCTACCTAACAAGGTTTTGATGTAGATAATTTTGTCGGTCTATATATGATGATATCGAGGGACGCATCCAGCTTCAAAGGCTCTTCTTCTTCTTCCTTCTTCAGGCCCTCCCTCCCTTCTTTTTCTTCCTATCCCTCTTCTTTTCCCTTTCCTCTCTCCTTCGCTCCATGGGGATCCAGCGGGCTCCCCTAACCAACCCCCACGTTGGATCCGCCCCTGATGATATCTCATGGCAAAACTATGTTTATACTTCAATGTATTTTGTATAATCTATTGTGTGCAAGGAAATGTGTACGCCATACTCACTCATGAATTTTTTATATTATACTTCAAATATAGTTATAATCATGTGTGTAGTAATTATGTATGGTGAAGATTTATCGTAATACCACAGTTTGTATAATTAATGTATAATTAAGACATTGATTTCATGTTTTATTATATACGTATATAATCTTGGATTAAAAAGGTTCTAGTTCCTATTTATTTTTCTTAGTCAAGTTGTCTCTTTTTTTGGTTAGACGAACCATGTGGCATGAATTAAGACAAATGGTTTTTAATTATGATTTAATTAATTGTGGGTCATTTCACCCTATCACCCTTAGAAAAGATTTCGTCCTCGAAATCAAATGTTCGCCTTTGTTGATCGTTGTTTGAATAAGGGTAGTATGCCCTATCTCCCTTAGAAAGGATTTACCTTAGGTTGCAGGACAGCATTAGAGTATGGTTATATGGATGACAACCCTTTTTTTTCGAGTAGTAATAAGAAGTGTCGCCCTGTCACCCTTAGAAAACTTATGTGTTAGATGGATGGACTGATGGATCAGCTGATACCTCCTTTTCTTTGACTTGGAATAAATTGTTTCAGGAAAAGGATAGATTAGTCGAGCAGTTGTTACCAGATGCAGTCTAGTTCGTCACAGCCCTACTTGCTGATTAGCTTTTCTCTCTATGGCTCTTAGAATTTTGAAACCTCATTTTTCTGTCTAGCAACTCCTCGGCTGATTGGGCACTATAGACAACAGTAAGATCATGATAGAGTAAGATACATAGTATGATTTGTATCAGCCAATCCATTTAAGATTGTAAGAGTAGCTGCCTTCATGGTAACTCATTTGGTACAGTGTGCTTGTAAGCCGGGGAGGAAATATAAACCTGGTATTGATAACAGTGACGATTTAGGACTTTGAGATTTGATTGACACACCCTGTTATGAGAATTGGTGTAATATAGATTGGAGTGCATACTTTTGTTATGATCTGGGTGGAGAAGGATAATCAGGTGCTAGTTGATAGAGAGCCTCTTTACGGCGTAAAATACTAGTAATAGGAAGACAGTAGTATAGATGAAATCCGTCCGTTCGTTTGAATGGGTATTTTAGTAAATGATTTGTTAATTATACAAATTATCTATATTACCACTGAGGTTATTTTAGTTAAGAAAAAATATTTTCACTAAGTTAGATCGGATGCCGACGCCCGCCAGCGCCATCGACGCCCGCGCAAGGAAACAGCGCGGCAGCGGCGGGGAGAGGGTGGGGCGCTGGCGTTCGAGGTGGCGGCGCTCATGTCGAGGGCGGCGGGGCTGTGGCGCGCGCTTGGGGACGCCGAGGTGGCGCGTCTACGTGCGGAGGCCATCCGCCTCGAGGGCGTGCGCGTGCTTGTGGCGGACGATGACGCGGAGCTTCTGGGGCTCGCGCTCGCCGAGATGGTGGCTGCCTGCAGGGACCTCTCGTGCTCCGTGGTGAGGCTTTCTGGGCGGTGCGTTGATCCGCTGCTCTGGCGGTTCGGCGACCTCTTCGCCGGCCTCATCGGGCGGGGCGCCGACCCGTACGGGCTGCGGTACGTGGCGGCGAGGAAGATGGACCGGAAGGCGCGCAAGATGCAGCTCCTAGTCACGTCCACGGCGCTCCTGTCCCAGGAGCTCGACTTGCTTGCGGAGCTCGAGCAGGTGCGCGGCCTGCGCCGATCAGGCCCCAGCCGGAAGGGCGCGGCCAGCGGAGGAGGAGAGAGCGCGCGCCTATAGAGCCCCCATTGAAAATCTATGGTAACGGATAGTATATTTTTTCTAGATCCACCACTGATAGTATATGCTATTCAAGGAATGCATAATTTCAAAATTTTAAAAAATCTAACATGCAGGAAAATATTTATATGAAATGGTGCATTTGATTTTTTAAGTTATTCCTTTTCCTAATGTTTTTTTATTAACAATGCAGTCCGCAAGTGATGATCAAAGCTATTCCTGGCCAGGAGATTATGCCAAATATCCAAGGTAGCATAATAAGAGGTGTACTTCATCAGAAAGATAGATGGAAGGGTATTTTGTCTTGCAAGGAGAGACGTGGAAGTAGGTTGGTCTTGCAACTGAATAGGAATTTCTTCTCTCTCCCTTATTAGAGTGTAATGGATTTGGTCTTAGAAGATTAGCGGCTAAGCTAAAGGTGAACCTGGTATAGATGATGGCATCATTATGGTTAACTCTAACACATCTCTATTTTTTTACAGGATCATAAATTTGGATCATGCTAAAGCTCATAAGAAGTCCAAAGGAAATACAAGAGGTACACAAATTCCTCAGCAAGGGGAGCATAACCATAGGCCATTATATCTATAGTGGTTGGTGTAAGTTTCAGAGGTATGTCCCAGTAATACAACTTCATATTCTTTTTTTCAATCAAGAAGTAAGAAGAACCGTTTATGGAGGAGGAACTGTGATGTATATATGGTCTTGCTGTCATATGTTGGAGGCCTGAAGGATGTGTGATGATATGGTGTGTGAGGTAAGATTGTCCCTTTTTTTTTTGGCAGTTCATAGTAATGGAAGGGTTATTTGAAGTCAAAGCAATGGAAAGCATTATGGGGCTGGTGGCTCTGGGTACATAGAAGATTCTTCAAATGTATGCAATTCCTCTGAAGCTAGCTGACTAAGCAGCACATGAAGCGCAGTAAGCTGAAGTTGATCAGGTATGTTTCTGAAGATAGAATAGTAACCATGCAAAGGGAACAAAGGACAATGTTTCGTGCATTTGATAACATCATTTTTCTATCTGCCCCAAGAATTATAGATGATATATTCTTGGATCTTGGGACTATAGAATGTCAGCTGAAGGTTTTGATGTTGTATAGTTGAATTGTCAGGATACAATGTTGAATAGTATAGGAAGAAGATGTATTGTGAATATAGATAATTATATTGAGCCTCGAGGGCCGGTATATATAGGAGGTACACGGTAGAGATAAGAAAAGAGTCCATACAAATCAATCATATCCTAATATATCTCTAACTGCCGTATACTCTAACATCCCCCTGCAGTCCAAGCGTGAGCAACGCGGACGCTTAGACTGGAGAAGAAACCGGCGAGAGTGCTCAATGATGATAGCCGTTTGTGTTGAAGTTGAGGTAGCCGAAGCGAAGGGTGCGAAGTAGCCGTGGTCGAGGTAGCCGTGCATAGAGTAGCAGTGGTCGATGTAGCCGAAGTCGAGTGTTAATGATGAGCGATCTGCCAAGCCGTAGGGCGCAAGAGGCGCCATGGAGTGGTCGCGGGCACGCAGGATGGCACCATGGACCAAGGTGGCATGAGGACATGCTGAGGACGAAGATGGCGATGCAATCGCAGCAATCGTGGAGGAAGATAATGCTAGAGAGCCGACGCTATCGAACCATTGAGGATGAATGTCACGTCGGGTTTGCCAGGGCCCGGGGACAACTTGAAACAAACGCACGCGGTGGTGTTGCCAATACTGCATGGGCGAGGTAGGAGACCACCATGAACCTTGCGCCATGTCAGAGGAGACCAGCAGAGAAAGCCTCCGAGATGGTTGTGGTGCGCAGAGCGGCGTAGAGGAAGAAGTGCCGGTGTAGCCTGCTATTATCGGAGCAGAACGAATGTAGTCGAAGAAGAGATGACGCTGGCGACGAGGCATAGTGGATGAAGACGAAGGTGAAGTAGCAAGACCAACGGCCTGAACGGCGACACCAGTAGCCATGTAGGACCAGCTAGATCACCGGCCTAGAGCAGCGACAGTGGCAGCCATGAAGACATGGTGGCAATGCTCGGAGTAGGCGAAGAAGACCTCAAGTGGCTGATGATGACCAGTGCGGACAACAAGGTCGATGCATGAATGGCCGTGAAGAAGACGAGAGTGGCGACACTGCAACCCGAAGGGGCGACATAGCTGCAACTCCATGTCGATATAACGACGGAAAGTCCACCGGCGGTGAGGCCACGCTGAGGAGGGCCCTCTCAGTGCTGCAATAGCCAGTAAACATGGACCACAGGTAGCAACACTGTGGGTTTTGCTCATGTTGCATACAATGAAGTGGTGTCATGTGACGCTGGGCATAATCTCTGAAAACTCCTGACTGGTTCGGTGAAAAAAAGGGGTCTAGAACTACAGTGATCTGATACCTTCTTCCCTTGGTCTGGGTAGGTAGGTTATGTAGGCTACAACTGTTCATAGGTTGTTCGATTGCGAAAGGCCAAATAATCGATTACTAGTATACCGGAAGGAGCGACTCATGCCGAAGCTTGATGGCGGAGACGCGTACTCGAAGATAATCGACTGCAAAAGTCGTCGTTCCCGGATGGTCCAGTGGGTGATCAAGCCAAGAACGTGGGGGATGGGACGATGTAGTCGAAGCAGAGGTGATGCCGATGTCGGAGACGCGTAGATGTCGACGAGGTGGTGGGGTGGGCGACGCAAACCCGCTCTTTGAACAGGAAAAAGAAAGATACAGCAGCAAGCCGGACAAGAGGGGGCAGAGGCGGTTCCCTTGGGCGCTGGTGGCGGAGACGACCGGCCCGAAGTAGATCCAGCATGGTGGAGCGGCAGCCGGAGGCGAGGCCCTCGGTGGCAGGCAGGAGGCGGGGCCCCGTCGGCGGCGGAGAGGCGTAGATTGGGGTTGGGGCTGGCAGACCGTCGGGCGACGCAGAGCTCCGACCGGAGGCGGGCAGAGGAAGGCCATGAAGTATATTGAGCCTCGAGGGCCGGTATATATAGGAGGTACACGGTAGAGATAAGGAAAAATTAGAGATAAAGAAAGAGTCCATACAAATCAATCATATCATAATATATTTCTAACTGCCATATACTCTAGCACACAGTGGTGAGTTTAACATTGGCCTGATTTTTTTTATGTGCAGGACTGCATGTGTACCATATCCATAACAATAATATTGATATAAACGGGAGCTGTTGATGTTCAAAAGAACCAGGTAGGATGTAAGTATAGAAGGGACTTGGTGAAAATGTTTAGAAGAAATGAGCAGGAACTGAAACCCCTTAGTAAGATAGAGAATTTGGGAAAGAGGTATAACTCAAGTAACAAATAAATGGCAGCAAAGAGAACTATGGGTCATATATTTTTTTTGGGTCATATATATTTTTTCTGTGCAAACAACATCATTGGAGGAGTTCAATGGTAGTGGTTTCCCATAGTAAGGTAAAAGTGGAACTAGATAGATGATGGAATCATTCTATGTAACTCAACGGAGAGTACTAAGATTTTCTTTTTAACTCCCAGGTACAAAATTGTATATATGCAATATCATGTGTCAAGATTTTGAAAAGAATGACTAGGGAAATAAGAGTAGGATTAATTTCTTCATTCAAGAATTTGGATTGCTATGGTATCAGTAGGCTTAGCAGTCGGTGCAACTTCAAACGTGCACAATAAGGATACATCTTTCTTATATCAACAAGAAATGAATGAATTTGGTCGAAATATATGATGGAATCGGCAAACGGCAGCAGGTGGACGAACGCACAATAAAGATGAGATTATCCCTGCCTTGCGTTGCTCTGCGTGCTGTGCTTAGCTTGATGCTTCTGCTTCAATCCTTTGTTTACCTTTTTCTTTTCTTTTTTTAATGTGAGATTGTGAGGCAAGGAAGGGATTATCGACGGAGCTTTTTATCATTTTCTTCATTTTGCATTCTCTTCTTCTTCTTCTTCTTCTTCTTCTTCTATGGGCTACGGCCCAATTAGAGCCTGAACGCTCCGCCGGCCCAATGCCAGGAAGCTCGTCTCGTCTTCCAATGTTTCCAGTATGTGCCATCTTGCAAGAGGGAGTACCAGATCTGAGAGTTGGTCTGAGAGGCCTTATGGATGCCTCGGATCCTCAGGGTATTGAGTTGAGCAAAATTGTGGTAGATTAAATGGTAGAAATTTTCCTTGAGATGCTGATGCAGTGGGGAACTGTTTTGGAAAATTTCCCTCTCAGCAGTTCACACAAATGTGTTGCTTTTGTTTTTTTTTTCGTTACTTAGGCTGGGCATGTAAAATTCACAATAGATTGTCAACAACTAGTCATAAAATTAGTGTTTGAACGGTAGCATGTTTCAGTTGTTTCATGCTATTTCACTGAATCGGTGGTGATGCATCTTGGCTTTGTGGCCCAAGAAGCGTATGGTATCAACATCAACAGTGTCTACGGCCTTGGTACTCCATTTTGACTAAGCTCGAGTGTTTTCTACTCTACAAAGGAAATAGGAGCTCGTGTGGTAATAATAACTCCAGAGAAGAACTTCCACGAATCAAAATCGACAGGTAAACAATAGTTGCTCTCATTTCTAGATGTTGGCAACCCAAGACAAATTATTTCCCTTGAAATTTCCGCAAAGCTTGAATTCACCGATGAATAGTTGAGTACAAACAAATTGCTGTCAAAGCCCGTCTAGCTCAGTCGGTAGAGCGCCTCTGAACATTTCCGAGTTCTGTTTTTGGAGTACACTAGGTCACATCTGTAGTTTTTCTGCAGACACCCCACTGTGGATCTGAACATTGGTAAGTCCATTACATATTGCACTTCATCGGCAAAAACAAGTCCAAAGTTTACCCAGCTAGTTTTTTCTTCTTTGGATAACTATGCTCATTTCATCGTGAAGTTCTGAACAAGATGTTCCTTTCAGAAGTGGCGACATTTGGCCTCCTTTTGTTCCATTCCTCAGTTAGTCAATTGTGACTTCTGAAAACGCACGCTGAGTTGCGATCAATTGATCATCCAAACTTATTTTAGGTTCTATAATCTTCTTGTAGCTTTCATACTCCCTTGATGCATATGAAGCGCTGGGACGAAAACAGCAAACATTTTAAATTGACAGGTTACGGCAACCATCGTTCAGTTGAAATTAGCACGAGAGCCATCTCCTGGGTACTCTGAATAGAGCCAGCATTATGAAATGATGAAGCTAATAATTCCAGCATACTGGTTGCTCATTATGATGTTACTCTCAAATATCATGCTTTCTTTCCCGCTGAAGTCTCTGACATGAGCCTGTCCCTGATTTTTGCAACTATTGTACATAAGTGAAATTGCAGTGAGTACCACCCATAGTTCAGAAACCTGTCTTAGGTTCTGTGAAGGGAAGGAATTATTAGAGTGAATGGCTTGCAGTTAGTTTCGTAAATCCTTTTGGTGCGAAACACCCAGATCTCAAGCTTTCCAATGATAATTTGTAGATTTTTTTAATAACTAGGACACCCATAGTGAAAATAATCCTCGTTGTAGATCTACATAGTGAAAATAATCATGCTCTGCTATGGATTTTAGCTACTACTCAGTTATCATAGTTCCCACACATAGGATTAGTAAGTTGCCAAGAATTTGGTACAATATTTGCTAGTGTAGTGTGATAATGTTTTCTATGGTCAGGGTATATAAAAAAAGAGATCACCTTCTAGATTCTTGATGTACTGGATGTGATGTTTTATTGCTGTTTATAGCCGGGTTGGCCGAAGAAAAAGGCCAACCGAATTTCAATAAGATTGAAAAAAAAAAAGGTATTACTTTTATTGTTGTTTCAGTTAGGTCAACTAAAACAGACAAGTTGGCAACGTAGCATCAGCCTCCTTGTTGTGTCGAGGACAGTAAAATTTCTCATTGATGAATTCTACGAGGAGGGTTTTCTCTGTAGCAGTCTCGGTAATTGCCATTTCTTGGCAATTCTTAGGTAGCATTCAAATTTGCATGAAGGGGTGAAAACTCTCCCTCGTTACTCATGAGCACGCTTCCTGAACTGCTAAACGGTACGTTTTGTGTAAAAATTTTCTATATAAAAGTTACATTAAAAAATCGTATAAATCTATTTTTTAAGTTTACAATAGCTAATACTCAATTAATCATACGCTAATGGCTTATCTCGTTTTGCATGATCTTTTTCTTCTCCTCTTCACCCACCTTCAAACTAAGCCTTAACTGTGATATATGAGTGGAAATGATATAGAGCAGTTTAGCATATTTATGAATAATATCTTTTAAGAAAAAACATCATATTTAAGAAGAATCAAGGTTAAATTGACATGCATATTCCATGCAATTTTCATGTATTTTCCACTCTTATTGACCTTATCAATTGGCCATACCTTTCTAAAGTACACCTCACACAGAGAATACTAGGTTGAGTTGTACATCTTGTAGGTTACAGAGGAAACTATGGTAACATAACGAATGTATTTGTACTCATAATATTACTTAATTTCAGAAATAAATAAAAATATTCAAATGTTATTTTTATTAGTCCATTAGTACAGTCTGCACTGTCCTATCCTCAAAATATGCCAAGGCATATTGAACAAAATGCTTCTTTACCTGAAACTTTGTTGCTTTGAGGCAAAAGAAACGGAGAGAAAAAAACATAGAAGGCCTATTTCTTGCTTCTAGGAAGAAAAGTCATTGGTAGATATAATATAAGATGACGTATAATAGTGTTTTCTTGTTATATCTTCTACCTTAAATAACGTTGCTGCTGTAATGAGAAGGGAAGAGAAGTCAACTACGCACTGTTGCTTTTGTAGAAAGCAACCACATTTTGACACAGACGTGAAGAGCTCTGTTCAGAAAAACCGTCAAGTAAATTTACATTATTAGGACTCAATTCACATTAGAAATTTTAGATGTAAGAAACTGTCACTGAGTAGTAGAAGTTTTAGCCATTATTGTTTTTTTGGAAGAAGGTTTAAGCCATTATTGTGGTTGCTTTTGGTATTTCCTCTGAGATAAACTGAGAAAATCTTTGCCATAGTAACTCCAATACTCACCATCCGTATGGTGACTAAAATTTGTGTGGCCAAAATCAAGATCAAGTGCACTACAGAAAATATCGCTATCAAAATATGATTCGTCACCAGGATGGCCATTGGACGAGTGTATTGACTAATTCCGGACAGATAGCCTATTGCATCGTGACACGCAGCAACGTCGTGATGATATACGCTTCTTTGCCTATAAATAGCGAGGATCGGAGGACCTGAAGGCTATGCATTGTGCTTGTAATTAATCTCAAAGCTAATTCTTCTCCTTGATTTTGCTTGAGCTTAGAGCCTGCGACAATTAAGATGTCTTGCAGTTGTGGATCTAGCTGCAGCTGCGGCTCAAACTGCACCTGCGGGTATATATGCTTAATTTTTAACTGTAACTTGCTGCTTCCTTTTACTGCTTGCTGGCTTGTTCTTAATTTGTAGCGCAACTTTTTCATTATTTCTCTGAATATGTAGGGCCTAGCCTGTGAGTTACATCGATCATGTATGTTGCAGAATTACTTGTGCTAATTGATGTTGGTTTTGTGGGCTGTTGCAGAAAGAAGTACCCTGACCTGGAAGAGAAGAGCAGCAGCACCCAGGGCACCGTCGTCCTCGGCGTGGCGCCGGCCGAGAAGAAGGCGCAGTTTGAGGCGGCCGCGGAGTCCGGCGAGACCGCCCATGGCTGCAGCTGCGGCTCCAACTGCAAGTGCAACCCTTGCAACTGTTAACATCTGCTATTAGGTGGCTTAAATAAGTTGTACGTAAAACGAGGAACGTTATTAGCGCGTGATTAATTAAGTATTTACTATTAAAAAGTTGAAAAATGGATCTATTTGCTTTTTTAAGCTACTTTCATATAGAAAATTTTTAAAAAAACATACCGTTTGTCGTTTTGGGAAGCGTACGCGCGATATCCAAAAAAAATAAACTGGGGCCTCACTGGAGTGCTGAACAGGGTGTAAGTCACGTGTATATTGCCTAGCTTATCATGTGTGTTCAATTCTCGTGTGAATTGTGATGAAAAATAAAGAAGCTTAGCCAATATGGTGTGTGGTTAATGTCGTATCTGCTCTTGCTGTCCGCGTGCTAGCTGATATACATCTTACTACATGGTCACATGAGACTAGCTGCTATATATGTTATTGGTTCCTGTGTGCCTGTAATGGTATATCTGATGTAGCGATGAATATATTAATTAAACTGGTTTGGTTACTATATATACTTACATGTTTCCTCTGTATATGTGTATGTAGTACTGGACTACCTTGTTGCCACTTTGCTTGCAGTAATGTGCAGATAAGTAGACAACGATGATATCCTATTGCATAACGGCGCGTAACTTTGTTTCAGCGATAAAATTCAATTACTACGTGCCTAACTATAAACACCTCCATCGTTCGGCCAACAGCTGATTATAAACTATAAGAGACCTTTTATGATGCTTGAAAAGTATGTCAGGTACATTCTAAATAAAGTAATATCAGCCATTGATGTTTAAAGGATAAATTAGGAATAGAAAATAACATTAACAGGGGTAACTGGGTAATTTATTAATTCCATCGTGTCTTCTACCGAGCCTCATCCCGAGCGGTCTTCAATCGCCCCACCTTTCTTCTCCGAGCAGTCTTCAATCCTCGTCCTTTGCCCTAAAATCCCCCGTCGCACCCGCGCCTCCCCTCACCATGGGCCGGCGAGCGAAGCCGGAAGGAGAGGCCGCCGTCGCGCTCGCGTCGCGCCCGCGCCTCCCCTCACCGGGGGCCGGCGAGCCCCCGAGCGAAGCCGGAAGCAGAGCCTAAATCTGGCGCCTTAGACCACTCGGCGAAACTGTCGCTGTTGGCTTACAAAATCAATAGACACATTTCAAAAACTGTCGCTGATTCGGACGGTCCGATCAGCAGTCGGACGGTCCGATGTGGGCAACAGTTAGTCCGATCAACGGTCCGATCGGGGGATTCGGACGGTCCGATCCATAGGCGGACGGTCCGATCTCTGGGATTCGGACGGTACGATTGTGGGTTTCGGACGGTTCGATCCATAGGCGAACGGTCCGATCTTGGGGATTCGGACGGTCCGATCGGCAGTCGGACGGTCCGATGTGGGCAACGGTTAGTCCGATCAACGGTCCGATCGGGGGATTCGGACGGTCCGATCCATAGGCGGACGGTCCGATCTCTGGGATTCGGATGGTACGATTGTGGGTTTCGGACGGTCCGATCCATAGGCGGACGGTCCGATCGGCAGTCAGACGGTCCGATGTGGGCAACGGTCAGTCCGATCAATGGTCCGATCCGTTAATGCGATACGTTGATGATGCGATACGTTGATGGTTTGATCAAATAGATATGTCTCATTGCAATTCATACATGATTTTTTTTCTGAATCATGCGTACAGAGATGTAAACTCTATCCATTCGTACTCCCAAAAAGAACAGGTGAGGACATTGCTTTTGCTCATTCTGTTATTTGTGCAGGCATTAACAAGAGAGAGGACAAGACATTAGAAATAGATTCCCACAATAACCACAAATAACGGCATCACCAGACCAAAACTCAGAGAAGGAACCTATCAAAGAAAGTAGCGTTATTTCTCATTAGAAAACAATTCAACTTTTTATTGTTTCATTGCTATGTATAACCAAGTAGTGAAAGATATATTAATATGTGATAAGAGCGTACCATTCATAGAACAGATATTTAATTGTCTCCTCCTTGTGACAAAAACAATTGGTCTTGTTACCTTGACAGTTGCGCTTAGGTAGATTATCCTTCGACAACACAACCTACCCCATGACGTAAATGCCAAATTAAAGAAAATCTTGACTTGAAGTGGGACCTTAAGTTTCCAAAAACGTTTGTTTAAGTTAGGGATATTACTATGTACCAGGGCTAGATAATATGACTTCACCGAGAACTCCCCATCTGGGGTCAAGTTCCAATGAATATGATCAGTAAAAACAGTTTCAGTGCTCCATTGCCGAAGTCTAAAACCGAAGAAGGAAACATTTATGTATCGGTATGGATGAAAACGGTCAGAAACGGTCGAAAAACTCCTCAATTGTTTTCTACTTCTACATTTGAATACGAAAGCGAAAACGAAAACGGTAAAGCTGGACACGAAAACGAACACGAACTTACGGAATTTCGAAAACGAACCAATTCGAGCGGAATTATGTCGAACACGGTCGGTATACGAAAATTAAATACGGAATACCGGCCCACAATGCATAACAATTAACAAGTGCATGATCTAGTACATAACAATTAACAAGTGCATGATCTAGTACATAACAATTAACAAGTGCATGATCTAGTTCAAGTGCATATAATAATTAACAAGTGCATGACTCTTAGTCTTAAATATTAACACAATTATCGACACGCAAATACAAGTCTAGAACAAGCAATTAACAGAACATCTACAGTTCATCAGCATCATCCATGATGTCAGGATCACTTTCCATGTCTTTTGCACGGGCGCGGGCGAGGCGCAGGGCACGGGCGCATGCGCGGCGCGTGGGCGCAAGGGCGCGGGCGCGGGCGCGAGGGCACGGGCCAAATTCGGTTTGAACCGAATTTCAAAAACGGGATATTCCGAATTAAATGTAGAAAAGTATAAAACGGTCGAAAAACGTCCAAATCGTTTTCGTTTCGATTTCAAATTTGGTGTTCCGAATTTCGAACCGAATTCGAATTTATCCGAAAATACGAATTTGTCGGGTTAAATATAGAAAACGATGCGGTTCGGTTCAGGGTATTTCCATTCCGTTTTCATCCCTATGTATCGGCATCCATATCCAGATTGGTACCTATTAAATGATTGAAATTTGCCTATAAATTACAGCCAATCATGTGGTGTCTACATAATTAAATATATGCTGGAATGGGATGGGGATAAGATGCTTCATTATTTCACACAGGTACATGCAACATGCTCTTGTAACTAATTATGCCATAATATGATATTTCTATCTTGACTAATTGCATCCATGGAATAACATGCAGAAACAAATAGATATTTTTAAAAAGAAGATATGTTGCAGGTTGTTGCTCTCAGAATGTAACAAAGTTCGAAGACCATCATACAAGCATCCTATCACGGTTTGTGAAATTGATGTGGTCATTTTTACCTTCATGTCTTCAGCACTTTTACTGACACTATCTAATCTTTTTTGTTGTTTAGCAAGCTGAATTTTTTTCAGAGTTTGAAAGAGACACCAAGGGAGAAGAGCAGGCTATGGATGACGATGTGATGATAATAGGGAGTGCAAATAGAAAGAGGGCAAGGAAAGTTTCGAAACCAACACATGGTACTACAAAAGACAGGCATCAAGTTAGTCAAGATTCAAAGAAGCGTGCATGGAAACAAACTAAAGAGAAAAATATTACTAAGTCTGGCACCCAAGAAGTAAGCCCGAAAAGTAAAACAATTGCACAAAGAGTGCGTTTTGCGAATCGCAGGTTACACACTCCTAGTCAGTATCAATTAAGCCCTTACCAACAATATTAGAGTTCTTGACACTGGAGCAGGTAAGCTGATATCTGAATATATAGTAATAGAGGAAGTGCAGGAATGTAAGCATGCTTAATGCATTTCTTTTTCTGTTACTTGGACAGGTCCAGAAGCTATTTGTGAGGAAACCTGGAAGTTGAAGATTATAACACATTATTTTTGCCAGCGTGGAAAAAAGAAGGATGTGAACATTTTTTTTCTTAATCTTTTTATGCAAGAAGCGACCATTTAACCCTCCCTGAGAATCGGGGAACAAAGAGAAACTTGACTGCTCAATTGTGAGAACATGATGTAGTAATAAATCTTACTAGGCTTTTCTATGACCCTGACAGAACTGGTGAAGTAGTATCATTTTGTTTTTGTGGGGAACCTCTCAATTTGTGGAGAATCATGGAATATGAGGTGCAGAAGCTCGGTAGAGACCATTTTTTTTTTATTGAAATAAGGCCTAGTTGATTCTCTGTTTTCTACATCGTTAAATGTTGAATGAGTACTATTCGCTTGCATTGAACTGAGGCGTCAAGAAAATTTGTGTTCAAATGGCACTAACCCATGAGCTGCATTTCATAGTTGTATAGAATTAGTTGTGGATCCTTCTTGCCAGTTTCTTGCACATTTTCAGTGTCTTGGTGTGGATTTCGATGTTGAATGCCTAAAATTAGTTTGCAAGAGCTCCAGTACTAGATCAAGTATTCAGGTACATACATATACAAACCATCATATAACTATTTATTCCATTATTATCTGAAAACTATATACATATATACACCAGCATATAACAGTACAAGAGATTGTACATCTGGTTCCCAGTTCTCACTAGCTTCTTCAGAGGAGTACCGTTATGTGGATAAAGATGGTTGCCAATGCACTTGTATATAACCCAGCTTGTTGTACTACTAGTACCACAGATCATCAGACACAGGCTACTGATGGTTCATCATAATGGCACAACAACCTACTACAACTCATCCTTGACCTGCCATAGATAAACAAAAAACCCAGGCAACTTATTTACTACTCATTCATCTACTTCTTCAAGTCTCACTTCAACATTCAGAGATTGCTGGTCAGCCATGAAGGCAAGCACCCTGCAAATGCAAAGAAAGAACCAAGGATTGATAAGATGACATGCACATTTGGAGTTTTCAGCAACTAGATTGCAAGAAGTGGTGTATAAACCATGGCGAAATTTTGTTCAACTCACATGGAACTGGGAAACTGAAGCATAGAGCTGCCTTGGGAGCTGGCTGTTCTTGCTCTGCAACAAGGATGTAGAACAGGCCCATGACGCCGGTGTGCTGGTGGTCACTGCTGTAGTTGGAGACGATGGTCAGCACCTTGCCATCCGTGACCTTGATTGATCCTGGCTTCGGGTAGCAGGTCGACATGCCAACGATGTAGTTTTCCTCATTGCCAGCCTCTTCCCCGTTGCCATAGGTTGGAAACGATGCACAAAGCAGACGCCCATCCTGCAATAAGTTGAGTGCACTATAAAAGTTATATTCCATTTGCCAAGAACGTCAATTTATCATTCCAACATGAGAATCACAGAAACATTTCAGATTTCTGTCCAGATTGCAATGTATTTCATAAGGGAAATGCAGAGTGATGCATAAGCAGATTAGTTAAGACATTTCTGTTTATCCATTACCTGACCGTGTAAAGAAGAACCAAGTCCACCTGAATGCTGGTGCGCAACACCAAACACGATATCGCCTCCACGGGGTAATACTTCTTTGGTTACTTTAACATCAATGCATTCATTCTTGGCCCGGTTTTCTGGACTGCATTCCTCAACTTGATACTCAACCTGTACGAACCAACATCTTAAATCAGAAAGCATCTAATCTACTGAATGCTTGAGAATGCATTCCTAAGAATCTCCACAATACCATACCAACAATCTTACCAAGGTAGACAGAAAAGAGTGATTCTGAAGCTCTGAACTAACCAAGATTGCAGGATCACTGAAATGGTTCAGGCAAACCGAAAATACAGAGGAGGTTATGTCAGGCTACCCAAAAACAGTGAAGAGCCAAGCTAGCTGTTGACACTCAACGGCACTCACAAATTTTCTGATCTCATATCAAGTGGATGGAAACCCCACACGCTGAAATGCTTGCTCATAAAGCTAGTGTTTTTAGCACATGCGACAAGACGACAGTAGCTGATGGCGTACAGATCATCACATCGAGATGTTTCTGTCCATTCCAACCGAAAAATAGCCGTTCCTGAAGTTTACTGACAAGCATCCATGTAGGATGAAAATCAATGGGTACGAAGTAAACCATCAGAACAAATCTCTGAATCTGTGGCTCTGTTAAAAAATTCCCTGAATCTGTGATCTCTAATTTCCTACAACCAAAAGTAAGCCAAGATCAGGCTGCACTTCCAAGAACCAGTAGTAAAATGGGTCCAATAGATAAACTCAATCTCTGACGTTCTGTCAATTTGTCGAACACGAGGTAAGGTTTGTCATACATATCTAGTTATCTAACTATACAAAGAACATGATAAGAGGAAAGCACACTCACAAACAGTGCAGGGTCATCAGTTTCAGTTTCAGTGAGCCAACCTCCAGCAAGTTAATCTCAGATGCTAATCTCAGCAAGTAATCAAATAGTTGCAAAAATGTTCAGAACGTTAGCATGATCAAGCAGAACAGACAAAATCAAAGCACAAACCACGCTCCTCGATTGGACCAGAAATGGTAAAACCAAAAGCATCAAGCATGGCTAGCCAACGAACGCTGAAGAGAGATTGCTCACCAGAGTAAAGACGGGGTAGTCCTCGGCGACGCGGGCCTTGGAGAGCGCCGGCGACGGGCCCGGCGGAGTCGGATGAGGGCGGACGGGCCGCTGGCCCCGCCGGCGCCCGCCGTAAGCGATGTACCCGCCGGCATTACTGGCGCCACCCTGAGGAGCGCGGCATGGAGCGCGCGCAGCTCGGTGCTTGCAATGGCCGCCTGGATATCCTGGCGTGTGGCCGAGAGCGCGGCCGCGGGAGGAGGCGGGTGGCGCGACGACGAGGTGGTGGAGGTGTCGCCTCCCCCGCCATGGAAACGACGGCGACGGCGCGAGGAGTGGCTTCGGGGGTTGGCTTTGCGCAGCAGAGGTGAGGTGGTGCTACAGTAATAGCAGAAGAAAGGATGAGAAAAGGGATAAGCTCGGTAGAAGATAAGATGGAATTACGAAATTACCCTTGTTATGGAATTACGAAATTACCATTGTTAATGTTATTTTTTATTCCTAATTTGCCCTTCCACCTTCAGTACCTGGGTATCTTTTTCGTTAGTACCTCCTATTCTGCTGCGTTAGATTAAAGACGATTAGCGGTTCTAATTAATTTTAAGCACTGTAGCGCGGCTCAAACTATAACAACTTATGAAAAAATAATTTATGAATAAAATTTCTATATTTATGTCTTTACCGATCTAAAAGCCAATGTTAGAAAATAAATTACGATGTAAAATCAACTCTAAAATTAAGTTTTAGAATTTAAATTTTAGCTACGGCTGATAAGGCAAAAAAGCAAAGGATGGAAGTGAGAGGTTGGAGATGGAGAGTGTAACGACTCGTTTTCTTTTCCCTGTTGGAATTCGTTTTTCTGAGTTCTAACTCTCCCGTCCTGTTCAGCTGTGCCCCAGTTCTCTTCCTGCCAGCCAACTACCTTTCCCCTTGTGCCGAGTAGATTCCTACTCAGTTCCGGTATCTTGCCCTTTCCTTTGTCTTACTCGGTCCTCTTTGCTGCCGAGTGACCCTGTGAAGTGCCGACTACCTTGATAGCCTACCCGATGTCTCATCGCCTCAGCAAGCTGCGCCCTCCCGTTGGACGCCGACTACCGAAGTAGTGAAGAATCAGTCTTCACCTGCCCGCAGTCCCGTTCAGACCAGTGGTCAGTAACCCGCTGTATCGCTTGGACGAGTTGTCAGTCCGAAGCCCTGTCAGTGAGACTTCTCCAACCTGTCCTAGCCACGACCTTAGTGTCTCGTCGCCGCTACAGTGCCTACCAACTCCACCGGCCACGCCGGACTCTAAGGTCAATCCCTGCCTTGATGTCATATCCCTTTGTCAATTCATCTTGACTTTTTCTCTCTATCCGTTGCCCAGCCCCACCGTGCCTCAGCCTTGCACGCCAGCTATATAAGGCCAACCGTGCCTCCTCATCCTCCTGTTTTGCAACCTAGCCAGCTCTGCTAAGTTCTCATTCTCCTCTCAAGCTTCGGAGCTCTGTCGCCCTGTTCGCAAGCTTGGTTCAGCTGACTGCTACCTTTCTGCAGCCGACTATCTCGATGTTCTTTTCCTTGGTGTTTACCTCTCCTGCTTATCCGTGTTTCTCTTTTTTCTGCTTGTCCAGATCTCGAACCGGTGAACGATCCAGAAGCCGTCTTCACCGGAGAAGATTCTTCGTTAGAACAAGGCAAGCCTCTTTGATCATATTGTCTCCTATATGTGCAAAATTATGTTGTTTACAAAATATGCATGCTTAGCTCATACTTTAATCTGCTTGGCCTCAGTTTGCAAGCGCAACCGACGGACCTACCCAGTAGTAGCACTTATTTTGGTAGGATTTTGCTGTATATTTCCCCTTGATAACCCCACCAATAGCACGTTGCATATATCCGTGGTACGATTGCCGAGTAGAATGCTTAGTGGCGCCTCCCGGACTAGGTGGAAGGCCACCATGTGCATACGGCATCCGATCCCAGGATCAGTAGTCGGGTACGCACAACATTGATACAACTCAGAGTTACAATAAATACATAACAGGTATACATTTATATATACAAGGAATCCATCCAGGACAGACCCGGATGGGCAAAATAATCAACAGGTAAACTAGCGTGATAGCAAAACAGGCGGAAGCTGGGCAAAACTACACCACAGGCTCGGTTGGAACTAGGCTCGAAACCTTCAGAAGTCTTCGTAGCCGCCTGGTCTTGAGAACTCGGCAGCAGTCGGGTCTTCGTCTTCTTCAAAACTACTATACATATATATGAACAAGGTGATACTTTCGTACTCAGCAAGCCGGGAAAGATGCATGTGGTCAGACAGAAAGGCTAAGGTTTTATTTGTGAAAATCTGCCTTTAGAAACACTTTTCTTGCAAACACTAGTGAGATCCAAATTTAGTTGCGGAAAGAGGCTCACGCCTCGATCTATTCCGCAAGTGCTTTTCAACAACTCGCCACTTAATGAATCAAGCATGATCATACATGTTTCTATCATCTTTACTTCGCATTTGTTGTCCTGTATCACCGAGTAGCTACAACCACTCGTGACCCTGAGACTCGGCTACAACCAATCTCAGCTGTTGGCCACTTGATGCCCGCTTACGCTGCTACAACCAGCTAGCTAAACCGCCGCCCTGGCGTAACAACCCGGGGCTCGAACAATGCTCCTGGCTCAACCCGGGAGCATGTCATGGCACTTAATGCCGCTACGCTGGCTCACAAACAGCTAGTCAGTGGCTTCCCTGCTACACACAGGAGCACAACTTGATCAACTTGCTGCCCTGGCTACAACCCGGGAGCATGATCAATCCGTCTTCCGCTACACCAAACGAAGACATCTTGTTACAACTGCCGCCTGGCTACAACCCTCGGGGGTAAGCTTGCCTGCCCTGGCTACAACCCGGATGAGCATGATCTTCATCCTGTGTTTACTTTTCATTCACTTGATTATGGTGCTTAACACCCCGATCACAAGATCCGTTCTGGCCACACAAGGCCTTCCGTTTGCCCACTCGGTAAACTCTGGTTCACGGTTCCTCTTTAGAACATCAAACATTTTCCACAAATCACTGGCAAACAAATCTACGCTATGAAATCAACCTTGCATCGCCGCTTAACCGTGGCACGGCTGTTCGAACAGTTCGCTAAACTTGCAGAGGGTTGTGTCGCTTACCCATCCGACATGAAAATCTACGAGTACTGGCCTGTACCAGAAATTCGTGACAAGCATTTCCAAAGCCAGATCTAAGAGTCATCCAATTCAGCCGACAGGATCCACACAGGCATCAGTTGTCGGCCACTGAACCTTCCTAAACCTACTATTTCTCGGAAGGCACCCCATAATACCCGTCTGAGTCGCACCGTAAGATGCTCGGATGGAATCCCGAAAGGAACACGGTCGTTAATGATAATATAGCCAAGCCACACAGCACTGTTCTGGACATCAAATTTTCACAACTTTATTGTTCGCAAACATGCCGACCACACACGAGTACGGGGTTTCCAATCAGTTTAGTAAAACCCCAATGTTTTTCCCAACGACAAACGAACGTTGCAAGAGCTAAGCATTCTACCGGCATCGTATTCCTCAGAATAGATGCTAGGTGCCATTTGTGGGCATCTCAGGGAAGGAGAAATATATATTATATCAACATCCACCGAAAATAAGTGCACTACTGGGTAGGTCCATCGGTTGCGCTTGCAAACCGAGGCCAACAGTTTAAAGAGGTGTAAACTATAGCATGCATAAATTTATTTTCCAAACAACATTAGTTTGCATATATGGGAAACAATATGATCAAGAGGCTTGCCTTGTTCCAAGAGGGGTCTTCTTCGTGAAGGTTCGGGAAGCGTACCACCGGTTTCAGGCTCTGAACAAGCAGAAAGAAGAAACACATGATAAGCACGGAGGGTTTAAAACACCAAGAAAAGGATCAAGAAGAGTAGCGGTTCTGCAGAAAAAGTGGCAGTCGGCTAACAAGGCTTGCGAACCAGGCGACAGAGCTCCAAAGCTTCAGAGGATGAGAACTTAAACAGAGGCTGGAAGCTGGCCGGTTTTGCAAAACAAAGGAAAAGGAGCATGGATGGCTCAATATATAGCCGGCGTGCAGGTGAGGCCACGGTGAAGCTGGCACGGAGGAAAAAAAAGTCAGAGGTGAACTAACAAAGGATTAGTCCACGCAGGGACTGACTTGGGAGTCCGACGTGGTCAGGGAGTTTGGAGCACATGACGCGGCGATGAGAGATATTAAGGTCAAGCTAGGACAGGTTGGGAAAATCTCACTGACAGGGCTTCGACTGACCACTTGGCCAAACAATGGCAGCAGGAATGTCATCCACCAGCTTGTAGCTGCAGGGCAGTGACCAGAAGACTTGTTGGTCCATCCCGGATCCTTCGGTAGTCGACGACCATCTCTGGTGCAACGCGGTGCAACTCGGGGGGACAAAGAACAACAAGTCTCAAAAAGGAAGATCGGCCACTACACAGGGACTTACTCGGCAGCAAAGGAGTCCGAGTAAGACAAGGGAAAAGGGTTGGATACAAGGGACTGAGTAGCAACTTACGACTCGCTCAAGGGAGAAGGTAGTCGACTGGCGGGAGAAGAAAACGGAGCCACAGCTGACAGGAGGAGAGGATTAAGAAATCCGAAAACAAGTCCAACAGGGAAAAGGAAACGGCGCTGTAGCGCAGTTACACTTAGCCCTTGCAAGGTCGTTGGTGTCTGGGAATATTGTTTTGTCCAACGTTGAACCGTGTACTCTGTGTAATCGGCGTTTTGCGAAGTTAGTAAAAGGTTGTGAAAACCTTGACGTACAGAGCCAGTGCTTTTGTGGCCTGCTATGTTATTGTCGATAGACCGTTCCTTTGGGAATGCATCGAGCATGTCTACAGGCGACCAACGGTAAGTATGGATGCCCCTGGCCGATAAGTATGAGGTCTAGAAGTCTCGTGCCGACTTGAGTGGACTCATCTAGTTGTGGCTCCCGTGAGCCCTTGATGATGACTGGGTTGAGCCGACCTAAAGCATTGATCCTGTGGATCCTTCTTGGCATCTGGTAACCCTAACTGGCTTAGGAAATGGCTTTGTCACAAACTCCAGTACAGGGCCATACTCGGACTAAGTTTTCGTCGTATGGGTAAGTGAGTGCAACCCTCTGCAGAGTTTCAGCTGAACTGTCGAACAGGCGTGCCCCGGTTTAAGGGCGATGTATAAGGTTGATTCCCATACTGTAGATTTGTTTGCCAGTCGTTTATGAAAGTGTTTGATGGGATGGAACCGTGACCAGGTTTGCTGAGTAAGAAACGGAACACCTGTGGCCCAGAACGGCCTGCCGTGTGACCGGGGTTGAAGCACCATAAACAAGTGTGTGAAAAGTAAACAAGAAGTCTTCGGGTTGTAGCAGCAACGGCAAAGACAGCTTCTCGGTTGTAGCCAGCAGCAAGTGAGCAACTAGTGAGCCAGTGAGCGATCTAACCGGTTGGAGCGAACATTTGCTAAAAATAGGATGTGAGAGATATTTGAGCGAGTCTCAGGGTCAACCGGTGTTGGAGCCACTCGGAAAAGCAGACCCTGAGGATGGTCGAGCCACTCGGAGAAGATGAAAATGGAAATGTTTGATCAATAATATATAAGTGGCGATGTTAAAACAACATGCGGAATGGATCGAGGCAGAGCCGTCTTCCGGCAACTAAAGTTTGACACACTAGTGTTTTGATAAGAAAAATGATTCTAAGCAGAGTATTTCGCAAAATTAAGACTCTTAGCCCCCTTGTCTAGTCACATGGCCACCTCGTTCCGGCTTTGCTGATACCGAACGTACTCACCCTTGTGCATATATATGATATAGTAGGTTTGGAGAGAAGACGAAGACCGACTGCCGCCAGGCCCAGAACCAAGGCGACTATAAGACTTCTGAGGTTTCGAGCCTAGTTCCCACCCGAGCCTGTGGTGTAGCTGTTGCCCTTTTGCGAGTAGTCCCTTGCTTCCGCCTCTGTTTGGTGTGTTTCTCGCTTTTTAACCCTGTTTTGTTGTTTGTCCATCTGGGCTGTTCTGGATGGAATATCCTCTTGTTATATATAGTACTCTGATGTTATTTATTGTACTCTGAGTTGTATCTCTGCAATGACTTGTGTGTACCCGGCATGATCCAGGATCGGTACTGTTGCACATGGTGGGCTCCCATCTAGGTGGTGGGTCCCACAGTGAGCGTGGATGAGGCGATGGCCACCTCCTCCACCGAACCCATTGCCCGAGGCGCTGTAACGACCTGTTTTCCCTTTCCCTGTTGGAATTCGTTTTTTTCTGAGTTCTAACTCTCCCGTCCTGTTCAGCTGTGCCTTTGTTTCTCTTTCCCTGGCCAGCCAACTACTTTTGCCCCTTTTGTGTCGAGTAGATTTCCTACTCAGTTCCTGTATCTGTTGACACCGAAAACCGCCGGGGATCTCGGCGCCATGGAGACACGCGAAGGCCTGGGAGATCTGCTTCACTTCAGTGCAGGTCCTAAAAAATTTGAGGTTCGCAGGCATGCCAGTCAATTTGACAAGGAGAAACAAATTATGATCAGTAAACCGATCGGCCAATAATTAATCCTGTCAGCCGATAGCCAATAGTAACTTGCACGTCGGCTAGAAGCCGATGATGATATAAGTGAATAGTAAACCAGCCGATTACCGAAGTGATAATCGGCCGGTGATAAAATAAGCAGGCATCCGTCCCCGGGCCCTTGTCGTGTCCGCGCCGGTACTGTCTGTGCTCGTACCCAGGCCCTTGGTCGTGCCCGCGCCGGTACTCTTGTGCTCATGCCCGGGTCCCTTGGTCGACTACCAGTAGCACTTGCGCATCGGCCAGGAAGCCGATGGTAGCATGGATGATAATATAAACAGATAATAAACCAGCCATCGGCTAAGGAGCCGATGATAGAATCGATGATAATATAAACAAACAATAAGCTAGCCGACTGCCAATATAATATGTGCATCGGTCGGAAATCCGATGATAGAGAGGATAATCAAAATAAAACAATGCAGTCGGCTTTATCTAGTAATAGATAATTTATCGGCTAAGCACTCCGATAAAACATCGCATATACACCTATCGGCTCAACAAGAGTAAATCTATCACTATCAATCTAGTAGTTCAAACTAAACTGATGCAGCACAGATTAATAACGATAAAGGAACCTCGATGAGTTGATAAATCTAATGCAATTGTGATGTATGATAACTTATCGGCTATACATCCTGATAAGACGCTTGCATAAAAACCATCGATCTAACAGGAACAATTTATCACTGCAGTTAGTAGTCGACCCAACCGATGCAGCACAAACTGATGATAAACTGTTCCCGTAGCCGATACGATCTATGCACGCGTGATGTGGTATACATACCCGGCCTAAGGATCGAACCGAACCATGCAGCCGTAGACAGAGTAGATACACCATGGGTAAGGGTGACGAGCCTTACCCTCTCGCAGGGTTCGACCTAACCGATGCAGCCCGGCTCGAGAAGCAGGAACCCGTCGAATAGGTGGCGATGCGCCGAAGTGTATTGATCGTTGTGATAGATTACAAGTACCCGGGCATACATATTTATACCCCGAGTTACACAGTCCTAATCGACACGAAACAGGAGTTTCCTATCTATAAAAGGAAAATTAACAAATCCTGATCGAACACGAGATCAGGTTTCCTAACAGATAAAATACGCTAACATTACCTAATTAATAGATAAGATATTAGCTGCCATGTTGTGGTCTTCACGGCTTCTTTCTGGATTCGGCCTCCTTCTGGATCAACCTCTGTCAGTTGACAGCATCTTCCTTTTTGACCGAATCTGACACAGGGCCATGCCAAATTTTGGCGTCAACAGTATCTTGCCCTCTTCTTTGTTTCACTCGGTCACTGTTGCTGCCGAGTAACCCTGTGAAGTGCCGACTACCTTGATAGCCTACCCGATGTCTCATCGCCTCAGCAAGTTGCGCCCTCCCGTTGGACGCCGACTACCGAAGTGAAGAATCAGTCTTCACCTGCCCGCAGCCCCATTCGGACCAGTGGTCAATAACCCACTGCATCGATTGGACCAAAGGTCAGTCAGTAGCCCTGTCAGTGAGACTCCTCCAACCTGTCCTAGCCACGACCTTAATGTCTCATCGCTGCTACTGTGCCTACCAACTCCACCGGCCACGCCGGACTCCAAAGTCAATCCCTGCCTTGATGTCATATCCCTTTGTCAGTTCATCTTGACTTTTTCTCTCTATCCGTTGCCCAGCCCCACCGTGCCTCAGCCTTGCACGCCGGCTATTTAAGGCCATCCGTGCCTCCTCATTCTCCTGTTTTGCAACCCGGCCAGCTCTGCTAAGTTCTCATTCTCCTCTCAAGCTCGGACTCTGGCACCTGTTCGCAAAGCCTGGTTCAGCCAACCTGCTACCTTTCTGCAGACCGACTATCTCGATGTTCTTTTCATGGTGTTTTACCTCTCCTGCTATCCAAGTTTCTTCTTTTTCTGCTTGTCCAAAGATCTTACCGGTGTGAACGATCCAGAAGCCGTCTTCGCCGAAGAAGATCCTTCGTTGGAACAAGGCAAGCCTCTTTGATCATATTGTCTCCTATATGTGCAAAATTATGTTGTTTACAAAATATGCATGCTTAGTTCACACTTTAATCTGCTTGGCCTCGGTTTGCAAGCGCAACCGACGGACCTACCCAGTAGTCGCACTTACTTTGGTAGGACATTGATGTATTCCTCCTTGATAGCCCCTCCCAAATGGCACGTTGGGCATCATATCCGTTGGGTATGATTGCTGATAAAATGCTTAGCCCTGCAACGTTGTGTTGACGTTGGGAAACTTTGTTTTGCTCAAACTGTTGGAAAACCCGGTACTCTGTGTATCGGCGTGTTTGTGAAACAAAGGAAAGTTTGCGAAAACTTTGAGGTACAGAGACAGTGCCTGTGTGGCCTAGCTATGTATTGTCGATAAGGACCGTTTCCTTTGGGAATTACATCTGAGCATTCTACAGTGCACCATACGGTAGTATGGATGCCCCTGGCCGAGTAATTGTAGTCTAGGGAAGTCTGGATGTCCGACTAGAAGTGACTCATCTAGTGTGGCTCGTGAGCCCTGATTGCTGACGGTGGTTGGAGCCGACCTAAAGCATTGATCCTGTTGGATCCTTTGCTGGCATCTGGTAACCCTAGACTGGCTTCGGAAATGGCTTTGTCATGAACTTCCGGTACAGACCAGTACTCGGTATAAGTTTCGTGTCGTATGGGTAAAGCGTGCACCCTCTGCAGAGTTTCAGCTGAACTGTTCGAACAGCCGTGCCCACGGTTAAGGGCGATGTAAGGTGATTCCCATAGCGTAGATTTGTTTGCCAGTGGTTTATGAAAGTGTTTGATGGGATGGGAACCGTGACCAGAGTTTGTCGAGTAAGCAAACGGAACGCCTGTGTGGCCAGAAACGGGCCTGTGTGACCCGGGGTGTTGAAGCACCATAAACAAGTGTGTGAAAAGTAATCAGGAGAAAGTCTTCGGGTTGTAGCCAGAAGACGGCAAAGATCATGCTCCCGGGTTAGCCAGCAGCAAGTGAGCTAACTGGTTGGAGCCAGTGTAGCGATCTAACCGGTTGTAGCCGGAACATGCTAAAAAGAGATGGCTGAGATTTGGTTGTAGCCGAGTCTCAGGGTCAACGGGTGGTTGTAGCCACTCGGGAAAAGCAGACCTGAGGAGTGGTCGGAGCCACTCGGGGGAAGTTGAAAATGGAAATGTATGATTCATTAAGTGGCGAGTTGTTGAAAAGCAACTTGCGGAATGGATCGAGGCGTGAGCCTCTTTCCGACAATTAAAATTTGGACACACTAGTGTTTGATAAGAAAAATGATTCTAAAGGCAGTGTTTCGCAAATAAGACTTATCCTCCTTTTGTCTAGTCGACATGGCACTTTTTCCCGGCTTGCTGAGTACGAAAGTACTCACCCTTGTTCATATATATGTATAGTAGGTTTTGGGGAAGAAGACGAAGATCCGACTGTTGCCGAGTTCTTCCAAGATCAAGCTGACTACGAAGACTTCTGAGGTTTCGAGCCTAATTCCCAGCCGAGCCTGTGGTGTAGCTGTGCCCTTTTGCTGAGTAGTTTTTCTCTTGCTTCCGCTCTGTTGGTGTTGTTTCTCGTTAGTTCACCATGTTGTTGTTTTTGTCCATCTGGGGCCTGTCCTGGATGGAATCTCTTGTAATATATATGTGCTCTGGTATGTATTTATTATACTCTGAGTTGTATCACCGATGACTATGTGTGTACCTGGCTACTAATCCAGGGATCGAGTACTGTGTGCACATGGTGGGCTCCCATCTAGGTGGCGGGTCCCACAAGGGCTGTCTCCACCTCCATCTCCGCCATGGCATCGGTTGCCTTCATATCGTCTTCTCCACCCTAGGTTTAGAATCTCTCGTATAAGATCCAACTCTGTTTTATTCTGGCTATTTTTATAGGGTTCTCGTACGTATTGCTCTGCTTAGGTTGATGATTCGGTGCTTTGTTCGAAAGCAATTTAGGGTCTCACGGTGAATGGAGCGTGCAAATCTGGGTGTTTTCCCTATATAATCTCTTTAATTATTCTAGGTCTGATAATCTTAGGGTTTTGATGGCTTTTTCTTAACAACAATTTCATTGGATCGGAAGGGGATAATGTTGGGTTCGATGCCACGTGCTTGCCTTGTTATCCGGAGTAACCTAGGGTTTGATAGGGAAAATAAATACCCCTATTTCTCAGAAGTTATTTTGATTACTTTTTTTATGCATTGTGTTAAACTGAATCTGGCTTGATGTATGTGTGTGATTCATAATGTTGAGGCAGGGGAAGCTTTGGGAAAACTCATACTACACCGCTAATTGCTCACACACCGAGGAGCTTCTTAGCATTCGCCATTAGCTTGGTGAGACGGGTGCTTACTGTTGCTTACTGTTACCTGCTACCTAAACGTAGATAACCTAAAAAACACTATCTCTTGAAACACTTAATTATTTTTGTATTTCCCTATTATGTTGATGATACTGCCATCTGATGGCTCGCCATCGGAAGGATGCTAGCATGGGTGTGGCGTGTAAACATGCAGGGAGGAATCGCAAGAAACTATTCTTACCAAGTTTCTTCTTTTCTTATGTTCGTGTCAATTATGTTGGGAACTGATCGACAACCCCATGTAAGGTTATGTGCCTTCACCCATTACAACACATGGGTATTTTGCTAGTATAGTATAAAACTACCAAGTGCCCTGCTTAAGATTAAGATTATACCGTCATCTTTCGTATTGCTAATTTTCTCAAACTGTTTATAATTATTTGAAACATATGCATGAAACGCTGGCACAAGTTTTCAAGGAGTAGAGTAATACTTTCGTCGATTGAACTGAAGCGGGATCGGAGCAGACCCCCTTTGGGTTCGGCCGGGGAAAAAAGAATTCCCGAGCTGCCTAGGGAGGAAGAGATGGACACAAGGAATTTTAGACAGGTTCGGAACACCAAGGGACGCAATACCCTACTCCAGTGACCAAACCCCAAGGATAGGCGCAAAGACTTATGCCATAAATTATTACTAGGTTACAACTAGGTTACCAGGGTTTAGGGTTAGGGTTTAGACAAGTCCCTACTTTATGTGGAAAGAAATGTGGGGTCAGAGGACCCACATGTCAACCATCCTACCACCATCCTCCTACTTTTTGCGAAAAGGAAAAAGAACATATGACATATGTAAGAAAAAATTAAGGGATAATATATATAAAAAGTTATGGTAATAACAGGATAATTATAATTTTTCTTTAATTCAAATTCCATTGCAACATACCGGCAATATACTAGTTATTTGAAACATATGCATAAAACGGTGACACGTGTTTTCAAGGGAGTAAAGTAATAATTTATTTGCAGCTAGCGAGTAATAGGTTGTAAACTGCATATATAAATGTGTGAGAAATGCATGCATACTAATTAATATCAATCGTATTATATTAAACTTAGGCTCGAAATAAATCCAATACAATCACAACCAGAAACCGTAGCAAGGCATATGCATGCCAGTGGGCACTGGAGTAGTAGCGGTAGTAGTAAGAAGACACAATATAGCAAAGCCATCAATACACACTAGGCAAGAGCAGAGCTGAGCATATGCTTGCTGCATGCAGTTGACGACCTGCATCGATATCCATCATCACTCGATCATCCATTATTCATGCATCAGAATCTAGAATGTATCCCCATGGGATACTGCCAATTCTGGAGCATTGGTGCAGCGTCCTCAAAAACTCTCGAGTAATCTCCCAAAAGGCCAGGTACTTGAGAGTGGGCTGGAGGAGCTCGATGCCAGGAGGGACCTCCGTCATGCCACGGAGGTTAACTAGGTATAGTTTCTGTAGGCTCGTTATGGCGCCTTGGTGTATCTCCAGCCGCTTCAGATTAGGCATGTCTGTTACATCGAGTATTTTTAGGCTGGGAAACCACCCTCGGATGAAGACCAACTGCTCTCCTAAGTAAGCTCTTGTCAACCTAAGGACCGTCAGATTCAACCACCGAGATAGGGATGGCAGCGGGTCCTCTACCAACTGGGACCAATATAGACTCACTGAATATAATGAGTGATTATTACTCTGACCCTTGGTTGCTGGGGCACCCAACAGTGTGCCTACCTGTGCCAACCGCCCACGCAAGGATAGTGTTTGAAGGTTCGGAGGCAGCCAGTTCAAACCATCCAGATCCAATTGAAGAATCTCCTCCTCCCCACTTGCATTGATGCTTAAGTATGACAAAAACTCCATCTGACGCAGGGACTCAGAGAGGCCTTCAAAGTAGCTTCCCTTGACACCCCATATCCTGATGCTTCTTATCTGCCTCAGCTCCCCTAAGCGCCTCACGCACCCTTCATCTCGCACTTGCAGTGCTTTCAGCGCCTGTAGATCCCTCAGCTTCTCTAGGCCGCTGTGGATGCATACACCGGTGCGGCACCGAAAATCTCGCCAAGTCCGATCACTCACTTTCTCAGCAAACAAGTGCCGAAGCTTCTTTAACTTAACAATCCCGACAGGCAGCTCTTGTATTTCCGAGCTGCAGAGGTCTAGTGTCATCAAGTTGGAGAGCTTCTCGATAGAATTCGGGAGGAGCTTTACCATGGAACCCCGCAAGCCAAGATACCGAAGATTGAATAGATCACCGACGGCATCTGGAACCCTTTTAATGGCCAACCCACTTAACTCCAGTACTGACAAATATCTGCTACTGCCCACTATCACAAGTAGTATCCTCGACGATGATGGTGTGCTCTTATCCAGCACAATCAAAGATCGGAGACGGTGCATACTTGAAACAATGGCTTGATTAACATCCTCGGTTAATCTATGTATTACCATCCGACGTCCATCGCTCTCCTCAACGGACTCCCCATGTTTATCCTCGTCACGGTAAGCAATACCAAAGCACTCTCTCAGGCACAAATCAACTGCTAATTCTCGTACAATATCATGCATTCTGAATGATTTTATCCTGCCGAATGAGTTCCTTTCAACAAGCTGAAGCATGTTCATGTGCACCAATTCCTTGATATACCCTTCCGCCACTTCCTCCATTGTGCTTCTACCTCTACTCTCGATAAACCCCTCCGCAGTCCAAAACCGTATGAGCTTCTTTCTTTTAAGAAGATAATCCTCTGGAAACAAGCTGCAATATAGGAAGCAACTCTTCAATCTTGTCGGAAGGTAGATGTAGCTCAGGTGGAGAATGTTTCTGACGTGTTCCATCTCTGTGTTGTTGATTAACTCCCAGCTAAGCTGATCATGTATCCTCTTCCATTCCACTCGGGTCTTTCCACGCACAGACAAGAGCCTGCCAATGGAGACAATGGCAAGAGGTAAGCCTTTACACTTGCTTACTATTTTCTCTGACAAGTCCTTCAGTTCTTCAGGGCATTCATGCTTTAAGAAGGCTTTCCTACAAAAGAGTTCCCATGAATCACTGTCTGATAGCCGTTTTAGTTCCATTGCCCTTTCAGGGAAAGTGAGGTGGCCTATCTCAGCATTTCGTGTTGTTATTATTATCCTACTTCCCTTTAGATTTGGAACAATAGCTCCTGATAGGTCATTGTACACTTGAGGAGTCCAGACATCATCCAATACAATCAAATACTTACTTTGTTCCAAAAAACCCTTCAGTGTGTCTTGGAGGGTTGTGATGTCCATGGTGGCAATGTTGCTTGGAGCATTTGGTTTGTCCCTGAAAATCTCAACAATCAATCTGCGAAGGATATCTTCCCTGTTATATGTTTGAGAGATGGAGACCCATGCATGGCAATCAAATCTCTCTCGCTCCTTTCGATAGACCGTTGATGTGAGTGCTGTTTTCCCAAGCCCTCCCATGCCATGCAAAACTATCACAGAGCGTGCAGGGTCCCCATCTCCCAACCACTCAACAAGTTTCTGCTTGTTGTCCTCAATGCCGACAAGATCATCCTCATCAAGGGAGCGTGAAATGCTCGCCAGATCTTGGGGTCCCTGCACAATGTTGTAGCTCGAATTGCCGCTGTTTGTAATGGGAACCCATCTTTCCTTTGTCTGAGACAGATGAGCCAGGTCTTTCTCTGTTTGATTCACCATGGAGGCTATCCTGTCTAAAGAAAGCACAGATCTTGGCTGCCTGAATGATCTTTTCAAGTAAAAGCAGCATCCTAGATCACGCTGGCGACCAACAAGATGCATGTACTCATCCACCATGTCCTCCATCACATACACCACCTTGCGCACCTCCTCCAGCCACCCTTGGTACACCTGATTGCCACGGCTCCGGATATCCATCTGACAAAGAAAATCATGCATCACACGAAGCTCTCGCATAATGCGACCCATGCTGCCCTGCAGCTCTGTTAGCTGCACTGCATGTTTTGCAAACTGAGCACTGGCCTGGTTGGTTACTTCATTGGCCAGAGCAATACTAATCTTCTTTATGACTAGCACAAGCACAGTCTCTGCCATTTCTCTTCTTGGTGGCTATCTAACATAAATTTGTGTGCCCAGCCAGCTACCAAATACCTTTGAAACTGTCCTCGACCGTCCATGATAATCTACAAGAGGCAAGTTATATACATTTTAGCACATTCCTTTTGCTACCAGCGTACGCATATTATGACAGACAAACAGCAAAAGGAGAATGTGCATAGCTCGATCAGTTGAATTCTGAACGAGGCGGCGGATGATTACCTCTCTGCTGTGGTTACATCATCAGGCTTCACACTTATCTTTCTCCTTGTCATTTCTTCCATCAGAATTATGATGTATTGAGGAAACTGTACTGAATTAGTCTCGAATCCCTGCAAGGAAACTACTCCTATTCAGTACAAATGGGAAAACTTCAAACAGATAAAGGTAGATCCATAAAGAGGATTGATGATACATGACATGAGGTGAGTACCTTGTATGTGATTTCAAGAGCTGAGAATTCAAGAGCTCTGACTGTCCAAGAAGCATCCGGCGGCAGGAGTGTCCTACACTGCAGAACTGCTGCACAGTACAGTGCGTGTTTAGCATGCTTTCTTATAATAATTCATCCGCCATGCATTACTTTTCAGTAAACAGCACACAAAGATCATCATAACTCTTAATTATCAAATAAGATATGTATTCTCTTTCAATCCTGATTAGACAAGTCTTCTGTCAGAACAATGTATGTATTGAGGAAACTCAACTAAATAATCTGTCCAATAGAATCCCTGCAAGCAAACTTGAATAGAAACCGTAGATTCACAAAGTCATTAAGTGGATCGATGCAACATGACATGAGAATATGAGATAAGTACCTTCTATGCGATTCAGTCTACTCAAGGCTGAGAACGGCAGTCCAAGAATTTCTTAGTACTCAAGGCTGAGATAAGTACGTGTTGAACATGCTGCCTTGCAAGCTGCAATAATTTATTCACCATGCATTATTTTAATTTTCACTAAATGGATCACATGAAAACAGAAGTGGGAGAAAGATTATCATACCTGCTAATTTCCAAATAAGATTTGTAATCTCTTTCGGCACGGAGCACCTGGAACTTTTGAAACAAGTTGAGTTTCTGAAACTATGAAGAGCTAATGCAGCCCAGTTGCTCCTCTCTTTCCTAGGGTATTGCCCGGTCGTTAATGACGAATCTCTTGTTTCTTGCATGGACAGTCATTCTAGTCGGCATCAAACAACCAAAGATAGCTGAAAGTTAGATTCCCTGGTTATAAAAGATAACTAAAGCCACATGCTTGCATTGATCACCTTATGCCAATAGTAGTTGCTTTCTCGTACATGATGCATGGTCTGATGCACTTCTTTCGAAAGAACTAAAGCCTAAGATGTCTGTTTGCAGCTTCGTAAGTTTTGTACCTTTTTTAATGTTTCATTTGCCCCAGTGCAGGTAACTAGCCTACCAGGCGATATCAAGACTTTCTTCAGTATCATTGTTGATTAGACATAAGCACCAGCTAGTACAAAACTACGAATCTACTAGTAGTAGATAAATTTTGTGCCTGCACGGCTGCACCTCTTGATACATCAAGTGTGTTTCTGAACACGTAGAATGATGTGACCCATAGAAACAAGCAAAAAGAATGGATACTGAAAAGTGGTGAAAGAGGAGGCGTTCAGTTCAGGCTTTGCCTTTCGATAAATTTCATCCCCACAACGAAGCCTTGACTGACACAGGTAAACGTCCTGCAGTCCTATTCCCATCCCAAACATTTTCAATCAAACCACTGTTGAAAGCAAGAGACAAGGATGCTATTATATACTCAAATCTTATCATGTAGTCACTTAAAGTCGATCGAAGCTCTGCGCATAATTAACGCAAATTTTAATCCTCCATTTACCAATGAACATATATATCCATCTGTGTGTGCCTTGAATTGGGGAAAGCTTCAGTTTCAAAAAAAAAAAAAAACACTGGGGAAAGCTAGCTCACCCTGCGCAGGGGAATCGGAATGCTCCTCTTCCGCCGCCACGGAAGGCATACATCATATAGGCACGAAAGGTGAAACAGACCACACAATCACACACATTTCAGATAGCCATGCCCACCAACAAGCTCTAAAAAGAGAGAAACAAGGCACTCCAGTGCTTTTAATGTTTCTGCCACAGAAATGAATTAGCAACAGAGGCATTTTCACTGGTAATATTCGCTGCATAGGTCCAGGCGTGAAATGTTGTGAAGCTCACACAACATAACGGTAGGTCACGTATCTTCCAGCGGTCTCACTGTTTTGGATGATCTTTACAACTTGTCCACGCTTCATGCCATAGTATCTTGCTATCGGGTCCGTAATTTGAACATGGGGGAGCTGCATTCAAATACAAACATCATATAATTGCCACAGTAAAGTTTACAGAGACATCTGCAGGTGAAGTCAATTCAACTAGTTATCTAACCAGGTTTAAAGTTACCTAGATAATTGTGAGGGCATTTTTTTAGAATGAGGTGTCAAAACTTGAGGGATGTAATACATGTAAGGAAACAGAGTGACCGCCACTAATCAAATGCAGCTTCTTATTCCATTCAGAAATTATGTGTCAAACTAAAAGTATTGCAAATAAACAAAATGTTATGGCATGAAAACAGAGAGTTGCTTAGATCAACATCCTCGGCACGCATCAGGTGCATTTACATTCTTGGAATTATCCACCATGATGCATGCCATACCATACTAAAGAATCACATGCAGCAGTGTATGTCACAACACACTTGAGTATTTATCATGGTAATTTCGTAAGGGGACAAGCTCCTTAGTGTTAAGATCTGAAAGCGTCACGTTTGAAGCAGATATTAGAGTACTTTTGTTAATGGTCCAACAGAACTTTGACATTGCTATTCTATTAGCTTATACTGCTACCACCTCAGATTACATATTCTCAACAATTGGACTGCATTACCACACTGCTCCTTGCAAGTGGCGCCTTTAAGTCTAAAACAAGGATCCATTTGTCATTTATCATGATTGTCTACTAACAGTGACCTACCACATTTTACCAAACAAGCTATCTTAAAACTAAGATGAACAGTCCAACTTCACATTGTAAACCAGCTGCAGTAAATAACAAAACTATAGTTCATGAAACAATGACTTAGAACAACACATTATGAACAGTTGTGTTTTCCACTACAGGACAAAGTTCAAACGGCACATACACCTAGATTTTACTTATCTTGACAATTAGAAGCAAAAAAGAAAGGTCAATAAAAGAGCATCCATGGAGTTTGGTTAAAACTTCAACTGTACGCCCAGCACTTCAAATCCCTCTACTAACAATTTTATTAATTTTGCAGCATTGGATGTCAGAGAAACCTGTTGCTTTGTTTGTTTGTTTGTTAGATGGTCTACAGCAAGGAGCTAGATCAGCAGAGTTGTGACGTGTTAACTAGCATGCGGACGATATCAATCTTTGAATGCAGTAACAGGTGAAATGAAGGGATCATGTTTGCAAATAAGCTGAAGTGCCTCAATAATAACCAGAAGTCATTTGCCTATTGTCTATGATAAGTAAGTATCAGGGGAATTTGTGAGATATTTAATGAAGGCATGCACTAGGCAATATACGCAAGCCTCCTGGAAATCAGCCATAGTAGTTGTCCAAAACTAATGGTATCTTTTCTATGTGTGCAGATAGCAACACAGGAATGAAACATCGATAACGTTATGCTCAAATTGATTTGACCAGGAGAAAAGAAAAGGTTAATTTCTTTCACGGTATATTGCTCCAGCAGCGTCTTCTTCTGCTCAGGCCTCAGGAGGTCATGCTCTGGCACTAGGGTTTGCTGCTTAAGCTTAATGTTGACGAGTGGCACATTAACCAGTGCAATACGTGCGAAACACGAGTAGCGAGGTGAAGGAATGTGGTAGAGGGCGACCTGGAAGACCTCGAGGTGGTTCTTGGTAGCCCCGGTCCCGCAGCATGTGCATCACTGTGCGGCGGATGCGGTAGCATGTGCATGTAGCTCGTCTCCTCCTCCTCCGCCGCCGCCGCCACGGGGTTTTGCTGGGGTTTCGGGGACAGCAAGGGGGGAAGGCGGGAGGTGGATGGAGGCAGGTAGGGTTTCGATGTTTTGGGGGAAGAGGCTCGTGGCGATGGTGGAGTTATGGGGCTTATTGGGTCATGGAGGAGGTAGCGGAGGAAAATGGGGACGAAGAAGAGGTTCGGTATAGTGTTGCTGAAATGACAAACCCTAGGCAGCGGTTGATTATAGCAAGAGGAGGAGAAGGCGGAATAGGGAATGCATGTATCCTCAAGGAGATGTGGCTGTCCAAAGCACATAGGCAAGAGGAGATGTCTAGCTTGAGTACCGGACAGCCAGGAACTGAGACCTATCTTATCTTGGAACTGAAGAGCATTGCTGATGTTGGGCTTGTTGGTTTGCCTAATGCCGGAAAGAGCACATTGCTGAGCGCTCTCTCTAGGGCTCGCCCAGAGATAGTTTGACTATGCATTCACCACCCTAAGGCCCAATATTGGTAGCTTAATCTATGAGGACTACTTCTCAGTGAAAGTGGCTGATATACCCGGTCTGATCAAAGATGCCCATGAGAACCGTGGCCTTGGCCATGCTTTCTTGAGGCACATAGAGCTCTGAACATTTCCGAGTTCTGTTTTTGGAGTACACTAGGTCACATCTGTAGTTTTTCTGCAGACACCCAACTGTGGATCTGAACATTGGTAAGTCCATTACATATTGCACATCATCGGCAAAAACAAGTACAAAGTTTACCCAGCTAGTTTTTTCTTCTTTGGATAACTATGCTCATTTCATCGTGAAGTTCTGAACAAGATGTTCCTTTTAGAAGTGGTGATATTTTGTAGGATCAAACACAAGAATCAAGCCTATCAAAGGAGGGTGAATGATAGGAACACCAAAAACCAAAATTTTTTGTGGAATAAAAGAAACCCTCAAACCTGGACGGAGTGCACCGGTTAGACCATCTTTGTTGCGCCGGTCTGACCGCTGTATGTTCATCGGTAGAACCGCCGCCTTGCCGCCGTACTCTTGTTGGATGAACCATTGGAATTTAGAAGGATACACACCGAAGATGCTCTTTAAAATAGATTAATTTTATTGCATTAAGATGTATTTACAAAGCGCATACAAATCACTCCACTCTCTCAATACTAAACTCTAGCTTTTCTCTCTTCCAAAAGTTATATATCTAGGTGTAACACCCCGGTTTCCGGGCCGTTAAAAACTATTTTAGTAAAAACCCTAATTTCAAAAATTTTGATCTTTGAGTGTGCTTAAGGACTAAGTGCCGTAGATCTCAGATCAAAACCTGCTTGAAACCCTGAATCCTCATTCCCAAACTCCCTCCAAAAATCCGAGACTCGAATTTTGCAATTCGATTGTCTCTCTAAATCTTCTCGGAAAATTCAAAATCAAATACCTTCCAAAAATTCTCTGTACTCGGGTTCGAATTTTGCAATTCGAAACCCTCCAACAAAACCCTTCAAAAGTGGTCTTTGAAACCTTTCATTGAAATCCCCTGATTTTGTTCCTCTCGGAAACTCTGAATTCCATCAAGAACTCCCTTCTCGAAATAGCTAAATTATTTATTTCTAAAGCCCTCAAATCCCAAGAATTAAATTCATATTCTAAAATTCCCTCGAGGTCCTCCAATTCTAAACCTTTGCAAAATTCCCAAAATATCCCTGAGGATCAAGTCCCAGTTTTAAATCAAAATCCAAATCCAAATCCAGTCCCCTTTTGAATCCCCTCCTTTCTTTTTCCAAATATCATCCAAAAATCAATATATGTATATATCTGTTCAAATCCAAGCCATAGAGACACCTCTCAAAAGTCCCCACAAATTTCCCCGAGTCATAATCTCGAATTAAAGATTTAATTTGAGTCCAAACCCTCTTTTGAAACCCTCCCTCCGAATCCTTCTTAAAAATACACACACACACACACACACACACACACACACACACACACACACACACACACACATATATATATATATATATATATATATATATATATATATATATATATATATATATATATATATATATGTATATGTATCAGAGTCCCCTATCCAAAACTGTATCCAACCCCTGGGAATTTATTATCTATTCCCTCCAAAATCCCCATCCTTTTCTTCCAATATATATATATACACACACACACACACACATCCCAACCATGGTGGTAGAAATCCTCCTCATAAAATCTCGAGGATTAAACTCCAACTAAAAACCCCTCGAGATCTCTCTTCCTATATTTCCTCTCTCATATATACATATGTACATAAATGTGCATGTATATATGAAATCCTCCCTGAAATTCCCTTGACCTAAATTCCTGAGAATATTTATGAGCCAAGCATCAAATTCTAAACCAAACAATCCTTCCAAATCCTCCAATTATCCTCTAAAACAATTCTTTGGAAAAAGACAAAGTCTACTGTTCCTTTGGGCCTTCCCTTCCCTCACTTCGGCCCACGGCCTAAGTGCCTCTCGGCCTCCTTCTGCGCCTGCTGACCAGCGGCCCCCCCTCCGCCAGCTCTCAGGTGAACACGTGGCCGCTCGCGCGCGTGACACCAGCGCCGCACCGGCCCCGCCTGGTAGTCGTCGTCTTCCCATCGTCTTCGTCCTCCCAACTCGCCCTCTGTCTCCTCTCCTCTTTCCTCTCTCGAACTTTCTTGCCTCCTCTATAACGCGAGTAGCAGAGCCCCATTCCTCCATGTCCCTGTCTGCCCGAGCACAAGCGGGCCCCCGTGGACAGACGGTCGTCGTCATCGTCCTCCCGCGGTCTCTCTCTCTCTCTGCTTCTCTCTCCCTCTCTCGATTCTTCTCAGTTTCTCCCGACCTCTCTCTCTACTCTCTCTCTGTCCCATGCCGAACCGGCCTGTCGCGTGGCACGCCATCATCACCTCGAGCCCCACGGTTAGTCGGTGCCATCGTCGTCTCCTCACCGCTCTCGGTCTCCTCTCTTCTCTCTCTCTCTCTCTCGAACTCTCTCGTTTTTCCCTCCTGAGCCGACCGCGCCGCGCCCATACTCCTATGCCCCGACAGGATTCAAGGTCAACTCCGCCTCTCCGTCCCGTCCCATCTCCCCTTATCTCCTCGGCAACAGAGGGTGATGCTGGCCACAGAGGTTTGGCAGCACTGCGCCCCGCCGTCCCGAGCCCCGTGCCATTGCCATAGTCTTATCCAAGCTTCCACCGCCTCTCTTCCTTATCCTATTGCGCCGCTCCTCCACCTATAAATAGGCCCGAGGACCTCGTCGTCGCCTCCCCCTCAGAGCTGCTCCCTCTGCCAATTTCTCTCTCCGCCGCCGCCAAAATCCTCTCTGTACCCGCTTCAATCCGGTAGTCCCGAAGACAATCAACCGAACCAACTTCACTGCCGAGTTCCCCAGTGCCTCGCGGCTCGGCCCCTACCCTCAATTCCACCCGAGCGCCGCCGTGGGGAAAATCCCCAAATCGGCCGCCGCCGCCTCGCCATTGTCGCTACCTCGGAGCTCGCAATTGCGCGTGGTAAGAGGTCGATTCCTTCCTCCGTTCTCCTTCCCGCAGGACACCGCATCCATCCGAGCCCATCCCGAGCTGTGGCGCCCTCCTCCGCCGGGGGGGGGGGGGCGGGAGTGCCACCATGTGTAAACCGTATCCTGTCCCTGGATCAGTAGCCGAATACACACATAGTCATCGGTGATACAAACTCAGAGTACAACAAATACATAGCAGAGTACATATATATATTACAAAGGAATTCCATCCAGGACAGGCCCTAGATGGACAAAAGCAACAGTAGGGTAAACTAGTGAGACACAGGCAGGGCAGAAGCAAGGAAACTACTTAGCAAAAGAACACAACTACACCACAGGCTCGGTTGGGAACTAGGCTCGAAACCTCAAAAGTCTTCGTAGTCGGCTTGGTCCTGGAAGAACTCGGCAGCAGTCGGGTCTTCGTCTTCTTCTCCAGAACCTACTATACATATAAACAAGGGTGAGTACTTTTGTACTCAGCAAGCCGGAAAGAGATGCTATGTCGGCTGGACAAAAGGGCTAAGAGTCTTAATTACGAAAACAGCCTTTAGAATCATTTTTGCTTGTCAAAATGCTAGTGTGTCAAATATTTAGTTGTCGGAAAGAGGCTCACGCCTCGATCCATTCCGCAAGTTGCTTTTCAACAACTCGCCACTTAATGAATCGTGTATTTCCATTTTCATCTTCTGGTATTTTAACTGAATGATTTCTCTTCACTGTCATCCGAGTGGCTTCGACCACTCCTCAGGTCTAATGCTTTTCCGAGGGGCTCCAACCACCCGTTTACCCTAAGACTCGGCTACAACCAAATCTCAACTATCTATTTTAGTAATTTCCGGCTACAACCGGTTATATTCGCTACACTGGCTACAACCAGCTAGCCCAACTTTGCTGCCCTGGCTACAACCCAGGAGGCTGCTCTTTATCGTCTTCTGGCTACAACCCGAAGACTTTTCTCCTGATTACTTTTCACACACTTGCTTATGGTGCTTCAACACCCCGGGTCACATAGGCCTGTTTCTGGCCACACAGGCCTTTCGTTTGCTTACTCGGCAAACTCTGGTCATGATTCCCTTCCCATCAAACAATTTCACAAACCACTGGCAAACAAATCTATGCTATGGGAATCACCTTACATCGCCCTTAACCGTGGGCACGGCTGTTCGAACAGTTCGGCTAAACTCTGCAGAGGGTGCACGCTTTACCCATCTGACACAAAACTTACACCGAGTACTGGCTTGTACCGGAAGTTTGTGACAAGGCCATTTCCAAAGCCAGTCTAGGGTTATCCAATGCCAGCAGAAGGATCCACACAGGATCAATGCTTCAGGTCAGCTACAACCACCATCAGCACCAGGGCCAACGAGCCACAACTCAGATGAGTCCACTCCAGTCGGCACTAGATTTCCCTAGGCCTACAATTTACTTGGCTAGGGGCATCCCATAATACCCGTATGGTCGCACTGTAAAATGCTCGGATGCAATTCCCAAAGGAAACGGTCCTTATCGATAGTACAAAACCAGACCACACAGGCACTGTCTCTGTACATCAAGGTTTTCACAAACTTTCCATTTATTTCTCAAACAGGCCGATACGCAAAGTACCGGGTTTTCAAACAGTTTAGCAAAAATCACTGGTTCCCAAACGATAATACAATCGTTGAAGGGCTAAGCCATTCTACTCGGCATGCGTATCCGTGGATAGGATGCCAACGTGCTATTTGTGGGGCTGTCAAGGAGAAGTATATCAATGTTCTACCAAAGTAAGTGCGTCTACTGGGTAGGTCCATCGGTTGCGCTTGCAAACCGAGGCCAAACAATTTACAGTGTAAACTAAGCATGCATATTTTGTAAACAACATAACTTTGCATATATAGGAGACAATATGATCAAAGGGGGCTTGCCTTGTTCCAAAGAAGGATCTTCCTCGGCGAAGAAGGCTTCTGGATCGTCCTCCGGTTCAGGATCTAAACAAGCAGAAAAGATAAACACTGATAAGCCAGAAAGAGGTAAAACAGTTAGGGAAAGAACATCGAGGTAGTCGGCTGCAGAAGGATAGCAGTCAGCCGAGGAGGGATGGTAGCCGGATGAAGGTTTAGCTTGCAGATAGGGCAACAAGGCTCACTAGAAGAACACAAGGGCGAAGCGACAAACGGCGGTGATGGAGCTCGGGAAGCAGAGATGATTGGGTTGCAAAACAAGGGAAAGAAGAAGCATGGATTGATCTTTTATAGCCGGCGCGCAGAGCAGGTGCACGGCGGTGCAGGATTTTAGGTGGAGAAAAGGAGTCAAGATAAACTGAGAAGGAGATGCGACGTCACGATAGAGATTGACTGAGGGATTGGGCGTGGCCGGTGGAGTTAGTAGACACTGTAGCGGCGATGAGACACTAAGGTCGTGGCAAGGACGGGTTGGTGAGGCTTTACTGACAGGGCTTCTGACTAACCATTGGTCCAAGCGATGCAGCGGGTTATTGTCCATTGGTCCGAGCGGTGCTGCAGGCAGGTGAAGGCAGGCTTCATTACCACTTCGGCAGTCGGTGTCCAACGGGAGGGGCGCAACTTGATGAGGCGATAAGACCACGCGACTGAGGATAGGGCAGGGCAACGTGTGCTGACCGGATTGGGGCAGGTCAGGGAAAAGATGAGGGTAAGGTCGAACAGGTTAGCAAGGTAGTCGGCACTTCACAGGTTTACTCGGCAGCAAGGATGGCCGAGTGAACAAAGGATATAAGGGCAAGATTCAAGGACTGAGTAGGAATCTACTCGGCACAAGGGAAAATGGCAGTCGGCTGGCCGGGGAGAGGAAAACTGAGGCACAGCTGACAGGATAGGAGAGGAGTTCGAACTTAGAAAAATGAATTCAAACAGGGAAAAGAGAAATGGGTCGTTACAGTACCTATGATCATACACTCCCCTGGCAAGGAGTCTAGGTCAGACCAATCTTGCCCCAAGGTTAACCTGGTCATTGAAGGGGTTAGTTTTTCAGCCAACCCCATTGTCCTGGAATCGCAAGGCTTGGATTTGATTCTAGGAATGGACTGGCTAGCCAAACATAAAGGCCGAATAGACTGTGTAGCTAGCACCATAACCCTGCAGTGTCCTTTGGGACAGGAAGTGAAGTTTGCCCCTCCTGAGAACCCTAAGACCCGACCTCTCCTGAGTTCTGTGCAAGCCATCCCTCTAGAAGAAGTGCCGGTAATTAATAAATACCCCGATGTCTTTCCAGACAGCTTACCCGGGATGCCCCCTGATCGAGAGATTGAGTTTTCTATAGAGTTGCTACCTGGCACAGCACTAATATCCAAGAGACCCTATAGAATGGTGGCTAAGGAGTTAGCCGAAGTGAAGAAACAGATAGAAGAACTTGAGAGCCTAGGTTTTATGCGACCTAGCACATCACCTTGGGGAGCTCCAGTGCTCCTAGTGGAAAAGAAAGACAAGACAAAGAGGATGTGCGTAGATTATCGGGCACTGAATGAAGAAACCATTAAGAATAAGTACCCGTTGCCTAGGATCGATGATTTATTCGACCAGCTGCAAGGTGCTAGAGTTTTCTCCAAGATTGACTTAAGATCAGGATACCATCAGCTGAAGATTAGGCCTGAAGATATACCCAAGACAGCTTTCTCAACCCGTTATGGTCTATATGAGTATACAGTGATGTCCTTCGGACTCACTAATGCTCCAGCCTTCTTCATGAGCCTTATGAACAAGATATTCATGGAATATCTCAACAAGTTTGTTGTGGTATTCATAGATGATATCTTAGTCTACTCCAAGAGCGAGCAAGAACATGCAGAACATTTGAGAATGGTTCTAGGAAAGCTAAAGGAACACCAGTTGTATGCCAAGTACTCGAAGTGTGAGTTTTGGCTAGACCGAGTTGCTTTCCTAGGGCACATTGTTACTGCCCAAGGAGTAGAAGTGGATCCAGGAAAGGTAAGAGATGTGCTTTCTTGGAAACCCCCGACTACAGTTGTAACGCCCAGAAAATCGTCTTAATTAAAAATTATCGCGGGTAAATGGAAATACAAGAATATACTAGAAAATCTTTGTTTGAGAAAAGAGTTTGAATAAAATTTTGAAATTTTCAATATTAAAAATCCCAAGTTTAAATCTTTAAATAAATACTTGGATGCTTTTATATTCCAGGGGTTTTGTCGGAGTATTTTAAGCGTTTAAGTATTTACAATAATAAATCCTTCGTGTTTCGTGGTGGTATTTACTTCTGGTAAATTCCCCGTGATTTAATAAACTCTCTGAAATATTCTCGGATTTTTCGGAGCTACAGAATTAATTTTAATGCTATAAAGATCACTAAAGTAAAGTAATTAAATATAAATAAATTCCTTTTCTTTTCCTCCTGTTCAAGTCGTTTCTGATTCAGTCCTTTGAAGTCTCCCTGTTCATCATGAACTCTGACTCCCTTTTTCCTCTAGGGTTTTGTGTCGTTCCCAGAACCCTAAAGTCACCTCGAAAACCTAAATTCGGAGTTACCGGACTTATTCATTTTTGAAACTCTAGAACTCTTTTGGACTCCCAATCCAAGATCCTTTGTATTCGAAATATTTATATTTCCTTTTGAGATAAATCCCAGATATTCCCTTAAACTCTTTTTCCGTTGAAACAAATCCAAATCTCCAATTGTGTTAGATTTCTCCAAATTCCGGTTCCAATAAAACATCCTCGTCAATTCCCTAATCCTAAAATATTTTACTTAGAATATTCCATTTTCCTGTTCCCGGGAAAATATTATAATTTCCCGCATCTCCAAAATATCCACATATTTTGGGAAGTTCAATTATGCTTGAATAATTCGAACTATTGATCTCTGCAAAATAATTCCCAATTTTATCGGATTCCCGAATTATTCCGAGATCCGGTTTCCCCAAATATTCTTTGATAAAATACCCTTCTTTTTCGAATCCCGCCAAATATTCTCCCTTTTGAATTCCCCAAAATATTCATCTATTTTGGACATATAAATGTTTCCCAGAAAATCCCCTCTAGTTCCCAACCCGATGAATAATCCGATATTTGTTTTCCCAAATATTCCTCGAATATCCCGATATTCTACTCCCCAAATTTCCATCGGGAAAATATTCTTCATTCTCTGAATCCCACAATATATTCCGTCTCCCGGACCCCCACTACATATATTCTTTTTCTAATTACTTCCAAATATTGTTTGATTCCCAATATATATATATTTATACCTATGTATATATACGTATGTATATATATGTATGAATGTATATACCCTCAATATTCCAAATATTTGTTTCACCCCAAAATTCCTTTGACTCGACATTTTAATCATCTCTGGTAATCCGAGGTTTTCCCCAAATCCCAGATTTGACAAAATATCCTTGAGCTTCCAATTTCTAAAATATCCCATATATATATGTATAGATTCTGATTATCAGAATATTCCGACCTCTGAATATTTCTACAAATCTTCAATTCAGAAATATATCTCGAATTTATAAATTCCAATTTTCCAAATTTGGAATTTTATCAGAAGACCCCTCTCCTTTCTCCTTTTTCCCCTTTCCTCTTTTCTTCCTTCTTCTGTCCTTCTTCCTGGTCGAGCTCCCGGCCCAGGCCGCCACGGCGCACCCCGAGACTCCCTGCCCAGCCCGCGCCTCTCGCTCGCCCGTGCTCTCCCTCGCTCGTGCCCGTGCCCGTGCCCGTGCCCGCGCGCCCTCTCGCTCGCCCGTGCCCGCGCCCTCTCCTCGGCCCGGCCTGCGCCCCGGCGCCGCGCCTCCCCTCGGCCTGCGCCCGACCTCGGCCCAAGCTAGCCGTCGGTCCAGCCCAGCGCCACCCCCTACGCCTCCGCCCCGCAACCGCCGCCGCCGAATCCGCCGCGTTGCCGCTCCCGTGCCGCCGCCGGAGCCAAGCCCTATATATATAGCCGCCGCCTGCCCCCTGTGCCCTAGCCGGCTCTGCTCCTCTCCACGCCGCCAGGCCGCCGCCGCCACCCCGTCGCGCCGCCCTGCTGTCTCCATCTACCGCCGCCCAGCGCCGCTCTCTCCCGTGCGCCGCTGGTTCGGAAGTCGCGCCGCCGTCTACACCCGCCGCCGCGCCGGCGTCCTGCGCTGCCTCAGCCGCCGCCCTGCCGGCTGTCTCTGCCTAGCCGCCGGTGAGCATCCTCGTATCCGCTTCCTCCCTCCTCTGCCTGCTGTCGCCATGGTCGTCGTCATCCCCATCTGCCGTGCGTTGCCGGTGAGCATCTACCCCGTCGCCTCCATCTTCTCTGCCAGGCGCCGTGCTGTTCCCCGCTCGGCCTCGTCGTCGCCGGCCTCTACCTGTCCGCCGGAGCCGCCTCCCTCCTCCTCTGCCTGTTGATGCGTCGCCGTCGCACCGAAGCCGCCTCGCGTCGCTCCTGCGAGAACGCCGCCACACTGCATCTAGCTACCGCCTCTCTTCCTCATCTCCCTCCGCTCTGGTGCCCCTCGGCGTCCGCTGCCGTCCGTCGTCCCGACGCCGATGCGCCGCCCCGAGGACGTCGCCTCCTCTCGGCCTCCGCCCTGTGCCATCAACCCGTCACCGTCGGTGCCGCATCGTCGTCGCCCTCGCCTCGGCTCCGCGCCAACCTCGCCGCCGGCGTCTTTTCTCCCCTGCCTCGGTCTCCCGTCGCCGCATCCTGCCATGGGGCAGGAGCTTGCCCTCGCCTTGAGTCACTGCTGGGTGGCCCTCATCTGTGTATGCCATGCGGGGCCCAAGCAGTTTCCTCTCCTTTGTTTCGTATGACAAATGGGCCCCACTCAATTATCCCTCCAAAAACAATTCCTCTATTAATTAACTTCCGAGAGAATATTCCCAAGAATATTCTTTTCCAATTCTTTTCGAATTTATTCCAAATTCAATATTCCGAAAGCCGTATCTTTTCCGTTTGAAGTCCGAATCGACCCATTATTCTTCCTAAATTATCTAAAATCATAATTCACTTGTTTATGTATTTTTATGTATTGTTTATTTGGAGTTTCTTCGGATTTATTATCGTTTTATGTGTAGTTGCGTACTATCGTCGATTCGGAAGACTTCGGAGTCTGCGGAAGAGTTCGGAAGATCATTTGAAGACTTTTGCGATTGCAAGGCAAGTCACACGACAATCTCCTTGAGCATGTTGATCCCGTTTGCGAAAGCTATTTTATTTTAAAGTTATTGCATAAAATGCTTTAGAATGACATTATTATGGGTAATTATTTAATAGCCAATATTCCTTGATATTTATGGCCATTTTGGTTATTGCTATCTATACCTTGATACCTTGGGTGAATAATATTGACTAGCTAGATGACTATTTAATGGTCTGGCTAGATTATTTAGGAGTTGCTTAGCCATGCCTAGAAACTGTAGTGTCATTTTATATGGGAAACTATTCATTCATTCTGATTAATTAATGATTAATGGTGATATTTTCACGACGCTTGGTCGTGGTTGATTAATTAACTATGTCAACTAAAACTTGACTGAATGGTGGGTTGTGAGCACCAGGGTTGTGTTTGTTGCTAGCGGTGCTCATGACAATTAAGGACCGGTTCGCGGACTACTTGTTGCGAAGCAACACTCGTGCTAACCACAAGCTAGTATGGGCTAGCAGGAGTTTGAAGTGTGCCGAGTTCAATAGGAGGCTCCAGGGCGTGTTTGTGGCTGGTATAAGTCCACACATGGCAGTGCCAATAAGGCCATGCTTCGGGCGTCGAGCCGTCTTGCGGGGAGGGCATTGATCACCCCTACCGGAGACCGGAGGTTCGGCGGGAGGCTCTCCTATTGTGCGAGTTACATGAATGATCCTGTCACAATTCCTTTCCGAGGTACCGTGGTGGTACTTAGGCGCACATTGATGTGTTGAGGTACCGTGGTGGTATCGAGGGGCACAATGATGTGTTGTGGAGTTGTGTCTTGTGGGTAAATTGGTACATCTCTGGCCAGAGTAAAACTATTCGAATAGCCGTGCTCGCGGTTAATGAGCAGCCTAGCAATGTTTCTGTGATTAGTCCCACACTATTTAATAATGATGATAAATGATGGAATATTGATAGCTCCTGTTTGGAGGAGTTTTGGTTTGGGCCTGAACTGCGTTGGAGCGCTGTTCAGTGGTTGATTCAATACTGATTAATAATTAAACTATACTGTTTTTAATGATTTTAAATGCAAATGTTTTAAATGCTGTTTTACGCAAATAAGCCATATTATGCCTTTCCTTTGGTATCCTGTTGCATTACATTGCATTCCCTAGTGTGGCTTGTTGAGTACGGTGGGTGGTACTCAGTCTTGCATTATTGCAATCTTTAGAGTGAAGCTTTGCGTGGAAGAGAAGATGGTGTTTGGCTTATACCCTAGTTGAGCTGCCTGTGGTTTGGAGCTGAAGCTACGCTAGTTGCCGTTCCGCTGCTGATTTCTTCTGTGTGAGGACTAAGTGCCTCTGTTGTAAGTATTTATCATTATTTTGTATTTGGTTATGTTTATCAAATTGTCAATTTGTGTACCTCGGCTGATTCCTGGACGAGGATTTATTACACAAATTTGCTTTGGAAATTCTGGTGAATTTCTGGGCGTGACAACAGTCACAGAGGTGAGAAGTTTCCTAGGTTTGGCTGGTTATTACCGGAGGTTCATTGAAGGATTTTCAAGGATCGCCAAATCGATGACAGACTTGCTGAAGAAGGAAAGGAAGTTTGAGTGGAATGATGTTTGTGAGGAAAGCTTCCTGGAATTAAGAAAAAGACTAATTACCCCGCCTGTGCTGATCCTTCCGGATATCAGGAAAGATTTTGAGGTATACTGTGACGCATCCCGACTAGGCATAGGCTGTGTACTTTTGCAGGAAGGAAGAGTGGTTGCTTATGCCTCAAGACAGTTAAGACCTCATGAGCTGAATTACCCTACACATGATCTAGAGTTGTCGGCAGTAGTGCATGCCTTGAAGATATGGCGGCACTACTTGATTGGGAACCGATGTGAAGTCTATACTGACCATAAAAGCCTGAAGTACATATTTACTCAGACTGAGCTCAATCTTAGACAAAGATGATGGCTTGAGTTGATCAAGGACTACGACCTTGGAATACATTACCACCCTGGAAAGGCAAATGTTGTTGCCGATGCCCTAAGTCGGAAAGTCCATTGTAATGCCATCCTGAACTTGCCCCCTCAACCAGAGTTAAGCCGAGAATTGGAAAGGCTAAGGATAACTGTGGTTAAGCCAGGAACCCTGGCGACCTTGCTGATTCAACCTACATTGGAGGATCGGATCAGTGAAGCTCAAATGGAAGATGAAAAGATCATGGTCATTAAGGAAAATATGACCAAAGGGAAAGCCCCCGAGTACACTGTTGACAACAAAGAGACTGTCTGGTTTGGAAAACGCATTTGTGTACCCGGCCAAAAGGAAATCCGAGACTTGATTCTGAAAGAAGCCCATGAATCTGCTTATTCCATCCATCCAGGAAGTACCAAGATGTACCAGGATATCAAATATCATTACTGGTGGTCTGGAATGAAGCGAGACATTGCCGAGTACGTCGTGGTTTGTGACATTTGTCAAAGAGTTAAAGCAGAGCATCAGAAGCCAGCAGGTTTACTTCAGCCCCTGAAGATACCCGAATGGAAATGGGAAGAGATAGGGATGGACTTCATAACTGGGTTGCCTAAAACTCCAGCAGGACATGATTCCATCTGGGTCATAGTGGACCGACTAACCAAGGTCGCCCACTTTATCCCTGTCAAGACCACCTACCTGGCTAAGAAGCTAGCTGAGTTGTTTTTGACCAAGGTTATCTGCCAACACGGTGTCCCGAAGAAGATCGTGTCGGATCGAGGAACTCAGTTCACCTATCACTTTTGGCAAAAGTTACATGAAGAAATGGGCACCAATCTCAATTTTAGCACCGCATATCACCCCCAGACGGATGGACAAACTGAGAGAGTAAATCAGATTGTGGAAGATATGCTGAGAGCCTGTGCCTTGGATTTTGAAGGAACTTGGGATCTCTATCTGCCATATGCCGAGTTCTCATACAACAACAGCTACCAAGCTAGTATTCAGATGGCCCCCAATGAAGCCCTGTATGGGCGCAAGTGTAGAACTCCACTTTGTTGGACAGATGTGGGAGAGAAGATGGTCTTTGGGCCAGATGTTTTGAAAGAGGCGGAAGAACGGGTTAAGATTATCCGAGAACGCCTGAAGGTGGCCCAATCCCGACAGAAGAACTATGCTGACAACCGAAGGCGAGAGCTCGAGTTTCAAACAGGTGACCATGTGTATCTCCGAGTATCACCCCTACGCGGAACCAAGAGATTCGGAATAGGTGGAAAGCTAGCGCCTCGTTACATCGGTCCGTATCCTATCGTTGCCAGACATGGAACAGTGGCGTATCAACTGGAGTTACCTGCAGAACTCTCTGATGTCCACGACGTGTTTCATGTGTCCCAGTTGAAGAAATGTCTTCGCGTCCCCGAAGAACAAGTTCCGTTGGAAGTGATCAGCATGCAACGCAACCTCACGTACAAGGAACGCCCGATTCGGATTCTAGAGAGAAAGGACAGATGTACAAGACAAAGGACGGTCAGGTTCTACAAGGTGCAATGGAGTAACCATTCTGAAGATGAAGCTACATGGGAACAAGAAGATTACCTTCGAGCCGAGTACTCGGAGCTCTTCGCCGAGTAACGGAATCTCAGGACGAGATTCTGTTAAGAGGGGAAGGTTTGTAACGACCCGTTTTCCCTTTCCCTGTTTGAATTCGTTTGCCCTGAATTCTAACTCCTCTCCTATCTAGTTCAGCTGTGCCCCAGTTTCTCTCCCTGGTCAGCCGACTGCCATTTTCTCCTTGTGCCGAGTAGATTCCTACTCAGTTCCTGAGTCTTGCTCTTTTTTTCCCTTTGTCCACTCGGCCATCTTTGTTGCCGAGTAAGCCCTTGCAATCGCCGACTACCCGGTTAGCCCGTTCTGTCTTGCCATCCCGACTGCCCTGTCTACCCGGTCTGTTTCGCAGCAGCGCCGGACTGGTGGGAACATTTTCCCCCGGTGTCTAATCTCTGGCGACTACCTTACCCTCAACATTTCCCTAACCTGCCCCAATCCGGTCAGCACACGTCGCTCTGCCCTATCATCAGTCGCGTTGTCTCATTGCCTCACCTAGTTGCGCCCCTCCCGTTGGACGCCGACTACCAAAGTGGTGATGTAACCAGCCTTCACCTGCTCGCAGCACTGCTCGGACCAATGGACAACAACCCGCTGCATCGCTTAGACCAGTGGTTAGTCAGAAGCTCTATCAGTGAAGTTCCACCGACCCGTCCTTGCCACGACCTGAGTGTCTCATCGCCGCTACAGTGTCTACCAACTCCACCGGCCACACCCAATCCCTAAGTCAATCTCTGCCTTGACGTCGTGTCGCCCTAGTCAGCTCGCTGTGGCCTTGTCAGCTTATCGTGACCTCCTTTTTCTTTATCCGTTGCCCAGCACCGCAGTGCCCCAGCTTCGCGCGTCGGCTATAAAAGGCCATCCATGCCTCCTTTCCCTGTTTTTGCAACCCAACCATCTCTGCCATCACCAGCTTCACCGCTAAACCATCATCTTCCTCCTCCCAGCCCCGAAGCCGTTTTCTGCTCCCCAATCTCCATCGCTGCCACTCAACGAAAAGAAGAAGAGAGGAAAACCGAGCTAGTCTACCATCCGGAGTTCCTAACCGGTGAGCCTTGTCGCCTAGTTCGCAAGCTTAACCCTACCAACTACGATAAACCTTCATTCAGTTACCATCCATCCTCAGCCGACTGCTACTTTTCTGCAACCGACTACCGCGATGTTCTTTCTTTAGTGTTTTACCTCTTTTCAGCGTATCAGTAACTATCTTTTCTGCTTGTTTAGATCCTGAACCGGTGAACAATCCAGAAGCCGTCTTCACCGAGGAAGATCTCTTGCAGGAACAAGGCAAGTGTAACGACCCGTTTTCCCTTTCCCTGTTGGAATTCGTTTTTCTGAGTTCTAACTCTCCCGTCCTGTTCAGATGTGCCCCAGTTTCTCTTTCCCCTGGCCAGCCGACTACCCCTTGTGCCGAGTAGATTGCTACTCAGTTCCTATATCTTGCCCTTTTCTTTGTTTCACTCGGTCACCCTTGTTGCCGAGTAACCCTGTGAAGTGCCGACTACCTTGATAGCCTACCAGATGTCTCATCCCCTCAGCAAGTTGCGCCCTCCCGTTGGACGCCGACTACCGAAGTAGTGAAGAATCAATCTTCACCTGCCCGCAGCCCCGTTCGGACCAGTGGTTAATAACCCACTGTATCGCTTGGACCAGTGGTCAGTCCGAAGCCCTGTCAGTGAGATTTCTCCAACCTGTCCTAGCCACGACCTTAATGTCTCATCGCCGCTACTGTGCCTACCAACTCCACCGGCCACGCCGGACTCCAAAGTCAGTCCCTGCCTTGATGTCATATCCCTTTGTCAGTTCATCTTGACTTTTTCTCTCTATCCGTTGCCCAGCCCCACCGTGCCTCAGCCTTGCACGCCGGCTATATAAGGCCATCCGTGCCTCCTCATTCTCCTGTTTTGCAACCCGGCCAGCTCTGTTAAGTTCTCATTCTCCTCTCAAGCTTCGGAGCTCTGTCGCCCGGTTCGCAAGCCTGGTTCAGCCGACTGCTACCTTTCTGCAGCCGACTATCTCGATGTTCTTTCCTTGGTGTTTTACCTCTCCTGCTTATCCATGTTTCTCTTTTTTCTGCTTGTTCAGAGCCCGAACCGGAGGACGATCCAGAAGCTGTCTTCGCCGGAGAAGATCCTTCGTTTGAACAAGGCAAGCCCCTTTGATCATATTGTCTCCTATATGTGCAAAATTATGTTGTTTGTAAAATATGATGCTTAGTTCACACTTTAAACTGATCGGCCTCGGTTTGCAAGCGCAACCGACGGACCTACCCACTAGTAGTACTTATTTTGGTAGGATTTTGATGTATTTCCCCCTTGATAACCCCACAGATAGCACGTTGGCATCATATCCGTTGGGTACGATTGCCGAGTAGAATGCTTAGCCCTGCAACGTTGTGTTGTCGTTGGGAAACTTTGGTTTTTGCTCAACTGTTGGAAAACCCGGTACTCTGTGTATCGACGTGTTTTTGAAACAAATGAAAGTTTGTGAAAACCTTGACGTACAGAGGCAGTGCCTGTGTGGCCTGGCTATGTATTGTCGATAAGGACCGTTTCCTTTGGGAATTGCATCCGAGCATTCTATAGTGCGACCATAAGGGTAGTATGGGATGCCCCTGGCCGAGTAAGTTGTAGGTCTAGGGAAGTCTAGTGCCGACTGGAGTGGACTCATCTGAGTTGTGGCTCGTGAGCCCTTGATGCTGACGGTGGTTGGAGCCGACCTAAAGCATTGATGCTGTGTGGATCCTTCTGCTGGCATCTGGTAACCCTAGACTGGCTTCGGAAATGGCTTTGTCACGAACTTCCGGTACAGGCCAGTACTCAGTATAAGTTTCATGTCGTATGGGTAAAGCGTGCACCCTCTGCAGAGTTTCAGCTGAACTATTCGAACAGCCGTGCCCACGGTTAAGGGCGATGTAAGGTGATTCCCATAGCGTAGATTTGTTTGCCAGTGGTTTATGAAAGTGTTTGATGGGAAGGGAACCATGACCAGAATTTGCCGAGTAAGCAAACGGAAGGCCTGTGTGACCAGAAATGGGCCTGTGACACACGGGGTGTTGAAGCACCATAAACAAGTGTGTGAAAAGTAAACAAGAGAAGTCTTCGGGTTGTTGCTAGAAGACGGCAAAGATCATGCTCCCGGGTTGTAGCCAGGGCAGCAAGTGAGCTAACTGGTTGGAGCCAGTGTAGCGATCTAACCGGTTGTAGCCGGAATGTGCTAAAAAGAGATAGCTGGGATTTGGTTGTAGCTGAGTCTCAGGGTCAACCGGTGGTTGTAGCCACTCAGGAAGAGCAGACCGAATGGAGTGGTCGGAGCCACTCGGATGACTGTCTAATGTGAATCAGGAAGATGAAAATGGAAATGTATGATTCATTAAGTGGCGAGTTGTTGAAAAGCAACTTGCGGAATGGATCAAGGCGTGAGCCTCTTTCCGACAACTAAAATTTGGACACACTAGTGTTTGACAAGAAAAATGTTTCTAAAGGCAGTGTTTCGCAAATAAAACTCTTAGCCCCTTTGTCTAGCCGACATGGCACCTTTTCTCGGCTTGCTGAGTACGAAAGTACTCACCCTTGTTCATATATATGTATAGTAGGTTTTGGAGAAGAAGACGAAGACCCGACTGCCGCCCGGTTCTTCCAGGACCAAGCCGACTACGAAGACGTCTGAGGTTTCGAGCCTAGTTCCCAGCCGAGCCTGTGGTATTGCTGTGTTCTGGTTCTGAGTAGCTTTTCCCTTGCTTCCGTTTTGTCTATGTTGTTCTCGCTAGTTTACCCTGTTGTTGTTTTTGTCCATCTGGGGCTTGTCTCGGATGGAAATCCCTTGTAATATATATGTACTCTGATATGTATTTATTGTACTCTGAGTTGTATCACCAATGACTATGTGTGTACCCGGCTACTGATCCAGGGATCGGGTACTATGTGCACATGGTGGGCTCCCCACCCAGGTGGTGGCGGGTGTTCCCCCACAGGAGGTGGTATCAGAGCAAAGGTTGGCCCTAGGAGCGAAACCTTGCGCGAGTAGATGTCTTTGAGGATCTTATTTTGAAAACTATACTATTTGCAAAAATCTAGGACTTGTCTAAGTATCTCTTTCTGCCTTGTAGATTTTGGAAATGTTTTCTAAACTCTTGGCTATCTAACTGCCCTTGGCTCCTGCGCAAACTCCTAGCCTTAGCCCTTAGGTCTCAGCGCCCTATCTGTCGCCTTTTCGCCGTGGCTGGGTTTCCCGAGTGTGTTCTTTGTTCTGCTGCTTGATTCTATCCTGTTGTTCTTCCCTCGCCTGTTCTATCGGTTTGGTTGCCGATACCTTCCTGAGCCTTTCTCCCTTGGTTGCCTTTTTCTAGGACCAGATGGCAGGACGTCAGCACCGTAATGCCCGTGCCCCAGCCCGCCTCGGTTTTGAAGACCAAGTTCTAGCCTTCAACAGTGTGCCTCCGGCATTGATTGAGCAAGAAGTGGAGCAAACTCATGATCAGATGTCCGGAAATGGTCGTGCAGTAGGCCCAGGTACCCCTGCCGCTGCAGCCACCAACCAGGAGGGACTACCTCAACCTCCTCAGTTTCCAGTAGACCCTTAGCAGCTTATGGCCATCCAGACTCAGATTTTGCAAGGCAACTTGGCTGCCCTACAGCCCCTTCTCCACCAAGCTCAACCAGCACAAGCCCATGGTTGCTCCAAGCTCGCCGACTTCTTGAGGTCCCGACCTGCAGAGTTCTCGCAGACCGCCGAGCCAGTAGAGGCTGACGACTGGCTGAAGGATATTGACAGAAAGCTGAACCTAGTGCAGTGCACGCCTGTTGAGAAGACCTTGTTTGCTGCACATCAACTCCGTGGTCCAGCTGCCAATTGGTGGGAGAACTACTGTGCTGCCCATCAGGACACCACCAACATAGCATGGCCCGAGTTTGCCGAAGCCTTCCAGGCGGCGCATGTCCCAGAGGGAGTGATCGACATCAAGAGAGAAGAGTTCAACAACCTCAAGCAAGGGCATTCCAGCATCAGCGAGTATCTAAGTAGGTTCAACCATCTAGCTCGCTATGCCCCCGAGGACGTGAATACGGATAAGAAAAAGATCAGGAGGTTCTTGAAGGGGATGAATGTGGCAATGAAGATCCAGCTTCTTGCCCATGACTTCCCTACCTTCCAGCACATGATCAATAGAGCCCTAGTGGTTGAAGACACCAGGAAGGAGATCGAGGTTTTCCGCAAGCGCAAGATCTCCCAGATGCAGACTCATGGTGGTCCGAGTTCCAGGACCAATCTTCCCAATCCTCACCGTCAGTTTGCCCCGCCCCAGTTCCAAGAGCAGATGTCTCGCCCGACAGCTTCTCGCCTGGCTTCATCTATTCAGTCCAGACCTCTCAGTGCAAGCACCGGTGTGAGTCGCCGTACCCTAGTCGGCTTGCAGCAGAGAAGTATCCCGAGTGCCCCTAGGAGCCGATGTTACAACTGCAACGAGTTGGGTCACTTTGCCCGACACTGTCCTCAGAAGCAAGTTCCCGCAGCCTCTGGACGCCCCAATGCCAGCACTGCAAGAGCCCCTGTGTTCAGTCGAGGACAGCCGACTACACAAGCTAGTGGATCTGCCTCCCGTGCCACGCCGACCTTTGGACGAGGCCGTGTCAACCATATCCAGTCGGAGACAGCTCGAGAAGCTTCAGATGTTGTAATGGGTACGTTTCTTGTCAACTCCGTACCTGCAGTTGTTCTGTTTGATTCTGGAGCATCGCATTCCTTTATTTCTCAATCTTTTGTGGATAAGTATGGTTGGGATGTTCAAGGCCTTAGGATACCTATGGTCATACACTCCCCTGGCAAGGAGTTTAGGTCAGACCAATCTTGCCCAGGAGTTACCCTGGTAATCGAAGGAGTTAGTTTCTCAGCCAACCCCATTGTCCTGGAATCAGAAGGTTTGGATTTGATTCTAGGCATGGACTAGTTAGCCAAGCATAAAGGCCGAGTAGACTGTGCAACCAGCACCATAACCCTGCAGTGCCCTTTTGGACAAGAAGTGAAGTTTGCCTCTCCTGGAAACCCTAAAAGCCAACCTCTCCTGAGTTTTGTGCAAGCTGTTCCCCTGGAAGAAGTGCCGATGGTCAATGAGTACCCCGATGTCTTTCCAGACAGTTTACCCGGAATGCCCCCTGATCGGGAAGTTGAGTTTTCCATAGAGTTGCTACCCGGCACAGCACCTATATCCAAGAGACCCTATCAGATGGCGGCTAAGGAGTTAGCCGAAGTGAAGAAACAGATAGAAGAGCTTCAAGCTCTAGGTTTTGTGCGACCTAGCGCATCACCTTGGGGAGCTCCAGTGCTCCTAGTGGAAAAGAAAGACAAGACGAAGAGGATGTGCGTAGATTATCGCGCCCTAAATGAGGTAACCATCAAGAACAAGTACCCGTTGCCAAGGATTGATGACTTGTTTGACCAGCTGCAAGGAGCTAAAGTTTTCTCCAAGATTGACTTGAGATCAGGATACCATCAGCTGAAGATCCGACCTGAGGATACACCCAAGACAGCCTTCTCGACCCATTATGGTCTATATGAGTATACAGTGATGTCCTTCGGACTCACTAATGCTCCAGCCTTTTTGATGAGCCTCATGAACAAGATATTCATGGAATATCTCGACAAGTTTGTTGTGGTATTCATAGATGATATCTTAGTCTACTCCAAGGACGAGCAAGAACATGTAGAGAATTTAAGAATGGTTCTCAGAAAGCTAAAGGAACACCAGCTGTATGCCAAGTACTCGAAGTGTGAGTTTTGGCTAGACCAAGTTGCTTTCCTAGGACACATTGTTACTACCCAAGGAGTGGAAGTGGATCCCAGAAAAGTAAGAGACGTGCTTTCTTGGAAATCCCCGACTACAGTCTCGAAAGTGAGAAGTTTTCTAGGTTTGGCTGGTTATTACCGGAGATTCATTGAAGGATTTTCAAGGATTGCCAAACCAATGACAGACTTACTAAAGAAGGAAAAGAGGTTTGAATGGAATGATACCTGTGAGAAGAGCTTCCAGGAGTTAAGAAAAAGACTGACTACTCCGCCTGTGTTGATCCTTTTGGATATCAGAAAGGATTTTGAGGTCTACTGTGATGCATCCCGACTAGGCATAGGCTGTGTACTTATGCAGGAAGGAAGAGTGGTTGCTTATGTCTCAAGACAGTTAAGACCTCATGAGAAGAACTACCCTATGCATGATCTAGAGTTGTCAGCTGTAGTGCATGCCTTGAAGATATGGCGCCACTACCTGGTTGGAAACCGATGTGAGGTCTATACTGATCATAAGAGCCTGAAGTACATCTTTACCCAGACAGAGCTCAATCTCAGACAAAGGCGATGGCTTGAGTTGATCAAGGACTATGACCTTGGGATACATTACCACCCTGGTAAGGCAAATGTGGTTGCAGACGCCTTAAGTCGGAAAGTCCATTGCAATGCCATCCTGAACCTGCCCCATCAACCTGAGTTAATCCAAGAAATGGAAAGGCTAAGAATAAATATGGTGAAGCCAGGAACGCTGGCAACCTTGCTGATTCAACCTACCTTGGAAGATCAGATCAAAGAAGCTCAAATGGTAGATGAAAAGATCATGTCTATTAGAGAAAACATGACCAGAGGAAAAGCCCCCAAGTACTCTGTTGACAGCAAAGGAACTGTTTGGTTTGGAAAACGCGTTTGCGTACCCAGTCGAAAGGAAATCCGAGACTTGATCCTGAGAGAAGCCCAAGAGTCCGCTTATTCCATCCACCCAGGAAGTACCAAGATGTACTAGGATATCAAGGATCATTACTGGTGGCCTGGAATGAAGCGAGACATTGCCGAGTATGTCGCAGTTTGTGACATTTCCCAGAGAGTTAAAGCAGAGCATCAGAAACCAGTAGGATTACTTCAACCCCTGAAGATACCTGAGTGGAAATAGGAAGAGATAGGAATGGATTTCATAACTGGTTTGCCTAAGACCCCGGTAGGACATGATTCCATCTAGGTAGTAGTGGACCGACTAACCAAAGTCGCCCACTTTATCCCTGTTAAGATCACCTACTCGGCTAAGAAGCTAGCTGAGTTGTATCTGACCTAGGTTATCTGCCAGCACGGAGTCCCGAAGAAGATCATGTCTGACCGAGGAGCTTAGTTCACCTCCCACTTCTGGCAAAAGTTGCACGAGGCAATGGGCACCAATGTCAATTTCAGTACCGCATATCACCCCCAGACGGATGGACAAACCGAGAGAGTAAACCAGATTGTGGAAGATATGCTAAGAGCATGTGCCCTGGATTTTGAAGGAACTTGGGATCTCTGTCTGCCATATGCTGAGTTCTCATACAACAACAGCTACCAAGCCAGTATTCAGATGGCCCCCAATGAAGCCTTGTATGGATGCAAGTGTAGAACTCCACTCTGTTGGATAGATGTAGGAGAAAAGATGGTTTATGGGCCTGATATTTTAAAAGAGGCAGAAGAACGAGTAAAAGTCATCCGAGGGCGCCTGAAGGTGGCTCAATCCCGACAGAAGAGCAATGCCGATAATCGAAGACGAGAGCTTGAGTTTCAGATAGGAGACCATGTGTATCTCCGAGTGTCACCCTTACGCGGAACCAAGAGATTCGGAATGGGTGGAAAGCTAGCGCCTCGATACATTGGACCGTATCCCATCGTCGCTAGGCGCGGATCAGTGGCGTATCAGCTGGAGTTACCTGCAGAACTCTCCGACGTCCACAGCGTGTTTCATGTGTCCCAGTTGAAGAAATGCCTTCGCATCCCAGAAGAGCAAGTTCCGTTGGAAGTGATCGACGTGCAACGCAACCTCACCTACAAGGAACGCCCGATTCGGATTCTGGAAATAAGAGACAGATGTACAAGGAGAAGGACGGTCAGGTTCTGCAAAGTGCAATGGAGTAACCATTCTGCAGAAGAAGCTACATGGGAGCAAGAAGATTGCCTTCGAGCCGAGCACCCGGAGCTCTTCGCTGAGTAGTGGAATCTCGGGATGAGATTCTGTTAAGAGGGAGAGGTTTGTAACGACCCGTTTTCCCTTTCCTAGTTGGAATTCGTTTTTCTGAGTTCTAACTCTCCCGTCCTATTCAGCTGTGCCCTAGTTTCTCTTTCCCCTAGCCAGCCGACTACCCTTTCCCCTTGTGCCGAGTAGATTGTTACTCAGTTCCTGTATCTTGCCCTTTTCTTTGTTTCACTCGGTCACCCTTGTTGCCGAGTAACCCTATGAAGTGCCGACTACCTTGATAGCCTACCCGATGTCTCATCGCCTCAGCAAGTTGCACCCTCCCGTTGGACGCCGACTACCGAAGTAGTGAAGAATCAGTCTTCACCTGCCCGCAGCCCCGTTCGGACCAGTGGTCAATAACCCACTGTATCGCTTGGACCAGTGGTCAGTCCGAAGCCCTGTCAGTGAGATTTCTCCAACCTGTCCTAGCCACGACCTTAATGTCTCATCGCCGCTACTGTGCCTACCAACTCCACCGGCCATGCCGGACTCCAAAGTCAGTCCCTGCCTTGATGTCATATCCCTTTGTCAGTTCATCTTGACTTTTTCTCTCTATCCATTGCCCAGCCCCACCGTGCCTCAGCCTTGCACGCCTGCTATATAAGGCCGACCGTGCCTCCTCATTCTCCTGTTTTGCAACCCGGCCAGCTCTGCTAAGTTCTCATTCTCCTCTCAAGCTTCGGAGCTCTGTCGCCCGGTTCGCAAGCCTGGTTCAGCCGACTGCTACCTTTCTGCAGCCGACTATCTCGATGTTCTTTTCCTTGGTGTTTTACCTCTCCTGCTTATCCGTGTTTCTCTTTTTCTGCTTGTCCAGATCTTGAACCGGTGAACGATCCAGAAGCTGTCTTCGCCGAGGAAGATCCCTCGTTGGAACAAGGCAAGCCTCTTTGATCATATCGTCTCCTATATGTGCAAATTATTTTGCTTACAAAATATGCGTGCTTAGTTCACACTTTAATCTGCTTGGCCTCGGTTTGCAAGCGCAACCGACGGACCTACCCAGTAGTCGCACTTACTTTGGTAGGACATTGATGTATTCCTCCTTCATAGCCCCTCAAATGGCACGTTGGCATCATATCCGTTGGGTACGATTGCCGAGTAGAATGCTTAGCCCTGCAACGTTGTGTTGTCATTGGGAAACTTTGGTTTTTGCTCAACTGTTTGAAAACCCGGTACCTTATGTATCGGCGTGTTTGTGAAACAAATGAAAGTTTGTGAAAACCTTGACGTACAGAGGCAGTGCCTGTGTGGCCTGGCTATGTATGGTCGATAAGGGCCGTTTCCTTTGGGAATTGCATCTGAGCATTCTACAGTGCGACCATACGGGTAGTATGGGATGCCCCTGGCCGAGTAAGTTGTAGGTCTAGGGAAGTATGGTGCCGACTGGAGTGGACTCATCTGAGTTGTGGCTCGTGAGCCCCTGATGCTGACGGTGGTTGGAGCTGACCTAAAGCATTGATCCTGTGTGGATCCTTCTGCTGGCATCTGGTAACCCTAGACTGGCTTCAGAAATGGCTTTGTCACGAACTTCCGGTACAGGCCAGTACTCGGTATAAGTTTCATGTCGTATGTGTAAAGCGTGCACCCTCTGCAGAGTTTCAGCTGAACTGTTCGAACAGCTGTGCCCATGGTTAAGGGCGATGTAAGGTGATTCCCATAGCGTAGATTTGTTTGCCAGTGGTTTATGAAAGTGTTTCATGGGAAGGGAACCGTGACCAGAGTTTGCCGAGTAAGCAAACGGAAGGCCTGTGTGGCCAGAAATGGGCCTGTGTGACCCGGGGTGTTGTAGCACAATAAACAAGTGTGTGAAAAGTAATCAAGAGAAGTCTTCGGGTTGTAGCCAGAAGACGGCAAAGATCATGCTCCTGGGTTGTAGCCAGGGCAGCAAGTGAGCTAACTGGTTGGAGCCAGTGTAGTGATCTAACCGGTTGTAGCCGGAACATTCTAAAAAGAGATAGCTGGGATTTGGTTGTAGCCGAGTCTCAGGGTCAACCGGTGGTGGTAGCCACTCGGGAAGAGCAGACCGAATGGAGTGGTCGGAGCCACTCGGATGACAGTCTAATGTGAATCAGGAAGATGAAAATGGAAATGTATGATTCATTAAGTGGCGAGTTGTTGAAAAGCAACTTGCGGAATGGATCGAGGCGTGAGCCTCTTTCCAATAACTAAAATTTGGACACACTAGTGTTTGATAAGAAAAATGATTCTAAAGGCAGTGTTTTGCAAATAAAACTCTTAGCCCCCTTTGTCTAGCCGACATGGCACCTTTTTCCCGGCTTGCTGAGTATGAAAGTACTCACCCTTGTTCATATATATGTATAGTAGGTTTCTAAGAAGAAGAAGACCCGACTGCACCGAGTTCTTCCAGGACCAAGCCGACTACGAAGACTTCTGAGGTTTCGAGCCTAGTTCCCAGCCGAGCCTGTGGTGTAGCTGTGTTCTGGTTTTGAGTAGTTTTTCCCTTACTTCCGCTTTGTCTATGCTGTCCTCGCTAGTTTACCCTGTTGTTGTTTTTGTCCATCTGGGGCCTGTCTCGGATGGAAATCCCTTGTAATATATATGTACTTACTGATATGTATTTATTGTACTCTGAGTTGTATTCACCTGATGACTATGTGTGTACCCAGCTACTGATCCAGGGATTGGGTACTGTGTGCACATGGTGGGCTCCCATCTAGGTGGCGGGTCCCACACCGTCCTTCGCCACGACCTGCTTAGTGTCTCGTCGCCGCTACAGTGTCTACCAACTTCCACCGGCCACGCCCAATCCCTAAGATCAATCTCTGCCTTGAACAGTCGCGTCGCCCAGCCAGCTCGCTTGGCCTTGATCAGGTTGATCTTGACTCCTTTCTCCTTCTATCATCCTACACCGCGTGCACCATGCTTGCTCTGCACGCTGGGCTATAAACGGCCCATACCATGCCTCTCCTTTCCCTGTTTTTGCAACCCAACCGTCTCTGCCATTCCCAGCTCCATCACTGCCGCTGAACGAAAAGAAGAAGAGAGGAGAACCGAGCTAGTCTACCATTCGGAGTTCCTAACCGGTGAGCCTTGTCGCCCAGTACGCAAGCTTAACCCTGCCGCACTACGATAAACCTTCATTCACGTCAACCAAGTCCATCCTCAGCCAGACTGCTACTTTGCAGCCCGACTACCGTGTGTCTTATCTTAGGTCTACCTCTTTTCAGCACGTATCAGTAAAGACTATCTTTCTGCTTGTTTAGATCCTGAACCGGTGACCACGATCGAGAAGCTGTCTTCGCCAAGGAACATCCTGCAGGAACAAGGCTAGCCCCCCCTTGACCGATATTTCCTCCCCTATATGTGCAAAATTATGTTGTTTAGCAAAATATGCAATGCTTAGCTATACACTTAAATTGGATTTGGCTTCGGTTTGGCAAGCGCCAACCGACGGACCTACCAGTCAGTTAGTTCCACTTATGTTGGTAGGAATGATTGACATTTCTCCCTCGATAGCCCCACAAAAGGTGAGGAGCTGCATCCTAGAATCTACGGATACGATTGGCCGAGACAGAAGTGCCTAGCCCTGCCCGATTGTGGTTATCATTGGTGAACAGTGTTTTGCTAAATGTTGGACAAACGCCGGCTTAGCTCTGCGTATCAGCATGTATTGCGGAAATAAATGAGATAAGTTTATGAAAAGGCGCTGATGTACAGAGACAGTGCCGGTGTGCCTGGCTAGTGTAGTCGTTGAAGGAGCGCGTTCGCGTTTGGGAAGTTACCATCCAGCACTGTGGTAGTAGTGCGACTACGGGCATTAGTGTCGGGATAGCGCGTCCGTGCCTAGTAAAGTTGTAGGGTTTAAGGAATCTCTTGGGCCAGGACTAGAGTGACGAAGCTGAATGCTGGATTTGCTGTGAGCGCGCTTCTGAGCGGGGTGGGTCGGTGCGAGGCCTGAAGACGTGTGATCCTGTGGATCCGTTTGGCTGGCATTAAAGTCAAACCCTAGACTGGCTTTTAAGATGGAGCCGTGTACAAGCTTCGGTGGGTACCGTGTGCCGGAGTACTGCGGTGTCAGTTTCGTGTTCAATGGGTAAAGCGCGGTGCACCCTCGTACAGAGTTTAGCGTGACACGTGTGCTCGAATAGCGCGTGCGCCACGGTAAGGGCGAGCTGGAGGTGATTCCCATAGCGTAGATTTGTTTTCCGTGAGGTTGTGAAAGAGCTGTTGGAAAGGGAACCGTGACCAGAGTTGCCGAAGTTGCAATCGAAAGGAGCCTGTGTGGCCAAGAAACGGTCTGTGTGACCCGGGGTGTTGAAGCACATAAGCAAGTGTGCGATCGTGAAAAGTAACCAGGAGCAAAAGTCTTCGGGTTTGTAGCCAGAAGACGAATAAAGACAAGCTCCCGCGGTGTGTAGCCAGGGCACAAAAGTTGAGCTAACTGCGTTGTAGCCAGTCGTATCGAATTGATAACCGGTAAGTCAGCCGGAGAAATGCAAAGAGATAGCTGGATTGGTTTGTACGAGTCTCAGGTCAACGGTGTGCGTCGGAGC